>CM069164.1:7591115-8191115 GCA_035221665.1 Okamejei kenojei
TCCTCAATGCTGCTTGCACTTGCGTTTTGCTGGGGCCGATGATGAAGAAATAAAAACAGAGCTGAGGGACTTGGTGGTGAAGGGTTTCTTTCTGAAACAGACTCGGGAAGGGGCGGAGAAGGGAGTGGATTTGTTCCTTATTTCCTTTTCCCTAGAAGCCCAGGGTTAATACCATTTGCAGAAGCCTCACGGAAGTTGTTATCAGGCAACCGAACCATCCTACCACAGCCAGAGAGCAGTCCTGAACTACTATTTACCTCATCGGTGACCCTCGGACTATCCTTGATTGGACTTTGCTGGCTTTACCTTGCACTAAACTGTTATTGAATTGAATTGAATAAATGTTACTAGCCAAGTATGTATACATACAAGGAAAATGCCTTGGTGTTTTGCTCACAAGTAACAACACGATATACAGTATACGATTAAAAATAAAACATTATAATTTAAACATGTGAAGCATGAAATAAAATACCAGAGCACAAGGAGGCTTCAGACTTTTGGCTGTTGAGTAGGCCTCTATTGCTCGTGGAACAAAAGCTGTTTTTATGTCTGGCTGTGGCGGCTTTGACAGTCCGGAGTCGCCTTCCAGAGGGAAGTGATTCAAAGAGTTTGTGGCCAGGGTGAGAGGAGTAAGAGATGATCTTACCCGCTCGCTTACTGGCCCTTACAGTGTATATGCAGTGTCGATGGGGGAAAGGATGCGGCCAACAACCTTCGCGGCTGATCGGACGATTCGCTGCAGCCTCCGGGTGTCGTGCTTGGTGGCTGAGCCAAACCAGACCATGATGGAGAAGGTGAGGACAGACTCTACGATGGCCGTGTAGAATTGGACCATCATTGCCTGTGGCAGATTATGCTTCCTCAGCTGCTGCAGGAAGTACATCCTCTGTTGGGCCTTTTTGACTGTGGAGTCGATGGTGGCCTCCCATTTAAGGTCCCTGGAGATGATTGTTCCAAGAATACTCCATAGATGTGACTGTGGTGCTGTGGATGAGTGGGGGGGGGGGGGGGGGGGGAGCTCTCCTAAAGTCTACTATCAATTCCATTGTCTTAAGAGCATTGAGCTCAAGGTTGTTGCGATGGCACCAGGATGCCAGCTGTGTCACTTCCTGTCTGTAGGCAGATTCCTCTCCATCCTGGATCAGGGTTGTGTCGTCTGCAAACTTGAGAAGCTTGACAGAGGTGTCTGTGGAGGTGCAGTCGTTGGTGTAGAGAGAGTAAAGGAGAGGGGAGAGTACACAGCCTTGCGGTGCTCCTTTGCTGAGGTATCTGCGGGTCCGAGATGAGCATTCGCGCCCTCATACGCTGCTTCCTGTTTGTCAGAAAATTGATGATCCACCGACAGAAGGGTTCAGGCACAGTCAACTGGGAGAGTTTGGAGTGTAGTCGCTCTGGCACAAGTGGTGTTGAATGCAGAGCTAAATTCCACGAACAAAATCCTTGCATAGGTCCCCTGGTGGTCTAGGCGCTGGAGGATGAAGAGTGCAGGCCTAGGTTGACTGCATCATCCATAGATCTATTGGCCCGATAGGTAAACTGCAGTGGGCCCAGCAGGGGGTTTGTGATATATTTTAGGTGGATAGGCACGTCTTTCAAGGGTCTTCACGATTACCGAGGTCAGTGCGACAGGCCTGTAATCATTAAGACCAGTAATCCTTGGCTTTATGGGTACGGGAACAATAGTGGAGGCTTTGAAGCAGGCAGGGGCAGGGACAGGGTTTGCAGGGACTGGTTAAAAATGTCTGTGTAGACCGGTGCCAGTTGTTCAGCACTTTGAGGGTAGAGGGGGAAACATTGTCTGCTCCTGGAGATTTCCGACTTTTCTGACTCCTGAACGGCCTTGGAGGAACAGCACCTCATATTCCGCTTGGGGAGTCTGCATCCTCTTGGCTTGAACATTGAATTTTCTCAATTCTGTTAACGCTTGCTGTCTCCTCCCCTTCCCACCTCTCCCTCAGCCCTCGGGCTCCTCCTCCTCCTCCTTTTTCCTTTCTTCTCCCCGCCCCCCTCCCCCACCTCCCATCAGTCTGAAGAAGGGTTTCGGCCCGAAACGTTGCCTATCTCCTTCGCTCCATAGATGCTGCTGCAGCCGCTGAGTTTCTCCAGCTTTTTGTGTACCCTCTATTTCTATTGTTGGTGATGGAGAAGTGGCCAGACTGATGTTGGGCAGCAAGGAGGGGGTGGGTAGTGGACGAGGGCCCAGTCTTTGCAGACTGGTCAGGCTGTAAGTACAAGATACAAGATACAAGATATATTTATTTGTCACATGTGCCAGTTGGCACAGTGAAATGTGGTCACCATGCAGCCATGCAATAAAATAAAGAACACAACACACGATAGAGTTCAACATAAAACATCCCCACACAGCAGAATCAAATGTTTCCCACTGTGAGGGAAGGCACCAACGTTAGTCGCTCTGATGTTCACCCGTGGTTGGGGCCTCCGCAGTCGCCGCTACGGGCAGCCCACCGCTCAGGCCCGCTCGCTGGGATGTTGGCACTCCGACCTCGGAACGGGAGGCCAACCTCAGCAGCTTGGACCTCCAAATCGGCCGCTTCTCACCAGAGTCCGCAGCTCCCGACGTCCACAGACCGCGCCGGGCGGAGATTCAATGCTGGCGACCCTCGGCAAAGGGCCCCAGGTACTTCACGATGTTGGTCAACGCCGCCCACATCGGGAGCTCCGCGTCCCACAGGCCCGCGATGTTGGAGCAGCGGGCCCAATGCTCCGGAGCTTCAAACGGCGATCCAGGAAGGCGTCGCCCGCTCCGCGGTGAATCCAGCGCCGCACCGCCGCTTTGGTCCGGTCCCCGGTCTCCGGTGGGGAAGGCCGCTCCGATCCAGCTGGTAGGCCGCGAGGTGGGGGGGGGGGGGCGAGGACGCAACTCGGAGAAATAGTCGCATCCTCACCAGGAAGTGACTGGGAAACAGTTTCCCCCTCACCCCTCCGCCGTCCCCCACATAGAAAAACTAAAGAATCCCCAAACAAAACTATTTAGACAAACTAAAATAAAAAAAATAGAAAAAACGGACAGGCTGTAGGCAGAGGCGCCTTCAATGCAGCGCCCCTAGTGGATCCTAGTGGGTGGGAAGTGGTGATTGGGGAGGGGTGGGTGAGGAAGGGAGTGAGGGGGTTTCGGGATTATGTTTCTGTCTAGCGGAACTGCAGTAGAACTCATTCAGGTCGTTGGTCAGCTGACGATTGTCCAAGGAGCGGGGGATTTTCCTCTTGTAGCTGGTGATTTCGTGCAAGCCCTTCCAAACTGAAATAGAGTCACTAGCTGAGAACTTGCTCCTCAACTTCTCAGAGTACCTTTCCTTGGCAGCTCTGATTCCTCTTTTCAGCCTGTACTTGGGCTGCCTGTAGAGGTCTGCATCCCCACTCCTGTAGGCCTCCTCTTTAGGTAGACACAAAATGCTGGAGTAACTCAGCAGGTGAGACAGTATCTCTGAAGATGACGTTTCGGTTCGAGACCCTTCTTCAGACTGATGTCAGGGGAGCGGGCAGGACAAAGATAGAATGTAGGTGGAGACAGTAAGGGGAGGGGATGGAGAGAGAGGGAAAGCAAGGGCTATCTGAAGTTAGAGAAGTCAATGTTCATACACTGGGGTATAAACTACCCAAGCGAAATACGAGGTGCTGTTCCTCCAATTTGTGCTGGGCCTCACTCGGACAATGGAGGAGGCCCAGGGCGAAAGGTCAGATTGGGAATGGGAGGGGGAGTTGAAGTGCTGAGCCACTGGGAGATCAGGTAGGTTAAGATGGACTGAGCAGAGCTGTCTCATCTTTAGACTGGCGGAGCTGCCTGAGTTCTGCTGTAAACCAGGACAGCATATTCCCTTACCATGTATCTCTCCACTGTAACTGGCTCGATTGCAATCATGTATTGTCTTTCCGCTGACTGGATAGCACGCAACAAAAGCTTTTCACTGTACCTTTTACTAACTTTGCTAACTTTTACATGACGATAAGCTAAATGGAACTACTATGTTGAATGGACGTGAAACACCATTTTTTCAAGAGAGGCTCAAGGAAACACAGATGTTGGAACCTTGAGCAAAACATAGAGGTGAGGGGGGAAAGATTTAATAGGAATCTGAGGGGTAACATTTTCGTACAAAGACTGGTGGGTGCATGGAACAAGCTGCCAGAGGAGATAGTTGAGGCTGGGACTATCGCAACTTTTAAGAAACATTTAGACTGGTACATGGATACGTTGGGTTTAGAGGGATATGGGCCAAACGCAGGCAAGTGGGACTGGTGTAGATGGGACATGTGGGTCGGTGTGGGCAAGTTGGGCCGAAGGGGCTGTTTCCACGCTGTTTAACTCTATGACGATTGCTAAGGAAACCCAGCGGGTCAGGCAGCATCTGCGGAGGGAATGGATAGGCAACGTTTCTGCTCACGACCCTTCATCAGACAGATCCAGGTAGGTGGAGAAGGCTGGTAATGAGAGTGGTGTGGGGCAGAGCCTGGCCAATGATAGGCATTGTGACTGGAGAGAAATAACATGCACTGTGGATTAGAACATACGTTCTGAGGTGGCCTGAGGTTTGGAGAGAGCGGGGCCTTTATAAGTTCATAAGTGATAGGAGCAGAATTAGGCCATTCGGCCCATCAAGTCTCCTCCGCCATTCAACTGCCACGAGGAGCAAGGGAGGCATCAACGTGCCATTGGGGTGTGGGGGTGAAAATACAGATGCTGCCAGTACCTGCAGCTAGGGTATTTTCCTTTAAAGGAGGAGGTCTCTCAAACATACACCACTTGACCTAACTATCCAATGCTCTTTCTTATGCTCTGTGGTCTGGGGTTGTGAACATTCTGCTGCCCTGTGCTAAATTCCACCATCTTTTCACCCTTCGCTCTGAGTTTACTGACCCGCACCGACTCCTGGTTACACAACACCTCCGTTTTAAAGTTTACATCTCTGTGTTCGTATTCCCCAACCTTCCTTGTCATCTCCCCCCCCCACAGTCCAATAACCCAAGGTGGTAACTCCATCCCTGTAATTTTGGTTTTGAGTTATTTCCCTTAAATGATTGGTTCTGCCAATTACCAGACAACAGAATTGTTGAGCAGAATTAGTCAGATAGATTAAAGAACAATGGATCAAGTGGTAGAGCTGCTGGCTCGGGTTCGCTCCCAACTGCGGATGTTGTCTGGGTGTGCTTTGTACGTTCTTCCTGTGACCACGTGGGTTTTCTCCGAGTGCCCCGGTTTCCTCCCACACACTCCAAAGATGTTCGGTCTTGTAGGGCAATTGGCTTCTGTACATTTGACAGTGTCCCTAATGTGTAGGATTATGCTAGTGCAGGGGGTGATCGGTGGGCTGGAGGACCTATTCCCACGATCTCTACTCGAAACGCGAAACTCTAAGATGTGAAAGTGGAATAACGTAGAATTAGTGTTTGGATGATCAATGGTTTGTGTGGATTCGGTGGGCCAAAGGGATCATTTCTATGCTATACCTCTAAACTAAACTAAACTCAAGAAACCAAGAGTTCAGGTAATGGCTGTCCACCTTCCTTGGTAAGTTAGGGACCTACAGTTAAAAGTTAAATACTTCATAATTCTTAATTGAAATGTTGGTTCCATATATGTGGATTACAACGAATGTTCAAGGCTGCGGCGAGGTGAATAACTCTGACACAGAGAAGGCAACACTATGAGCATGATGGGGTGGTCATTAATCACCTTGGTGCGTGATCAACGAGCCTGTTTCACTTCCGCTCCCAGTCTGGGCTGGTCATTCGGAAGCACTTCAGGCCATTCCGTTGTGAACAGCGTTCTACTTGTTTACAGTTTAGAGTTTCGAGATGCAGCGTGGAAACAGGCCCTTCAGCCCTGGTTACACAACACCTCCACTTTAAAGTGTGCCTCTTCGTGTTGGAATTCCCCAACCTTCCCTGTCGTCTCCCCCCCCCCACAGTCCAATAACCCATGGTGGTTACTCTGTCCCTGCACTGTTGGTTTGGAGTTCTTTCATTTATATAATTGATTCTGCCCATTACCAGACGAATGCCTATCACTGCACCAGGTGACAATAATAAACCTCAACCTAACCCAACAGAGAGGCCGATTAGTGACATTGTTGGTGCATTAGGAAGCTGGCACAAATCCCTGCCCCCCAATGGTGCCCTGATCCCGGCACCGAGAAACTAAATGATAAGGAGAAAATGGTCCCAATGTGTGGGCGAGCCCAGAACCAGGGGCCACAGTCTTAGAATAAAGGGGAGGCCATTTAAGACTGAGGTGAGAAAAAACTTTTTCACCCAGAGAGTTGTGAATTTGTGGAATTCCCTGCCACAGAGGGCAGTGGAGGCCAAATCACTGGATGGATTTAAGAGAGAGTTAGATAGAGCTCTAGGGGCTAGTGGAATCAAGGGATATGGGGAGTGAATAAAATATGCTTTGATTAAGAAAAAAAATAAAAATGGTGCCCTGACTGACACCAATCTGTGCTTCGTGTGCCCGAGTTTCGTTAAACTCCCAGCAGAGCGAGGTGTCCTTCGGGGAATGTTGCCGACTGGCCCGCTGCAGACTGCAGGATACGTGCTGAGGGATGTACAAAAGCTCGGTGCAGCCAAAGGGAAGGCCCTGTGAGGGAGGACCACAGTCTGGGGTTCTTCCGTCGCTGGACATTGGGGGGCAGAGTCCAGTGGATACACCCCTCAAACAAGGGAAGGGATATCACCCCTGGGGGCCACGTGAGTGGAAAGAGTGTTTTGTTTTGCTTAAAGTTAGGTGTGAACACTACTGCGTACGGCACTAATGAATGTATCTATGGTGCTAATATGTACGGCTCTAGTGAATGTCTAGACGCTGAGAATGTCTGAAGAGCACAGTTTTTCTTTTCTATATATTTTTCATTCTGAAGAGGGGCACGGTGGCGCAGCGGTAGAGTTGCTGCCTCACAGCGCCAGAGACCCGGGGTCGATCCTGACTATCGATGCTGTCTGTACGGGGTTGTACGTTCTCCCCGTGACCGCGTGGGTTTTACCCGGGTGCTCCGGTTCCCTCCCACGTTTCAAAGAGGCGTAGGTTAATTGGCTTCAGTTAAAATGATCCCCAGTGTGTAGGATAGTGCAAGTGTACGGGGAGATCGCTGGTCGGTCGGCCAGTTTCCCTCTAAAGCCATCTCCAAAACTAAAACATTTCTAGACTTGGACTAAACTCGATGTTTTATGGTCTTAATCAGGAATGATTTTACCATCTTTGAAACAGTGTTCTACAGCAAGCAATGTTATGAATTTTATAGCATGTGAGTTACTTTCCTGGAGCATGTCGATCCTGCAAGGTTAAAGTCCCCCCACTGAGCAGTAGTCCATGGACTTCCAATTCTCAGTCCCAACGGAGATGAAGGATTATAGGGCCTGTCCCACTTGGCCGTCATTTGCACGCTATTTACGTGACATGGTAGCATGTGGGTAGCGTGTGGGTAGCGTGTGGGTAGCGTGTGGGTAGCGTGGGACGGGAGCATGGAGTGGCGTGGAGGAGTGTGGAGTTGCGCGCGGTATCGCCCAGTGCTCCAGGATTTCGTTCTGCACGAATGACGGCCAAGTACGTGCCAGGGTGCCAAGTACGACACCCTGGCACGGCGCAACGTCTCACCTCCAACAGCAGCAGAAGCAGGCAAGCGATCGCCGAGCTCGGCCTGGGGCTCACGGCCGTTGCGGATCCGGATCCGCCCCCACTCCTACTCCTAGAGCGGGGCCAGGCGATTGGAGATAGACCCAAAATGCAGGAGTAACTCAGCGGGACCGGCAGCATCTCTGGAGAGAAGCAATGGATGACGTTTCGGGTTGTGACGATTCTTTAGACTGAAGAAGAAACATCATCCATTCCTTCTTTCCAGATCTTGTTCCACAATTTATCTCTAAACTAAACTAAGTGCATGTGTTAATAAAGTACCATTGAACTTTTAAACTCAGTGGTGAATAATGCCACTTCACTAGTGATCGCCAGATCTAAGCAATAGATATTACTACCTTGGTGTTTAGTTTAGAGATACAGAGCGGAAACAGGCCCTTCGGCCCAATGGTCGTGAGAGGTCACCAAAGGGTCGTAGCGTTTTTCTGGTCTCCGCAGAATTTTCAGCCTATCACGGGTGCCGGCAGTCGCCTGCAAAGGTCGCGTAAGTGGGACAGGCCCTTAACACTATCCTACTCACTAGGGGACAATTTACAATTTTTTATCAAAGCCAATTAACCTACAAATGTGTGCGTCTTTGGAGCGTGGAAGGAAATCGAAGATCTTGGAGAAAACCCACGTGGGCCATGGGGAGAACGTACATGAACTCCGCACGGACCAGCACCCGTAGTCAGGATCGAGCCCGGGGCTCTGGCGCTCTAAGGCAGTAGTTCTACCACTACACCACGGTGCCGCCAAAGTTAAAGATTGTATATTCATGTCCCACTCTAGAGCACAGTGGTCACAGCCGACCCATCAGTGCAGTATTATGGGAGTGCTATGTCTCTGTCTAGGAGGTGCAATCTCTCAGACGCGGCTCTAAAATGACACCTGTTTTCAATTTCAATAAAAACTCCTCCAACCTTTCAGAGAGAAGTTCAAGTGAGTTTGCTCCAGTCTTGGCCAATATTCAATCAATATAATTAAAAAGATAAGAGGTACTAGGAACTGCAGATGGTGGTTTACACAGAAAGGCACAACGTTTCTGGAGAAACACAGTGGTCCAGGCAGCGTCTCAGGAGAACATGGATAGGGAAGGGTCTTCTTCTTCTTGTCACGACGCTACACTTTTCCACACCACTGCATAACGCAGGCTCGGGCACATGGATTGAAGACCGTGAGATCTTCTGGTTTGCAGGGCTCTGGGAGGAGGGGGCAGGTAAGTAAGTGCTCCATAATTTGGGTTGCCCCCCCCCCCACAGTCACATTCGGTTGATCCATCGTTGTTGTACCCCCAATTCTGCTGGAGGGCTTTACACGGTCCGACCCGTGTTCTGAGGCGATTGAGGCAGAGCCAGACTGGCCATGTCTCTGCCGCTCCCAGTGGAAGGGACTCCTCAGGGTATAGTGTCAGTGTGTGGGGTTTTGATTGTACGTGTGTCACCCACGTTTATTGGTAAAGTAGTAACATACAAGGAATTTACCTTGGTGCTCTGCCCGCAAGTGACAACATGACATACAGTGACAGTTACGGGCCTGTTCCACTTGGGCATCGTTTGCACGTCACGCAGATGGCGAGCAAAGATTTTGTACATACCAAAATCCTGGAGCGCCGCGCGTCACTGCCTACGTCACCACGCACCATGCGCACGTAATGTGTACCATGCGTGCATCACGTGCGTGGCGCAACGCGTGTGTCGTGTGTCGTGACGCGTAAATGATGACGCGTAAATTACGAGCAAATTACGCCCAAGTGGGACAGGCCCTTTAGGAATGACACATAAAACATTAAACACCTAAACAGAAGCATCTATCCTACAGGTGCGGGGGTTATCATTCAGGGGTTGAACTGCATGTAGAAAGCAATTTCTGGATTTAAACCTCTTTGGTGCCTGGACGTGTTGGAAGAGTGGGTGAAATAGGGTCTGAAGAGGGGTTTCTACCCGAAATGTCCCCTATCCATGATCTCAATGGATGTGGCCTGACACACTGAGTTACTCCAGCATTTTGTGTCATTTTTTTATAATTGAAAAGGAACACAGCCCACCTAATTACAAGTAACCCCTGCATTCCCTCTCTCCCCCCTCCCTCACCCACCCTAGTCGTCCTCCTACTTCCACTGTTCCTCTCCCTGTATCCCATCGTTATCACCTCTTCCCATTTGCGGGAGTCTGCGTCATGCAAATTGCTGCTTCATTACAAGTGACAGGTCTCCAAAAGATAAGATGCTTTGATGCAGCTGGAAGTCCTGAAATAAATAAAGTCTCCCCTCTCACAATTTGACAATAATGTTCTTCTTCATTGAGCATCGTAACAATGCCTGCAATTGGCAGATTCCCCTGTTTCCCCGTAGTTTCGATGGTCATTTTTATAGTGAACAGTTCTAGTAAAACGAGTGTTCGCTTTTCAGCGTCACACGCTGTTTTTGATTAGGCCATGAATAGGGTCTTTATGAGAGGCCCACTATGTGGGTATTCATAGCGAAAAAGGCTACAACAGGTAGAGTAGCAAGCTAGAACTTTGGCTCGCAACAAACTGATGAAAAGCGCTTTGCAATTCAAGGGAAAAAAAAGATTACTTCAGGTTCCTTGGTCCCACTCTTTGCTATTTGGCAATCTGTTTGAGTAAGCCCTTTATTAACAGAGAGGGAGATGAGGATTCTAAGTGCAACATCTGGTAGTGCTACAGGGAGCACTGTTGTGCAGCAAAATCACTGCATCTTCTGTCTCAGAATCTACCCTCGCCTGTTTGTCCGAGCAGATTAAAACTGATTTATGCAGTGAAGTCCATAAAGGCTTCTGAGACGTACTTGTCTCGTTTTGTCCAATGCTCCCTCAATCACAGTCAGTGCACTAAAAAGACCAACTCAGCCGCTGGTTCAGTGCACGTTGCTTTAAGTGTGTCCAACGATATTGGGAGAGCGAGAGAAATGAAATGTAAGCAAGTGGACACTGGTGATGTTTGAGTGCCAGCTGCTCAACAAAAACAGTGAGCATGTTAAGGACAATAAAATTCAGTGTAAGTTCACCCATAAAGAGTTAGACTTGGAGGAGGCACTTATTATGGATTCAAGGCACTCTAGAGAAGCAACAGGCAAAAGGGGTGGATATGCACAGAATGGAGGGAGCTGGATCCTGGGCAGGCAGATGAGATTAGTTTATCTTGGCATCAAGTTCCGTTATCAGGCAATTGAACCATCCCACCACAACTAGAGACAAGTCCTGAGCTGCTCTCTACCTCATTGGAGACCCTCGCACTAGTCCTTATGCTATATAGTGGCTCGTCACTGCTGTGCACATCATTGTACTATAGGAGTGCTAAGTGCACGGTCTGCAGTAGTACATGGATTATCCAGCAATGGGCATTGCAGTAGGTGTTGCATTGTCTGGGTCTGTGTGCCACAGTCACAGGTTGTTGTGCCCTCGATGTCGCCCCACTTGTGCATTGTCACCCTTGACCGCCCGACCCTGGTTCGCAGTCGGTCGAGACATCTCCAGTAAACATTATTCACATTATTCCCTTCATCATGTATCTGTACACTGTGAGTAGTTCGATTGACAATAGACAGTAGGTGCAGGAGTAGGCCATTCGGGCCTTCGAGTCAGCGCTGCCATTCAATGTGATCATCCACAATCAGTACCCCGTTCCTGCCTCCTCCCCATTTCCCTTGACTGCGTTATCTTTAAGTAGGTAATCATGCATTGTCTTTCCCCTGACAGGTTGGCATGCAACAAAAGCTTTTCACTGGACCTCGGTACACATGACAGTTGACTGACTGACTTAAGGGCCTGTCCCACTTGGCCGTCATTTGCGCGTCACACAGATGGCGTGCGAAGATTTTATACATCACAAAATCCTGGGACTCCACGCGCGGCCGCACGTCACTGCCTATGTCATCACGCATGAGTAAATGACGGCCAAGTGGGACAGGCCCTTAACTGACTGCCTGACTGATTGACTGACTGATTAACTAAAGGGCCTGTCCCACTTGAATGCGATTGCGTGCGTCTGGCGCGACCAAACGTGGTCGCTTGAGGCATACGGGCCGCGCGGGGGCCAGTCCCACTTCGAAGTGCGGAGGCGTATGGAGTTGTGCGGGGCTGGTCCCGACATCGCGCGGGGCTCCGGAAAACCCACTGTCCTGTCGGCCCGCAGGCGCATTGAGGGCGTACGCAGTGTGTTGATGACGTGCGCAGCATCTTGATGGCGTACGCCTAGCGCTTGGCGTAACGCAATGACGTCACTGCCCGGCGTGCCGTTGCGTGATAACGTCACCGCCCGACGCCGTGCGACCAAATTCAGTTGGGCCGCCTCCCAGCTGATTGTTGAGTATGACGTAAATTACGTCACGCACGAACTTAGCGCAAACTCCGCTTCCGTTTGGTCGCGTCAAATGCATGCAGTCACATGCAAGTGGGACAGGCCCTTAACTAACTATCACAGATATTGTGGGCTGAAGGGCCTAGTCCTATGCTGGACTGTTCGATGTTCATTGTAGATAGTTGGCTAAGGGATTGTGTTGTGGGAACAAGTTGAGCTAACTGTCGTGGAGATAGAGAGATATGTTGAGGTTGGCTGATAGGGGTGAATGAATGAGGTCTACTCTGGCAAGAAAGGACCAATTAGTTGCATGCTTGTACTAGTCTGTGCGTATCAACTAGCTCTCAATGGTTGACTTTTGACAATTGTTACAACGCTAAACTTTCTCCAACATCCTTCCTGTTTAACGTGTGAAATCATTATTGTCAGAGAGAGAAAACATTTTGAAAATATGAAATTGCTGGTTTTAGCTGAATAATCAAAAATTCTACCCCAGTAGTAACTGTCCGACCCATCGTATTGGTCCAGCATTGTAATTCTTTAACAAGTGTTGCGGTGGTGCAGCTGGTGGAGCTGCTGCATCACAGCCCAGAGACCCAGCTTCCATCCTGACCTCGGTTGCTGTCTGTGTGGAGTTTGCACGTTCTCTCTGTGACCGCGTGGATTTCCTCCGGGTGCTCTGGTTTCCGCCCACATCCCAAAGTTGCGCATGTTTGTAGGTTAATTTGCCTCTGTGGATTGCCCTTTGCCTGTAGGAATGTGGATGAAAAAGTGGCACAACTGAACTGATGTGAACAGGTGACCGATGTTGCTGCCAAAGCGCCTGTTTACATGTTATGCATCTTTCAAAATTGTCTATTGTCCGTCTCTTCTGGAGGGCTCAAAGCTATTGCTGGGACTATTCTACAACCCCCTACACCCCTCATTCAGTTTAGATTAGGTTAGCTTAGGCTAGAGATACAGCGTGGACGCAGGCCTTTCACCCCACCAAGTCCACACTAACCAGTGATCACCCATATACTAGTGTGTATGAAGGAACGGCAGATGCTGGTTTAAACCAAAGATAGACACAAAATACTGGAGCAACTCAGCGTAGAAGGGTCTCGACCCTAAACATCACCTATTCCTTCTGTCAAAACATGCTGGCTTTCCCGCTGAGTTACTCCAGCATTTTGTGTCTACCCATATACTAGTTTGATCCTACAAACTAGGAACAATTTTACAGCAGCCAATTGACCCACTAACCTGTACACCTTTGGAGTGTGGGAGTAAACCGGAGCACCTGTAGAAAACCCACGTGATCACAGGGAGAACATACAAACTCCTTGCAGGCAGCACCCATAGTCAGGATCGAACCTGGGTCTCTGGTGATGTGCGGCAGCAACTCTACCGCTGTGCCTCCCCTCTGTCATCTAGATTGTAAACAAAGATCACTTAGCACAATTTCTTTAGTCTCCTGTGACACTTGAGAACATTTCTAGAGTATTAATTGTGCACTTTAAATGCAAGTTGTTCTTTTTAACCGCGAGGGGATATTTCCTGACATTACAGGAGATTGTGTTTGCAGGTAAATCCCAATATCTTGCAATGCAAGCGCACACTATCAGTTCACAAACCAGTACACCGTGGGTGGTCCAGTGGTAGATATTCTGCCTTACAGTGCCACAGACCCGGGTTCGATCCTGAATACATTTCCTGTCTGAACAGAGTTTGAATGTTCCACCCGTGACCACGTGGGTTTTCTACATGAGCTCCGGTTTCCCCCCACACTCCAAAGACGTACAGGTGTGTAGGTTAGTCGGCTTGGTATAAATGTAAAATTGGCCCTAGTGTGTGTAGGATAGTGTTATGCCCCTGTCCCACTTAGGAAACCTGAACGGAAGCCTCTGGAGACTTTGCGCCCCACCCAAGGTTTCCGTGCGGTTCCCGGAGGTTCCCGGAGGTTCCTGGAGGTCCCTGACAAATTAATAGAGTTAAAGGTAAATCCCAATAATCAATAACTCTAGTTGGTATCAACTTAAATTTAACTGGATGGATGAGAAACCCCAATTTCTCAAATATAGTTTGCGGCTAACAGAGCTAATTTAGTAAAATACAGCGTTTTAAAATATCATCCAGATAGACCATAACAAGTGTTTTTGAGCTCTGAGCAGCCCAAGCACCGACTTTAGTCCAATTTTGCCACGCTTTAGCTGCTATCGTTGCCACATCCAGCTAAATTTCAAATATGTCCGGTGATCCCTGTGAATGGGACCTGAATAGTATGCATCTTTAGATCGATGCATGCCATAAAGCATCTTATGGAAATCAGTTGTTAGACAGTAACGAAGTTTCCCATTCTAAAATATCTGTACTGCACATGTGAGTTAAATCAAGGATGATCCGACATCCTCCATCTTTCACAATGAACAGGCCACTCCTGCTATTATTCTGAGCCTGCCTCGAAAGGCAACTCCGGCCACAATTCCAAGCCTGCTTGGAACCCTTGGGCAGTATAAACTGATCTTATGTTATCATTTTTAGTTTATGAACGGATCTGAATCTCATGTTGTCATAGTCATCCGTTGTCATTCGTACAAAAAGCATGTGTAAACTATTACCAACTTGTAAATGGTCCACATTCTCCATGTTCCGGAAAGAACCAGACCCACCTACCACCATGGTTACCGGTGGTCTTACGGTAAGCCCAAAGGCCCCTGATGCGGGTTCTATTTCCGTCCTTAATTTGGAGAGTAGGACTGCTGGGGTGCGCGGCTTGCATATTTGTCCTGAGGGCCGGCTTGGGCCTTGGCCTGAAAAACCTGTGCCCAGCTTTCAAGCTGCCGCCAGCTTCAGTGAACCGCTCACTGCCGATGGAGGCGGGGGGGGGGGGTGTTGTCGCCGAAACGATGAAGCTTTGCTCGTCGTTGGTACCTTGATTAGTCCGACAGCTTTTGCTTCCTCATCCAGGTCTTACCTGTTTGGATAGGTCTTCCCTGAAGAGAAGATTCGGCGGATGGACATTGCCGGCCTTACCAATTTGGGTTTTAAGGCAAGTCTGATGTCGTTTTTTTGAAAGCAGTTCATTTCGAAGTGTGCATTGCACATCAACGCCAGCGATAGCCCGCCACCCACAGATTTGGCAAATGCTGTGATGCCTGAGGCCAGTCATTTTAAAAAATGATTGAATTTGTTGGTGTTTCATTTCCTGGGTTTTGATGCCCCCTCCAATGTCACCCCAGATGGCACTGTTCACTGCCGGCACTTTCAGGAACGAAAAATTTACAGGTGTATGGTATCTAACAGCCGTCACCTGTCCCTGTAATGATGTGACGTGAGGTAGCTGATGTTTGCAAAGCTTGTAACGTGAGGGGAACTCTGGCCCCCTCTGGGTTTTCTGCCAATGGCTGGAAGCCAACTCTTCCTTCGTTTGCGAGGGTATCGCAGCCCTTGATGCCATGACAGACAATTCTTGAACCTCACGCATCTACTCCAGTATGTTCCACAGACATACTTCCGAGTTTGGAGTCAGTCACACACTGACCCCTCGCACTCCCCTCCACAGAGAGGGAGATTTGTAAGCAGCCCTGAAACAGGCGCTGTCGCAGGCCCCCGAGGAGACCTGCGCTGATATGGCCCCATTCCCCGGACCATATCAGGATGGAGCATCACGTTTGTGGGATGAACGGCCAAGGACGCTATCCATGTTCCGTCTGGGTTAAACACCCGAGGACGTACCCATGTATGTCGGAGGGGAATCCTCCTGGCCTGGCTCGTCCCAGCCCAGGCCTCTCCGACTCCATTTGGCTGCCCACTTTTTTGGGGCTGCCGAAGTTGGAAGTCGCTGACCGTACTGTCAGCGACTCGGGTAGCATGCCCTCCGGCCACCGGCTACCCACACTTCCGCGGTCCGTAGCTGGTTTTCCCGCGGTCTGTAACCGGTTTCCCCGCGACCCGTCCGGATTACGCCCCGTATTTCCATATACAGCAGGAAACTCTGTCAAAGAGATTCCTGCAAGCAAAAACATAACCTGAAAATAAGTTCAAAAACTTATCTGCAGGTTTGTGAAACTTACTACTGGAGGAGCCACGCACCTGCCAGCCAGTCGTGCGCCATGCGTTAGACGATAATGACGCGCATGCGGGCTGGCGGGCTCTTCACGTGACTCCGAAGTAAAATTGCCGGATCTGAATCCTGCGAGTCCCCACTCAACAGGTTCACCGTGACCTTCTCAAAGGCAACACCAGAAATGAGACCTTAGCAGCACCACTTTGATCCTGATAATGATTTTTTTTTAAAGAAGCAATCCATAAATAGTAATGCAATAATATTCACGTGGGTGGCACAGTGGCACAGCTGGTAATGCTGCTGCCTCACAATAAGAGAGACCCCGGTTCAATCCTGACTATGGGTTCTGAATGTACAGAGTGTCCGTTCTCAATGTGACCACGTGGGTTTTCTCCGGGTTCTCCGGTTTAGACATAGAAACATAGAAAATAGGTGCAGGAGGAGGCCATTTGGCCCTTCGAGCCAGCACCGCCATTCATTGCGATCATGGCTGATCATCCCCTATCAGTACCCCGTTCCTGCCTTCTCCCCATATCCCTTGACTCCACCAGCCCCTAGAGCTCTATCTAACTCTCTCTTAAATCCGTCCAGTGACTTGGCCTCCACTGCCCGCTGTGGCAGGGAATTCCATAAATACACAACTCTCTGGGTGAAAAAGTTTTTTCTCACCTCAGTCTTAAATGAGCTCCCCTTTATTCTAAGACTGTGGCCCCTGGTTCTGGACTCGCCCAACATTGGGAACATTTTTCCTGCACCTAGCCTGTCCATAGAAACATAGAAAATAGGTGCAGGAGGAGGATTTGGTTTCCCCCCACATTTCAAAGACGTACAGGTTTGTAGGTTAATTGGCTTTGGTAAAATTATTAAATTGTCCCAAGAGTGCAGGATGCGAAATTGGGATAACATAGAACTAGTGTATGGGTGACTGTTTGTCAGTGCGGACATGGTGGGCCTGTTGCCACGCTGTATCTCAAAACTAAACAAGACTACCCCGGAGAGAAAATATGCATTCTCCCTCCAGTCCTCGTTGAAATAGTTCCATCCCTCTGTAAAGTACGTGGGGTTGTGACTAATAATGCATTGGAAGGAGTTAGACATGTTCCATGCATTGATAGACACAAAGTGCTGGAGGAACTCAGCCAGTCCGACAGTATCTCCGGAGAAAAAGGATAGATGACGTTTCTCCCTGCTGCCTGCCTCGTCGAGTTACTCCAGCACTTTGTGTCTATCTGTGGTATAAACCAGCATCTGCAGTTCTTTTGTTTTGACATGCTCCGTACAATATCGCCCCGTCCTCCTGAGAAAATTCAGACAACCAAAATTGAGATTTGGTCGAGGGGTAGGAATGACCAGGGTGGGACACGTCATTTGGAGGGAGGGTAGCTCCACCTGCTTCATGGCCTACTCCTGATGCCTCTTGTTATGTTCTTATCCCCAATGCAATGTGTGGATCAGACGACCAAAATGAGCTCGAACTCGGACAGCCACGGCCACTTTTACTGTTTCCAGATTTTCATTCTGTGGGTATTTGAGTTAAATTCCCGAGCTGACACGGTGGGCTACAAACCTCGGCCTTGGGATAAATAGCCGTGGCTCCCGGATACAAGTCCAGTCACTGAAACACAATGCCACACTCGAGGCTCACATAACTACATCTCAGCATTAATTGCAGCCTCTGGAGGGTTTTGTAACCCAGTAACTCCAGCCTTTGACTTAAGTACACACCATTCCTGTGAGCCATCGGGGAGCTTACAGAGAAGACAATGAGCCTTTAAAATCACGTTGACTTTACCTATATTCCTAAATGCTCCATTTCCCTTTGGAGGGAAGAAAAGAAAGATGAAGTGTGCGCTACCAATGAATGGAAGAACTGTTTCCAGTGAAATGTTTTCCCTTCTCCTGTCTCCCCATGTGGAGAAGTTGAGAATGAGAACAGAACAGAACGAGGGTTAGCAAATTGTTAGAAAACGGTAACTGGACCTGGAAGGTGGACTTCCAGCTGATACCAGTTGAAGCGCAGACTCCAAGAATCCAGCAGTCACAGACCAAGAGAGCAACTGTAGCAATTAGCTGGTCCCTAGACTCTTCCATTCCACAGCAGGCCAAGCCCGAGCCAAGATCATCAAATGAGTAACGATATTCCCACAAAACTGTTCGTTTACTTTAGTTTACTTTAGTTTAGAGATACAGCGCAGAAATAGGCCCTTTGGACCACTGAGTCCGCACCGACCAGCGATCCCCGCACATTAACCCTATCCTACACACACCAGGGACAATTTACATTTATACCAAGCCAATTAACCTACAAACCCGTAAGTCTTTGGAGTGTGGGAGGAAACTGAAATTCTCGGAGAAAACCCACGCATGTCACGGGGAGAACGTACAAACTCCATACAGACAGCACCCATATTTGTGATCGAACACGGGACTCTGGCGCTGTAAGCACTGTAAGGCAGCATCTCTACCGCTGTGCCTCTGTGCCACAATAATAGTAACATCTAGATATCACATACACTGGATTTATATATCTCACCCTCATATATTGTTTCTTTTCTCCTTGCATGGTAATGCTGTCCTCTCTTTGAAAATATGTTTAGTTTCAGAGATACAGCATGACAGAGGCCTATCGGTCTATTGAGACCATGCCAACCATTAATCACCCATCCACACCATTTCCATGCCATCCCAATTTTGCATGCACACCCTACACGCCCGGGGCAATTTACAAAGACTGATTAGCCTGCAAAGCCGTGTCTTTGCGATGTGTTATGTCTCTTATGAATCTTTTGTTAACATCTTCGTTTGTTGTCCATCGATCTACCTCCTCTGATGAAGGGACCCAATTAATATGTGCAGGAAGGAACGGCAGATGCTGGTTTATACCGAAAATAGACAGGAGTAACTCAGCGACTCTGGAGAAAAGGAATAGGTGATGTTTTGGGTTGAGACCCTTCTTCAAATCGGTCCCTTCTTCAGTCCCGACTAATATGTCTCCTTAAATCTCTCAAATGTCACTATCACTATCTTCCTCCCTTGGAAACGTTCCTCCTGTCTGTTCTGTCGTTCTTCTGCATCCCTGCCCCAATCTCACATGGCCTTAGAGATCAATCCCAATATTTCCAATCCCTCTACATAGTTGAGGCCCTCATCAGTAAGTTTATTTTAATACATCTCTTCTGCACTCTTTCTAAAGTCTTTAAGTCTTTTTTAAATTGTAGTGCATTGAACTGAGCACAGTATAGCCATTGTTGACAAAGTTATGCTTTATAAAAGGGACTTCTTTATGCCTCTATATATGAAATCCATGATTTAGTATCCTTTACTGCACATGCCACGTTGTCCATGACATGTACTGGCCTCCCCTACATCGAAGGGATCTAAAGGAGTCTTTATCTTGAAAAGGCAGCCAATATCTTCCCTAACCACCAGGTTCAGGAGCAGCTTCTTCCCAGCAACCCATCAGGTTCTTGCACACAACACAACAGTCTGAAGAAGGGTTTCGGCCCGAAACGTTGCCTATTTCCTTTGCTCCATAGATGCTGCTGCACCCGCTGAGATTCTCCAGCACTTTTGTCTACAATAGTAACCTCCACAGAACTCAGCAAATATGGCTTTGGTTTTGCTTCTCTTAGCCTTGCACTATTGTAGTCTGATCACCAAGTATTATTGACTATTGACTTCATAATTATTGTATATTTATTGTTGCATTATTGTGGCAATGGGCCTGTAGAGCTCCAGAAAGTAAGAATTTCATTGTTCCGTTGTCAGTATCAGAATCAGAGTCAGAATCACACTTTATTCGCCAAGTATGCTTTGCAACATACGAGGAATTTCATTGGCCAGGTCAGTCATACAATTAAAAGTAACAGATCACTCAAAAACCACATTTTAACATGAACATCCACCACAGTGACTCCTACACATTCCTCACTGTGATGGAAGGCAAAATAAAGTTCGTCCTTCCCTTAGTTCTTCCTCGGTCAGGGGCCTCGAGCCCCCGTTGGCGGGTTGATCTCCCGTAGGCGGCGGCGTTTGGGCCCTCCGCGTCGAGGCGATCTGCTCCTGCATCAGGGGGATGTCAGCTCCCCCCGCGCCGGGTGATCGAACCTCGCGTCGGGGCTGGTCGAACCTTCCGCGACGTTGGAGCTCCCGACTCGGCCTCACCCGAGACGGCGAGCCCTAGATGGTAAAGTCCGCGGTGGTTGCGGTGGGAGCGATCCCAGGCAAGGGATCAGCTCCGATGTTCAGTCTGCGCCCCGCGGTGGGGCTCACGACAGAGGAGGCTTCCAGCTCCAGCGATGGTAGGCCGCAGAGCCCGGAGAATGTGTCCCGAACATTGATCACATCACCGGGAAGGTAAGAACCTGAAACAAGGTTTCCCCCAATCCCCTCCCCCCACATTATACAAACCGAAGAACTTTAAAACAAAACTTTTAACACGTGACGTTAAATCTGATCTGATTCAAGATGGCGGCCAAGCCAGGCGACTCTTTGTGCGCGAGTCACAGATGTGAATCTACAATCACGCATTACAATCGCTCCACTCTTCTAAATCTCCACTCCAACAGCAGCATTTTGTCTCTTCGTCATGTGTCTTCATCTTCTTGCGTGCACAGCCTAACGTTGTAGGACAACTCGTTCTATTTGATCTTATTTGATTGTGCACGCCGGGTTGATTGCATTCGTCGAAACATGGCGGGCCACGTGAAGGTTGCGATCTCCCACCCCGTCATGTGTCTGTACGCTGTGGACGGCTCGATTGCAATCATGATTGCCTTTCTGCTGAGTGGGATAGCACGCAACAAAATCTTTTCACTGAGGGAAGGAACTGCAGATGCTGGTTTACATTGAAGGTAGACACAAAATGCTGGAGTAACTCAGCAGGACAGGTTAAAGCTTCTTCAGTCTGAAGAAGGATTTCGGCCCGATACATCACCCATCCCTTCTCTCCAGAGGTGCTGCCTGTCCCGCTGAGTTACTCCAGCATTTTGTGTCTATCTTCAGTCTTTTCACTGTACCTTGGTACACGTGACAATAAACTAAACTGAAACTGAATCTACAAATCAGCAGAGGTTCACCTGCACCTCCTCCAACCTCATCTATTGCATCCGCTGCTCTAGATGTCAGCTGCTCTACATCGGTGAGACCAAGCGCAGGCTTGGCGATCGCTTCGCCCAACACCTCCGCTCGGTTCGCAATAACCAACCTGATCTCCCGGTGGCTCAGAACTTCAACTCCCCCTCCCATCCCCAATCCGACCTTCCTATCCTCGGCCTCCTCCATGGCCAGGGTGAGGACCACCGTAAATTGGAGGAGCAGCACCTCATATTTCGCTTGGGTAGTTTACACCCCAGCGGTATGAACACTGACTTCTCTAATTTCAGGTAGTCCTTACTTTCTCCTCCACTTCTCAGCTCTCCCTCAGCCCACTGGCTCCACCTCTTCCGTTCTTCTCCACGATGTCTTGATGCCTATGGCTGCCCGCTTCATGGTTCATTATGCTTTCATGTTAGGTATTACCTGCAGATATCAATATTCAACATCCAAGACATTAATAAACATATGGAAACACAGAGGTCCTCCCTCTAATCATAAGAAAGTTTTATTGTGCGTTTCCTTCCAGTCTGAGAGGAAAAATAAATCTGTGCCACTCTCTGTCTGAACTTTATTTTGCTTTAGACCTCACAGATGCAGCGCAGAAGCAGGCCTTCAGCCCACCCAGTCCGCACCGACCAGCGATCACCCCGTACACTAACACTATCCTACACACTCGGGACAATTTATAATTTTATCAAAACAAATTAACCTACAAACCTGCATGTCTTTAAAGTGTGGGAGGAAACCAGAGTGCCCGGTGAAAACCCACGTGGTCACGGGAAGAACGTACAAACTCTGTCGAACCCGGGTCTCTGGCACTGAAAGGTGGCAGCTCTCCCCCAGCGCCACCTTGCCCCACTTATTAAAAATGTTCCTTCCAGTCTGAGAATAAAATACATTCAGTGCCACTCTCCCCTTCCTGTTCTTGGCTAGTTTTCCCCTCATGTAGCTTTGGTTGCTATTAGTCCATGGGGTTTACACTTGAAAACAAGCCTAACATGGTACATGTCTTTTGTAAATACAAATAAACCACGTCAACTGCATGAAACCTCTGTGTATTTCATCAAAAAACCCATCTTTAACAACTGTGGGTGGCACTGGGGCACTGCGGTTGAATTGCTGCCTTACAGCGCGAGAGAACATGGTTCAATCCTGACTACAGGTGCTGTCTGTACAGAGTTTGCACGTTCTCCCCGTGACCACATGGGTTTTCTCCGGGAGCTCCGGTTTCCTCCCACACTCCAAAGACGTACAGGTTTGTAGGTTAATTTGGTTTCGGCAAAAATTATAAATTATCCCTACACGTTGTGGGTGTAGGATAGTGCTTGTGAACGGGGATTGCTGGTCAGCGCGGGTCAAAAGGCCTGTTTCCGGCGCTGTATCTGTAAAGTAAACTAAAAATTAAATCTATGCTGGCTTTCGCTGGTCAACCCACATGTCCAACTGCCTGCTAATTGTGGCTTCGTCAAACTTCAATACCACCAAAGTAAAACTGACTGGTCAGCAGTCTGAAGCGAGCGGGCAAGATCATCTCTCACCCCTCTCACCCTGGCCACAAACTCTTTCAATCACTTCCCTCTGGAAGGCGACTCCGGACTGTCAAAGCTGCCACAGCCAGACATAAAAACAGTTTTTATCCACCAGTAGTTGCTCTACTCAACAACCAAAAATCTGTAGCCTCCCTTTGATCTGGTATTTTGTTGGTTCACATGCTTGATCAATGGTGTTTTATCATTAATATTCTATTATTATTCATGTTAAATGTTTTCTGAGTCATTCGTAACTGTCACTGTATGTCATGTTGTTACTTGTGGGCGGAGCACCAAGGCAAATTCCTTGTATGTGAATACTTGGCCAATAAGCCTTACTGACTTACTTACTTACTGGATTGACACCTGCATTGGTTTTCAACTGTGAGTGTAACCTGTGCCTCGAACTCCCTGAAAGTGGCAGTAGAAGCAGATAGAGCAGTAAAATTGCATGTGCCATGCCTGCCTTCATAGGACAGGGTGTTGGGTGTAAGATCAGGAAGTCATGTTGCAGATTTATGAGACTTTCATTCAGCCGTGTCAGGAGTATTGTGTGCAGCTCTGGCCATCCCAGTGCAGCAAGGGTGTGGATGCTTTGGTGAGAATGCAGAAAAGATTTACCAGAATGACGCCTGATTTGAAGGTATTAGTTAAGGGCCTGTCCCACTTTCGCGACCTAATTCACGACCTCTGCCGAGTTTGCCCTTGACTCATACTCGCAGCATGGTGGTCACGAGGTCGTAGCAGGCCGTGATGCTAGTCGTAGGTACTCGTGGCATCAAGTAGGTTGGGGCGTTTTTTCTAGCCTGATGAAAAATGTCCACGAGTAAAAAAGGTCGTGAATTAGGCTGTGAAAGTGGGACAGGCCCTTAATGAGGAGAGATTGGACAAACTTGAATTGTTTTCTCTGAATGTCGGAGGTTGAGGGAAGACTTTATAAAAAATATATTAAATTATGCAAAGCATAGATAGGGTAGACGAGGCTTTTATTTTTCCCCAAAATAAATAACCTGGGCATTAATATGAAGCTTTATGAGGGATTCATGAGCAGAGCTTTCTCCAAGATCTTCAGTTTCCTTCCACACTCCAAAGAGTTACAGGTTTGTAGGTTAATTGGCTTGGTATAAATCTAAATTGGCCCTAGTGTGTGTAGGATTGTGTTAATGTGCAGGGATCGCTGGTAGGTGCAGACTCGATGGGCCGAAAGGCCTGTTTCCGCTCTGTATCTCCAAACGAAACTAAAGAAAGTACGGTGAGAAGCTTTTATTTATGCGCTATCCTGTCAAAGAAAATACTAGACATGAATGTAATCAAACCGTCCACAGATATAGGATAAAGGATACAACATTTAGTGCAAAGAGTAGGAGCGAACGGGTCCTGCAAAGAGTAGGAGTGAACGGGTCCTTTTCAGAATGGCAGGCAGTGGCGAGTGGAGTGCCGCAAGGCTCGGTGTTGGGGTCGCAACTGTTTACCATATATAGTAATGATTTGGAAGAGGGAATTAGGAGCAACACCAGCAAGTTTGCGGATGCCACAAAGCTGGGTGGCAGTGTGAACTGTGAAGAGGAAGTTAGGAGGCTGCAGGGTGACCTGGACAGGTTGAGTGAGTGGGCAGATGCGTGGCAGATGCAGTATAATATAGATAAATGTGAGGTTATCCACTTTAGCGGCAAAAGCAAGGGGGCAGATTATTATCTCAATGGGGTTAGGTTAGGTAAGGGGGAGGTGCAGCGAGACCTGGGCGTCCTTGTACACCGGTCACTGAAAGTTGGCTTACAAGTACAGCAGGCAGTGAAGAAAGCTAATGGAATGTTGGTCTTCATAACAAGAGGATTTCCGTATGGGAGTAAAAAGGTTCTTCTGCAGTTGTATAGGGCTCTGGTGAGACCACGTCTGGAGTATTGTGTACAGTTTTGGTCTCCTAATTTGAGGAAGGACATCCTTGTGATTGAAGCAGTGCAGTGTAGGTTCACGAGATTGATCCCTGGGATGGCGGAACTGTTATATGAGGAAAGATTGAAAAGACTAGGCTTGTATTCACTGGAGTTTAGAAGGATGAGGGGTTCTCATAGAAACATATAAAATTATAAATGGACTGGACAATCTAGATGCAGGAAAAATGTTCCGAATGTTGGGTGAGTCCAGAACCAGGGGCCACAGTCTTAGAATAAAGGGGAGGTCATTTAAGACTGAGGTGAGAAAAAACTTTTTCACCCAGAGAGTTGTGAATTTATGGAATTTCCTGCCACAGAGGGCAGTGGAGGCCAAGTCACTGGATGGATTTAAGAGAGAGTTAGATAGAACTTTAGGGGCTAGTGGAGTCAAGGGATATGGGGAGAAGGCAGGCACAGGTTATTGATAGGGGGCGATCAGCCATAATCACAATGAATGGCGGTGCTGGCTCGAAGGGTCGAATGGCCTCCTCCTGCACCTATTTTCTATGTTTCTATGTTTCTATAAAGTCCGATTAGAGAGAGTCCACAGGACTCCAGTGAAGAACTGGGAGAGCAGGACTGCTCTCCAGCTGAAAAATAGAATATATAAATATATAATTTTTGTTTTAAGTTAAACGTCAGTGATCCATGTTACAGGAACCAGGAAGGTGGATTAGAAAGTTTGGATTTGAAACAAACATTGCAGATTGCAGAAGAATGAGTGGTGTTCAACAGCCCACATGTTATAGAAGTGGTGGATCTTGGATTGGAGAAATGATTATGATTCGCAAGGACACATGAATGAAACCGCAGGCGATGAATCCCTTTCTCAGACAATTGATTAC
This sequence comes from Okamejei kenojei, assembly GCA_035221665.1. NCBI lineage: Eukaryota > Metazoa > Chordata > Chondrichthyes > Rajiformes > Rajidae > Okamejei > Okamejei kenojei. Next base: position 7,616,522 of record CM069164.1, read on the forward strand.
CAATAGCCTATTATCGTTATACAGCACGTTGTCAGCTTGAGCCTGCAAGCTTGGTGTTATATTTTAACATTGAATTACAGGAATCTGGCATTATGGCTGATGCACACGTGTGTGGCACGGTGGCGCAGCGGTAGAGTTGCCGCCTCACAGCGCCAGAGACCCGGGTACAATCCTGGCTACGGGCACTGTCTGTATGGAGTTTGTACGTTCTCCCCGTAACCGCGTGGGTTTTCTTCGGGTGCTCCGGTTTCCTCCCACACTCCAAAGACGACCCACGTTTGTAGGTTAATTGGCCTCATGTAAATTGTGAACTGTCCCTCATGCGTGTAGGATAGTGCTAGCATACGAGGATCGCTGGTCGGCGCGGACAAGGTGGGCTGAGGGCCTGTTTCTGCGCTGTATCTCTAAAGCAAAGCAGACTAAACTAAGCCAGACTACGCCCTTACACTTGCACATGTTGTGAGGCGCAATGTGGGCAATATCTCACTCTTGCTCTTACGCTGCCCGAGATGCTGCCTGTCCCGCTGAGTTGCTCCAGCATTTTGTGTCGATGCCTTCTTCAGACACTGTCCACCTGACTTACCACTTCTGGGGACCAATGAACCTGTGCTCCCAGATCCCTCTGCACTGCGACACTCTCCAGAGCTCTGCTTGTGGACCGCATCATCTTCAAACACAAGGGGCGTTAAGGAGCTGTCCCACTTGGGCGTCATTTGTGCATCATTTACGTGACATCGTTTACGCGTTACAACGCACAACGCAAGAGTCGTGACACACACGTGATGCGAGCATGTTTGGGATGTACAAAATCCTCGCGCGCCATTTGCGTGACGCGCAAATGACGCCCAAGTGGGACACCCTTTTTTTTCAGTTTTAGAGATCCAGCACGGAAACAGGCCCTTCGTCCCACCGAACCCTCACCGACCAGCGATCCCCGCACACTAACACTATCCTACACGTGCTGGGGACAATTCACAATTTATACCGAGCCAATTGACTTACAAACCTGTACATTGTAGGAGTGTGGGAGGTAACCGAAGATCTCGGAGAAAACCTACGCAGTCACGGGGGGAACGTACAAACTCCGTACAGACAGCAGCCGTAGTCAGGATCGAACCCGGGTGTCTGGCGCTATAAGCGCTGTATGGCAGCAACTCTACCGCTGGGCCATCGTTCTGTGTTTACTCATGTCAGACAATGAGCGGGTCGGTGGTTTGTGGATCAAGGTGCCAGAGGAGGTAAAATGGAGGAGGTTTTTTTCATGCCTTCATAAGTGATTGGAACAGAATTAGGCCATTCGGCCCATCAAGTCTACACCATTCAATCATAGATGATCTATCTTTCCCTCTCAACCCCATTCTTCTGCCTTCTCCCCATAACTCCTGTGTGTACCTGATTTGTGGTACTTTTGTACCTAAAGCTTATTATTTTGCCCGAAGATGGACACAAAACGCTGGAGTGACTCAGTGGGGCAGGCAGCATCCCTGGAGAGAAGGAATGGGTGACTTTTCGGGTCGAGACCCTTCTTCAGACCTGAAATGTATTTTACCCGTCACTGCCACCAAGTGGCAATCTGCAAAAGCGCACAGTCTGCAAATCCTGGTTTGATTTACTGTAGATTCAAATTCATGTCATCTGGAAACATTTTATCCTGGGGAAACATTAATTTCACACTTTAGGACTGCAATATTCAATGAGACATGAGGTCACTTGAAATCTGCCATCTCTTGCTGCTGTCAGAAGCAAATAAATAGAGTTATTACCCCTCTATTCTATTGAGTGAGAGAAAATGACGTACTAATTTCCTGGATTATTCGGGGATTATGGAAACTCAGCTTTACTTGTGGCCTGTACCAAAATCCGGCTCCTATGACACTCTGAGGGAGATTTGTGGAACTGAGCCAATGCAAGAAGTTGCCGGGACAAATTGAAAAATTTCGCTGCAAACTTGAAATCTCAAACTTGTGGCAGCTGCCTCACAGCGCCAGAGGCCCTGGTTCGATCCTGACTATGGGAGCTTGTCTGTACGGGGTTTGTACATTCTCCCAGCGACGTGCGTGGGATTTTTTCCGGTTGCTCCGGTCTCCTCCCACATTCCAAAGGTGTGCAGGTTTGTAGGGTAAATTAGCTTGGTAGAAATTTTTAAATTGTCTCAAGTGTGTGTAGGATAACGTTAGCGTGCAGGGATCGCTGGTCGGCATGGACTCGGTGGGCCGAAGGGCCTGTTTAATGCGCTGTATCTCTAAACTAAACTAAACTAAACTAATCTAAGCTTTGAATTGAACCCGTAGAAGCAAGGAACTGCAGATGCTGGTGGACAAAAAATCCCACAAAGTGGTGGAGTAACTCAGCAGGCTAGGCAGCACCTCTGGAGAACCTGGATTGGGGATGTTTTGGATAAGGCACAGGGAGGAGGTGTGGGGCAGGGGAAGAAAGGGGGGGGGGGGTGTAGGGGGAAAAGGCGAGAGGAGGAGAGTTACAGAAAATTGGAGAGTTTAGTGTTCAAACCGCTGGGTTTCAAGCCACCCAAGTTCCTCCAGTTTGTGTGTGGCCTCTCTCTGGCAATGGAGGAGGCCCAGGACAGGAAAGGTCAGTGTGGCATTGGGAAGAGGAGTTAAAATAGTTAGTAACCGAGAGATCCAACAGGCCTTGGCAGGCCGAGCTCAAGACCAAACTTAGCCAGCATCAGTCCAAACCAGACTGACTCAACATCCAAGTGGAACATGGAGCATCTACCGTGTTTCCTTTCGAGATATCCAACCAAAGACACAAGCTCTGTTGTGAAGGATGCCGAAGCAGGGACGAGAAGAAATTTCACTTCATCTTGGTTTTATATAACTAACTTAAATCATGACACCACGCTGTCTTTCTCTGGACTCCGCTCTGGTGGAAAACTACTCGATGCCATTTAATGAGAGGGTGGTGAATCTGTGGAATTCTTTGGCACAGAAGACTGTGGAGGCCAAGACAATGGATATTTTCAAAGCAAAGATGGACAGATTAGTACGGGTGTCAGGGGTTATGGAGAGAAGGCAGGAGAATGAGGTTGAGATAGATCAGCCATGATTGAATGGCACGGTTGACTTGATGGGCTGAATGGCCTAATTCTGCTCCTATCATTTATGAATTTTGAATTTATAATTTATCAACCTTCTTCAGAGAGTACAGACTAATTCACATCCTGCATTGGCGACATTTAAAAGCATGTTTCTTGGATTATCAGATCAAACCTTTGAATTAGAATAAGACACTCACAATGTGCTTGAGCAACTCAGCGGGTCAGGCAGCATCTCTGGAGAAAAGGAATAGGTGACGTTTCGGGTCGGGGGCCTTCGTCAGACTGGGAGTCAGGGGAGTAGGAGCCAAGAGATGAGAAATGGTTGATAGAACAAATTAATTCCACTTGGAATTAGTAGCTTAGGTTTAGGTTCATTATTGTCATGTGTAAATACCAAAACCTCAATGGTGGAACAGGCGGAGGACGATGGCTGACCTTAGTGGAGAGTCACAACGGCTGGTGAAGGCGGATGAAGGCTGCGGAAGAAAAGGGTCTCCAGTCTTCTCGGACTCCATGCCACTGGATCCTGACCCAGATCTGTCAAGGACCGTGTGGTTCCTGTCTGTGCACCAGTCTCCCCACAATAGACAATAGGTGCAGGAGTAGGCCATTCGGCCCTTCGAGCCAGCACCGCCATTCAATGTGATCATGGCTGATCATCCCCAATCAGTACCCCGTTCCTGACTTCTCCCCATAATCCCCTGACTCCGCTATTTTTAAGAGCCCTATCTAGCTCTCTCTTGAAAGCATCCAGAGAACCCGCCTCCACCGCCCTCTGAGGCAGAGAATTCCACCGACTCACCACTCTCTGTGAGAAAAAGTGTTTCCTCGTCTCCGTTCTAAATGGCTTACTCCTTATTCTTAAACTGTGGGGCCAGGTTCTGGACTCCCCCAACATCGGGAACATGTTTCCTGCCTCTAGCGTGTCCAAGCCCTTAACAATCTTATATGTTTCAACGTTAAACAAAGTCACGCACTGGCGTGCTCCAACCCTGGAGACACCCATGGTCAGCCATGACCAAAGGGGGCCAAAGACAAAGAAGGCTAAGGTACAGTGAACAGCTTTGTTTTGCATGCAATCCAATCAGACCAGATAATACCACACACACCATGCAGTCACGTCAAACTCAAATACAATAGGTAGAGCAAAGGGGAAGACACAAAGTACTGAATATAGTTCTCAGCATTGTAGTGCGCCAGTTCCAGAGACAAAGTCCAATATCGGCAATCAGGTACAATGGAGTTTGATGACTGTTCCCGAGTTGATGGAAGGATTGTTCAGGAGCCCCATAACAGAGAGGAGGAGTTTGCTCCTGAATCTGGTGAATCAGTTTCACATTTAGTTGAGTTTGGAGATACAGCCCGGAAACAGGCCCTTTGGCCCACCGAGTACCACGCCGACCAGCGATCCCCGCACACTTCCACTATCCGACACACATGTGGGGCAATTTACAATTTTACCAGGCCAACTAACCTGAAGAGGGTTTTCGGCCCGAAAGGCGTTGCCTATTTCCTTCGCTCCATAGATGCTGCCGCACCCGCTGAGTTTCTCCAGCATTTTTGTCTACTTTCGATTTTCCAGCATCTGCGGTTCCTTCTTAAACCTCTAGACCTGTACATCTTTGGAGTGTGGGAGGACGGCGGGTCACGGGGAGAACGTACAAACTCCATACAGACAGCACCCGTAGTCAGGATCGAACCTGGCTCTCTGGCACTGTGAGACACATCGTTTCTGTATCCTCTACATGACCACTTCTCCTGCCTCATCAGTTCCCGGCTGATTTTCTCTGCATCTGCACGGTGCTACGGTAATGCGAAATCATTGAAGAGGCGATGGGCGTGCGAGGTGTCTTGGACGTAGGTCGGGTGGGGTTGGACCAAGAGGGATAGGATGGAGTCGACGGGTGTGGAAATGAATTCAGTGGGTCAGGAGCAGGTAGAAACAATGGTTGTTCTGAAAAAGGGTCTCGATCCAAAACGTCGCCCATTCCTCCTCTCCACAGATGCTGCCTCTCACTGAATTCATTTTCCACGTACCTCGACTCCATCCTACCCCTCTTGATCCAACCCCTCCCGACCTACGAGTTACCCCAGCATTTTATGTCTATCTTGGGCTAAAGCATAATAACTCTGCATTGGCCATTTGGTTGCTCCAGAAAGGCACAAAATGCTGGAGTAACTCATCTGGACAGACAGCACATCTGGAGAGAAGGAATGGGTGATGTTTTGGGTCGAGACCCTTCTTCAGGCTCTACCTATGAGACAACCGTGTAATTGTCAATGAGGCAAGTTCCCACAAGTCAGCCTGAACTTTGACCAGTGCCATGAATTTCATCTGTGTGTCTGCACAAGACTGCCCCGATTGTAGGAGCACTGATGGCTTGAACTGTGCCAGCACTGTTTCACAAGGACCTGTTGAAAGGCTGAAACGGCAAAAGTACGAGCCTCGCTGCACGGGCTTCCAAAATACATGCGATCTGGCATGTTCAATGGTGCAATTATGCAGTGCATGCTAGGTGAAGCCTTGCATCACAGGGCTTGCATTCACTGCGAATGACCATTGCCAGAACCAGGGGCACGGCATGAAAGGGCAGCTGAAGACAAGACATCGGAGGCAGACTCCCAGTCGAACCTTTCCACAGAAATGAAGGGATAGATTAAAGTTTATAAAGAGCTCGTTGTAGTTTTATACGTCAAAGTAAACCAACCAATCATAAGAGTGGACATGGTGATCATGCACTAATCAGGTGTAGGTGGTGTGAGTCTCGTTGTAATTAGTTGGGCATTTAAGGTTAATGATGCCGCTTTATATGGGCAATTCCCCACTTCCACTACATTTCGTGTGGCGGGGTTGAGTCCAAGGCAATCACAGAGTCATAGAGTGATACAGCATGGAAACAGGCCCTTCAGCCCAACTTGCCCATACCGGCCAATATGTCCCAGCTACACTAGTCCCACCTGCCTGCATTTGGTCCATGTCCCTCCAAACCTGTCCTATCCATGTACCTGTCTAACTGCTTCTTAAACATTGGGATAGTCCCTGCCTCAACTATCTCCTCTGGCAGCTTGTTCCATACATCCACAACCCTTTGTGTGAAAAAGTTACCCCTCAGATTCCTATTAAATGTTTTCTCCTTCACCTTAAGCCCGTGTCCTCTGGTGCTCGATTCACCTACTCTGGGCAATTCATCTCATGATTTTGTACACCTCAATAAGATCATCCCTCATCCTCCTGCGCTCCAAGGAATAGAGTCCCAGCCTGCTCAACCTCTCCCTATAACTCAGGCCCTCTAGTCCTGGCAACATCCTCGTAAATTTTCTCTTTTTTCGTATTTTTGTATTTTAAACACAATACTCTACATGCGGTCTCACCAACATCTTATACCACTGCAACATGACCTCCCAACGTCTATACTACGCTCCTGCCTCCAAACAGCCACGCCAAAGAGAGGAAAGAGATGAGAGTCAAGAGTGTTTTTATTGTAAGTAGACACAAAATGCTGGAGAAACTCAGCGGGTGAGGCAGCATGTCTGGAGAGAAGGAAATTGCGACATTTCGGGTCGAGACCCTTCTTCAGACTGATGTCAGAAGAGGGGATGGGACAAAGATAGAATGTAGGTGGAGACAGTGGGACTAGTGGGAGAACTGGGAAGGGGGGGCGGGATGAAGAGAGAAAACAAGGGCTATCTGAAGTTAGAGAAGTCAATGTTCATATCGCTGGGGTGTAAGCTAACCAAGTGAAATATGAGGTGCTGTTCCTCCAATTTACGCTGGTCCTCACTCTGACAATGGAGGAGGGCCAGGACAGAAAGGTCAGATTGTGAATGGGAGGCAGCGTTGAAGTGCTGAGCCACCGGGAGATCAGGTAGGTTAAGGCGGACTGAGCGGAGGTGTTCAGCGAAACGATCGCCGAGCCTGCGCCTGGTCTCACCGATGTAGAGAAGTTGACACCTGGAACAGCGGATACAGTAGATGAGGTTGGCGGAGGTGCAAGTGAACCTCTGCCTCACCTGGAAAGACTGTTTGGATCCTTGGATGGAGTCGAGGGGGGAGGTAAAGGGACAGGTGTTGCATCTCCTGTGGTTGCTGTGGAAAGTACCTGGGGAGGGGGTGGTGTGGGTGGCAAGGGACGAGTTGACCAGGGAGTTACGGAGGGAACGGCCATTTATCCCGACCGGAACAACTGAATTCTAATTCCCAGCGGCAGTGGTTTATAAACACAGTACTCAATGGATAATATAATAAACAAACCATAAAAAGTTCAATGAATAATCAAATCAATATGGTGCATAAACATAACAAAGTCCAAAGTCCCTCGTGCATCCAGGAAGTTTGAAGCTTGGAATATAGCTCTGCTTAGATGTAGTGTTTAATAGCCTGATAGCTATTAGGAAGAGCCTGGATGTCACAGTTTTCAGGTTCCTATACCTTCCTGGTGGCAGGAGGGAAATGGGAGCATGGCCAAGGTGTTGTGGGTCTCTGATGCCTTTTGAGGTAGCGTCTTTTATTCATCCCTTCGATGATGGGGAGGTCAGTTCCCGTGATGGTCCGGGCAGTGTCTGCCCCTTGTTGTAGACTCCTTCATCCCTGGGTGTTCGAGTTGCCAAACCAGTTGTTTTGTAACTCATCTATCAAACACCTTTGTGACAAGGGGTCCCGGACCTGATATGTTAATGGTTTCTCCAAACACAGATGCTGCCTGACCTGCTGAAGGGGTCTCAGCTTTTTCTGGATTTGCATCATCTGTCCATTCTATCAGCTGTGGCACAGTGGCATAGTTAGTAGAGCTGTGCCTCACAGCACCGGAGACCTGTGTTTGATCCCGACGTCGGGCACATGTGACCATAGTAAACCAATACTAGTAACACCAGGCACCATGTGGCAAAGTGCTGGAGTAACTCGGCAGGTCAGGCAGCATCTCTGGAGGCAGTATCTCACGGATAGGTGATGTTTCACGCAGGACCCTAATCCAGACTGACCCAAGTTGTCATTCTCCAGCGATGCTGCCTGACCCGTTGAGTTCCTCCAGCACTTTGTGTCGTTTTGTGTAAACCAGCATCTGCAGTTCCTTGTTTCTACCACATTGGGGTTTGTTGGACAACACTCCCACTCTGCACCTTGCCCATCTCTTCGTTAACCTGGACCTGTGCTGTAAGGGTGAATGGAACATTTAGAGTCACATTGTCACACTGCGTGGAAACAGACCCTTCACTTGCCCCCATCGACCAACATGTCCCAGCTGCACTAGTCCCACCTGCCTGAGTTTGGCCCATATCCCCCCAAACAGTCAGTGGCTGCTATTTGTATACATTGGGGATGCAAGCAAAGAACCTTTGCTTCACAGGGGGCAATAAAGTTTTCCATTCCAGTCCAACCTGTCCGATCCATGTACCTGTCTAACTGTTTCTTATATGTTGCGATAGTCTCTGCCTCAAATACCTCCTCTGGCAGGGACTATCGCAACGTACACCCACCACCCTTTGTGTGAAAACGTTACCCCTCAGATTCCTATTAAATCTCTTCCCCTTCACCTTAAGGCCCATGTCCTCCGGTCCTCGATTCCCCAACTCTGGTCAAGGGACTTTGCGCATCTGTCCAATCTATTCCTGTCATTTTATTTGTGGACTCTTGTGATGAGAAATAGTTTAATGCCGTGCTCTAACTGGTGGATGGAGCCGGATGGGATCTGTCTGACCCCAGCTCTTCACCGCTGAACCCTTATGCCTCGGGTACCGCAGACTTGCCCACTCTGACACACACCTCCGGCCTCCCCTATCCTACTCCTCAGAAACCTATCCACAATGTTGACCTTTATCTCCGAGGAAAGCAATGCCTCAATTTAAAATTTAATGTAGTTTAGTTTAGTTTAGTTTAGAGATAAAGCAAGGCAACAGGCCCTTCGGCCCACCGAGTCCGTGCCAACCAGTGCTCCCCGCACACTGACACTATCCTGTACACACTAGGGACTGTTTACCATTGTACCAAGCCAATTAACCCACAAACGTGGTGGGTTAAACAATTGTAGTGTGGAAACCGGAGCACCAGAGGAAAGCACATGCAGGTCACAGGGAGAACGTACTAACTCAGTACAGACAACACCCGTAGTGAAGATCGAACCTGGGACTCTGGGGCGATCAGGCAGCAACTCTACCGCTGCGCCACCGTGCCACCAGTACCAATGTGTCTTCGACCCACAGTGCTAAAGTTGGTCTACAATTGGAAAGGGATGACTGGAGTGCCGTAACGATTCTGAGAAACCTCTTCCTACTTGTCCCAGCCAGTAACCAGATCAAAGATAGACACAAAATGCTGGAGCAACTCAGCGGGACAGTCAGCATCTCTCGAGAGAAGGAATGGGTGACATTTCGGTTGAGACCCTTCTTCAGAACCGACACGAAACGTTACCCATTCCTTCTCTCCTAAGATGCCGCCTTCTGGGTTTCTCCAGCATGTTGTGTCCATTTTTGGTTTAAACAAGCATCTGCAGTTCATTCCGACACAGTAACCAGATCACCCTGTACTGATCCTTCTTTGTAATGGGAGAGTTTAGGACTAGAGGGCACAGCCTCAGGATACAAGATTTATCTTTGGAATGGAGATGAGGAGGAATTTCTTTAGCCGAGGGTGGTTAATCTGTGGAATTCATTGCCACAGAAAGCAATTTTCAGTGGAAAGTATTTTTAAAGTGGAAATTGATAGATTTTTGACTAGTAAGATTATCAAAGCTCTTAAAGATAGCGGAGTCGAGAGATATGGGGAGAAGGCAGGAACGGGGTACTGATTGTGGATGATCATCCATGATCACGGTGAATAGCGGTGCTGGCTCGAAGGGCCGAATGGCCTGCTCCTGCTCCTATTATCTACTGTCTATTGTTACGGGGAGAAGGCAGGAGAATGGGGTTGAGAGGGAAAAAACGATCAGCCATGATCGAATAGTGCAGCAGAGTAGCCAGAGATCGTCACGCCTCCTCCTTCAAGACCAGAACTGAGCTGCCGGGACAAGCCTGTGATTGCCAGCGCCACCACACATGATGAGGGACAGTGCCCCCAAACAGGTCCTGGGCTCTCTTGTCACTGTAAATAAATCTTGTCTGAAGAAGGGTCTCAATCCGAAGCATCTCCTATTCCTTCTCTCCAGGGAAGCTGCCTGATCCACTGAGCTACTCCAGCCTTTTGTGTCTGTCTTTGGTTTAAACCAGCATCTGCAGTCCCTCCCTACACACATCACTGCAAGTGTCGGTGTGGTCACTGCCGAACCCAGTATCATCCCCAATCCCACAGTTCCTATTTTCTTTCTTTCTTTACTCCCTTCCCCTGCCTCAGAAGTTCCCTGGCTAATTTTCTCCGCACATGCAGGGCACTATGGCCTGTTGGTGATTTTTAATGTTCCCTTATTCCAACTTTAGTTACAAAATAGTAAAACAGTTAAAAAAAAAGTATTCCCCAGCTCGAATGTACAACTCCTTAGATAAATCTGGGGGGGGGCACAGCAGAGTAGTGGTGGAGTTGCTGCCTTACAGCACCAGAGACCCGGGTTCGATCCTGACTGCGGGTGCTGTCTGTATGAGTTTGTACGTTTCCCCCCGTGAGTTTTCTCCGGGTGCTCCCATACTACAAAGACGTGCCGGTTTGTACATTAATTGCCATTCTGTAAATTGTAAATTGTCCCTAGTGTGTGTAGGATACAGTGAAAAGCTTTTGTTGAGTGCTGTCCAGTCAGCGGAAAGACAATACATGATAGTAATGGTACGGTACGGACACGGTGGGCCGAAGGGCCTGTTTCCGCGCTACATGAAGGTGAAATGTTCCCCATGTCGGGGGAGTCCAGAACCAGGGGTCACAGTTCAAGAATAAGGGATCGGCCATTTAGGACTCTGATGAGGAAAAGCTTTTTCAGCCAGAGAGTTGTGAATCTGTGGAATTCCCTGCCACAGAAAGCAGTGGAGGCCAATTCACTGGATGTATTCAAGAGAGAGTTAGATATAGCTCTTAAGGGCTAACGGAATCAAGAGAGGGGAGAAGGCAGGAACGGGGTACTGATTCTGGATGATCAGCCATGATCATATTGAATGGCGATGCTGGCTCGAAAGGCCGAATGGCCTACTCCTGCACCTATTTTTTCCTATATTTCTATGTATCTCTAAAGCCTAAATCACATTGAGGCAACAAGATACCTTGACCCAAGGAGATCTTTGTCTCCCCAGCTAATTGCACACTGGTACAACTCTCCTCCTGATGGGGCCAGCATAGATCCAAAGTTGAATTAATGATGTCAGTCTGGTCCTACCTTTTACCGTCATAGACACCCACTGACTCGTAATGAATTGCCGTGCTGTTGCCTGTCAAAGACCTTATCCAGTTTCTTTTGGCCGAAGGTTATGTTTTGAGTTTGCCTTGCGCTCGTGAAGCAGTTTCTCTTGAGCCAGCCAACTGAATGAGTGATCCAAGTGTTTTGACTGGAAATGAGAAAGCCAGTTTGACTCGCGCTCTGTGCTAAGTGATTTCAGTTTATCTTTCTTCTTCCACAGTGCTCCCTGTCACTGATACAAGCGGCGTAGTGAGGCGCATGAATGGTCCCGTTCAAAACGTGTTTTGGCAGTCTGCATCTTCGCTCATTAATGAGCCAAAGCTGAGAGGGGTGGGGGGGGGGGGGGGGGGGTGGTGTGTGAGGAACACACAGAGCACAACATTTTGTAAGGGCCTCTTTAATAATGAGAAGATAAACTGCCTGGCACAAAATTCCTGGCCTGTTCTGGCCCGAACCAGGCCGTTTTATTTAAACCATTGAACAGCAATAACTTATTTTCCCTATCTGTGGTTTTGGGGTTGGAACCAATATATAGGTTGAGGAGCAGCCAACAGCCCTTTCAAGAAGAGGACCTTTATTCTTTATCCTAAGGAATCTTCACGAGGATACTCACACAACGAGAGCTCTTCATGAATGATCTGCTCAAGGCCATCAGCTAATTCTAACACAATTCACAGTATCAATTCATAATGGCTCTCCGGTAGGGCACTGGAGTTGCTGAGTGCCTGTTCAGGCTGAATCACTTCTCCTCAGTTACCAGTTTATCTTATTGTCACGGGTGCCAAGGTACAGTGAAAAGGTTTTGTTGCGTGTAGTCTAGTCAGCGGAAAGACAGTAGACGATTGCAATCGAGCATTCACAGTGCATAGATACATGATAACAAGAGGATTTCAGTATAGGAGTAGAAAGGTTCTTCTGCAGTTGTATAGGGCTCTGGGAAGACCACACCTGGAGTATTGTGTACAGTTTTGGTTTCCTAATTTGAGGAAGGACAGCCTTGTGATTGAGGCAGTGCAGCGTAGGTTCATGAGATTGATCCCTGGGATGGCGGGACTGTCATATGAGGAATGATTGAAAAGACTAGAAGTTTCGTTGGAGTTTAGAAGGATGAGGGGGGATCTTATAGAAACATATAAAATTATAGAAGGACTGGACAAGCTAGATGCAGGAAAAATGTTCCCAATGTTGGGCGAGTCCAGAACCAGGGGCTACAGCCTTAGAATAAAGGGGAGGTCATTTAAGACTGAGGTGAGAAAAAACGTTTTCACCCAGAGAGTTGTGAATTGTGGGATTCCCTGCCACAGAGGGCAGTGGAGGCCAAATCACTGGATGGATTTAAGAGTTAGATAGAGCTCTAGGGGCTAGTGGAATCAAGGGATATGGGGAGAAGGCAGGCACGGGTTATTGATTGGAGTCGATCAGCCATGATCACAATGAATAGTGGTGCTGGCTCGAAGGGCCAAATGGCCTCCTCCTGCACCTATTTTCTATGTCTATGTCTATGTCTATGATAAGGGAGTAATGTACAGTGCAGGTTAAACCAGCAAAGTCTGATCAAAAATCGCCCAAGGTTCATCAATGAGGTAGATAGTAGTTCAGGATCGCTCTCAGGTTGCAGTAGGATGATTCTCCTTCTTATTCAACCATGAAACCATGCCTCCTCCCCAGTTAGATGAGGTACAACTGGTAGACTGATTGAACACAGCATGGCAGCTGCCCACAGAGTCCACACCGACCATTGATCACACAGGTTCTTTGCTATGACACTTTTTCATCCACTTCCCACATACCAGTGGCCATTTACGGGGGCCAATTAGCCTAACAAAATCTGCATCTTTGGGATATGGGAAGAAACCGGAGCAGAATTAGGCCACTCGGCCCATCATCAATCATGGCCGATCTATCTTTCCCTCTCAACCCCATTCTCCTGCATTCTCCCCATAACCCCTGACACCCGCACTATTCAAGAATCTGCCAATCTCTGCCTTAAGAATATCCATTGACGACCTCTACAGACGTCTGTGGCAATGAATTCCACAGATTCACCACCCTCTGACTAAAGAAATTCCTCCTCATCTCCTTTCTAAGGGTACGTCTTATTATTCTGAAGCTGTGCCCTCTGGTCCTAGACTCTCCCACTAGTGGAAACATCCTCTCCACATCCACTCTATCCAGACCCTTCACTATTTGGAAAGTTTCAATGAGGTCTCCCATCCTAAACTCCAGCAAGTACAGGCCCAGCGCCATCAAACGCTCATCATATGTTAACCCAATCGTTCTCATAATCCTCCTCTGGACCCTCTCCAACACAAGCACAACCTGCCTCAGATATGTGGCCCAAACTGCTCACAATGCCCCAAATGTGGTCTGACCATTGACCTGTGTAATACTGAGACCGTAGGGCCTCAGTATTACACAGCATTTTGGATCGAGCTTCTTTGTTCTTGGACTGAAGGTGTTGTATTCATCACATCCAATAGCATCCATATTAAAATATCATTTAATTTTGCATTAATATGTTACTTAAGCAACCCAATGCACATGAGATGTGGATCTCTCTGGCAAAGCTGGCACCTGTTGTCCGTTCTCATTTCCCTTGACAAGATGGGGGTGAGATATCTCCTTAAACCAGACTTGTGAAGCTGGGCCTAGCACCAAGGGCGACACTGTGGTGCAGCGGTAGAGTTACCGCCTTACAGCGCCAGAGATCCAGGTTCAATCCTGACCATGGACGGCTGTGTGAACGGAGTTGAACCATTCTCCCCGTGACCGCGTGGGTTTTCTCCGGGTGTTCGCACACCTACAGGTTTGTAGGTTAGTTGGCTTCTGTAAATTGTAAATTGTCCCTAGTGTAGGATGGTGCTAGTGTACGGGGCGATCGCTGGTCGACGCAGACCTGGTGGGCCGATAGGCCTGTTTCCGTGCTGCATCTCTAAAGTCTAAAGTAAAGCCTGGGAAGACTGAAGAGGAATAGATCGGGCAGATGCACAAAATCTCTTGCCCAGAGTAGGGGATTCGAGGTTCAAGGTGACGGGGAAAAGATTTAATAGGAATCTGGAGAGTGACTTTTTCACGCAAAGGGTGGTGGGTGTATGGAACAAGCTGCCAGAGGAGGCAGTTGTGGCTGGGACTATCCCAACGTTTAAGAAACAGTTAGACAGGTACATGGATAGGACAGGTTTGGAGGGATATGGACCAAACGCGGGCGGGTGGGACTAGTGTGGCTGGGACATGATGGACACAGTGTGGGCAAGTTGGGCCGAAGGGCCTGTTTCCACGCTGTATCACTCTAAGAGTGGGCAGAGAGAACCATTATTTTATCCCAGTATCATTGAGGAACCACAACATGTTTGTAAGGTTTGTAATGTATTCATGACTTGAGATATGGCGTGCTTTTAGTGCCCATCCTTACTGCCCTATGAAGGGTGGTACACGTCATTTTTGTAAACCACAGCACTCCTTCTCGTGAAGAGATTCCCACACAGTTGTTGGGATGGAAGTTCTGTCATTTGTAACCAACAGCAATATATTTCTGTAATACAAAGTAACTGCAGATGCTGGTTTATGCCAAAGATAGGCACAAAGTGCTGGAGTAACTCAGCAGGTGAGGCAACATGTGTGGAGAAAAAGGGATGAGTGATGTTTCTGATCTGGACCTTTCGTCAGACTGCGTGAAAATGGGTTCTGGCCCAAAACCTCTTCAATCTTCAGTCTGAAGAAGGGTCCGGACCCGAAATGTCACCTATTCATTTCCTGCACGGATGCTGACTGGCCCACTGGATTGCTCTAGCGTTTGTGTCCGCAAAGCGTCAGGACGATGTACAACTGGGAGGGGAACCATGAGATGTTGGTATTCTGGTACAGCTGCTTCCCATCTGCTGATCATGCACTTTCACCTGTATCCACCTACCCCTTGCCAGAATTTCCACAATATCCAAACTCTCTTTTCCAGCTTTCTTCCCCCTGCTCCAAATGTCCCAAACCGAAACGTCGCCTGTTCACTGATGCTGCCTGACTGCCCGAGCTCCACCAGTGTTTTAATCAAGATTCCACCATCTGTAAGATAATTGTTCGATCTCAAACAACTTCTGGTGTGATTTGAAATCCTCAACTGAGGGTTAAAATCTATCCAGCTTTGCTCCATTGTTTATGGAACCTGGGAGTTTTCATAACCTGAACCAAGAATGTGGAGGACAATTCTTGGCTAAGCGGGTGAGGCTTCCAACATTTGGTTTAGTTTATTATCACTGGAGGCTGACATGAACTGGAGTCACTCCATGAACAGGAGTTTCACAAGCTGCCTCGTTTCAGAGAGATCCGTGAATTTGCCAAGTATTCTCAGCAACATTTTAGTTGGTGAGTATTGTTGAAGGCATGCCGAGCCTCCTAAGCCTTCAAAGGATGTAAAAGCATCAGTGTGGTTCCTTGGTCTTGCATCGATATGGGCAGTCCAGGACAAGTGGCTGGTGATATTTACTCTGAGGATCTTGAAGCTCTCCACCATCTCCACTCCAATGAGTACCACTTCACTTCCAGAAATCGATTACAATCTCCTTTGCCTTGCAGACATTGGGGTAAAGATTGTTGTCTCGGCACCAGGTTACCGAGCTCGGCAGTACTGGTCCAGTAACTTTCCTTCATCCTACCCTATAGGAAGCAGTGTAAGCCATATCTGAGACACTACAGCCTGGGGTCATACAGCATGGAAACAGACCCTTTGGCCAATCTTGTCCATGCCCACCAAAATGCCCCATCTACACTAGTCCAACCTGCCTGGATCTGGATGTAGTGCGCTGAAAAGCTCGAGGTAGAGCATCACTCAGCACAATGATGGTGGTGAATGTACTAGTCGAGATGGAGATGCCTTTGGACTGCATCTTTGTATGGGTTAATGTTTTGGAGATCTCTGATGCTGGCTGGTAGGGTATTCCAATCCCTTGCTGTCTTGTAGAAAAACGAGTTAGAACGTGCTAATGAAGTGCCGTGCGGAATGAAATCATTTCCAGGTTAGTAGCTTCTGGTTGACATGTCTATGGGTGCTTGGGTTAACTGGATGTGGTCCTCCATCTTGAAATCAATAGTGGTATTCTTGATCTTGTGGAATGTTGTCAGTCGGATGAAGTTGTGCCTGTGTTTCTTGGTTCTTGGTTCTCCTAAAATATTCCAAACTGGAGGTGGTGGAGGGTGGACTTCAGCAAAAAAGGATTCTTGGAGAAGAAGAGCTACCTTAAATTTAGTTGCGTCTGGTTGGGTGACTATGGTAGGGTGAAGACTATTCCATGTATTAATTGTGCGAGGGAAGAATGAATTGCTGTACACATCTGTCTTGGTAGCTCAAATTGAGTCGAATGCCCTCGTCTACTCCTAATAGGTTTGGGTTTGGTGTAGGTTTGGTTATGTTGAGCTGACCATTTAACATTTTGTAAAAACAGGTCAAACGGTGAGCTTTACGTCTGTCTTGGAGTGGGTTCCACCCCAGTGCGTTCAGAAGTTTGGTAACACTCGCATCTGTCTCATGGGTATTCGTAACAAATTGAGCTGCCTGTCTTTGGACACGTTCGATGGAAGAAATGTTTCTATTTGTGTATGGATCCCATACTGCAACTGCGGAGTCCAAATGTGGTCTAATGAGGGCGAAGTATAACTTCTCCTTGACAGAAGTTGAACAATGATGAAAGTTGGGTTCTCCGAATATTTAGGACACCTGTTGGTTTCACCGTTGCATGATGAGTCTGACCATTCCAACGTAGAACGTTCTGTAATTTGATGCCAAGATACTTGCCTGTTTGGATTCTTCAAGGATGGCACCGAGGACATTGTATGATATTCGCCTGGATTCCTCTTCCTGGTGACACGCATGGGTTCACATTTGGAAGGAGTTTGTACATTCTCCCCATGACCCTGTGGCCCACGTCCCACTAAACCTATCCTATCCAATTACACAGTACATCCATATGTCTTTTAAATATTGTTATATAACCTGCCTCAACTATCTCCTCTGGCAGCTTATTCCATATACCCACCAGCCTTTGTGTGGAAAAATATTTCTATTACATGTTTCCCCCCTCACCTTAAACCTATGTCCTCTGTTTTATTATTCCCAAACCGTGGGTGAAAGAACCTGGGCATTTACCCTATTTATTACCCTCATGATCTTATACCCATCTCTAAGATCATCCCTCATTGCCTTGCGCTCCAAGGAATATAGTCCTAGCCTGCCCTACCTCTCCCTATAGCTCAACCGCTCAGTGTAAAGAATAAACAATAGACAATAGACAATAGGTGCAGGAGTAGGCCATTTGACCCTTCGAGCCAGCACCGCCATTCAATGTGATCATGGCTGATCATCCCCCAATCAGTACCCCGTTCCTGTCTTCTCCCCTATCTTTATGAGCCCTACTTGGCTCCTCTTGAAAGTTTCCAGAGAACCTGCCTCCACCGCCCTCTGAGGCAGAGAATTCCACAGACATACAACCCTCTGTGAAAAAAAGTGTTTCCTCGTCTCCGTTCTAAATGGCTTACCTCTTATCCTTAAACTGTGGCCCCTGGTTCTGGAGTCCCCGAACATCGGGAACATGTTTCCTGCCTCTACAGTGTCCAAACTCTTAATAATCTTATTCGTTTCAACAAGATCCCCTCGCCCATCCTTCTAAACTCCAGAGTATACAAGCCCAGTCGCTCCAATAAAGCAAGCTTGTGCTTTGGATAGGTACAAAGGAACACATGTCCATTCCCCCTGCTGTTTCTCCCCAACCAGCATCTTTAAGGCAGCCAGAGAGAATAGTTTAGTTTAGTATAGTGTAGTTTAGATTAGTTCAACGATACAACGTGGAAACAGGCCCTTCGGCCCACCGAGTCCACACCGACCAGCGATCCCCGCACACTGTCACTATCCCACACACTAGGGATGATTTACAATCTTTACCAAAGGCAATCGACCTACACACCTGTACGTCATTGGGGTGTGGGAGGAAACCGGAGCACCCGGAGAAAACCCACACGGTCACGGGGAGAACGTACAAACTCCGTACAGACAGCACCCGTAGTCGGGATCGAAACCGGGACTCTGGCGCCGTAAGGCAGCACCTCTACCCCTGCGCCACCGTGACGCCCTGGTATGTATAGATAGAAATACTAGAAGATAGACACAAAATGCTGGAGTCACTCAGCGGGACAGGCAGCATTTCCAGAGAGTAGGAATGAGTGGCGTGTCGGGTCGAGACCCTTCTTCAGACTCGGGTCAGGGGAGAGGGGAAACGAAAGATATAGACAGTCCTGTACAGAGAAATACTAGAAAGCTGAAAATATTTAGCAACCCACTCCATAAGCTCCAACATTAGTACGATGCAGGGTCGGACCTGGGGTTGGCTGGTGTGCTCATAGAGAAATGACAACTGAGAACTTAGAGCAAGACACTTATAAAAAGCCTCTCTCACCGTAAGCACAGAGCAAGGCTGTGTGCTGAACTAATATTTCCCCCTGGGCATTGGTGAGTTTGACCTGTTTGAGACAGAAGCGTTGATAGCCAGAACACTCTGGTCTGCACTCGGCATCAGCTTTGCCTGAAAACAAATCATTTCACATGATTAAATGCATTCCCTGCGGGATAGTGTTTCCAAGCCTCCTTGATATCGAGCACCAGTAGACGCCAGCAGTGCAGGCCCTCGATGTCCCCCACCAGAGCACTCACTAAAGCTGCCTTATATTCCACCCTGATATCTAATGAACAAACCTACATATCACCAGAGGTGTGTGCTTGAAAAACGCAAACTCCGGCCAAACCACAGCGTCAGAGTAATTTCAATACAGAATTAGGAGCGCAGTGTTAGAGTTGCTGCCTCACATTGCCAGAGACCCGGGCTCCTGACTACGGGATAGGAATTAATAGGAATCTGAGGAGTAGCCTTTTCACTCAAAGAGCGGCGGGTGTATGGAACCAGCTGCCAGAGGAGGTGGCAGAGGCAGGGACTATCCCGATATTTAAGAAACAGTTGGATAGGTATATGTTTAAGAAGGAACTGCAGATGCTGGAAAATCGAAGGTAGACAAAAGTGCTGGAGAAACTCAGCGGGTGCGGCAGCATCTATGGAGCGAAGGAAATAGGCAGCGTTTCGGGCCGAAACCCTTCTTCATAGGTATATGGATGGGACAGGTTTGGAGGGATATGGGCCCAATGCAGGCAGGTGGGACGAGTGTAGCTGGGACATGTTGGTTGGTGGGGGCAAGTTGGGTCGAAGGGCCCATTTCCATGCTCTAGGACTCTATGACTGCTGTCCCCCACTTGTGGAAACTTCTCGACATCTACACTGTGCTGCTCACCTCAGGGCCTCTGATGCTTCAATAACATCTCCCTCACATTATCTTCAGACCCGTAGCGTATCTTCCACAATGCAGATGTTCCTTAATACTATAGTCAAGTCCCTGGAGTCGACGCTGAGACCCGAGCATGTAACTCAGAGGTGAAAGGCAAACTCTCAGAGTCTTGGCAAACAGGCATCGTATGGATGGTCCTGTGCTTGTAGAATTGGTCATTTGGACAGTAGGGAGGAAGACATTGGTCTCAGAGTAATAACACAACGCAAGGTAGTCACGGTGGCTCAGCAGTAGAGTTGCCGCCCTATTGCAACTTTGTAAGGGACACGCCACGGTGTGTCCCTTACAAAGCTTCAGATGTGTTTACTGGATAAACCTTACACCATCTTCTTGGTTTATGTCTCTGACTCACGATGATCGTTAATCAGGCTTGCCCGTGCTCTGGAACTGATGCGCTGCAATGCCGAGAACTCTATTCCGCATTCTGTTTCAGTGTCAGTTCGGCTTATTGTCACGTGTACCGAGGTACAGCGAAAAGCTTTTGTCGCGTGCTAACCAGTCAGCGGAAAGACAATACATGATTCCATCGAGCCATTTACAGTAGACAGAAATGCTGGAGAAACTCAGCGGGCGAGGCAGCATCTACGGAGCGAAGGAAATGGGCAACGTTTCGGGCCGAAACCCTTCTTCAGACTGTAGAAATACACGATAAGAGAATAACATTTAGTTAAAGGTAAAGCCATCAAAGTCCAATCAAAGATAGTCCGAGGGTCACCAGTGAGGTAGATCGTAATTCTGGACTGCTCTCTGGTTGTGGTAGGATGATTCAGTTGCCTGATAACAGCTGGGAAGAAACTGTCCCTGAATCTGTCGGTGTGCGTTTTCACACTTCTATATCTTTTGCCCGATGGGAGAGGGGAGAGGAGGGAGTGGCCGGGGTGCGACTCGTCCTTGATTGTGCTGCTGGCCTTGCCGAGGCAGCGTGAGGTATAAATGGAGTCAATGGAAGGGAGGTTGGTTTGTGTGATGGTCTGGGTGACACTGTATGCCGCCTGACTCCAGCTTTTTGTGTCTACCTTTGCTTCTACATTTTCACATGCCCTTTGCTCTACCTATTGTTCTTTAGTTTGACTTGATTGTATTAATGTATGGATGGTATCACCTGATCCGTGTGGATAGCATGCGGAACAAAGCTCTTCACTGAAGACAGACTCAAAAAGCTGGAGTAAAGGGCCTGTCCCACTGTATGAGTTTACCCAAGAGCTCTCCCGAGTTGAAAAAAAAATCAAACTCGTGGTAAGCACGTAGAATGTACGTAGCGGGTACGTCGGAGCTCGGGACGTCTCTTAGTGGCTCGTAACGCTAACGGCAGGTACTCGGGAAACGCGGTAAGCTCGTGAAAACCGTAAAGATTTTTCAACATGTTGAAAAATGTCCACGAAAAGCACCGAATACCCACGAGCGGCTATTACCGTAATTCTCCGAGTTCGAATCAGGGGAAACTCGGGAGAACCCGTGAATTAGCTCGTACAGTGGGACAGGCCCTTAGCTCAGCGGGTCAGGCAGCAACTCTGGAGAAATGGAATAGGTGACGTTTTGGGTCAAGACCCTTCTTCAGGCCCTTTGTCACTGTACCTCGGTAGGTTTAGGTTCAGGTTTCAGTTTACCATTGTCACAGGCTCACGTGGCAACAATAAACCTAATCCTGAATTACACAAGATCAAATCAGAATGGGGAAAGTGATGGTGACAGAATTGACGATTGGATCTTTTTCATTTCATATGGACATCACCAGCAAAGCAATGTAAAAGAAGCTGAAAGTAATTTTAAAAGGTTTCTCCACAACCCCATCTGAGGCAGTTGTTTGCTGCCATCTACTGTGTCCTCTGAGCAACACAGACCCACACTGTCGACAGTCAGGCTAAGGCCAGAGGAAGGGAGGGTCTGAAGACCCAGTCTGAACAAGGGTCTCGACCCCAAACGTCACCCATTCCTGCTCTCCACAGATTCTGCCTGTCCCGCTGAGTTACTCCAGCATTGTGTGTCTATCGTAGGAAAAACTGTTCTGTGTGGCCAACCTTATCTGCTGCTCTGGTCTGGTACAACTTTGATCCAGTTCAAATCCCATGTTCATTCTCCTTGCTTTCTCATCCACTCCCCCAGGTTCTAACAGAGAGAGAGAGAGAGAGAGAGAGAGAGAGAGAGAGAGAGAGAGTGTGTGTGTGTGTGTGTGTGTGTGTGTGTGTGTGTGTGTGTGTGTGTGTGTGTGTGTGTGTGTGTGTGTGTGTGTGTGTGTGTGTGTGTGTGTGAAAACAGACACAAAAATGCTGTAGTAACTCAGCGGGTCAGGCAGCCTCTCCACAGTAGAGAAATTCCTTTACTACGGAGATGCTGTCTGACCTGCTGAGTTACTGCAGCATTTTGTGTCTACATATATATGCATATATACAGTATGTGTGTGCATATTCTTATACATATATATATACACATATGTATGTGAGGATGTGCCATTAGGCAATAAGGAATAAGAGTAGAATTAGGCCATTCGGCCCATCAAGTCATGCCTGATCTATCTCTCCCTCCTAATCCCATTATCTTGCCTTCTCCCCATAACCCCTGACACCCGTACTAATCAAGAATCTATCTATCTGTGCCTTATAAATATCCACTGACTCCACAGCCTTCTGTGGCAAAGAATTCCACAGATTCACCGCCCTGTGTGTGTATTCATATAGATATTGATATAAGAATGTTATTGTTCCGTTTTGAGGCCAATGACAATGACAATGAAACTCTCTTGACTCTGTTACCAGAATGATGTGCTAGTGGAGCTAGCCCGTCGCAGGTGACGTCAGCATGGTTGTGCAGTCTCGTGTCTTGTGGGACGGAGAGTGGCTCATGAGTCTGATGTGCGAGCCACACACATGGGGGCAGTGGAGGCACATGAAGGCCGCTGTGTTGGGGGGGGTTTAGGGCTGCAGCCTTCCTCCTGTCTCTGACACCAACAAGTCGGCTTGGGCCATTGTCTTTGAAACTTCTAATCGCCTTCCTAGTGGCTGCATGCCAGCCGGTCCCGTCATTGCCGCGGGTTTCCGGTTCTTTTGGGGCTGGGCCCGCCTGCTGGAGGCGGTGCGTGATGCAGTCTTTGAACCGTTCCTTTGGGTGCTTCCCTGGGTGCCTTTGACCCTGTGACAGAACTCCGTGCAGGAGTTGACAAGGTATGCAGGATGCATCCATCCGGATCACACGACCTGGGCCTTTATGATCATTGCTTCGAGGCTCGTGAAGCCAGACCGGTCCAGTACCTCCATGTTGGTCACCCTGTCTTGCCAGCGAATGCCCAAGATGGTGGGCAGAGAGTGCATGTGGAATTTCTCAAGCACAAATGATGTGCTGCAGTGTTGACAACTATATTCTGCATTCTGTATAATTCTCTTTTCTCAACTTTTTGTACTTGAGTCTGGGTTGATTGTGTTCATGAATGTATTACATGATTTGATGGGATAGCCGGCGAAAACTTTCCATTGTATCTCAGTACACATGACAATAATAAACCTAAGAAACCCAAACTTAAGCCTAATATCTGCTTTGTACATTCCTGGAGGTTCTTCTCTCTCCAATGAATTTTGCCATCCGTGTCCTGAAGTCTTTGCAGAGTCATGCTCTCTCCTCTCCAGAGGTACATGCTACATCTCTTCATGCTGCTGATGCAAGTCGACAGATCATAGAGTCACAGAGTCATAGAGTGATACAGTATGGAAACAGGCCCTTCGGTCCAACTCGTCCACACCAGCCAACAATGTCCCAGCTATACTCGTGCCATTTGCCTGCGCTTAGGCCATCTCCCTCCAAACCTGTCCTATCCATGTACCTGTATAACTGTTTCTTAAAAGATGGGATAGTCCCGGCCGCAACTACCTCATCTGGCAGCTTGTTCCATACACCCACCACCCTTTGTGTGAAAAAGGTACCCCTCAGATTCCTATTAAATCTTTTCCCCCTCACCTTGAACCCGTGTCCTCTGGTCCTTGATTCCCCACTTTCACGACCGAATTCACGACCTCTGCCGAGTTTGCCCTTGACTCATACTCACACCATGGTCGTCACGAGGGCGTAGGAGGTCGTAGCAGGTCGTGACGCTAGTCGTAGGTACTCGTGGCATCAAGTAGGTCGGGCCGTTTTTTAGCCTGATGAAAAATGTCCACGAGTCAAAAAGGTCGTGAATTACGTCATGAAAGTGGGACAGGGCCTTTATCTGGGCAAGAGACTCTGTGCATCTACCCGATCTATTCCTCTCATGATTTTGTACACCTCTATAAGATCTCCCCTCATCCTCCTGCGCTCTATGGAATAGAGACCCAGCCTCTCCCTAGAGCCAAAGTGCCAAAAGCCTTTTTGACCACCTTATCTACCTGCAACTTGACCTTCATGGAACCATGCACATACTCCGAGATCCCTCTGCTCTACAACACTACCCAGAGGCCTACCATTTACCGTGTAGGTCCTGCCCTTGTTCCACGTCCCAAAATGCAGCACCTCACACTTCTCTGTATTAAATTCCATCAACCATTCCTCCACCCACCTGGCCAATTGGTGATCTATGTACGCTAAATAGCAGCAATAAGACGGAGTCTGAAGAAGGGTCCCGACCTGAAATGCGTCCAACCTTTTTATCCATAGATGCTCTCTGACCCATTGAGTTACTCCAACACTTTGTGTCTATCTTTAAAAGCAGTAACAGCTTACAGATGTTTCACAGTACTTCAAAAAATTGCCACTGGGCATCAAGGGGGTCTTTTAGGAGTATATTTAGGGAATATACTCCTAAAAGATTCACCACCCTCTGACTAAAGAAATTTCTCCCCTCCATCCTAAAGGAACGTCCTTTAATTCTGAGCCTATGACCTCTGTTCCTGGAGTCTGCCACTAGTGAACATCCTCTCCACATCCACTCTATCCAGGCCTTTCGCAATTCTGTGATTTTCAATGAGGTTCCCCCTCATCCTTCTAAACAGTGAGTACAGGCCCAGTGTTGTCAAACGCTCATCATACGTTAACCCACTCGTTCCTGGGATCAATCTCTTAAACCTCCTCTGCTCCCTCTCCAACGCCAGCACATCCTTCCTCAGATATGGGCCAGCAAGTTGGTCAGCATGGGCGAGTTGGGCCGAAGGGCCTGTTTCCACGCTAATACTCTATCTGACCCCAAACGTTCGTTCAATGAAACCTCCGAGACGCCTTTTTTCCTCAGAAGAGACCAACGATGAATTTACCAAACTTAAAACGCTTTATTGCCTTTCATGATCAAATATACAGACAGCAAAACTAGATTAACAAAAATATATAAAATAATTTTCACACGCTTAACAAAATAAACATCTACATGAAAAAAATACTTAAATTAATAGAGCTTTCAAATGAGTAATTTCTCAGAATACGGTAAGGCCCAAGGGGGTCTTAATGTTGCCATGGAAACCAAGGGACCAGCTGCAGATTCGCATTGTTCTCCGTGAAACTCTGCAAAGATGGAAGCAGGTTATTTACAGAGTGACTTTATCAGACGGCATGGTACAGACAAGATGCACTGAGTTCTCAACACACTGAGTCTGAAGAAGGGCCTCGACCCGAAACGCCACCCATTCCTTCTCTCCAGAGATGCTGCCTGTCCCGCTGAGTTACTCCAGCTTTTTGCGTCTACCTTCTCTGAGTGCTACCTCTCCTGAAGCCTCAAAGTCGCGCCCACTCCAATACCAAGGTTGACGAGTCCCCTCCGGCATTTTACTCCGATTTTGATATCGCACCCTATTTCTCAAGGATTGAGTGTTTAGTTTTAGTTGGGAGATTCAGTGTGGAAACAGGCCCTTCGGCCCACCGTACGCGCCGACCGGCGATCCCCGTTCACTCACACTATCCTGCACACACTAAGGACAATTTACAATTTTTACCAAAGCCAATGAACTTACAAACCTGTACGTCACTGGAGTGTGGGAGGAAAACAGTAAACCTGGAGCAAACCCACGCAGGTCACGGGGAGAACGTAAATCTACGTACACACGGCACCTGTAGTCAGGATCGAACCCGGGTCTCTGGCGCTGTGAGGCAGCAACTCCACCACTGCGCCACCGTGTGGTAAACATTGTCTGCCCTTGCCGATGGATAGAGATCAGAATCTGTATTGTGCAGTGGGGTCTGACCTGAGGAGCTGATGCTCCTTGTAATAGGCCTGTCCCACGGTGCGAGTTCATTCCACGAGCTCTCCTGAGTTTTAAAAAAAAATGAAACTCGTGGTAAGCACGGAGAATGAACATAACGGGTACGTCGGAGCTCGGGGACGTCTCTTAGCGGCTCGTAACGCTA
The DNA here is from genome assembly GCA_035221665.1 of Okamejei kenojei. Lineage (NCBI taxonomy): Eukaryota > Metazoa > Chordata > Chondrichthyes > Rajiformes > Rajidae > Okamejei > Okamejei kenojei. Next base: position 7,642,559 of record CM069164.1, read on the forward strand.
ACGGCAGGTACTCTGGAAGACTCGCTATCGGCAGGTAAGCACGGGAAGACTCGTGAAGATTTTTCAACGTTGTTGAAAAATGTCCACGAGAGCCCCGAGTACCGACGAGCGGCCATTACCGTAAATCTCCGAGTTCGAATCAGGGCAAACTCTTGGAATGAACTCGTACCATGGGACAGGGCTTTAAGAGTCTATGACTCCATGACCTACCCTTCAATTGACCAATGATGAAGAAATGGAGACACAAGGAACTGTAGATGCTGGAATATTGAGTAAAACACAAAGTGCCGGAGCAACTCAGCGGGTCTGGCAGCATCTGGGGAAGGAATGTTTATACATACATATACATAGGTACATAGACAATAGGTGCAGGAGTAGGCCATTCGGTCCTTCGAGCCAGCACCGCCATTCAATGTGATCATGGCTGATCATCCACAATCAGTACCCCGTTCCTGCCTCCTCCCAATATCCCTTGATTCCTCTAGCCCTAAGCGCTCTATCTAATGCTCATTTGAATGCATCCAGTGAATCGGCCTCCACTGCCTTCCGAGGCAGAGAATTCCACAAATTCACAACCCTCTGGGAGAACAAGTTGAGAGATACAGCGCGGGAACAGGACCTTCAGCCCACCGGGTCCGCACCGACCAGCAATGCCCGAGCACTAATGCTACACACACTGGGGAGTATTTACATTTATACCCATCCAATTAACCTACCTACCTGTACGTCATTGGAGTGCGGGAGGAAACCGAGGATCCCGGAGAAAGCCCTAGTAGGTCATGGAGAGAACGTACAAATTCCGTACGGACAGCACCCGTAGTCGGGATCCAACCCGGGTCTCCGGCGCTGCAGGCGCTGTTAGGCAGCGACCCTACCGCTGCGGCAACGTGCCACCTAGAATTGACAGATGACTTTCCAGGACGGGAAAAGTCAATTAAAAGGAATGGTTTGGACCACTGTTGCCTCAGCCCCACTCCTCCTCTCAATCAAGATGTGGGTGGTACTAGTTTTTGTAGGCCCCAGACTATGGCCTGTGAAATGAGTGACTTTCCTGTTTCAATATCAGAGGACGTATCACTGTCCAGGGCCACGCGTCAGTGAAAGCAGGCCAACATCGTAGCCTGGAACACCAAAGGTTGAGGGGAGACCTGATAGAAGTGTATACAATTATGAGAGGCATGTTAAGGCTGGAAAACCTGAACCTTTTCATCTCAGGATGCAAATGTCAAAGACTGGGCGGCACGGTGACGCAGCGGTCGAGCTACTGCCTCACAGCGCCAGAGAACCGGGTTCCATCCTGACTACGGATGCTGTCTGAACGGAGTTTGCACGTTCTCAATGTGACCGCGTGCATTTTCCCCGGGTGCTCCGGTTTCCTCCCATACGCCACACTCGCAGCTTGTACATTCTCCTGTGCAGGCAGATGGGATTAAATTATCTTGGCTTATTGAGGGGCCAAAGAGCCCGTTCGATTGATTGAATTGATTGAAAGATACAGTTTGGAAAAAAAAGTCCTTCCTTCCGTCCAACGGGTCCGCACCGACCATCAATCGTCCGTTCACACGAGTTCTACGTTCTCGCACTCTCTCATCCATCCACTCCCTACACACTAGCGGCGATTTACAGAGGCTGCATAGCCTACAAACCTGGAATGTGGGAGTGAACTGGGGCACGCGGAGGAAACCCACGCGGTCACAGGGAGAACGTGCAAACTCCACACAGGCAGCACTCGAGCACGGGCAGCAGCAGAATCAAATCCAGGTCTCTGAGGCAGCAGCTCTACCAACTGTGCCATTCTGTGCTGGACCTTTCTATCCTCCATGTAATTGCATCCCTGAAAAGCTTCTCACAGCGCCAGAGACCCGGGTTCGATCCTGACCACAGGTGCTGTCTGTACGGAGTTTGCACGTTCTCCCTGTGACCACGTGCATTTTCTCCCGGTGCTCCGGTTTCCTCCCACACTCCAAAAACGTGTAGGTTTGTCGGTTAATTGGCTTTGGTAAACCCTGTAAATTATCCCTCGTGTGTGTAGGGTAGTGCTGGTGTATGGAGATCGCTGGTCGGGGTGCACTCGGTGGGCCGAAGGGCCTGTCTCCCAGCTGTATCTCTAAACTAAACTAAGGATTTTTGGGAACTGGAGAAGGTGATAACACAATCCAGTGGTTTTGTGGTAATAGAACGTTGAGGAACAGAGGACAAGAACAGGCCCTTCTGCCCACGATGCCCGTGCCCAACATGTTCCCCATCACGTGCGACTTGTTCGTTCCGTCTAATTCCAAATCATGAATCAAATTTAGATTGCGCAGTTGCCATGGTGAGGTTTGAGTTCAGGTCTCCGGGTTGTTAGTGTTGGATACTGTACCTGACCTGCTGTGCCAACAACCAACGGAAATGCCGGAGAAATGCTTGGGCCTTTTAAAAACGCAGGAAGCATTCACCTGATTTATTTTTGCCTGTAACTAATCTTCCAGTGGTGAGGGATTCACATTTGGTTTGTCAACTATTATGGTGGCGCAGCATCTTACAGCGTCAGAGACCGGAGTTCGATCCTGACCACGGGTGCTGTCTGTGCGGAATTTGCACGTTCTCCGTGTGACCGCGTTGGTTTTCTCCGGGTGCCGCAGTTTCCTCCCACACTCCAAAGATGTACAGGTCTGTAGGTTAATTGGCTTGTTATAATTGCAAATTGTCCCTGGTGTGTGTAGGACAGTGTTAATGTGCGGGGATCGCTGGGTGACATGCGGGTTTGGAGGTTAATTTGCCCTCTGTAAATTGTCCCTAGTGTGTTCTGGAGTGGATGGGAAAGTGGGATAACGTGGAACTGGTGTGAACGGGTGATGGATAATCATCAATATCCATCACTCTGTGGGCCGAAGGGCCTGTTTCTGTGCTGTTCCTCTCAATCAATCAATGAAAGGTTCAAGAAGGAACTGCAGATGCTGGAAAATCGAAGGTAGACAAAATTGCTGGAGAAACTCAGCGGGAGCGGCAGAATCTATGGAGCGAAGGAAATAGGCAACGTTTTGGCCCGAAACTTTGCCTATTTCCTTCGCTCCATATACCTAATCAATGAAAGGGTTGGGCATCTTCCAGGGTTGATGGCAGAAGGTGAGATGGTTGACGTACCTGCCCGCGGCCGATGTCCTGAAAGGCGGCTGCCAGCTCGCTGGCGCCGTTCACCGCCGTGCCCCCGTGATAGACCGGGCACTGGGCTGGGGGTCCCTGGGCGTTGGGGCACCAGCCCTGTGGGCCTCCCGCCCTGCAGGGCCCCCCGCCCACCGTGGGCATCTCCTGGCCCAGGGCCAGCACGTCCGTCAGGTGGGCGATGTAGCGGATGGTCAGCCGCAGGGTCTCCAGCTTGGTCAGGCTCTGGGCGGCCGGGGCCACGGACGGGGGGAGGTAGGTCCGCAGGTTGTGGAGGGCTTTGGCCAGGCCCCTCATCCGCAGCTTCTCCCTCTCGCTGGCGCTCTGCCTCTCCCTGCCCAGGTGGCGCGAGCGGCCCTTCCTCGCCTGCTGCCCGGTCTCGCCCTTCTCCTCCGGGCGACCTTTAGCCTGGCACGGGTCGCTAGGGGCGCAGCGAGGGGACGCGATGGGAGACACTGACGAGTCGCTGGAACGGTTCGTCTCCGAGCTGGTGCTGTTCCAGCCGTTCCCTGAACAGAGAGAGCTGCAGTCTAACGCTGCCCCGAAACCCGAGGATGTCATGTATCTCTGGGCCAGAACCGCTTGTGTTGCCACCTCCATGGTGTTTATCTGCAGAAGGCCTTCTCCTCTCCTCTCCTCTCCTCTCCTCTCCTCTCCTCTCCATCTCCTCTCCTCTCCTCTCCTCTCCTCTCCTCTCCTCTCCTCTCCTCTCCTCTCCTCTCCTCTCCTCTTCACTCCTATCCTATCCTCTACACTCCTCTCCTCTCCTCTCCTCTCCTCTCCTCTCCTCTTCACTCCTATCCTATCCTCTCCTCCCCTCTCCTCTCCTCTCCTCCCCTCTCCTCTCCTCTCCCTCCCCTCCCCTCTTTACTCCTTTCCTATTTTCTCCTCTCCTCCCCTCTCCCCTCCTCACCTTTCTCCTCTCCTCTCCTCTCCTCTCCCCTCTCTCCTCTCTCCTCTTCTTTCCGCTCTGCTCCTCTCCTCCCTCCCCTCTCCTCTCCTCCTCTCCTCTCCTCTCCTCTCCTCTCCTCTCCTCTCCCCTCCTCTCCTCTCCCCTCTCCTCTCCTCTCCTCTCCTCTCTACACTCCTCTCCTCTCCTCTCTTCTCCTCTTCACTCATCCTATCCTTTCCTCTCCCCTCTCCTCTCCTCTCCTCTCCTCTCCTCCTCTCCCTCTCCTCTCCCCTCTCCTCCCCTCTCCTCTCCTCTCCTCTCCGCTCCTCGTCGCGGTGACCGATGTAACTCCTAGAGAGAGGCCCGCGGGATTGTCGATTCCAGAGACGTGACGATGGAACAGGAGCAGCCGTCTGCTTCTGGGGCGTCTGAACGGATTCCTCTCCTTGGCGCACGTGGACCGGCGGTGCGAGCCTTCCTGCGAAAGGAATAAACAATAAACACAATGCCAGGACAGGCAATTTAATTTTGCAAGGACAACGAGCTGCTTTACCTCGATAACCAGAGAGCCGTGGAGGATCCGTGATAGCGGCTGCTTACTTAATATGCTCTGATAGAGTGTGCGGTTCAGATAAAGTGCCATCTGTCACACTTGGGAAGTGTGGAAGAATCAATGTTAGAGAGAGAGAGAGGGGGGAGCGAGAGAGGGAGAGAGAGAGAGGGGGAGACTGAGAGGGAGAGGGAGAGGGGGGGGTGAAAGAGGGAGAGAGAGAGGGAGAGGGAAGGAGGGAGGGGTGGGGAGTTGCAGAGATCTTTCAGACTGACAGGATTTGGCTCTGATGTCAGAAATATTATTTTCAGTCACCAGCTGTGTGTGTCCTAAATGCTAAAGATCACCTTTCATTGTGCATGTGTGCTGGGAGAGAGGGAGAGAGGGGGAGAGGGAGAGAGGGAGAGAGAGAGGGAGAGAGAGAGGGAGCGAGGGAGAGGGAGATGGAGAGGGAGAGGGAGATGGAGAGGGAGAGGGAGAGGGAGAGGGAGAGGGAGAGGGAGAGGGAGAGGGAATATTTGGAGCTCTGTGTCTGGAGCTGATATGATGATACAGTGCGGGCAGGATTGAGTGTGAGTCAGCTGATGCTGGCTGCTGCCATTTGGAGCAGCTGCAGGCCCATCTCTCTGCTCCTATTTCAGTACCTGGGCTTTGTTCACCAGAGAACCACGTGGGCTGAACCAGTCTGTCACAGTCTTTTAACCCTTTCCAGGTCTGCGCTGGAGGAAACATTCGGCATGATTTATCCGTGACGCCTCCCCCAAAATAGCTCAGCAGAAAAATGCAAAGACCATTGGACCCAACTAGCGGTTGGCACCAAGCCCTGGTCCGCAGCTCATTCCCCCTCCCTCACGTGGCCGACTCAGCCCGATCATCGTCCAGCCATTCCATTGAGGTTTTGTGTGTGTGTGGGTGTGTACATGCATGCATATGTGTGCGTGTGTGTCCATGCATTTGTGTGTGTGTGTATGCAAGTATGTATGCATGTGTGTTGTGCATGCATGCATGTGTGCATGTATGCACATGTATGCAGGTGTGCCGTGTGTGTTGGTGCATTTGTGTGTGCGTGCGTGAATGTATGTATATGTGCATGCATGCATGTGCATATGTGTCTGCACATTTGTGTTTGTGTGTGCAGGTATGTATGTGTGTGTGTGTTGTGCATGTGTGTGTGTGTATACATGCATGTGTGTGTGTGTGTGCCTGCAAGTGTGTGTGTGTGTGCATGTATGTGTGTGTGTGTGAACATGCATGCATGTGCGCCATGTGTGTTGGTGCATTTGTGTGTATGTGCATGCACGCATGTGTGTGTGTGTGTGTATTTGTGTGCGTGCATTCATTTGTGTGTGTGCATACATGCGTGTGTGTGTGTGTATCTATGTGCCTATATATGTTGCACAGGTACACCTGTGTTTGCGTATGACACTGTGTGCCTTTGAGTGTGCGCGTGTATGAGTGCATTTACTTTAGTTTAGAGATACAACATGGAAACAGGCCCTTCGGCCCACAAACTCCACACCGATCACCCGTTCACACTGGATCTACGTTATCTCACTTTCTCGTCCACCCCCTAGACACTAGGGGTGATTTACAGAGGCCAATTAACTCACAAACCCGCACGACTTTAGCATGTGGGAAGAAACCAAAGGAAACCTGCGTGGTGACTGGGAGAACGTGCAAACTCCACACAAACAGCAGCCGGGGTCAGGATTGTACCCGAGCCTCTGTTGACGTTGAGCAGCAGCTCTACCCGCTGCACCATTGTGCTGTGTTCAGGTTCAGATTCAGAGTTGTTCATTCTCACATTTCCCACATTTGTTTTCTCGGTTCTTGCTCAACACTTTATAACTCCCCCTCCCATTCCCAATCTGACCTTTCTGTCCTGGGCCTCCTCCTTTGTCAGAGTGAGGCCCAGCACAAATTGGAGGAAGAGCACCTCATATTTCGCTTGGGCAGCTCACACCCCAGCGGTATGAGCATTGACTTTCCCTTGCTTTCCCTCTCTCTCCATCCCCTCCCCTCACCAATCTTACTGGCTCTGACTACATCACCATGAATAGCGGTGCTGGCTCAAAGGGCCAAATGGCCTCCTCCTGCACCTACTTTCTATGTTTCTATGTTACATTCTATCTCTGTCCCGCCCACTCCCCTGACATCAGTCTGAAGAAGGGTCTCGACCAAAAACGTCACCCATTCCTTCTCTCCAGAGATGCTGCTTGTCCCGCTGAGTTACTCCAGCACTTTGTGTCTATCTTTTAGGTATTGTCATAGACACCAGGGTGCAATGAAGCTCCTCGAGTAGATAGTGACCATGATAATGATGGATATGGCAGAAAATACAACGGCAAATGCAGAACATGAGGAAGGTGCAAATATTACTGAGCAAATAAGAATAAGGAGTAAGCCATTTAGAACGGAGACAAGGAAACACTTTTTCTCACAGAGAGTGGTGAGTCTATGGAATTCTCTGCCTCAGAGGGTGGTGGAGGCAGGTTCTCTAGATGCTTTCAAGAGAGAGCTCTTAAAAATAGCGGAGTCAGGGGATATGGGAAGAAGGCAGGAACGGGGTACTGATTGGGGATGATCAGCCATGATCACATTGAATGGTGGCGCTGCCTAGAAGGGCCGAATGGCCTACTCCTGCACCTATTGTCTATTGTCTATTGTCGATTATCTGTAGCAGAGGGAAAGCAGTAAAGAACAATAATGGAAAAGCCAAAAGAGTTTGAGTTACGTGTAAGAGGATGTTGCCGTGCTTCTGGGTAGGGTGTGTGAAAGAGGGTTGAGTTCAGGCGTGTGTAGGAAGGAACTGACGATGCTGGTTTCAACCAAAGATGCTGGAGTAACTCAGCGCATCAGGCAGCATCACTGCAGATAAAATATGGGTGACATTCCAGGTCAACCCCAGTCTGAAGAAGGATCCCGATCCGAAACGTCACCCACCCTTTCTCTCCAGAGATGCTGCCTGACCTGCTGAGTTACTCCAGCACCCGATGTCTATTGATGGATTAATTGAGGAGTCACAGAGTCATAGAGTGATACTGTGTGGAAACAGGCCCTTCAACCCAACTTGCCCACACCGGCCAACAATGTCCCAGCTACACTAGTCCCACCTGCCTGTGCTTGGTCCATATCCCTCCGAACCTGTCCTATCCATGTACCTGTCCAACTGTTTCTTAAACGTTGGGATAGTCCCAGCCTCAACTACCTCCTCTGGCAGCTTGTTCCATACACCCACCACCTTTTGTGTGAAAAAGTTATCCCTCAGATTCCCATTAAATCTTTTCCCCATTCACCTTGAACCTATGTCCTCTGGTCCTCGATTCCTCTACTCTGGGCAAGAGATTCTGTGCATCTACCCGATCTATTCCTCTCATGATTTTGCCCATCTCTATAAGATCAGGTGAATACAAGAGGAATATGATGGTTGTGGGGAAGAAGCTGTCCTTAAGTCTGGACCTCCAAGTTTTCCAGGTCCTGTATCGTATCCCAGAAGATAGAAGAGAGAAAAGGGAATGTCCAGGGAGCAGGCATCGCTGACGATACTTCCAGCCTTCTGGACCCACCATAAACAACCTGTGTAGGAAGGAACTGTAGATGTTGGTTTAAACCGAAAATAGACCAAAAAGCTGGAGTAACTTGGGCAGCATCTCTGGAGAGAAGGAATGGGTGACGTTTCAGGTCGAGACCCTTCTTCAGACTCAATGATGGACTGGGCTGTGTACACCACTCTCTGCATGTTCAGGGGTCAAGAGCAGAGTACCCACCAAGCTGGCCGAGATGCATCCTGTCAAAATCATTCTAAAGAAGGGTTTCGGCCCGAAACGTTGCCTCTCTCCTTCGCTCCATAGATGCTGCTGCACCCGCTGAGTTTCTCCAGCACTTTTGTCTACCTTCGATTTTCCAGCATCTGCAGTTCCTTCTTAAACAAAATACTTAGCGATACGGGGAGGGGGTGGGGGGTGAGATCCTGGGAATTAGGCAAAAGGTACAGAACTGTGAAGACCCACACCTCCAGATTCAGGGATAGTTTCTTCCCAGCTGTTATCAGGCAACTGAATCATCCAACCACAACCAGAGAGCAGTGCTGAGCTACTATCTAACGTATTGGTGACCTCGGACTATCCTTGATTGGAGTTTGCTGGCTTTATCGTGCATTAACCGTTATTCCCTTATTAAGTATCAGTACACTCGATTGTATGCAATAGCTCGATTGTAATCATGTTTTGTTTTACCGCTAACTGATTAGCTTGCAACAAAAGCGTTTCGCTGTACCTCGGTACGCGTGACACTAAACTAAATTGAACAGAACTGAACTGATTTTCACCTGTGCGATCACACCTCCCGTGGGCCTCGACACTATCATCCTTCCCCATGGGTAGACACAAAAAGCTGGAGTAACTCAGCGGGACAGGCAGCATCTCTGGAGGGAAGGAATGGGCGACGTTTCGGGTCGAGACCCTGTCTAAACGTTTCTTAAACATTGGTAATGCACTTGCCTCAACTACCTGCCGTGACAGCCAGTTCCATACATCCACCACCCTTTGCAGAAAGAGGTTCCCATTAAAGCATTTCCCCTTCACCTTCAACCTATGTTCTCAGCTTCTCGATTCCAAATTTCAACTGCGACCACACTTTCATTCAATTTCTGAAATAGAAGATGGAACATGGATCAGTACATCCCAGGATCAATTGTCGCACAATGCCTGTGTCTAACACGATGCCAAGTTAAACTGATGTCCTGTGCCTGCATATGATCCATATCCCTCTATCCCCAGCCTATCCATGTGCCTCTCTCTAAACCCCTTGAAGATCCCACTATGGTATCTGCCTCCACCAGCATTCCCGGCAGCTTGTTCCAGATACCCATCCCTATCTGTGTGAAAAAACTTGTCCTGCTCATCTTTAAACATTGCCTCTCATCTCACTTCAAAGCTTTAATATAAAAGGTTCTGTCAACCTTATCTATGCCACTCATATTTTAGTTTGGTTTGCTTTTGAGATACGGTACAGAAACAGGCCCTTCAGACCTTGCCGACCAACGATTCTCGTACACTGGCGCTGTCCTGCTCACACATTCCACCAGGTGGCGCCGTCAGCGATGGCAGCCTCGCCAACGGTCTGCCTGTCTTTTCACCTTTTTTGTTATTTTTAGTGTGTTTTAAAAGTTTGTTCTCTGGTTTGTTTTATGTGGGGGTGGGAGAGGGGGTCGGGGGAAACTTTTTTTCAATCTCTTGCCTTGCTGGAGATGCGATTGTTTTCCGGACCGTACCTCCGGTCGCTCTGCGGCCTAACATCGTGGAGCTGGCGGCCTCGTTCGAGACTGATGATGAGCCCCACCGCGGGGCGTGGACTTGCCATCTGAGCCTGCGATCTCTTGACTGGGATCGACGCTCCAACCGCAGCCTGCGGATTTCAACATGGAGGAGCTCGCAGTCTCGGGTAGAGGCTGATGTCGGGAAGCTCCAAGCTGCAGGAGGTTCAACTAACCCCGATCCGAGGTCCGATCGCCTGGCGCGGGAGCTGAGATCCCCCTGATGCAGGAGCTTGATCGCCCCACTGCGGAGAGCCCGACTGCCGGCTACGGAAGCCAAGATCTTCCCATCAATGGAAGGCTCAAGGCCCCCGACCGCAGGAGAACAAAGAAGGGAAGAAAGCTAAACTTTTTTTTCGCCTTCCATCACAGTGAGGAATGTGGAGGAGTTTATGTTAAGGTAAAATGTTATGTTTATGTTAAAATGTGTTTTGTGTGTCTTGTTACTTTTTATTGGTATGAATGTATGGCAAATCAAATTCCTCGTATGTTGCAAAACAAACTTGGCTAATAAAGTATGAAGAAGGGTTTCAGCCCGAAACGTTGCCTATTTCCTTCACTCCTTAGATGCTGCTGCACCCGCTGAGTTTCTCCAGCACTTTTGACTACCTAATAAAGTATGCTTATAGTTATGATTACGACTAAGGACAATTTACAATTTTTGCCGATACAAATTAACCTACAAACCTGTACGTCTTTGAAGAGCATCCGGAGAAAACCCACGCGGGTCACGGGAAGAACGTACAAATTCCTTACAGTCAGATTTGAACCCAGGTCTGTGGCGTTGGAAGGCAGCAACTCTACCGCTGCACCACCTCTACTTAGCTTTTGATGCTCCAGTGAAAATGAGTGTGGAAATATTATTTTGATGCGTAACACTGTGAATAATGTAGTGCTGGCTTGGTGCCTCCTGGGTGGCTGTGTTGTGCAAGGGACACCCCTGTGGCAAAGCACCCTAGGGTGCAGAGTGACATAATCCCATGGCGACGTGGGGTGGTGAGAGACAGACTCTATGTAACGTGAGCGGGGTTGAATTCCCAGTGTGTCGCTGGGAGCTGGAATCACTTCACACAGCAGCAGCTGAAATGCCAAGCGTCACCCCTGCAAGTGCCACAGTTTCACACCTACAGCTCCAGGAGACCATGTTTGTGCAGGGCGCTGTGACGTGTGAACTTGGGAATGCAGGCTATGGGATTGTCGGCGATGCGGGGAGGTGGGGGGTGGTGGTGAGAGACCCTGGGAATAATCGCTGGTTGGAAAGTGCCATTGATTTTCACAACGTAAATCTCTGGAGATTTTCCATCGGATACGTAGATGTCTCCACTTTCCCATGGTGGAGCCAAAGTAAAATACATGGGAGGAATGTCCGTGGCAGTTACAACCTGTAAAATACTTTTATAATGTTATTTTTGAATGCATTTTGGAAAATGTATGCCCTGAAATAGCAGTGTTACAATAACCAGTTCACCAGGCGTGTTTATAAGTTCATAAATTCATAACTTCTAGGAGCAGAATGATGAGGCCATTTGGCCCATCATCTACTTCGCCATTCAATCATCTGCCATGATCACATTGACTGTCTCGAAGGGCCGAATGGCCTACTCCTGCACGTATTGTCTATCGTCTATTGCCTATCTATCTTTCCCTCTCAACCCCTTCCTCCTGCCTTCTCCTCATAACCCTGACATCCGTACTAATCAATATTATCTATTTTTGAAAGGTTGTTGGTTGAGGGACGGTTATTGGGCAGATTATCAGGGGAACTCTTGTGACCTCTGACCCAGTGCCAAGTAACCTTTAAGCTGAGAGAGACACAAAAGGCAGGAGTAACTCAGCGAGACAGGCAGCATCTCTGGACAAAAGGAAGGGGCGATATTTCAGGTCGAGATCCTTCTTCAAACTTGGCCCGCTGAGTTACTCCAGCTTTTGGTGTCTATCTTTGGTTTAAATCTGCATCTGCAGTTCCTTCTTACACAAACCTCACCTGAGAGTCTTGCCCTCTGGGGAGAAGGCAGGAACGGGGTACTGATTGGGGATGATCAGCCATGATCACATTGAATGGCGGTGCTGGATAGAAGGGCCGAATGGCCTACTCCTGCACCTATTGTCTATTGTCTATTGTCTAAAGATTTACCTGAAAGACATTTGAACATGCAAGCACATGGGGCATGCAGCCGTGCATGCAACTGTGCAGCCTGGCTACAGCATTGCAGCAATGCAGCAGCCCAGATATATGTGTGTAAGCCTTTAGACAAACATGATGAAGAATTGAGATTTTTAACAGCTGCATTACATTTGGTATTAGGTGTTGGCCAGCGGATCCATGTGAGCGGGAAATGCAAAGCTGTTGAAAGGTTAGGATAGGGTTGAGACTGTGGGCATCATTAATAATTCTAACATATAATGTTATTATAATAGTGCAGTAGTGGGAGGTGCAGAGTGGAACTAAAGGCCAGGAGGAGGTTTGGGTAAGTTACAGGGGAAGGGTGAATATTGGGGCGGCACCTGATGTCATTTGAAGGAAGGAAGAGTACCCTGGAATTTGGGTAGTGAAAGGAGGAAAGGAAGACTGTTATGCAAGGAATGAGGCAACGAGAGCAGGAGACACAAGAGGCAGTAGATGCTGGGACCTGGAGCAGAGAACCAAATGCTGGAGGAAGTCAACGAGTCAGGCAACATCTGTGGGGGGCCAATGGACGGTCGATGATTCAGGTAGACACCCTTCAATTGGATAGAAAGAGCAGAGGGGAGATAACCAATATCGGGGAGTAACCAAGTATCAGAGAACAGTGGGGGGAAAGGGATTGGAAAGTGGTGCTGGGGAAGGGAGGGGATGGGAAAACCAAGAGAGCTCATGTGTCCCAGATAGGACAAGGAAATTCTTGCATTTGCTGAAGCACAACAGAATATTGTAGTCATAAATACAGATCAGATCAGTGTGTCCATGTACCATAATAAATATATATACACACACATCAGTAAACAGATAAAGTGCAATAGGTTGTTATAGGTGATAGGTGATACTGCCTAATTCAGCTGGCATTCTGGTAAACCGAGATTATAGAACATGGAACATAGAGCAATACAGCACAGGAGCAGCCCCCCCCCCCCCCCCCCCCCCCCCCCCACCCCTCCCTCTCCCCCTATCTATGCCTCTCGTAATTTTATATACTTTATCAGGTCTCTCCTCAACCTCTGAAGTGTGTCGCTGGGAGCTGGAATCACTTCACACAGCAGCAGCTGAAATGCCAAGCGTCACCCCTGCAAGTGCCACAGTTTCACACCTACAGCTCCAGGAGACCATGTTTGTGCAGGGCGCTGTGACGTGTGAACTTGGGAATGCAGGCTATGGGATTGTCGGCGATGCGGGGAGGGGGCGGTGGGGGGGGGGGGGGGGTGAGAGACCCTGGGAATCATGTAGGACAACGAGTTTCCACCGATCCCGACCCGAAACACACTTTGTCCATTTCCCTCCACAGATGACCCGCAGAGTCCCTCCAGCAGTCTGGTTTTAGCTACAATTGTTTTTATCCATTACCAGTCCAAGTGTTCCATGACTGAGAGCACCACACTTCTATCATCGGCTGCATAGGAAATGTTTCCAAACCTCACCTGAATGGCCCGATTTGAGTTTAATAAAACTTTTTCCAAACCTCACCTGAGAGTCATGCCCTATGGGGAGAGGGCAGGAACGGGGTACTGATTGGGGATGATCAGCCATGATCACATTGAATGGCGGTGCTGGCTCAAAGGGCCAAATGACCTACTCCTGCACCTATAGTGGCTTACAAAAGTTTTCAGTTTTTTATTTGTAATAACATTTGGAAACCATGTATAATTTTCCTTCCACTTCACAATTATGCACCACTTTGTGTTGGTCTATCGCATAAAATCCCAATAAAATACATTTACATCTGTGGTTGTAACGTGTCAAAATGTGGAAATGTTCAACGGGTATGAAAACGTTTGCAAGCCACTGTATTGTCTATTGTCTAAACATTTACCTGAAAGACATTTGAACATGCAAGCACATGGGGCATGCAGCCGTGCATGCAACCGTGCAGCCTGGCTACAGTATTGCAGCAATGCAGCAGCCCATATATATGTGTGCAAGCCTTTGTCAAACATGGAAGCTTCTGATGAAGAATCGACAATGTTACCAGCTGCATGACATTTGGTATTTGGTGTTGACCAGTGGATCCATGTGAGCGGGAAATGCAAAACTGTGGAAAGGTTTGGATAGGGGTTGAGATTGGGGGCAACATTTATTTTTCTAACATATAATGTTATTATAATAGTGCAGTTGTGACTTTAGTAGCCTTTAGGAGAGCTCCCCCTCCCCTCACCCCACACACCATCAACAATATCACACACATCTGTGGAGTCTTTTAAGTTGCTGGGAACCATCATCTCCAAGGACCTTAAGTGGGGGGCTACCATCGACTCCACAGTCAAAAAGGCACAACAGAGGATGTACTTTCTTCGGCAGCTGGGGAAGCACAATCTGCCACAGGCAATGATGGTCCAATTCTACATGGCCATCTCACCTTCTACATCATGGTCTGGTTTGGCTGAGCCACCAAGCACGACACCTGGAGGCTGCAGCGAATCGTCCGATCAGCAGAGAAGATTATTGGCTGCAACCTTCCCTCCATTGATGAGCTGTACACTGCAAGAGCCAGGAAGCGAGTGGGTAGGATCATCTCTGACCCCTCTCACCCTGGCCACAAACTCTTTGAATCACTTCCCTCTGGAAGGCGACTCCGGACTCCGGACTGTCAAAGCTGCCACAGCCAGACATGAAAACAGTTTTTATCCACGAGTAGTTTCTCTACTCAAGGCCCAAAAATCTGTAGCCTCCCTTTGATCTGGTATTTTGTTGGTTCACATGCTTGATCAATGGTGTTTTTATCATTAATGTTTTATTATTATCAATGTTTAGTGTTTTCTGAGTCATTCGTAACTGTCACCGTGTGTCATGTTGTTACTTGTGGGTGGAGCACCAAGGCAAATTCCTTGTACGTGAATACTAGGCCAATAAACGTACTTACTTACTTACTTGTGAGAGGTGCTGAGCTGCACTAAAGGCCAGGAGGAGGTTTGGGTAAGTTACAGGGGAAGGGTAAATATTGGTGCGACACGTGATGTCATTTGAAGGAAGGAAGAGTACCCTGGAATTTGGGTAGTGAAAGGAATATGAAAGAAAGGAAGACTGTTATGCAAGGAATGAGGCAACGAGAGCAGGAGACACAAGAGACTGCAGCAGAGAACCTGGAGCAGACAACCAAATGCTGGAGGAACTCAATGAGTCAGGCATCATCTGTGGCGGGGCGATGGATGGTCGATGTTTCAGGTAGAGACCCTTCAATTGGATAGAAAGAGCAGAGGGGAGATAACCAATATCAGGGAATAACCAAGTATCAGAGAACAGTGGGGGGAAAGGGATTGAAGCGTGGTGCTGGGGAAGGGAGGGGATGGGAAAACCAAGAGAGTTTAGTGTCATGTGTCCCAGATAGGACAAGGAAATTCTTGCTTGCTGCAGCACAACAGAATATTGCAGTCATAAATGCAGAACAGATCAGTATGTCCATGTGCCATAATAAATATATACACACACACATCAGTAAACATATAAAGTGCAATAGGATAGTTCATAGTTTGTTTGAAGTTGAGTTTAATAGTCTGATGGCTGTGGGGAAGCAGCTGTTCCTGAACCGGGATGTTGCAGATTTCAGGCTCCTGTACCTTCTACCCGATGGCAACAGAGAGAAACATAGAAACATAGAAACATAGAAATTAGGTGCAGGAGTAGGCCATTCAGCCCTTCGAGCCTGCACCGCCATTCAATATGATCATGGCTGATCATCCAACTCAGTATCCCGTACCTGCCTTCTCTCCATACCCTCTGATCCCCTTAGCCACAAGGGCCACATCCAACTCACTCTTAAATATAGCCAATGAACTGGCCTCAACTACCCTCTGTGGCAGAGAGTTCCAGAGACTCACCACTCTCTGTGTGAAGAAAGTCTTTCTCATCTCGGTCTTAAAGGATTTCCCCCTTATCCTTAAGCTGTGACCCCTTGTCCTGGACTTCCCCAACATCGGGAACAATCTTCCTGCATCTAGCCTGTCCAACCCCTTAAGAATTTTGTAAGTTTCTATAAGATCCCCTCTTAATCTCCTAAATTCCAGAGAGTATAAACCGAGTCTATCCAGTCTTTCTTCATAAGACAGTCCTGACATCCCAGGAATCAGTCTGGTGAACCTTCTCTGCACTCCCTCTATGGCAATAATGTCCTTCCTCAGATTTGGAGACCAAAACTGCACGCAATACTCCAGGTGTGGTCTCACCAAGACCCTGTACAACTGAAGTAGAACCTCCCTGCTCCTGTACTCAAATCCTTTTGCTATGAAAGCTAACATACCATTCGCTTTTTTCACTGCCTGCTGCACCTGCATGCCTACTTTCAATGACTGGTGTACCATGACACCCAGGTCTCGCTGCATCTCCCCTTTTCCCAATCGGCCACCATTTAAATAATAGTCCGCTTTCCTGTTTTTGCCACCAAAGTGGATAACCTCACATTTATCCACATTATACTGCATCTGCCAAACATTTGCCCACTCACCCAGCCTATCCAAGTCACCCTGCAGTCTCTTAGCATCCTCCTCACAGCGAACACTGCCCCCCAGCTTAGTGTCATCCGCAAACTTGGAGATATTGCCTTCAATTCCCTCATCCAGATCATTAATATATATTGTAAATAGCTGGGGTCCCAGCACTGAGCCCTGCGGTACCCCACTAGTTACTGCCTGCCATTGTGAAAAGGACCCGTTTACTCCTACTCTTTGCTTCCTGTTTGCCAGCCAGTTCTCTATCCACATCAATACTGAACCCCTAATACCGTATGCTTTAAGTTTGTATACTAATCTCTTATGTGGGACCTTGTCGAAAGCCTTCTGGAAGTCCAGATATACCACATCCACTGGTTCTCCCTTATCCACGCTACTAGTTACATCCTCGAAAAATTCCACAAGATTCGTCAGACATGATTTACCTTTTGTAAATCCATGCTGATGAGTGTGTGGCCAGGATGGTGTGGGTCCTTGATGATGCTGCCAGCCTTTTTGAGGCAGCGACTGCGATAGATCCCCTCAATGGTAGGGAGGTCGATGATGGACTGGGCAGTGTTTATGACTTTTAGCAGCCTTTTTCCGCTCCTGGACACTCATCTTGCCGAACCAAGCCATGATGCAACCAGTCAGCATGCTCTCTACTGTGCACCCGTAGAAGTTCGAGAGAGTCCTCCTTGACAAACCGACTCTCCGTAATCTTCTCAGGAAGTAGAGGCGCTGATGTGCTTTCTTTATGATTGCATCAGTGTTCTGGGATCAGGAGAGATCTTCGGAAATATGAACGTCCAGGAGTTTGAAGTTCTTGACCCTCTCCACCGTTGATATAAACGGGACTGGAATAGGGGGATGAGGGTGGACGAGTTTATGATGCAGAGGGAACAGGAACCAAAAGGACCTGAGGGAACTTGCTCAGCTCTTTGCCTGAAGAAGGTCTACAGAAGTAGTCAACAGCTGTCATTGTAGTTCAGTTGCATTATACTGTCAGTGAATGATGCAGGGGTTCACAAGTAAGAACAAGGAGGAAGTCGTCACAAGCTCAATCACGGTAACTATCGGGGAACAGAGGCTCCCCGCCACTTTCAATCCACTTGAAGGGTCTCTACCCAAAATGTCAACTCTCCATTCACCCTCCACAGATGCTGCCTGACTCGCTGGCTTCCTCCAGCATTTTATTTTCCTTTTGGGGCAGTTTCTTCCCAGCTGTTATTGGGCAGCTGAACCATCCTATCAACAACCTGAGTTACTATCTATCTCACACTATATTTGATCTGATTTTTTTTAGGACTTTATGTTATTCATATTATTCCCTTTATCATGTGTCTCTACGCTGTGGACGGCTCAATTGTAACCATGTGTTGTCTTTCCGCTGACTGGTTAGCACGCAGCAAAAGCTTCTCACTGTACCTCGGTACACGTGGCAATAAACTAAACTGAACTGATACATCTAAACTCCCCCCAACTTCCCGCGTTCCTGGGAAAACAATCCAAGTCTGTCCAACCTCTGCTTATAGGTGATACCGCCTAGTTCAGGTGGCATTCTGGTAAACCTAGATTATAGAACATGGAACATCGAGCAGCACAGCACAGGAACAGGCCCTTCAGCCCACAATGTCTACTAGACACTGAGCTGAGCAATGCTTGATCCTCTCCCTCGTGAACATCTACACTGTCGACAGTATTAGCATTGCCAGTGTGTCTGGGTGGATGATTCACTGGCGTGCAATGGAGTCAATTTTCGTGCTTCATTAAAAGCTGCTGGCAATGTCGCCAGCTGCCCGTTGCCCCAGACATTGGGCGTTCCCCCAGTTATTGGCACGGTGCCAGGGCAGCACGGGAAGCTGAGTTGTGAATCAGTTGCGTTTGTCCCTTGCTGCAGGACAATTGTGGGCTGAAGGGCCAGTTCCTCCGCTGTACTCTTCTATATTCAATGTTCTGTGTCTAACCCCTTTATGTTTTCACCAGTTTTTCCTTCATCATTCCATCGTATGGGCAGCACAGCATCATATGGGGCCCTAAGGTCATTGATATTTCAACGCTGGGAAAAAAAGGATTTGACTGCCCCCCCCCCTATCTATGCCTCTCGTAATTTTATATACTTTATCAGGCCTCTCCTCAACCTCTGAAGTGTGTCGCTGGGAGCTGGAATCACTTGACACAGCAGCAGCTGAAATGCCAAGCGTCACCCCTGCAAGTGCCACAGTTTCACACCTACAGCTCCAGGAGACCATGTTTGTGCAGGGCGCTGTGACGTGTGAACTTGGGAATGCAGGCCATGGGATTGTCAGCGATGCGGGGAGGGGGCGGTGGGGGGGGGGGGTGAGAGACCCTGGGAATCATGTAGGACAACGAGTTTCCACCGATCCCGACCGGAAACACGCTTTGTCCATTTCCCTCCACAGATGACCTGCAGAGTCCCTCCAGCAGTCTGGTTTTAGCTACAATTGTTTTTATCCATTACCAGTCCAAGTGTTCCATGACTGAGAGCAACACACTTCTATCATCGACTACATAGGAAATGTTTCCAAACCTCACCTGAATGGCCCAATTTGAGTTTAATAAAACTGTTTCCAAACCTCACCTGAGAGTCATGCCCTATGAGGAGAGGGCAGGAACGGGGTACTGTTTGGGGATGATCAGCCATGATCACATTGAATGGCGGTGCTGGCTCGAAGGGCCAAATGACCTACTCCTGCACCTACAGTGGCTTGCAAAAGTTTTCAGTTTTTTATTTGTAATAACATTTGGAAACCATGTATCATTTTCCTTCCACTTCACAATTATGCACCACTTTGTGTTGGTCTATCGCATAAAATCCCAATAAAATACATTTACATCTGTGGTTGTAACGTGTCAAAATGTGGAAATGTTCAAGGGGTATGAAAACGTTTGCAAGCCACTGTATTGTCTATTGTCTAAACATTTACCTGAAAGACATTTGAACATGCAAGCACATGGGGCATGCAGCCGTGCATGCAACCGTGCAGCCTGGCTACAGTATTGCAGCAATGCAGCAGCCCATATATATGTGTGCAAGCCTTTGTCAAACATGGAAGCTTCTGATGAAGAATCGACAATGTTACCAGCTGCATGACATTTGGTATTTGGTGTTGACCAGTGGATCCATGTGAGCGGGAAATGCAAAACTGTGGAAAGGTTTGGATAGGGGTTGAGATTGGGGGCAACATTTATTTTTCTAACATATAATGTTATTATAATAGTGCAGTTGTGACTTTAGTAGCCTTTAGGAGAGCTCCCCCTCCCCTCACCCCACTCACCATCAACAACATCACACACATCTGTGGAGTCTTTTAAGTTCCTGGGAACCATCATCTCCAAAGACCTTAAGTGGGGGGCTACCATCGACTCCACAGTCAAAAAGGCACAACAGAGGATGTACTTCCTGCGGCAGCTGAGGAAGCACAATCTGCCGCAGGCAATGATGGTCCAATTCTACACGGCCATCTCACCTTCTCCATCATGGTCTGGTTTGGCTCAGCCACCAAGCACGACACCTGGAGGCTGCAGCGAATCGTCCGATCAGCAGAGAAGGTTATTGGCTGCAACCTTCCCTCCATTGATGAACTGTACACTGCAAGGGCCAGGAAGCGAGTGGGTAAGATCATCTCTGACCCCTCTCACCCTGGCCACAAACTCTTTGAATCACTTCCCTCTGGAAGGCGACTCCGGACTGTCAAAGCTGCCACAGCCAGACATGAAAACAGTTTTTATCCACGAGTAGTTTCTCTACTCAAGGCCCAAAAATCTGTAGCCTCCCTTTGATCTGGTATTTTGTTGGTTCACATGCTTGATCAATGGTGTTTTATCATTAATGTTTTATTATTATCAATGTTTAGTGTTTTCTGTGTCATTCGTAACTGTCACTGTGTGTCATGTTGTTACTTGTGGGCGGAGCACCAAGGCAAATTCCTTGTATGTGAATACTTGGCCAATAAACTTAGTTACTTACTTACTTACTTACTTGTGAGAGGTGCTGAGCTGAACTAAAGGCCAGGAGGAGGTTTGGGTAAGTTACAGGGGAAGGGTAAATATTGGTGCGACACCTGATGTCATTTGAAGGAAGGAAGAGTACCCTGGAATTTGGGTAGAGAAAGGAATATGAAAGAAAGGAAGACTGTTATGCAAGGAATGAGGCAACGAGAGCAGGAGACACAAGAGACTGCAGCAGAGAACCTGGAGCAGCGAACCAAATGCTGGAGGAACTCAATGAGTCAGGCATCATCTGTGGGGGGGCGATGGATGGTCGATGTTTCAGGTAGAGACCCTTCAATTGGATAGAAAGAGCAGAGGGGAGATAACCAATATCAGGGAATAACCAAGTATCAGAGAACAGTGGGGGGAAAGGGATTGAAGCGTGGTGCTGGGGAAGGGAGGGGATGGGAAAACCAAGAGAGTTTAGTGTCATGTGTCCCAGATAGGACAAGGAAATTCTTGCTTGCTGCAGCACAACAGAATATTGTAGTCATAAATGCAGAACAGATCAGTGTGTCCATGTGCCATAATAAATATATACACACACACATCAGTAAACATATAAAGTGCAATAGGATAGTTCATAGTTTGTTTGAAGTTGAGTTTAATAGTCTGATGGCTGTGGGGAAGCAGCTGTTCCTGAACCTGGATGTTGCAGATTTCAGGCTCCTGTACCTTCTACCCGATGGCAGCAGAGAGATGAGTGTGTGGCCAGGATGGTGTGGGTCCTTGATGATGCTGCCAGCCTTTTTGAGGCAGCGACTGCGATAGATCCCCTCAATGGTAGGGAGGTCGATGATGGACTGGGCAGTGTTTATGACTTTTAGCAGCCTTTTTCCGCTCCTGGACACTCATCTTGCCGAACCAAGCCATGATGCAACCGGTCAGCATGCTCTCTACTGTGCACCCGTAGAAGTTCGAGAGAGTCCTCCTTGACAAACCGACTCTCCGTAATCTTCTCAGGAAGTAGAGGCGCTGATGTGCTTTCTTTATGATTGCATCAGTGTTCTGGGATCAGGAGAGATCTTCGGAAATATGAACGTCCAGGATTTTGAAGTTCTTGACCCTCTGCACCATCGGGACTGGAATAGGGGGATGAGGGTGGACGAGTTTAAGATGCAGAGGGAACAGGAACCAAAAGGACCTGAGGGAACTTGCTCAGCTCTTTGCCTGAAGAAGGTCTACAGAAGTAGTCAACAGCTGTCATTGTAGTTCAGTTGCATTATACTGTCAGTGAATGATGCAGGGGAACACAAGAAAGAACAGGGAGGAAGTCGTCACAAGCTCAATCACGGTAACTATCGGGGAACAGAGGCTCCCCGCCACTTTCAATCCACTTGAAGGGTCTCTACCCAAAATGTCAACTCTCCATTCACCCTCCACAGATGCTGCCTGACTCGCTGGCTTCCTCCAGCATTTTATTTTCCTTTTGGGGCAGTTTCTTCCCAGCTGTTATTGGGCAGCTGAACCATCCTATCAACAACCTGAGTTACTATCTATCTCACACTATATTTGATCTGATTTTTTTTTAGGACTTTATGTTATTCATATTATTCCCTTTATCATGTGTCTCTACGCTGTGGACGGCTCAATTGTAACCATGTGTTGTCTTTCCGCTGACTGGTTAGCACGTAGCAAAAGCTTTTCACTGTAACTCGGTCAGCCATTGGGCGTTCCCCCAGTTATTGGCACGGTGCCAGGGCAGCACGGGAAGCTGAGTTGTGAATCAGTTGCGTTTGTCCCTTGCTGCAGGACAATTGTGGGTCGAAGGGCCAGTTCCTCTGCTGTACTCTTCTATGTTCAATGTTCTATGTCTAACCCCTTTACGTTTTCACCAGTTTTTCCTTCATATTCCATCATATGGGCAGCACAGCATCATATGGGGCCCTAAGGTCATTGATATTTCAACACTGGGGAAAAAAGGATTTGACTGCCCCCCCCCTCCCCCTCCTTCTCCCCCCATCTATGCCTCTCATAATTTTATATACTTTATCAGGTCTCTCCTCAACCTCTGAAGTGTGTCGCTGGGAGCTGGAATCACTTGACACAGCAGCAGCTGAAATGCCAAGCGTCACCCCTGCAAGTGCCACAGTTTCACACCTACAGCTCCAGGAGACCATGTTTGTGCAGGGCGCTGTGACGTGTGAACTTGGGAATGCAGGCTATGGGATTGTCAGCGATGCGGGGAGGGGGCGGTGGGGGTTGAGAGACCCTGGGAATCATGTAGGACAACGAGTTTCCACCGATCCCGACCGGAAACACGCTCTGTCCATTTCCCTCCACAGATGACCCGCAGAGTCCCTCCAGCAGTCTGGTTTTAGCTACAATTGTTTTTATCCATTACCAGTCCAAGTGTTCTATGACTGAGAGCAACACACTTCTATCATCGACTGCATAGGAAATGTTTCCAAACCTCACCTGAATGGCCCGATTTGAGTTTAATAAAATTGTTGAATTTAAACTGAGTTAATTTTAATTTGAGTTGTATGAAGAAGGGTCTCGACCCGAAACGTTAGCCATTCCTTCTCTCCAGAGATGCTGCCTGTCCCGCTGAGTTACTCCAGCTTTATGTGACTATCTTGTGTTTATTTGTTCAGTTTAGGTTAGTGATACAGCGCGGAAACAGGCCCTTCGGCCCATCGAATCCATGCCGACCATCGATCGCCCTTTCGACGTTATCCCAATCTCACATCGACTCCCTACACATTTAAGGTGGATAAATACTCTGAGATTTTTGCAACTTCTGGTTAGCTACAGGTGAGATAGTGGAAGGTCGGAGTGTTTAAGAAGGACAACATGGATCAGCCAGGGAACTGCAGGCCTGTGAGCCTAACATAGGATGGATGGAGCTGTGGATGCTGGTTTAAACTGAAGATAGACACAAAATGCTGGGGCAACTCAGCGGGACGGGCAGCTTCTCTGGAAAGAAGCAATTCAGACCCTCTCAAGAATGGTCTCAATCCAAAACGTCACCCATTCCTTCTCTCCAGAGATGCTGCCTGTCCCGCTGTGTTACTCCAGCATTTTGTGTCTAACTTCAGCCTAACACCGGTGGTGGGAATGTTACTGGAAAGGTTCAGAGACACAAGATTAATATTCATTTGGAAAGGTGACCACTGGTTAGGCATTATCAACATGGTTTTGGTACATGGCAAATCACGTCTCACGAACATGATTGAGTATCTCAAAGAGGTGACCAAGAGGATTGACACTGGTGGGTCAGTATACATCTACACTGCATACGTGCCACATTCATCAATGTAGATTAAGGCATTTGAAAGAGTGCTGGTCCAGAAAGTAAGAACGGAGTCAAGAGTCAAGAGAGTTTTATTGTCATGTGTCCCAGATAGGACAATGAAATTCCTGCTTGCTGCAGCACAACAGAATATGTAAACATTGTATATATCGGGAGAAATAAGTTCAGTGTGTATATATACACACGCACGCATGCTCAATAAATAAACAAATATAGTGTAATAATAATAATTGCCTGCTGTAGCTCAGAGCTTATTTGTCGTTGTGTTTAATAGCCTGATGGCTGTAGGGAAGCAGCTGTTCCTGAACCTGGACGTTACAGTTTTCAGGCTCCTGTACCTTCTTCCCGATGGCAATGGTGAGATGAGTGCGTGGCCAGGATGTTGTGGGTCATTGACGATGTTGGCAGCCTCTTTGAGGCAGCGACTACGATAGATCCCTTCGACGGTGGGGAGGTCAGAGCCGGCGATGGGCTGGGCAGTGGTCACAACGTTTTGCAGCCTTTTCCGCTCCTGGACGTTCATGTTGCCGAACGTAGTCACAAAATGCTGGAGTAACTCAGCGAGTCAGACAGCAAGGGTACAAGTTGCGTCAGGAAGTAAAATCAACAAGTACGAGAGGCAATGCTATGGTGACCACGCAGGTAGATTGCGAGAATCAGGCCGGCACTGGACCCCAAGAGAGAGAATTTGTCGAGTGCGTCCGAGATAGTTTAGAGCAGCTTGCAGTGGAACCTACTAGGGATAAGGCAATTCTAGATTTAGTGTTGTGCAATGAACCAGATTTAATAAGAGATCTTGCGATAAAGGAACCACTAGTATGTAGTGATCACAATATGACAAGATTTAACCTACAATTTGCAAGGGATGAAGATGAAATCGGATTTGTCAGTATTACATCTTAGCCATGGGGACTACCGAGGCATGAGGGAGCAGCAGGCAAAGGGATTTAGTCGGAATGACGGTAGAGCAGCAATGGCAGGAATTCCTGCGGATAATTCGGAAGGTGCAGGATCATTTCATTCCAAAGAGGAGAAAAGATTCCAGGGGGGGGGGGGGAATAAGGCGACCATGGCTGACAAGGGAGGTCAAGGACCACGTAAAGAGAAGGGATATAACATTGCAAAGATTTTTGGAAAACCAGAGGATTGGGATATTTTTAAAGAACAACAAAAGATAACTAAAAGGCCAAACGGAGAGAAGAGTTGAAGAACGAATGTAAGTTAGCCAGTAATATAAAAGAGGATAGCAAGAGTTTTTACGGATATATAAAGAGTGGGCGTTGGGCCACTGGAGAATGATGCAGGAGAAGTGATAATGGGAAATCAAGAAAGGGTAGAGGAATTGAATAACACTTTTGCACAAGAGACTGCAGATGCTGGGTCGTGGAGCAGAAAACTAAAAGCTGGAGTTACCTGTGGGGGTAACTGGATTGAAAGAGCAGAGGGGAGATAATCAATATTGGGGAGTAATCTTCACAGTGGAAGACGCCTCAGAGATTGTGGAGGCATTACTTTTAATATTTCCAGAATCACAAGAGTTAGGAGAGGTTCCTGAAGATTGGAAAATTGTGGATAATATCACGCTGTATAAGAAGGGAGCAAAGCAGAAGAGCGGGAACTATCGGCCAGTTTGCCTGACTTCGATGGTCAGTAAGATTTTTGAGTCAATTATAAAGGATGAGGGTAGGCAGTACTAAGAAGTACATGATAAAATAGGACAAAGTCAGCATGGTTTTGTGAAGGGAAGATCTGGCCTGACGAATCTGCTGGAGTTCATTGAGGAAGTTAATAGCAGGACAGACAGAGGGGAGGCTGCAGATGTTGTTTACCTAGATTTTCAGAAGGCCTTCGATAAGTTGCCGCACGTCAGGCTGCTAGGGAAGGTGAGAGCCCATTGTATTAAAGGGAAGATACTAGCATGGATAGCGGGTTGGCTGGATGGCAGAAGGCAAAGAGTTGCAATAAAAGGCGCCTTTTCAGGTTGTCTGCCAGTGACTAGTGGAGTTCCACAAGGGTTGGTGCTGCTTCTTTTCACGTTGTATATATATTGGATTTGGATGAGGGGATTGAAGGCTTTGAAGCCTTTGATTGAAGAGTTTGCAGATGATGCTAAAATAGGTGGCGAGGCAGGCAGTGCAGAGGAAGCAAGGACTCTGCGGAAGGACCTGGACAGGTTAGTGGCAGATTAAATTCAGTGTAGCAATGTGTGCAGTCAAGCAATTTGGTAATAAGAATAAAGGCGTAGATTATTTCCTAAATGGAGAGAGAATCCTGAAATCGGAGGTGTAAAGGGATTGGGAGTGCCGGTGCAGGACTCCCAAAAAGTTAATTTGCAAGTTGAATCGGTAGTAAGGAAGGCAACTTCAATGCTAGCATTTATATCAAAAGACTGGAATTCAAAAAATAATGCGGAGACTCTGCAAGGCACTGGTCAGGCCGCGTTTGGAGTACTGTGAGCAAATTTTGACCCGATGTCTGAGGAAGGGTGTGTTGGCTCTGGAGAAAGTCCTGAGGAGGTTTACAAGAATGATTCCGGGAATGAGTGGGTTAGCATATGATGGAGCGTTTGACAGCACTGGGACATCAACTTGCTGGGGTTTAGCAGGTTGAGGGAGGACCTCATTGAGACTTACAGAATAGTGAAAGGCATAGATATGTTATGTTAGCTTTCATAGCAAAAGGATTTGAGTACAGGAGCAGGGAGGTTCTACTTCAGTTTGTACAGGGTCTTGGTGTGACCACACCTGGAGTATTGCATACAGTTTTGGTCTCCAAATCTGAGGAAGGACATTATTGCCATAGAGGGAGTGCAGAGAAGGTTCACCAGACTGATTCCTGGGATGTCAGGACTGTCTTATGAAGAAAGACTGGATAGACTCGGTTTATACTCTCTAGAATTTAGGAGATTGAGAGGGGATCTTATAGAAACTTACACAATTCTTAAGGGGTTGGACAGACTAGACGTAGGAAGATTGTTCCCGATGTTGGGGAAGTCCAGGACAAGGGGTCACAGCTTAAGGATAAGGGGAAATCCTTTAAGACCGAGATGAGAAAGACTTTTTCACACAGAGAGTGGTGAGTCTCTGGAACTCTCTGCCACAGAGGGTAGTTGAGGCCAGTTCATTGGCTATATTTAAGAGGGAGTTAATGTGGCCCTTGTGGCTAAGGGGATCAGAGGGTATGGAGAGAAGGCAGGTACGGGATACTGGGTTGGATGATCAGCCATGATCATATTGAATGGCGGTGCAGGCTTGAAGGGCCGAATGGCCTACTCCTGCACATAATTTCTATGTTTCTATGTTTCTATAGATAGAGTGGGTGTGGAAAGGATGTTTCCACTGATGGGAGAGTCTAGGACCAGAGTGCATAGCGTCAGAATTAAAGGGTGCCCTTTTAGGAAGGAGGTGAGGAGGAACTTAATCTGTGGAACTCATTGCCACGGAGAGCTGTGGAGGCCGTCAGTGAATATTTTTAAGGTGGAGATAGACAAATTCTTGATTCGAACAGGAGTCAAGGGTTATGGGAAGAAAGCAGGAAAATGGGATTAGGTGGCAGAGATCAGCCAAGATTGAATGGCGGAGTAGGTTCGATGGCCGAATGGCCTAATTCTACTCCTATAACTTGCGAACTTGTGAACTTCTCTGGTGAAAAGGAATAGGTGAAGTTTTGGGTCGATCCCTTCTTCTTTTTTTTTTTTTTTTTTTTTTTAAAGATAGAGAGATAGAAAAAAGGAATAGAAAATAGAAAAGAAAGTGTGAAAAGTTTGATGGAGATTGAAGTATTACTAAGTAATCCAATCTTGGAGATACATTCATGATTTGTTATGTGTATTTCTTCATCCACTCAGATATTCAGGCCTCAGTCAAGTCCCTGCGCCGAACCGTTGTGACCCTGTAGATATTTAATATAGGGAGACCATATCTCCTTGAAGAGATCTAACCTGTCCATGAGGACAAGTCTCAATCTCTCCAAGTGAAGTGTCTCCGTCATTTCTGTATTCCACATTTTAATTGTTGGGGATACAGGGCCTTTCCAAAATTTTAATATTAATTTTTTCCCAATTATTAAAGAATAGTCGATAAAAGTTCTATGATTCCTTGTAATTATTTGTTCCATTTCCGGTATTCCAAGTATGATTAACTTTGGGTCATAAATCATAGTAATATTAATAACTTTCGAGATTGTTTTGAATATTTCATTCCAATATTGTAAAATCTTCGTACAATTAGTAAATGAGTGTGACAGAGTTGCTTCCATGATTTGACATTTATCACATATAGGTGATAGTTTTGGAAATATATTATGTAGTTTAGATTTAGAATAATGTAATCTATGTAAGATTTTAAACTGTATAAGTGCATGTTTAGCGTTTAAAGAGCAATAATGTATATGTTGTAGGCTTTCTTTCCCATATTTCTGGACTTATTATTGACTTAGTTCATTTTCCCAGCGCTGTCTATGTATTTCCGATGATGGGATATCACTTTCCAACAAAATATTATAAATGTATGATATCATTTTTTCTGTATTTGGGTGTTTATTCAAGCATTCATCTAAAATTTCACTCTTTCTATTTCTAAGTTCTTGTGTATTTGCGGAAATATAGTTTCTGATTTGTAAATATCTGAAATATTCATTATTATGAAGCCCGTAAGTTTGTTGTAATTCTTGAAATGAAAGAAATGAATTATCCTTATAAAGATCCCCTATGTTTAGAATTCCTTTATTTTTCCATTGTATAAAAGCTTTATCCATCATTGACGGTTTTAAACGTAAAATTATTGGCAATTGTAAGAGCTAGCGGCATAAATTTTAGTTTTAGTGTTTTCTTTATTTGTTTCCAAATACGTATTCCACTTTCTATTATCAGATTTTCACTATAAGTTTTCTTAGGTACATTAATATTAGCAAATATTATAGAGCTAATTTCAAATGGAAAACAGTCTTCTCTTTCCATTTTTAACCAATTTGGTTTATTATCTATTTCTCCTAACCAAAAATTCATATTTCTAATATTAACTGCCCAATAATAGAACATAAAATTTGGTAAAGCTAAGCCCCCGTTTATTTTAGCTTTACATAAATGTTTTTTTATTTATTCTATGATTTTTGTAGTCCCAAATAAAGTTAGTGACTATTGAGTCTACTTTTTTAAAGAAATTTTTAGAAAGATATATCGGGATTGATTGAAATAAATATATAATAATTGTGGGAGGAAAATCATTTTTTATTGCGTTTATTTTACCTAACATTGAGATAGGTAAGCTTTTCCAATATAAGATATTTTTATTTAATTTATTCAATAATAACGGGAAATTAGATTTAAATAAAGAGTCAAATCTTTTTGTAACAAAAATACCAAGATATTTAATATTTTCATTTGTTATCTTGAAAGGAAATTGTTGTAATATCTGTAAATTATTCATGGTTATTGGCATAAGTTCACTTTTATTCCAATTGATGCTATATCCTGAAATTAAACCAAATTCCGTTATTAGTTTTAACAAATTACAGATACTTATTTCCGGTTTTGTAATATAAAGTAATATATCGTCCGCATATAACGAGATTTTATTCTTAGTATCTTTAGTATCGTATCCATATATTTCTGGATGTAGTCTTACCCTTTGAGCAAGGGGTTCGATTGCTAACGCAAACAGTAATGGTGATAAAGGACAGCCTTGTCTACAACCTCGAGATAAACTAAACTTAGTTGATAACATATAATTTGTTATTATTCTAGCTGTTGGATTTGCGTATAATAATTTAATCCAAGTAGTAAACTTATCACCAAGCTTAAAGGCTTCCATCACCGAAAATAGATAAGGCCATTCCACCTGGTCAAAAGCTTTTTCTGCATCCAACGAGATGACTACTAAGTCTTT
This sequence comes from Okamejei kenojei, assembly GCA_035221665.1. Lineage (NCBI taxonomy): Eukaryota > Metazoa > Chordata > Chondrichthyes > Rajiformes > Rajidae > Okamejei > Okamejei kenojei. The sequence goes on from CM069164.1 coordinate 7,672,226, forward strand.
TTTATCACTTCTTTTCGAGTATATAATATTAAATAACCGTCTTAAATTATATGAAGAATATCTTTTAGGTATAAAATCCTGTTTGATCAGGATGAATTAATTCATTAACAATTTTGCTTAGTCTTTGTGCAAGAATTTTTGTTAAAATTTTTTGATCGGTATTTAATAAAGCAATTGCTCTATACGATCCTGGATCATCCAAATCTTTATTTATTTTGGGTATAAGTGTTATAATAGATTCGTTCAATGTGTCTGGTAATTTCTCTTGTATATATATCTGTTCATATAATGATTTTAAATATGGGACCATTTGGGCATGAAAAATTTTATAAAATTCCGAGCCTATACCATCTGGTCCTGGAGTTTTACCATTTTTTAAAGATTTAATAGATTCTTGGATTTCTTTTATTGAAATATCGGCATTTAAAAAATTCTCTATTTTGTAAATCTAATTCTTTTAAGTTACATACATTTAAAAAGGCATCTATTTCTGTTTTATTTACTGTTGTGTTACCAGTATACAAATTTTTATAATATTGCATAAATCTTTCATTAATATCCTTGGGTTGTATTAATAATTCACCGTTTTGTGATTTAATCCTATGTATAATTTTTTCCGCTTCAATTTTCCTTAATTGTCGAGCCAATAGTTTTTGTGGTTTGTCTCCAAATTCAAACAACAATTGTTTAGTATGTTGGTAGTATTTTAAAAACTTGATCAGTATATATTTTATTTAATTTATACTTCAATGTTACAATTTTATTATGTATTATTATATCTGATTTTGTTGCATTCTGTATATCTAATTGTTTGATCTCCCTTTCTAAGTCATGTTGTTCCTTCCGAATCTTCTTATTATGGAATGCTTGTGAAGAAATCATAATTCCTCGAAGATATGCTTTAAATGTTTCCCATAATAAAGAGCGAGATATTTCTGGTTGATCATTTATTTCAAAAAACATCTTAATCTGAGTTATGATGTATTCCTGAGTTGTTTTATTTTTTAAAATTTGTGGATTAAGTTTCCATTGTCCTAGATTTCCTGTTTTAACCATTTATTTTAATTTTAAATGTTAATGGTGCGTGATCTGAAATTATAATATTATGATATTTGGATTCGTAAGTAAGTGAAATAAGCTTTGCATCTACTAGGAAGTAATCTATTCTTGAATAGGTTTTATGTACTGGCGAGTAGAAGGAATATTCTCGACCAGTAGGATTTTCTGTTCTCCAAACATCTTTAATGTTAGACGTTTGAATGTATGCGTTTAATAAATCACTAGAGTGCGATTTAGTTTTCCTTTGTTTTGAAGATCTATCTAAATAAGGGTCTAATGTACAATTAAAGTCTCCTCCAATTATCAAATTGTAGTGTGTTAATTCTGGAATATTATTAAGTACTTTCTTAAAGAATAAAGGACTATCAAAATTTGGACCATAGATGTTAACAAAAATCATTTTTTTCCCTATTTATTTCTCCTATTACAATAATGTATCTGCCATCTTTATCAGATATAGTAGATATATGCTTAAATAAAGTACCTTTTACGAAATAATATTGCTACGCCTCTTGATTTGTGTGTAAAGGAAGAGTGGTATATTTTATCTATCCATTTAGCTTTCAGCCTATTTTCAGCGTCTTTCTTTAGGTGAGTTTCTTGAATGTAAATTACATCAGCTTTCATTGCCTTTAAGTGTGTCAATATTTTTTCCTCTTTTTATTGGTTCATTGATACCTTTAACATTCCAACTGCAAAAGGTTAATCCCTCGTTCCCCATATTTCTTTTTAAATCCTGCATTTTAGATTTGTGGGAATCTAGAATAGGGTTCCAAGGGTCCGCGCAGTAGACTTAACCTTACACCCGAACACCGAGTAGATGAATTTTAGATCTCTCTTATGTGCTTCACGAGTGTATCTCCATTGTTCCAGTAATAATAGCTCCATTCAAACTGAAAGATATAGTAAACATAAAGACATAATGAGAAGTGAATAAAAAGCTTAGAAAGGTGTATAAAGAATAGAAGAACTACAAATAAAATATTTGTAGTTTGTGAAAGCCAAGTTGTGTTGGCCATTAATCTAAAGGCTTCCGGCATTGATGTTATTAATTTAGCCAGCTCCTAATTTTAAGGAATTATTATTCCATAGTAATATTTTAACGGGAATATAGTATTAAAGAAATGAAAAGAGTGATATTAAACATCATAAAAGTATATATATCTAAGGTTAGTTTAAAAAAAAAATCCAATTATAAAGCCACAGTTAAAGAAATTTTTTTTTTTTTTAAATACAAAAAATAGAAGTCATTATTAAAAAAGGGAGAAATATATTGAGGGAGGGATATCCCCATATGTAACAGGACATAAGATATTAATTATTAGTAGTATTAGTTAGCGATGGTGCAGAGTCTTGGTTAATAACAGTCATAGTAATAATAAAACCGCGTTATAATTTTAGTAGGTGTGTTATTTGTTTATGTTAGTTGTATATTATGAATAATTGTCAATGTTCGGTGAGCTTCTTCCAATCCGGGAAAACATTTCGTTCCATACGACATTGTCCATTCCTTCTGATTTCTTCTAATTCCATGTTGTCGTATAAAGTTTCATAAAATGTTAAGAGACCGTGCTAGGTCTTTAAAAATAGAAAAAGGCAGTATATTTGCTTGTAGATGGTTTTCAAGTGTCAAACTGCTTTGCAAATTCCATTGCTTCTGTTGGAGTCTTGAAAAAGTGTTCCACGTTGTTATAAGTAACTCTTAAGATGGCGGGGTAATTCAGACCGTATCTCAAGTTTTCTACACCCCTCATAAGGTTTTTGGCTTCGTTAAACGCTTTTTCGTTTTCTGGCAACCTCTGGGGATAGTCTCGATAGATACTGATTCTTTGTCCTTGAAACATCAGATTCTTTGTTCTCGAGGCTCTTCGCATAATGTCCTCGAGGGTGAAATCATATTGTAACTTGACAATGATTTGTCTTGGGGGGGCGTTTGTAACTGGTCTGTCTTCTGCCGACTCGGTGTGCACGAGCTAAAACAGGCATATCATCCAAAGATAAAACAGCTTGCAGTAATTTAGCAGTGAATTCTCGAGTGTCTTCGTGTTTCTCTAAACCTTCAGGAATCCCTGCAATCCTCAAGTTCTGCCTTCTTTGATAGCCTTCCAGCTGCGTGCATTTATCTGTTACTTTGGATAACAACTCCAGTAGACGTTCTTGTTCTGTTATCAGCTTTGCTGTAGACACAGTACTAGCCTCCGCTATCTTTCAAGGTTTTTAATGCCATCAACTTGTTGTTCGACCACTTTTGCAATAGGGTCAATCTTATGTTTAAAGTCTTTTTTAACATTTTCAAGTTTACCCTCCATCTTGCGTTCCAGGTTATTAATCATATCAATGATTTCATTCTTCAATATTTCTGATTCTTTCTTGAACTTATTATCAATTTGCGTCTTTGTATCTTTTGAAATTCACACCATTGATTTTTCATCAAGTCCATCTGATTATTAATTTGAGATATTTCTTCCTTTATATCTTCCTGTATTACTTTCATTTCTTTCTTTATATCTTTCATTTCTGCCTTGAACTCACGTTTTAAATCAGCCATCTGATGAGAAATAAAAATTTCTCGTCCTCACCTCCTGTGTCTGCTTTCCTGGAAACGTCTTCCACGGAGCTGGCCCTACTCGAGTCCGAGGCTTCTCCCAGGCCTTCTCCCGCTCTCGCCCGGGTTTTTTTACCCTTCGTTTTCTCGGTAGGGCTCCGTGCCGTCAAATTCGTCGCAGGGCTGATGACGTCAGCCGGTACCGTCGGTGTTGAGGCGGCAGACAGTGAAAGCAGTCGATCGGTAAGTGCTTTTAAATCTGTTTAAATCCCCGTTTTTTGAAGAATTTTTGCGGAGCTGGCTGGTGCTGTGGCTTACTGCTCCATAGCGCCACCGGAAGTTTTGGGTCGATCCCTTCTTCTGACTGAGAGTCAGGAGAAAGGGGAATGAGAGATATAGACGGATTATATAGAGAGATGTAGAACAATCTGATGAAAGTTCTCGAACCAAAACGTCACCTATTCCTTTTCTCCAGAGATGTGGTCTGACCCGCTGGGTTACTCCAGCATTTTGAGCCTAATTTCAGTTTAAACCAGCATCTGCAGTTCCTTCCTATACAGGCGTGCAGGGTTAGTTTCCAGTTTGATACCTGGTTCTCTGGTGCCATGAGGCAAGAGCTCTTGCAGCTGTGCCGCTGTGGTGCCCTGTTCCTGAACTGTCACTGAGTTTAGTTTAGAGATACAGCGTAGAAACAGGCCCACTTAGTCCAAATCGACCAGCGAGATCGCCGCACACTAAAGCTATCCGGCACACTCTAGGGACAATTTACATTTATACCAAGCCAATTATCCTAAAAACCTGTATGTCTTAAACCTGGAGTGTGGGAGGAAAATGAAGATCTCGGAGAAACCCCATGCAGGTCACGGGGAGATTGTGTGCAAACTTCATACAGGCAAGCACCCGTAGTCAGGATCGAACCCGGGTCTCTGGCGCTGCACGGCAACAACTCTACCACTGGGCCACCGTACCACAGTGTGCTGTTCTATGCTCTAATCTTGGGAAGGGTTAAACATCGCAGAGGCCCGTACACTTGGGCCCAGACCCCCGGCTGTTTGGAGGTGGGAGTGTGCTGCCTTGAGGAGTGTGCCCGGCCCAGGCATCTGACTGAACACGGCAGGGTCAGGGCATCCGCGGAGCGGGGCCTCCAGGAGTGCGATGAGGCCGCATAATCTACAGAGCATGGGCCAGGAGACTCCCGTTCACACCTCCGTCACAGAGGCAGCAAATGGGCCGAGCTCCGCACTAATGAAGCCAGCGCAGTTTCCCAGGAGAATCTTTTCATCAACGGACCCCATCAAGTGTCATCTGCCTCACCTCAGACCCAGCAGGCAAGACCAGGGGAGTGACGGAAAAGCGGAACATAACTTGAAACCTCTCCCCAGAATTTCATTTCTATTGAAAAACAGTTACAGCCACAGTTTAGTTTATTGTCCAGAGCAGTGAAAATATAGAAACATAGAAAATAGGTGCAAGAGTAGGCCATTCGGCCCTTCGAGCCAGCACCGCCGTTCAACATGAACATGGCTGATCATTCAAAATCAGTACCCCGTTCCTGCTTTTTCCCCATATCCCTTGATTCCTTTAGCCCTAAGAGCTAAATCTAATTCTCTCTTGAAAACTCGGCACCAGAGACTCTGGTTCAATCCTGACTATGGGTGCTGCGTGTATGGAGTTTATACGTTCCTCCCGTGACCGCGTGGGTTTTCTCCGGGTGCTCCAGTTTCCTCCCACACCTACAGGTCTGTAGGTTATTTGACTTCAGTAAAATTATAAATTGTCACGAGTGTGTGGGGTGGTGCTGGTGCACGGAGCGATCGCTGGGCAGCACAGACTCAGTGCGCCAGAGGGCCTGTTTCCACACTGTATCTCTAAAGTCTAAAGTCCTAAAGTTAAAATAAAGAGAGGTGATACTGAAATATGTGAGACTTTGTGAGGGCTGTGGTAATTAGGTGGTGAGAGGACTCTCATCGAGCTTGCCCCAGAGCAGGGAGCATATACAAGTCAGCAACACTTACCATTGCATGCCCCATCGCCCTCTTTCCTCCGCTTACAATAATGCCTGTCCTTCGGTAGAGAGTTTGGTGATAAACCCATTAATGTGACCCGCCTGAGATGACAAGTGGACAAAAGAAGAAGGCTGTGCCTTCACTGTTACTCCCCATCCAATATATATTTAGGCTAGTTTAGTTTAGAGATACAGCATGGAAACAGGCCCTTCGGCCCACCGAGTCCACTCCGACTAGCAATTCCACCCACATTAACACTATCCTACGCACACTCGGGACAATTCACATTTACACTAAGCCAATTAACCTACAAACCTGTACGTCTTTGGAGTGTTGCTGGGAAGATCCCAGAAAAAACCCATGCAGGTCACGGGGAGAACGTACAAACCCCGTACAGTCAGCACCCGTAGTTGGGATTGAACGTAGTTGGGATTGAACCGTGATGAGAAGGGTGGAGGAAGGCCAGGATCAGCCACTGTCCCTAGGTTATGTGGTGTGGACGTTAGACTGGTCTCTGCTGAAGGTCCATGACTGGGCAGCCAGCAACACACACACACACACACACAGCGGAAATTTATTTCACCAATTACACAGTTCCCAAAATACTATCTCCCTCGCTGGTGACCCTTGGACTATCCTTAATTGGACGTTGCATTAAGCGTTGTCCCTTTATCATGTATCAGTACACTTTAAATGGCTCGATGGTAATCATGTACTGTCCTTCCGCCTACGGGATAGCACGCAACAAAAGCTTTTCAAGAGAGGGTTAGAGTTGTTAAGAGGGCCTGTCGTACTTGGGCGCCATTTGCGCGTCATTTACGTGTCACGCCGCACGACGCGCGCATGGTGCGTGGTGACGTAGGCAGTGACGCGCGGTCGCGCGTGGGCGCCCCACGATTTTGGGATGTACAAAATCTTCGCCCGCCATCTGCGTGACACGCAAATGACGCCCACGTGGGACAGGCCCTTAAGGCAGCAACGCTGCTGCTGCGCAACTGTGCCATCATCTTAGCACCAATTCTCTACTGCGCCCATAAAATCTTACATATTTCAGTATCACCTCTCTTTATTGTGGCTCTTCTATTCCCTTGGGCCAAGCTGGTTGTTTTAAAACCATTGCTAACCTTGCCGCTCACTTCCATTGTAACTCCTCCAGCTTCACAAATCAACCTGAACTCTTGAGAGGATGAGTCCTTTATGCTTACATCCACAACTTATGTGTAATGACAATAAAATATATTGTTATTAAGAGGTTCAGAAGAAGGAATGTTGAACCTTGAAAGTGCCGGTAGTGCAACTTCGTCATGTTGTTAGACACAAAGTGCTGGAGTAACTTGGCGGGGCAGGCAGCATCACTGGAGAGAAGGGGTGGGTGACGTTTTGGGTCGAGACCCTTCTTCAGACTGTTGTCTGGGACAGAGATAGAATGTAGTCGGAGACAGTAAGACTGATGGGAGATCTGGGAAGGGGCAGGGGATGGAAAGAGAGGGAAAGCAAGGGCTATTTTAAGTTAGACAAGTCAATGCTCATACCGCTGGTAGTAAGCTACGTCATATGTGTGTGTGTGTGTGTGTGTGTGTGTGTGTGTGTGTGTGTGTGTGTGTGTGTGTGTGTGTGTGTTTGTGTGTGTGTTTGTGTGTGTGTGTGTATGTGTGTGTATGTATGTGTGTGTGTGTGTGTGTGTGTGTGTGTGTGTGTGTGTGTGTGTGTGTGTGTGTGTGTGTGTGTGTGTGTGTGTGTGTGTGTGTGTGTGTGTGTGTGTGTGTGTGTGTGTGTGTGTGTGTGTGTGTGTGTGTGTGTGTGTGTGTGTGTATCTAGTATATATATATATATGTATGTGCGTGTGTGTACAAATACACAGACACATACACATGCATACACACATATAAAGGAACTGCAGATGCTGGGGTCTGTATATACAGTATATATATGTGTGTGTATGTGTTGTGTGCGTATATATATATATATATATGTTTGTGTGTGTGTATTTGTGGACACACACTCACACACACATATAACATGCATGCCTGCATACATACACATATACACATATATATACCGCAGTTCCTCTCTACACATTTCATCATTTTGTGGTTGGCTTGTGAAGAACATTCAGCCACCTATTCCTTTTCCCTCATACACACGAAAGGTTCACATGAGAACCCCACAGTTGAGCTCTCTCTCTGACAGGCTAAATATTATTGGACTGAGAGCACAAACACTGGAGAGGTGTCCATGTCAGAGTTCATCCCTCACCCCACGGTGGATCAAAGCTGCCCGCGGTCACAGCAAGACTGCGGCCTGCTGTTTGTGCAAGTGCCGGTGACAGGGAGAAGGTGTGACACTAAAACCCAAGCTCCGCTTGAATCTTCGCACCTTCCGTCCTCAGTTCCGGCCTGAAGCTCCAGCCCTCCGCTAAGCTCTGGGGGAAATACTGGAGGCAGCTGTGCCCCTGCAGAAGGAGAATAATCGTTTTGTTGTGTGGGAAGGAACTGCAGATGCTGGATTAATGATGAAATGCAGGGTGACGTTTTGGCTTGAGACCCTTCTTCAGTCTGTGGAAGGGTCTCGACCCGAAATGTCACCTATTCCTTCTCTCCAGAGATGCTGCCTGTCTCGCTGAGTTACTCCAGCATTTTGTATCTATAATTGTTTTGTTACCATAGTGGTACGCGGGATGCCAGCTATAGGGACATCAGCACGGAGTCACGGAATCAGACACAAACATTCACGGAATCAGACACAAACAGGCCCTTCAGCCCAAAATGCCTGCGCTGAGCACGATGCTTAGGCACCCACCATGCTCTGTATAAAAAAACTTGCCCCGCACATCTCCTTTATATATATAAAAGAGAGGATGGTAGAAGCAATATAAATAAAAAACTTTCACAAAAGAATAGGCACCATCTTTAAAATTATTTTCAGGACTAAATGTAAAGGCAAGAGAGTAGGCTTGTCCGAGACATTTAGGGCCGAACGGCCTGTTTTGTCATCTGATTATATGTTAAGTTGGAGACCGGTGAATACTATTCCTCAGGAATCCATCTTCAAATGCCCGGATGGAAGTAGCTGGTGGCATTCCAGATTGGTGCAGCTGGATAAATAGAAGGATGGCGTTCCCATGGAGAACATTGTCACACTCTCAAGGTGCTGCCTCCATTATATGGGAGTTGTCAAGTGATTTCTGCTGAGCTGCGATCACCTAATGAGTTCAGGAGGCCCTGTGCATGTTCTACAGTTTATGTGGCACTCACGCCTTGGGCTAAAAGTTGGCACTGTTTGGAAAGATGAGGAAAAGTAATAGGCGTTCCAAAAAATCTTTGCAAGTTATATCAGCCCTGCTCTCGGTACTTAGACTAAACCAGCGAAAAAAAATCACATATAAAATGGCTGACACTAATAAAAAGGCCTCGCTGTTATGGTCAATAACTTACTGTGTGTATGAAGATTATTCAGTAAATGTAGTAGTTGCTTTACTTGAAGGTACTTTATTGTCACCTGTACCTAGAAACAGTTGTTATTTTACACACAACCCATTATAACCTTACAGGGGACACAAAAGGCTGGAGAACCTCAGCGGGTGCAGCAGCATCTAAGGAGCGAAGGAGATAGGCGACGTTTCGGGTCGAGACCCTTCTTCAGACCGGTATGTGTAAGAAGGAACAGCGGATGTTGGTCTAAACCAAAGATAGAGACAAGAAGCTGGAGTAATTCCGGACAGGACCCGAAACGTCACCCATTCCTTCTCTCCAGAAATGCTGCCTGTCCCGCTGAGTTACTCCAGCTTTTTATGTCTATCTTTACTGAACTGCCTCCTCAGGCAGCCTGGCAGCCAGATTCTGATTTCATTCCATTTACAAGTTTGCAGCGGGCCAGATTGTGAACAATGACTAGATGGAGCCCAAGAAGGAGATGGACAGCTTCGTAACATGGTGACAAACTCTCCTTCAAGGCCAGCAAAATGAAGTGGCTGGTGGTCGACTTCAGCCGGCCACCGTGGTGCTGAAGAGAAGATGTTCACGATTTCATGCTCCTAAGTAGAAGTACCGCCAACAATTTGACCTGGTCCCACTACAACAGACCAAAACACTGACGTCTCAACTTTAGACTTCACCTTAGTCTTTTGACTTGAGAGATACAGCGGGGAAAAAGGCCCTGCAGCCCACTGAGTCCGTACCAACCAGCGACCCCCCCCCCGTACACTAGCCCTATCCTACATACTAGAAACATCTTTACAATTTTACCAAAGCCAATTAACTTAAAAACCTGTACGTCTTTGGAGTGTGGGAGGAAACCGGAGCACCCGGAGAAAACCTACGCGGTCACAGGGAGAACGTGCAAACTCCGTACAGACAGCACCCGTAATCAGGATCGAACCCGGGTCTCTGGAGCTGTAAGGCAGCAACTCTACCGCTGCGCCACCGTGCCGCCCTGAGCTTATTCATGTGCTTATCTAAAAACTTTTGTTGCGTGCTAACCAGTCAGCGGAAAGACAATACATGATTACAATCGAGCCATTCACAGTGTACAGATACATGGTAAAGGGAATACATCGTGAATAATGTTTAGTGCACGATAAAGCCAGTAAAATCCGATCAAAGACAGTCCCAGGGTCGCTCCCATTTGGTAGAGAGTAGTTCAGGACTGCTCTTGGTATCATGTTTGCCACAGGTCTGTTCCTGTGCTGGACTGCAGACTTACAACAATGCAATTGGAAAATTATCCCCTAACTGTCTAGCGATTTTATTGTCCTTTGCAATACTGGTATAGATTCAGTAAATTTTGTCCATTTATACCAACTCTGCGTAAAAGCTGTTAGTACTTAAACAAAAATGTTGGTGGGGCAATTCAAAATGATTTGGACCAAACGGTTTTTTTCCGCCTGGTGTAAAAGTCGACACTTTCCCCGTCGCCACCTCAGGCCGCCACTCCCTGGGCTGACGGTGTCAGGAGGCAGCCTTTGATGTGGAGATGGTGTGTGTAAAAAGTGTGACTTCACCAGCAGCGAGCACGGAATAAAAGGGGGACAGAGATGCAGCTTTAACTTCAGAAGGATCAGCGACTTTACTGGCAGGTCAGTCAGTGTGCGTGGCAAGCAAGCAGTTTGAGTCAAGAGTTAAACGAAAGTATCTACTGCAGAAAGCAGGAATGGAGATGTCGAACCCACAGTGTCAAGAGTTCCTGACGTTCCCAGATGATCTTGCTACGTTTTCTCAGTGGCAGACAGCCGCTGCAGAGCTGGACAGTGAAGCTTTATCCTACTGGAATTGTTGGTCTTCTGGATCAGACTCCAGTGAGGTATCTGACTGGACTCCGTTCAGCTCCGAATCTGACAGCTTCACCGATTCGACCTCCCTCAGTCTCTCTCCGGTCTCCTCGGCCGGCTCCTGCAGGCTGTCCCCTCCGCTCGCACCTTGCCCAGCCGCTCGGGAGCTCTACCAGGGCACGGGACCCCTGTCCCCGGCGGAGGTCCGAGGGGGAGCCGGCCGGAGGAGCAGGAAGGGCCGGTGCCACTACCCGGGGAAGCAGAGGCAGAGCGCCAGCGAGAGGGAGAAGCTGCGGATGAGGGGCCTGGCCAAAGCCCTCCACAACCTGCGGACCTACCTCCCCCCGTCCGTGGCCCCGGCCGCCCAGAGCCTGACCAAGCTGGAGACCCTGCGGCTGACCATCCGCTACATCGCCCACCTGACGGACGTGCTGGCCCTGGGCGAGCAGATGCCCACGGAGGGCCCACATGGCTGGTGCCCCAACGACCAGGGAACCCCAGCCCAGTGCCCAGTCTATCTGGGGGACAGTGAGCTGGCAGCCGCCTTCCAGAACATCGGCTGCGGGCAGGTACGTCAACCATCTCATTGCGTCATAGAGTGATAATACAGTATGGAAACAGGACCCTTGGCCCAACTTGCCCACACCGGTCCCAGCTACACTAATCCCACCTTGCCTGCGCTTAGTCCATATCCCTCCAAACCCGTCCTATCCATGTCCCTGCCTTCAACCCTGGAGGTTTCTACATGCAATTACCGACCCAAACTAAACCTCTATCCGTGGTAAACAGAAGCAATGGGGAGATCTGTCATTGTCCAAGATGGTGTAGAGGTCTAGTGGTGGAGTTGCTGCCTTACAGCGCCAGAGACCCGGGTTCGATCCTGACCATGGGTGCTGTCTGTACGGAGTTTGTACGTTCTCCCTGTAACCACGGGGGGGGTTTCTCCGGGTGCTCCGGTTTCCTCCCACACTCCAAAGACGTACAGATTTGTGGGTTACCTGGCTTGGTGAAAGTTGTAAATTGTCCCGAGTGTGTAGTGTGCGGGGATCGCTGGTCGGCATGGACACGATGGGACGAAGGGCCTTGTTTCCGTGCTGTATCTTTAAATTAAACTAAACCGAACTGAACTGCAGTCAAGGGCATGGCAAGGGACCCGATGTTAATATATTGATATTGTTAGTATGTTAATATGTAAAGATTGTTAAGATTGGTAATGTCAGGGCAAGAACAGGGAAAGAAATGTCACTACAATCCTGCCCTGATCAATGTTTACTGATGGTCACCTAGTGTGTGTATGAAGGAACGGCAGATGTTGGTTTAAACCAAAGGTAGACACAAAAAGCTGGAGTAACTCAGCGGGACAGGCAGCATCTCTGGAGAGAAGGAATGGGTGACGTTTCGGGTCGAGACGTCACCCATTCCTTCTCTCCAGAGATGTCACCTAGTGTGTATCTGCCCTGAGTGAGGCCAGCGCTGGGTTTAATGTGCTCCCTTCTCCAGTCGAACGGTCTCCCTCATCAAGCTTCTGCTGAAGTGTGAGCACTGAAATGCGACGAGTACTCATTTTATATAGTAAAGAGCCTCAAGATGCTTTACAGCAGAGCTCGTTTGAGTTTTAGTTTTAGAGTCGATGCTGACCAGCGATCACCCCATACACTACTATCTACACACTAGGGACAATTTACAGAAGCCAATTAGTCTACAAACCTTTGAAATGTGGGAGGAAATCGGCATATAGACTTGTCGCTAAAATGGCTTGGTAGGTAGATGTAAATTGTAAATTTTCTCTAATGTGTGTTGGATAGTGTTAATGTGTGGAGATCGCTGGCTGGTGTGGGCTGGGTGGGGGATGAAGGGCCTGTTTCTGTGCTGTATCTCTAAACTAAACTAAACTAAACTAAACCAGACAGTGCTGGGACTGAAGAAGATTCCAGAGAGAGTGAGGGGTGAGACCACGAGGGAGTTATTAAGATGTAGTTTAATAATGAATCAGGAGATGTGGTGGATGGGGAAAATGGACACAGCTTGAATGAGGTACAAAATGAAACACTCTAAGGTCAATACCTCAAGAGGAGAGGGTGAGAAATGTATCAGATCTAAAATGATGTCATCTCTCATTTCTGAACTTTCTCTCATTTTACAGAGCTTCATAGAAGACCTGCAACTGGATTCATGGTTTGCCTGACAACATTCAGCCCGCAACCCAATTCTTCAGAATGTATTGTAAAAATAATATTAATTTATATATATCCTTCCATTTGTAAATAATTGATACTGAAAATTATTTTAATATTTATGTATTAAACTGTGAGATTTATATCAATTCTAGTGTGATATGCTATGATAAACTCTACTGTTTTGTTGCAAACTATTTTATATTCTTATATTAAAATTTGACAGAAACATACTTTAATGGAATTGTATTGCGTGACATTTATTGAGCGCGTTTATTCCTATTAAAACGTAAAGTACTTGTGCGATAACACCAGGGTTAAGCTCAATCAAGAAAACCAAAGCCAAAAGGGCCTGTCCCACTTGGCCGTCATTTGCACCTCATTTACGCGTCATATATAAAATAGGTCGACGTGTCGTGATGCGCGATGTCGCCCGCAAATCACGCGTCAGCACTGCCGTCTGGTGCGCGTGACGTCATTAGAATACTCTGCGGCGCGTGGCGACGCACGGTTACGGACGTTGACGCACAGTGACGTAACCATGCATCACCACGCGATACACGTGAGACGCCGGGACGCCAGCGTGCGACGCCAATGCGTCAGCGTGCATACGCGATACGTCATGCAGGTGGCGCGCGAGGATTTTGTTATGCTACGAAATCCTGGAGTGCCACCGCATGCGATTCCATGCCTCACCATGCGCAATGCGTGCGTCACCCACGCGCACCCCACGCGTCATGACGCATCGACCTATTTTACATATGACGCATAAATGAGGCGCAAATTACGGCCAAGTGGGATAGGCCCTAAAGTACTATCTAAACTTAATATACATACTTATGTTAAGGACAATAACGAACTCCATAAGTAATAATAAGCTATCTACTTTTTAACAAACACATAAAAATGAATCGTGTAACTGCCAGTACGTCATTGGGGGCATCTCCCTTCTCTAGTGTTTCACTGAGTTGTGCCCACGCCACCCTGGGAAGGCTCAGCGGTTGGTCCTGGTATCCCGGAACCACCCTCCTCAATACCTGCTCTCACCACCCATGCTACCCACGCTAAATAAAGGAAAGTACGGATGATTAATTCACTCAAACAAATGCTAAACACTCGCATCCAGTCCTGCACTTATCCAAACCCGTCATTAAACAATTGTAGCGGCCACGGTGGCGCAGGGGTAGAGTTCCTGCCTCCAGCGCTTGCTGCCCCGGTACGATCCCGACTACGGGTGCTGTCTGTACGGAGTTTTACGTTCTCCACGTGACCGCGTGGGTTTTCTCCGAGATCTTTGGTTTCCACCCACACTCCAAAAAACGTACAGGTTTGTCGGTTAATTGACTTGGGTTTGTATACTTGGGATAAGTGCAAATATCCCTGGTGTGTGTAGGATTGTGTTAATGTGCGGGCATCGCTTGTCGGTGAGGACTCAGTGGGCCGAAGGGCCTGTTTCCGCGCTGTATCTCTAAAATAAACTAAAAAAGGGAACAAAATGTTAACCTCACATATAAAAACGGGATACACTGACAAAGAAATTCATTTCCCGCTCGTTATGCATTTCCTTTCTGCCCCCAATTTGCCGAAGGAAGGTCGAGGGAGTATGTGTGTTGCACTGAGTAATGTCCTCCAGATGTGCTAACATATTCAGGAGCGCAGGCATCTAATAAGGTGCAAAGCACCCAACGCAAATTGGAGGAACAACACCTCATATTTTGCTTGGGTATGAATATTGATTTATCTAATTTCAAATAACTCCTGCATTCCCTCTCCTCCCCTCCCCTCCCCACCCCCAGATTCTATAGGGTCTGCAGAAGGGCCTCGACCCAAAACGTCTCCTATTCCTTTTCTCCAGAGATGCTATCAGACTCGCTGAGTTACCTCAGCTTTTTGTGTCTCTCCCAGGTTCTACCACTAGTCTACACACGAGGGACAATTTTTCAGGGGTCCTTTAATCTATTGACCACATTATTTTTGGCATGGTGGAGCTGCGGTAGAGTTACTGCCTTGGAGCACCAGAGTCCCGTACGTCCAGCAGAGACGAAGGGTGCTGGAAGTACGGAGTTTGTACGTTCTCCCCGTGACCTGCGTGGATTTACTCCAGGTGCTCCGAATTTCTCCCACACTCCAAACACGTGCAGGTTTGTAGGTTAATTGACTTTGGTTAAATTGTCCCCAGTGTGTGTAGGATAGTGTTCGTGTGTGCGGGAATCGCTGGTCGCTGGGGAAGCGGTGGGCAGAAGGGCCTGTTTTTGCATTGTATATCTAAACTAAACTAACGTGGGAGGAAGCCGGAGCACCCATACTGTCACAGCGAGAACTTGCGAACTCCACACAAACAGCCACTAAGGTCAGGTTGAACCCAGGTGTGTGCAGTGTTGTCAGGCAGTGACTCTACTAGCTGCCACAATCGCCATTGTCCTGAGAGTAAACCATACCAGCCACATCAGTACTGTAGCGGTGAGAGTGGGTCCCACAACATAGTGATGACTCACTGGCTTTGCATTGTCTAGGACAGAGGTGGGATACTCTCCTCTTGTCTGAATGTGCACGGCCCCAACAACACTCTGGGACAGTGGCAGCACAGTGGCACGGTCGGTAGAGACGCTGCCTCACAGCTCCAGAGACGCAGGTTCGATCCTGACCTCGGGTGCTGTCTGTGTGGAGTTTGCACGTTCCGCCTGTGACCGCGTGGGTTTCCTCCCAGTGCTCCAGTTTCCTCCCACATCCCAAAGGTTTTATAGGTTACTAGAAGACCCGTGGATCCATTGGGTCCCCGTTGTGATGCCAGTCAAAATGGCGATCTGAAAATGGTGGCGGACTCGGCAACCCTCCCCCAACTGCACAGGTGCGGCTGACGGGCCCGGCAAGTGGGAGCGCAGTGCCATCCACGGTACAAGGTAAATTCAGGTTTATAATGGGAATTACTTTGTAAAATCGAACTAAACTTGCTACTGCACACCACAGGCGAATGGTGAGTAAGGCGCCTCAAAAATTGTTGCACTATCGTGTACTGTTTTGGCTGTATTTCGGGAACATACATACACGCGTACATACATACATACATACATACATACAAGATGAGACTTTTAGTTATGTATAGATATTGACCTCTGTAAATTGCCCCTATTGTGTGTAGGTAGTGGATGACAAAGTGGGATAACAGAGTTTGAAAGGGTGATCGAAGACCAGCATGGTCTTGGTGGGCCAAAGGGCCTGTTACCATAGATAGACACAAAAATCTGGAGTAACTCAGCGGGTCAGACAGCATCTCTGGAGAAAAGGAATGGTAGACGTTTCAGATCGAGACCCTTCAATATCGTCGTGTTGCCATGTTGTATTTCTAAAATTAAAACTGTAACTAAAAACGTGATTTTATTTTGGTTAATGTTTTGAGATGCCGACTTCACCGCCATATTCAGCATCTATTACAGCCACAAAATGCTGGAGTAACTCAGCGGGACAGGCAGCATCTCTGGAGAGAAGGAATGGGTGACGTTTTGGGTCGAGACCCTTCTTCAGACTGAGAGTCAGGGGGAGAGGGAAACTAGAGGTATGGAACGGTACAAAGAATTGATTGTATTGGTGTACATGTGTAAACCCAAACCTAATCTCTGGAGGGAATGGATAGACAATGTTTTGGGCAGTGACCCTTCTTCAAATTTCCATCCCCATGGGAACAAGACGTATTCCCAAACTGGACAACTATTGTCTTTGCACTCTATCCAACCTTATGAAGATGATTTATAACTTCATATCTCCTCTCAATAGTTAGCGCTCCAAAGGGAACAACACTTGCAGCTAAAATATAGAAACAAAGAACTTCAGATGCTGGTTTATACCAAAGATAGACACAAAGTGCCGGAGTAACTCGGCGTGTCAGGCAGCATCTCTGGAGAAAAAGGATGGGTGACATTTCAGGTGGAACCCTAATTTTCCAGCTGTCTGAAGATGGGCCCTAAACCAAACGTCATCCAACCTTTTTCTCCAGAGATGCTGCCTGGCGCACGGAGTTACTCCAGAACGTTGTGTCTATCTTAAGTACTTGCAACTGTGGTTACTTTAGTGCAGATCCTCGTTTGAAGTGTGGTGCCTTTCACCGTCAAATAGCTAGCAGTGGCTGGAGAAGGCACAATCCATTTTGTTTTATCCTCCCCATTCCTTCCCTTCAGAGATGCTGCCTGTCCCGCTGAGCGACTCCAGCATTTTGTGTCTATCTTCCAGTATTTCTATCTGTCCATACCAGGGCGGCCTGGTGGCGCTGCGGTGGAGTTGCTGCCTTACCGCGCCAGAGGCCCGGTTTCGATCCTGACTACGGGCGCTGTCCGTACGGAGTTTGTACGTTTTCCCCGTGACCGTGTGGGTTTTCTCCGGGTGCTCCGGTTTCCTCCCACACCCCCCCAATGACGTACAGGTTTGTAGGTCGATTGGCTTTGGTAAAGAATGTAAATCATCCCTAGTGTGTGGGATAGTGGCAGTGTGCGGGGAACGCTGGTCGGTGTGGACTCGGTGGGCCAAAGTTTGTGTCTCTCTTTGGTGTAAACCAGCATCTGCACTTCCTTCCTTCCCCTCGTGTTAAGGCCTAGCAAGGGAGTGTGCCTTCTGGCAGAGACGCGGAGAATAAATTAACAAGCACAGGGCGGGACGGTGGCACAGCAGTAGAGTTGCTGGCTTACAGCGGTAACTGCGCCAAAAACTGGGTTCGATACCGATTCTATGGAGTTTCTACGTTCTCCCCATGACCTGCGCGGGATTTCTCAGGAGATCTTCGGTTTCCTCCCAGATTCCAAAGACGTGCAGGTTTTTAGGTTCATTGGCTTGGTATAAATGTAAATTGTCCCGATTATGTGTAGGATAAACGTGCAGGGATCGCTGGTCGGCGCGGATTTGGTGGGCCAAAGGGCCTGTATCGGCGCTGTATGTCAAAACTAAACTAAATTAAACTAAAGTAAACTGAGTGGAGGGTAATTGGGTAATCGCCAACTTAAATCCCACTTTACACACCAGTGTCTTTGAAGCAGTTTGCAGCAAAGATCATAGAGCGGAGCTTTGGTTCGCAGCCAGGTGATGTTTACGGAAGAGGCACATAGGCCTGATTCAGTTGAAGGTTTGATGGTGTGAATCAGCCTTCAGTATTTGCTGATTTTCCAGTCCAGTGAATTAAAGGGTTCCTTAGATATGTAAATGAGGCAAAATGGTCCAATTAACATGTGTGTGCGAGGCATCGCATCCCCTCAGTCCAGCCTCTGTTTGCTGTGTTAATTCAATAAAATCGTCCACTCTAAAAATTAAGCTGGTGGTGTCTCCACTCAAAAGTCTCACCTCCCTGCAGCACAGCAGAAAGCAGGGAACTTGCTTCAGAATTAAAGGGTGCTCTCTTAAAAAGGAGGTGAGGAGGAACTTCTTTAGTCAGAGGGCACTTAATATGTGGAACTCATTGCCACAGAGGGTTGTGGAGGCCAAGTCAGTGGATTTTTCTAAGGCAGAGATAGATAGGTTCTTGATTCAAGATTCAAGATTCAAGAGTGTTTATTATCATGTGTCCCTCCCAGATAGGACAATGAAATTATTGCTTTGCTTCAGCACAACAGAATATAGTAGACATAAATAAATACAGAACAGATGACCATATACCATTGAATATATATATATATATACACCCATAAATAAGCAGATAAAGTGCAATGGGCTATTAATGTTCAGAGTTTTGTTTGAGTTGAGTTTAATAGCCCAATGGCTATTAGAACGGGTGTCAAGGGTTATGGGGCGAAGGCAGGAAAATGGGATTTGGAGGCAGAGATCAGCCATGATCGAATGGCGGAGTGGACTCGATGGGGCTGAATGGCCTAATTCTGCTCGTAGAGCTTGTGAACTTGTGAACACCAGCAGAATGACCTGTCCTTATCCATCGTAGACAAAGATGCTGGAGAAACTCAGCGGGTGAGGCAGCATCCATGGAGCGAAGGAAATAGGCAACGTTTCGGGCCGAAACGTTGCCTATTTCCTTCGCTCCATGGATGCTGCCTCATCCCGCTGAGTTTCTCCAGCATTTTTGTCTCCCTTCAATTTTCCAGCATCTGCAGTTCCTTCTTAAACATTTTGTCCTTACCCATCAGTGAGTTACTCCAGCATGTTGTGTGTCTTCTTTCCACGGATGCCTCCTGTCCCGATGAGTTACTCCAGAATTTTGTGTCGATCTAAACCAGCGCCTGCAGTTCCTTCCTACACAGTGTCGTGCACTGATTGCCTGTTTAAAATAAATCAAAAATATTTATTCAAACTTTAAAATAGTATTTACAACACAGTAAAACACAACAGAACCCACCACCATAGTACGCGACAAAACTAATATACCAAGTAAACTAATAAACATCTATTCCTCCAACCTCATCTATTGCATCCGCTGCTCTAGATGCCAGCTGATCTACATCGGTGAGATCAAGCGTACGCTTGGCGATCGTTTCGCCGAACACCTCCGCTCGGTCCGCATTAACCAACCTGATCTCCCGGTGGCTCAGCACTTCAACTCCCCCTCCCATTCTGTATCCAACCTCTCTGTCCTGGGCCTCCTCCATGGCCAGAGTGAGCACCACCGGAAATCGGAGAAACAGCACCTCATATTCCGCTTGGGCAGTCTGCACCTTAGTGGCTTAAACATTGAATTCTCCCAATTTCCGGTAGCCCTTGCTGTCTCCTCCCCTTCCTACCTCTCCCTCAGCCCTCGGGCTGCTCCTCCTCCTTTTTCCTTTCTTCTCCCCACCCTCCATCAGTCAAGAAAGGTTTTGGCGCGAAACGTTGCCCATTTCTTTCGCTCCATAGATGCTGCTGCACCCGCTGAGTTTCTCCAGCACTTTTGTCTACCTAATAAACAACTATATTGTCCAGGATACACCCAACCCCCCTCAGTGCCCAACGGTCCCGGAAATCCCCCAGGGTGCCCGTGGACAGTGCGTAGTCCCACTCCCATACCACCCGGGCACGGACATAACCCCGGAAAAGGGGGCACTGATTGCCTTGTCATCTATGACTGTACCTTCAGCTGCCAAAGCAGCCTTGAAGCTTTATACCATAATCCCCTCCTCTCCTGTCCCTGTGATCCCTTCCAACCCTATGAGAACAAAGGGGCACCCAGCGTGGGGAGTGCTGCACATGGCTGTGGCCTGCAACAGGTACTTGAGCCGGTTCACGGACTCGCCAGCCGCCCGTCACGTCTGCGGCGAGGAAGAGTCCGTGTTCCATTTGTACATGCAGTGTGCGAGGTTGCAGCCCCTGTTCGACTATCCGAAAGGGGCTTTTCTTCAAATTTTGTCTGCATTTTAACCCCACACTCCTGATATTTGCGCACCCGGTACAGAGGGGGGAGGGTCGGGAGGGAGCAGGGGGTCTCCCTGTCCGTCTGCTCCTGGGCCTGTCCAAGATGGCCATTCGCGGGTCCAGGCAGCGGGTAGTCGACGGCCGCACTAGCGTTGACTGCCCCTTTTCCGGGCCTTCGTCCGTGCCTACGAGGACGCTGGAGAGGGATCATGCGGTGTCTATGTGGATGCTGGAGGCCTTCTGTGAACGCTGGTTGCCGCGGGAGGTCGAGTGTTTTGTTGATAACGTTGGCGTTATATTTCATTTGACGATCGTATGTTTGTAAAACTGTCAACATAGGCCAGTCTTTGATTGTGCTAATTGGTTTTTTTTTTGAATAAAAGTGTTTGTATAATAAAAAATGTTTAAAAATAAAAGCGTGGGGGGCTGCCGAGAACAAAGGGGGACCATTGGGGACAATGGAGGGCCCGGCGTGGGGGGACGGCCGTGGGGGGATGGCCATGAAGGACGGTGAGAGAACAAAAGGGGACCTGGTGTGGGGAGGGGGGGGGGCAATCTAGTTTTAGAATCCTCTGCCCAGGGGGTAATCCGCCGTTTGTTTGCTTGTCCGATCGTTCTGCTGAAGGCGCTGTGCGCACGGCAACTGGCCAACAGTCGCTTGTCCTTTTATATTTGTTTTCATTTTTAATTAAATTTTAATTTTCAATTTTTTAATGTACCTTGTTGTGCATTGTGACTGTCGGCAGACCAGTTTCCCTCCGGGGATGAATACAGTTTTATCGTATCGTACAGTATCGTATTGTACTTTGTGGCGCCCAATATGGTGACTCTTTACACACTTGTGTATATGAAACAAAGAATCTCACTGTGACGGAGAAACATAGAAACACAGACAATAGGTGCAGGAGTAGGCCATTGGCCCTTCGTACCAGCACCATCAGACAATATGATCATGGCTGATCATCCAAAATCACTATCCCATCCCTGCTTTCTCCCCATATCCCTTCATTCCATTAGCCCGAGGAACTCTCTCTTGAAAACATCCAATGAATTGGCCTCCACTGCCTTCTGTGGCAGTGAATTCCACAGATTCATAACTCTCTGGGCAAAACCATTTTTCCTCATGACACAGTGATCATGAAGTGTCATTCATTCATTCACCTTAGAGATTTCTGAGCTGCTCCAAATGTAGGGTCACAGAGTCATGGAGAGAAGTTTCACGGTTAGGAATACAGCATAGAGACAGTCCCTCTGTCCCACCAATTCCACATCGACCATCAATCGCCCCTTTGCACTCGTTCTATCCCACCCACTCCCTATATATGAGAAAATGGGGTTAGATAGACTTAGTGCGAATGGGTGGTCGATTGATAGTGTGGATCGGGATGGGCCGAAGGGACTGATTCCAACCTGTATCTCTAAACTTTTCACATCTCTCTATGACCCTGTGACCCTGTGACCCTGTGACCTTCATCCACTCCCTACACACGAGGGCGATTTACAGAAGCCTCAACTCTGCACGTCTCTGGGATGTGGGAGGAAACCGGAGCACCCGGAGAAAACCCACGCCGTCACAGGGAGAAGGTGCAAACTCCACACAGACTGCACCTGTCAGGATCGGGGAGAGCTTGGGAGCTGTCCTTATGAAGTTTTAAACACTACATAGACTGAGGGTTGCTGTTGCCAACTAGATGTTGGGGCGGCACGGTGGCGCTGCGGTCGAGTTGCTGCCTTACAGCGCTTGCAGCGCCAGAGACCCGGGTTCGATCCCGACTACGGGTGCTGTCTGTACGTAGTTTGTACGTTCTCCTCATGACCGTGTGGGTTTTCTCCGAGATCTTCTGTTTCCCCCCACATTCCAAAGATGTACAGGTTTGTAGATTAATTGGCTTGGTATAATTGTAAATTGTCCTAGTGTGTGTAGGATAGTGTTAATGTGCGGGGATCGCAGGCTTCGATTTTTTTTGGATTAGATTTATTTTTAATTTATGGAACATTTTTTACTTTGAAGAAGTTCTGCAACATCCCCTCTCACTGCTCCCCTTCCGTGCTAGCCTTACCCCCTCTCCAGTCCCCCCCCCCCCCTTTATCTTTGAGTCTGAACAAAACGTCACCTATTCCTTTTCCCCTGAAATGCTTCCTGACCCGCTGAGTTACTCCAGCATTTTTGTGTCTACATTTTTCTTGTGTTTGTTTATCATATGTTGAGTATTGTGCTTACTGACCTACTGTGTGAAATAAAAAATAGCTGTAAGTAAGAAACTTCATTGTCCCGCTTTGGTGCATATAACAATAAAACCCACTTGACTCTTAATTCTTAATATGACTCGTGGAACTACATAAAGGGATAAGAGAGACACAAGCTGTTCTAATCCAGCATTCCTTAACTTTATGTCAAACATTCTGGTTATTGCTATGACAACCAAACACAAGCCGTCTGTTGAAGGATCCAGACCTGAAACATCACCTATTCGTTCTCCAGAGATACTGCCCAATCTGCACTCCAGCACGCTGCATCTTTCTGACATAATGGAGTAAGACTAACTACGTTTAATTAACGGTCTTTGCTTAACATGAAATTAGCTTTTAATCCACTCTAAGTGTGAAAATGTTTGACAATCAGCTTCAAAGTGAAAAAAAAATGATGTAAAAATTGAATTGAAAATCACAATGAACTAAACATCTCGCAGACGTCTGGTTGCCCAATTACTGGAAGGATGCGAAGGCTTTGGAATGGGTGCAGCAAGGTTCAACAGAATGATGGACACAGAAAGCTGGAGTAAGTCAGCGGGACAGGCAGCATCCCCGGAGAGAAGGAATGGGTGACGTTTCGGGTCGAGACCCTTCTTCAAACTGATTGGTTTGAAGAAGTCCTCAGTTTAAAGAAGGTTGTGTCAAGCCGAAATATCACCCATTGCTTGGTTCCAGAGATGCTGCCTGTCCTGCAGAGTTACTCCAGCATTTTGTGTCTTTCTTCGATTGTAATCATGTATTTTGTCTTTCCGCCGATAGACACAAAAAACTGGAATAATTCATCGAGACAGGCAGCATCTCTGGAGAGAAGGATTGGGGGATGTTTTAGGCCGAGACCCTTCTTCAGTCACTGTGGCACAGCAGTAGAGTTGCTGCCTCACAGAAAAAAGGCAGCGCCAGAGACCCGGGTTCGATCCCTGCGATCTGCGTGGGTTTTCTCCGAATCTTCGGTTTCCTCCCACACTCCAAAGAAGCACAGATTTGTAGGTTTATTAAATGGCTTGATAAAAATGTAAAATTGTCCAAGTTGGCCCAAGTTGGCGAGTTGCAGAGTACTGCCCTGCCGACTACAAATTTCAGAAGGTTCAGAAAGTTCAGACTGTCCGCTTTCTACTGACTGGTTAGAACGCAACAAAAGCTTTTCACTGCACCTCGGCAGCACACGTGACAATAAACTAAACTGAACTGAAGACAGCCGCTTTGAGCCACAGAATCTCTAAACTTTAGAGGCAGCCTGCGTGCTTGACTCCTATTTCGTTCCCAGGTTTACGCCCTGTCACCTACATGTCACTCCAGTCACTTGTTCAAACAGGATTGCAGAGGTTTATGAATGTGTGAAATGGTCCCAGGCACAGAGTGTGAACTCATTACTGGAGAGGTGTGAAATGATACGCAACCAGACATTTTCTGCTTTTCCAGCTATTTTTATATTATTGCTGTCGCGCACAGACTCTGAATGACACACCACGTGCCAGCTCCTAATATTACCTAGCAATTTTTTTAAATTTCAGTTTTCCATCATTTTTTCTGACTTCAAAGCTGAAATGTTTACAAATCAAGTGTGGATTAAAAAGGTGATTTAATATCAAGCAAAGTGCTAACCGGTAGAGTTGTTGCCTCACAGCGCCAGAGACCTGGGTTCAATCCTGACCTCAGGTACAGCCTGAGTCGAGGTTTCGCCCTCTCCCTGTGGCCGAGTGGGTTTACTTTGGGTGCTCCGGTTTCCTCCCACATTCCAAAGACATGTGGGTTTGTGGGTTAATTCGCTCTGTAAATTGGCCCTAATGTATAGGGAGTGACTGAGATAACACGGAACTAGTGTGAACGGGTGCTCAATGGTCGGTGTGGAGTCGGTGGGTAGAAGGGCCGGTTTCCATACTGTTTCTCTTCAAATGTCCATGTACCTGTCCCAATGATTTTTAAATGTTGTTATAGGGAGATTGCACGGCAGTCGAGGTCATGACCCGTGACCCGTGACCCGTACTGTTGCCGGGCAACGCCTTCTGGAGTACAGGCGGTGGGCCCGTCTTCTTTCCCAGTATCCGGACTCCATGCTGACTGGTTCCACACTCGCGGACCCTGGGCCGTCTGTCCTCGCGGCCGGGGGTCGGTGGTCGGGTCAGGGGTCGGGAGGGGGGTTGGGGGGGGTCGGGGGTCGGGAGGGGGGAGTTCAGGGTGCCGTTCGGGGTTCCGGTCGGCGTGGCGGTGCAGCGCGGTCAGCAACTCTGGGTGGGCGGAGGGACCAGACTGTCCCCAACTCTGCCGCAGCTGACGGGGACGTTGCCGGGTTTGTCGTCCCCGTGTGCCCGCTGCCCAGAGCCGCGGCCCCGCTCCAGAGCCGCGGCCCCGTGTGCGGGCACTGCCGACCCACTGCCCGTGACAGCGCGGCCACACAGGGGGAGGGTGGCCAGACAACGCTGACCCCGGGGGGAGGGTAGGGGCCGGTCGCTCCTTCAGCCGCTTAAACCTCGCTGCTCGAGTTCAGAGCAAAGAAAGTAGAGCATTTGGTTCCGAGCACTCACTCACCGTCCACAATTATTTACAGTATAAAAATGGACCATATTGGTGTTTTTTAACAGGTAAGACAGTACGCGTATTACCTCATTAGACAATAGACAATAGGTGCAGGAGTGGGCCATTCAGCCCTTCGAGCCAGCACCGCCATTCAATGTGATCATGGCTGATCATCCCCAATCAGTACCCCGTTCCTGCCTTCTCCCCATATCCTCTGACTCCTCTATTTTTAAGAGCCCTATCTAGCTCTCTCTTCATCCAGAGGACCTGCCTCCACCACCCTCTGAGGCAGAGAATTCCACTCTCTGTGAGAAAAAGTGTTTCCTCGTCTCTGTTCTAAATGGCTTACTCCTTATTCTTAAACTGTGTCCCCTGGTTCTGGACTCCCCCAACATCGGGAACATGTTTCCTGCCTCTAGTGTGTCCAAGCCCTTAACAATCATATATGTTTCAATGAGATCCCCTCTCATCCTTCTACACTCCAGAGTGTACAAGCCCAGCTGCTCCCTTCTCTCTGCATATGACAGTCCCGCCATCCCGGGAATTAACCTTGTAAACCTACGCTGCACTCCCTCAATAGCAAGAATGTCCTTCCTCAAATTAGGGGTCCAAAAGTGCACACAATACTCCAGGTGTGGTCTCACTAGGGCTCTGTACAACTGCAGAAAGACCTCTTTGCTCCTATATTCAATTCCTCTTGTTATAAAGGCCAACATGCCATTCGCTTTCTTCACTGTCTGCTGTACCTGCATGCTTACTTTCATAGACTGATGTACAAGGACCCCCAGATCCCGTTGTACTTCCCCTTTTCCCAACTTGACGCCATTTAGATAGTAATCTGCCTTCCTGTTTTTGCTACCAAAGTGGATAACCTTTAAAATGTGGGGTGTCGCATAGTTGCTGCCTCACAGCGCCAGAGGCCCGGGTTTGATCCTGACTATGGGTGCTGTCTGTACGGAGTTTGCACGTTCTCCCCTGTTACCGCCTGGGTTTCCTCTGGCTGCTCCGGTTCCCTCCCACATTCCAAAGATGTGCGGGTTTGTTGGTCAATTGGCTTCTGTAAAAAAAATTGTCCCGAGTGTGCAGGATAAAACTAGAACGGGTGATTACCACTCTGTGTCTCTAATGTCTAAAGTCTTAAAGGCTATAATCTCCAAACTAAACTAAATAAAAAACACACTCGGAAAAACACAAATAAAATGCGGCTGCATTGGGAGGCCAGAAAAATGGCAAGTGCCAGTATTGTCAACAATGAAAGCTTTGCAAATCGGATGTTGCTATTTCAATAAAGGAACTGGCCTCCTGCATCAATTCACAGAGTGATGTTAGATAAATCTCCCATGTAATCCCTGCGTCTGTCTGTGAGGCCACTTTATTCCTTTCCCCTCACAGGCGCACGGATTTCCCTCGGGAGTTCAGCTTCACACCACCAGTGACAGCTTGATGTTCGGAGGGCCATTTCCCTGCTGTTGCTCTCACCGTCCCGCCCCCTTGGCACACCGAGGCAGGCAGGCAGGCAGGCAGGCACACTCCGAATGCTGAGGCCCAGCTGGTAACCACCCCGTCTGTTTGTTTTCCTTCTGCCATAAAGCGATGGGCTGAGAGTATCTCTGACACTCTTGAGCGAGCTTGTTGTTCCAAAGCAGCTCCTGCACGGAGGGAGAGCCCGTGTTACCAGAGCCCAGGTGTAATAAGCCCCATGACATTGTTGAGTAGGAAGGAACTGCAGATGTTGGTTTAAACCGAAAATAGACACAAAGAGCTGGAGTAATGCAGCGGGACAGGCAGCATCTCTGGAGAGAAGGAATGGGTTGATGTTTTGGGTCGAGAGGTCTGAAGTAGGTTCTCGATCCGAAACGTCACCCATTCCTTCTCTCCAGAGATGCAGCCTGCCCCTTGAGTTACTCCAGCTTTTTGTGTCTATCCCATGACATTGTCCACGCAAGCGTGCCTCAATAACTCATAAAACTAGTTAAACTGCTAAAACAAACAAGGGGCAGAGTTGCTGCCTTATAGCGCCAGAGACCCGGGTTCGATCCCGACTATGAGTCGTGTCTGTACAGAGTTTGTACGTTCAACCTGTGACCACGCGGGTTTTCCCCAGGTTCTCCGGTTTCCTCCCACACTCATAAGGTCAAAAGGTCAAGTGATGGGAGAAGAATTAGGCCATTCAGCCCATCAAGTCTACTCTGCCATTCAACATGGCTGATCTATCTCTCCCTCCTAACCCCATACTCCTGCCTCCTTCACCCCATATCCCCTGACACCCATACTAATCAATAATCTATCACTTCAAAGATGTAAAGGTTTGTAGGTTAATTGGCTTTGGTTAAAAAAAAAAGATAAAATTATCCCTAAGTGTGTAGGATAGTGCTAGTGTATGGGAGATTTCTGGCCAGCACGGGCTCGGTGGGCCGAAGGTCCTGTTTCCGCATTGCATCTCTGAACTAAGCTAAACTAAACTCTTCCTCAACATCATGAGGGTTAAAACCTCCTGGCAATACATATCTGATAACTTGCATAGGAAGGAACTGCAAATCTGGTTTACACTGAAGGTAGACACAAAATACTGGAGTAACTCAGTGGGACAGGCAGCATGGAGGAAAGTAAAAGGTGACGTTTCGGGTCGAGACCGTTCTTCAGGCCGCAATTTTGTTCAATTGATTCATTGATACTTCATTGTCACGTGTACCTGGGTACAGTGAAATGCTTTGGTTTGCATTCACCCCGGTAAACTCATGTAGCAGACCCCACCTGGACAGTACACAAGTGTCGCCGCGTTTTGGTACTGACAAGGTTACAAAATCTCACCGAATAGTCCCATCTACTGCCTGCCACCGCACGTGCCAGCCATCGCCCTCCACCCCCTCACCCCACCACACCCACCCACACCCCTCCGCCGCCCCTCCCCTCCTCCCCACCCCACTAGTTGGTTTGTAAATTGACCCCAGTGTGTGTAGGATAGTGCTGGCGTGCAGGGTCACTGGTCGGCACGGACTCGGTAGGGCCGAAGGGCCTGTTTCCGTGCTGTATCTCTAAAATAAATTAAAACTAAACAAATCTCACTTCTAAAATCCTACGACATCCCTCCGGTTTCGGGTCGAGGCCCTTATTCAGACCTCCTCTATTGCGTGAGAAGATTGAAGCGATTCAGGTACGTCGGTGAATACTCTAAAAATTCACCAGGTCTGGTTTAAAAACACAAACACCCAGAGATCTCCATTCTCCAGAGATGCTGCCTTGCCTGCTGAGTTACTCCAGTACTTAGTGTATTTTTGTATATCGACCAGCATCTGCAGTTCTTTGTCTCCACCCTCTAAATGTTTCCCATCCGTTTATCTAGACTCTTTGTGAGGGAAGGAACTGCAGATGCTGGTTTAAACCGAAGATAGACACTGAAAGCCGGAGTAACTCAGCGGGACAGGCAGCATCTCTGGAGAGAAGGAGTGGGTGGCGTTTCGGGTCGAGACCCTTCTTCAGACTGAGGACCTCTTCAGAATAATCGGTCTGAAGAAGGGTCTCAACCTGAAACGTCACCCATTCCTTATCTCCAGAGACGCTGCCTGTCCCGCTGAGTTACTCCAGCATTTTGTGTTTATCTGGACCTTTTATCGTGCGTTGGGTATAGAGAGAGTGCAAATGCACCAGAGTGATACGGGGACAAGAAAGGTTCATGAGGAGAGGATGAGACACAAAGTAAGGTCGTTCATATTATTCTGGGTTATCGGAAGCAGTGTGCAGAAAGCTTGTCACTTCTTGGCATTCTGAAGGTCGGCAGTCAAGAGTGTTTTATTGTCATATGTCCAAGACAGAACGATGAAATTCTTACTTGCAGCAGCACAACAGAATATGTAAACATAGTACTCTGTAAATAATATATTAAATTAAAAACAGTTCAGTGGATATACATACCCATACATACATATACGTAAAAACAAACAATAACAGTACAAAACGACTAAACCAATGTCCCCCAACTTTATGTATGAGTCGTATGAAACGCTAACATTTACACCTCCATTTCTGCCACTCTGAACCTGAATCTCTGGAGAAAAGGAATAGGTGACATTTCAGGTGGAGACCCTTCTTCAGATACTTATACTGCCCCTTCTTATAATTGAAGAAGCGTCTCGACCTGAAACGTCACCCATTCCTTTTTTCCAGAGATGCTGTCTGACCCATTGAGTTACTCCAGCTCTTCGAGTCTACCTTCGGTTTAAACCAGCATCTGCAGTTCCTTCCTGCACAGGATCTGAATGCAGCCATCTTTCACCGCACACCACGTCCTCACCAGTGTGGGTCCTGCCTGATTTACTACACAGCTTGGTAGCTGCGTTCAGGCATGCTTGCGGGCAGTTGAGTACACAGATAATTCTTTGGGATCTCTCGTTCCCAACCTTACACTTTCACACTTGTATAAACACGGCCAGGAATTGCGTAGAGATGGGAGGAGAGGAGGGGTGGGGTGTAGTGGCAAGCAGAGCACAGGGAGATAGTTTCAACCTAGAGAGGCGTGAACTCAATGAAAACACTTTGGATTTTCAAGACCCCCTCCTCCCCTGCTCCCTATTGTCCATGAGACCATGCTGACCATCGATCACCCGTTCACACTGATTCTTTCCTATCCAACTTTCTCATCCACTCTCTGCACCTCAGGGGCAATTTGCAGAGGCCAATTAAGAGTCAAGAGTGTTTTATTGTCATGTGTCACAAAATGTAACAACTAAATCTTATATAAACATATAAAATTCTTAAGGGATTGGAGTGGCTAGATGCAGGAAAAATGTTCCTGATGTTTGGGGAGTTCAGAACCCGGGGGTCACAGTTTAAGAATATTGGGTAGGCCATTTAGGACTGAGATGAGGAAAAACTTTTTCACCCAGAGAGTTGTTAATCTGCCACAGAAGGCAGTGGAGGTTGGTTCACTGGGTGTTTTCAAGAGAGAGAGTTAAGAGAAGTCAAGTTTGAGGGACAAGGTGAAATGGGTAGCAGTGAGCAAACGTAACACATGGGCGGCATGGTGGAGCAGCGGTAGAGCTACTGCCTGACAGCGCCAGAGGCGCAGGTTCGATCCTGTCCACGGGTGCTTGTCTGTACAGAGTGTGTACGTTCTCCCCGTGACCTGCGTGGGCTTTCTCCGAGATCTTAGGTTTCCTCCCACACTCCAAAGATGTGCAGGTTTGTAGGTTCATTGGCTTGGTATAAATGTAAATTGTCCCTAGGATCGTGTTGGAATGCGGGAATCGCTGGCCGGAGGGCTGAAGGCTTTGTTTCCGCGTTGTATCTCTAAACCAAACTAAAGTGAGCAATACCATCAGTGCAACGCTGGTGAGGTGCTGCACTGTCAGAGGTGTCATCCTACAGGTTGGCATAAAAGCATCACCTGGGCACCATGTTCCAGCTGATCTCTCCCTGAAGTCTTGCCCAGTATAGATCCCCAGTGCAAGATTGCCTGTAAAATTATCTCGTTCTTGTCATGTTGCTGGGGGTTTGCTGTACATAAATAAACCTCCTGCACCATCTACATTACAGTCCGAAGGAGAGCCCCGACCAGGAACATCACCTAGCCATTCCCTCCACAGATGCTGCCTGACCTGCTCAGTTACTCCAGCACTTTGTGTTTTATTCGACTTTACAACATTGATAACACCTCATTGCCTTTAAAGCACTTTGGGGGAAGCGGAGGTCACAATCTCTACAGCACAGAATCAGGACTTTCGGCCCATCTTGACAATGCTGACCAAGTGGTATATTGGGCTAGTCCCATTTGCCTGCATTGTTCTCATATCCCTTTAAACCCCATTTATCTGTTCAAATGCATTTTCAAAGTCATAATTGTATCCCCTTCAATAGCTTCATCAGGTGCTCATTCCAGTTACAGACTACCCTCTGAATGAATACCACCCGAAGGTTCCTCTTCAATATCTCCACTCTCATCTTAAGCCCATGCCCTGTAGTTTTAAGATCCTCTACTCTGGGAAATCTGTGAGCTTTTTATCCATGCTCTTCGTGGTTTTGTTCACCTCAATAATTCACCTCTCAGCCTCTTACGTTCCAAAGAATAAAGGTTCATCGTGTCTAACCTCTCCCTATAACTCAAGCCCGCAAGCCCAGGCAATCCCTGAAGAATCTCTTCTGCACCCTTTCCAACTTCATGCCACCCTTCCTGTAAGTGGATGGCCAGTGGGCAGCTCGGTGGCACAGCGCTAGAGTTGCTTCCTTACAGTGCCAGAGACCCAGGTTCCATCCTGATTTCATAGAAACATAGAAAATAGGTGCAGGAGGAGGCCATTCGGCCCTTCGAGCCAGCACCGCCATAAATTGTGATCATGCCTGATCGTCCCCAATCCATAACCCGTGCCTGCCTTCTCCCCATATCCCTTATTTCCACTAGCCCCTAGAGCTCTATCTAACTCTCTTAAATCCATCCAGCGATTTGGCCAGTGAGGGTATATTTCAGTTGCTGTCTGCACAGAGTTTGTACGTTCTCCCAGTGACCTGCATGGGTTTTCTTCCAGGAAGCTCTGGTTTTTCCCACACTCCAAAGACGTACATGTTTGTAGGTTTAAGAAGGAACTGAAGATGCTGGAAAATCGAAGGTAGACAAAAGTGCTGGAGAAACTCAGCGGGTACCGCAGCATCTATGAGCGAAGGAAATAGGCAACGTTTCGGGCCGAAACCCTTCAGTCTGAAGAAGGGTTTCGGCCCGAAACATTGCCTACTTCCTTCGCTCCATAGATACTGCTGCACCCGCTGAGTTTCTCCAGCACTTTTGTCTACCTTCATGTTTGTAGGTTCATTGGCTTGGTCTAAATGTAAATTGTCCCCTAGTGTGGAGGATCGTGTTAATGTGCGGGGATCGCTAATCGGCGCGGACGCAGTGGTCCGAAAGGCCTATTTCCACGCTGTATCTCTAATCTTAACTAAACAGAACTGCACTCAGTACTTCATGTGATCTCAGCAACGACATGTACAGCTGCATCATGTAGTCCCAACTCTGTACCGAGGATGATGGAGGCCAGATCATTGGATGTGTTTAAGACAGAGATAAATAAATATTTGCAAGGTAGAGGAATTGAGGCAGCATAGTTAAATCATGAACATATTAGACCACTAGCCTAGTTATTGTGGCCTACTCCTGCTCCTATTTTCTTGTGTCCTAATCTAACGCTAGAGTTTTGACTTTAGAGAGATACAGCATAGAAACAGGCCCCTTTGGCCCACCGAGTCTGCGCGACCAGCGATCACCCCGTACACTGATACTACCCTACACTCTAGGGACAGTTTTACAATTACCTAATTACCAAAGCCAATTACAAACCTGTATGCTTTTGGAGTGTGGGAGGAAACCGGAGCACCTGGAGAAAACCCAGGTGGTCACAGGAAGTATGTACAAGCTCCTAACAGACAGCACCAGTAGTCGGGATCGAACCCGGGTTTCTGGCGCTGTGAGGCAGCGACTCTTCCGCTGTGCCACCGTGCTGCCCACAAATCATCCACCACTTCCATTCTGAACTGACACAATGGCTCATATATATCATGTCAAAAAAGGAAGGAAGGAATTGCATTTTGAAGGGTCTTTAATGATCAGTCGATGTCCTGGAGCACCTAACAGCGAATGAGAAGAAAAGCTGACGAGAAAGATAGACAATAGACAGTAGGCGCAGGAGTAGGCCATTCGGCCCTTCGAGCCAGCACCGCCATTCAATGTGATCATGGCTGATCATCCACAATCAGTACCCCTTTCCTGCCTTCTCGCCATATCCCTGACTCCGCTATCTTTAAGAGCTCTAGCTAACTCTCTCTTGAAAGCATCCAGAGAACCAGCCTCCACTGCTTTCTGAGGCAGTAAATTCCACAGATTCACAACCCTCTGTGTGAAAACATTTTTCCTCCTCTCTGATCTAAATGGCTAACCCTTATTCTTAGACTGTGGCCCCTGGTTCTGGACTCCCCCAACATCGGGAACGTTTCCTGCCTCTATCGTGTCCAAACCCTTAATAATCTTATATGTTTTAATAAGATCCTTTTCATCCTAAATTCCAGACCCTACAAGCCCAGCCGCTCCATTCTATCAACATATGACAGTCCTGTCATCCCAGGAATTAACCTCGTGAACCTATGTTGCACTCCCTCAATAGCAAGAATGTCCTTCCACAAATTTGGAGACCAAAACTGCACACAATACTCCAGGTGTGGTCTCACTAGGGCCCTGTTCAACTGCAGAAGGACCTCTTTGCTCCTATACTCAACTCCTCTTGGTATGAAAGCCAACATGCCATTTGCTTTCTTCACTGCCTGCTCTACCTGCATGCTTACTTTCAGTGACTGATGATCAGGACCCCCAGATCTCATTGAACTTCCCCTTTCCCCAATTTGACACCATTCAGATAATAATCTGCCTTCCTGTTTTTGCCGCCAAAGTGGATAACCTCCCATTTATCCATCATTAAACTGCATCTGCCATGCATCTGCCCACTCACCCAACCTGTCTAAGTCACCCTGCATTCTCATATCATCCTCCTCACAGTTCACACTGCCACCCAGCTTTGTGTCATCTGCAAATTTCCTAATATTACTTTAATCCCTTCATTTAAGTCATTGATGTATATTGTAAATAGCTGCAGTTCCAGCACCGAGCCTTGCGCTACCCCACTAGTCACTGCCTGCCATTCTGAAAGGGACCGGTTTACCCCTACTCTTTGTTTCCTGTCTGCCAACCAATTTTCTATCCATGTCCATACCCTACCCCAAATACCATGTGCCCTAATTTTGCCCATTAATCACCTATGTGGGACCTTATCAAATGCTTCCTGAAAGTCCAGGTACACTACATCCACTGACTCTCCCTTGTCCATTTTCCTAGTTACATCCTCAGAAAATTCCAGAAGATTAGTCAAGCATGATTTCCCCTTCGTAAATCCATGCTGACTCGGACCGATCCTGTTACAGCTGCCCAAACGTGTCGCTATTTCATCTTTCATAATTGACTCCAGCATCTTCCCCACCACCGATGTCAGGCTAACTGGCCTATAATTCCCTGTTTTCTCTCTCCCGCCTTTTTTAAAAAGTGGGATAACATTCGCTACCCTCCAATCCACAGGAACAGGAAAACTTCCAAAGGGTTTGACAGGCTGCAGGAGACTGCAGATGCTGTAATATTGAGCAAAGCACAAAGTATTGGAGGAAGTGAATGGGTCAGGTAGCAGCTGGGGAGGGAATGGATTGGTGACTTTTCAGTTCCAGACACTTACCTAGAGATACAGCATGGAAACAGGTTCTTCGTTAACACTAGTTCTGTGATACTGCACTTTAGCATCCACTCTCTGCACACTAGGAATTTTACCAATGACTCGCATGTCTTTGGGATGTGGGAGGAAACCGAAGCACCCACGCATGTCACAGGGAGAACGTGCAAACTCCACGCCTACAGCACCCGCATCGGAATTGAACCGGGGTCCCTGCTGCTGTGCGACAACAGATCCATCAACTGTGCCGCAGTGGTGAAGTATTCTGAAGAAGGGTCATGACCTGAAACATTTTGCCCATCCATTCCCTCCCCAGATGCTGCCAGACCTGCTGAGTTCTTCCAGTCCTTTGTGTAGATACAGAGTCGATATCTCTTCTGGCTGCGGTGCCTAAAGCTCGAAGTCAGCAACTCCACATGAGATGCTGGCGTTCAGAACAGAATACGGAACGGAAACAGGCCCTGTGGTCCAACTTTCCCAAGCCGACCAAGGTCCCCATCTAAAGTAGACATCTGCAGTTCCTTCTTAAACACAAGGTCTCCATCTACGCTAGTCTCACCTCCCCATGTTTGGCCCATATCCCTCCTATCCATGCACTTGTCCAAATGTTTCTTAAACTTTTAAACTTACGCTGAAATGATCTGTAGCTCAGCAGTGCCACCTATTCAAATCCTTGGGTCCAGGCATTTAGAGCAACATTAAATGTGCAGTTTGACATGAATTGTAAACATCAAAGAATGCTATTTCTGACCTGCATACCAGATGTGTGAGCCTTGAAGGGATGATTTGGTGGCGTAGGGGTAGAGTTGCTGCCTTATGCCCCTGTCCCACTTAGGAAACCTGAACGGAAACCTCTGGAGACTTTGCGCCCCACCCAAGGTTTCCGTGCGGTTCCCGGAGGTTCCCGGAGGTTTTTGTCAGGTTCTTTTTGGAGGTTTTTTTAATTTTTTGAAAAAATCGCCGGAACATAGAAGAAGCGGAAACCACTTTCGACCATTAGGGAGACTGACAAACACCTCCGGGAACCGCACGGAAACCTTGGGTGGGGCGCAAAGTCTCCAGAGATTTTGTTCAAGTTTCCTAAGTGGGACAGGGGCATTACAGCGCTAGAGAACCGTGTTCGGTCCTGACTACGAGTGCTGCCTGTACGGAGTTTGTACGCTCTTCCCGTGACAGCATGGGTTTTCTCCAGGTCCTCCGGTTTCCTCCCACACTCCAAAGAAATACAGGTTTGTAGGATAATTGGCTTCGATAGAAATTGTTAATTGTCCCCGGTGCGTAGTGTGTGGATTAGTGTAATGGGGATCGCTGGTCGGAGCGGACTCAGTGGGCGTAGGACAGTGCTAGTATATGGGGTGATCACTGGTCGCCTCAGACTCATACGTTCATACGATCTAGGAGCATAATTAGGCCATTCGGCCTATCAAGACTACTCCACCATTCAATCATAGCTGCCCTCTCAACCCCATTCTCGTGCCTTCTCCCCTGACACCTGTACTAATCACAAATCCATCTATCTCTGCCTATAAAATATCCATTGACTTGGCCTTCAAAGCCATCTGTGACTTGTGGGTTAAAGGGCCTGTTTCCGTGCTGTATCTCCAAAACCTGAAGTCTAAAAATCAACGCCAATTGTTTCTGGAGCTCTGCTCCGTCACCAGTGAGATGGTTCAGAGAGAGCGATGGGTGAAGGTGTATGGGCGGGTGCGGAGGTCTGGGGCGTGAGGTAGTGCTGATGGCCCAGGGCTAATGCTGACAGCTTTGACCAGCCCACAGTGGACACTCTCTGATGGGAAAACCCACTGAAGCTCGGCCAGTGAAGAATGGCCAGGCTATCCCATCACACGAAAGGCTTGGATCGAGTGGATGTTGGAGAGGATATTTCCACTCGCGGGAGAGTCTAGGACTAGAGGTCATAACCTCAGAATTAAAGGACATTCTTTTAGGAAGGAGATGAGGAGGAATTTCTTTAGTCAGAGGGTGGAGAATTCTTTGCCACAGAAGGCTGTGGAGGATATTTTTAAGGTACGGATAGATAGATTCTTGATTGCTACGGGTGTCAGAGGTCATGGGGAGAAGGCTGGAGAATGGGGTTCGGAGGGAGAGATAGACCAGCCATGATTGAATGGTGTAGTAAACTTGATGGGCTGAATGGCCTAATCCTACTATTATCACTTATGACCTTATGACGAGGGACGGGAACCAGTGGGTTGAGTGGGGAAGGAGGTCGGGGATGGGCAGGAGCTCTGAGAGCTCAACTTTAAGGATTAAAACAAAAACATTGGCCAATACCAACAGTTACAGGGCGAGGTCCCACTGCTTTACCCAGCGCTGGTTTGACCGGTGGGGAGCTCTGCATGTTTTGATTTTGTTACACATCCACACCCTGAGGCCTGGGAACGAAATGCCATTACTCCAAG
Organism: Okamejei kenojei; assembly: GCA_035221665.1. Lineage (NCBI taxonomy): Eukaryota > Metazoa > Chordata > Chondrichthyes > Rajiformes > Rajidae > Okamejei > Okamejei kenojei. The sequence continues at coordinate 7,709,025 of CM069164.1, forward strand.
TGTTAGATTCCCATCCCCAAAGTGTCAGTTCACACCTCCCGCATCAGGATAAAGGCACCAACTGCTGCACTCACTGCAGGCTGGCCAGAGGCAGAGATGGCAGCAGCCCACAGATAGTGCTCACTCAGAGAGACTGCCACAGTCTGGGTGTGTGTTGGTGTGTTGCTGTGTGTTTGGCCACTCTGTGTGTGTGTGGGTGTGTAAGTGTGTTGGTCCGTGTGTGTGTGTGTGTGCAAGTGTGTTGGTCTGTGTGTGTGTAAGTGTGTTGGTCTGTGTGTGTGTAAGTGTGTTGGTCTGTGAGTGTGTTGGTCCGTGTGTGTGTGTGCAAGCGTGTGTGCTTGTGTGCTCAGTCACACTGTGTGTGTGTGTGTGTTGGTGTGTGTGTGTGTGTGTGCATGTGTGTTTGTGAGTGTGTGTGAGTGTGTGCACACGTGTGTGTGTGCGTGTGCGTGTGTGGTGTGTGTGTGTGTGTGTGTGGAGTGTTAGTGTGTGTGTGAGTGTACTTGTGTGCGTGTACACGTGTTGTGAGTGTGTGTGTGGACAGTGTGTGGTGTGTGTGTGTGGACTGCATGTGGTGTGTGTGGGGGGGGGGGGTGTGTGTGTGTGTGGAGTGTGAGTGTGGAGTGTGCGTGTACACGTGTGTGTGTTGTGTGTGGATGGACATTACAGTTGTCCAGCCGCAGGGCTGCCCCATTGCCCGTGGACATTGCAGACGGCCAGACTCAGAGTGGGCCAGTGCTCTGGGCCCCCCCTTCACAGACTGGCCCACGGGTGATTGGGCAGCCACAGTGTTACACTGCTCGATGCTGGCAGACGGAGCCCGGGCAACCTGGCAATCGGACAGCAGCCCTGACCCCACCGACCCCACGTCCTACAACCTCTCGCCCATCTCGTCCGTCGACTCCTGCTGCAGGTTGTCCCCTCCGCTGCTGCACGACCCCGGGACATCTCCGGCTGAGTGGACGAGGAAGGCGCGGCCGCGGTCCGTGGCTGGCCAGAGGCAGAGCGCCAGCGAAAGGGAGAAGCTGAGGATGAGGGGCCTGGCCACAGCCCTGCGCAAACTGCGGACCTACCTCCCCCCGTCCATGGCTCCGGCCGCCCAGAGCTTGACCAAGCTGGAGACCCTGCGGCTGACCACCCGCTACATCGCCCACCTGACGGACGTGCTGGCTCTGGGCCAGGAGATGCCCACGGGGGGCCCACAGGGACAGCGCTGCCCACAGTCCTGGCTGCATCACCCTGCTCTCTCGTCATCATTCCCCTCCCCTCCGATACCGACCACCCACCAGCCACAGTCACCGGACCAGCTCGTCCAGGTAAGCCATTCACTTACCACTACAACCCTTTCCCACTGTTGCTTTTACTCTTCAGACATAAACAGCTGGAGTAACTCAGCGGGACAGGCAGCACCTCTGGAGAAAAGGAATGGGTGACATTTCGGGTGCAGACCCTTGTCTATCTTCGGTTTAAACCATTACCCACACAGTTCCTTCCTGCACTTTCACTCTTTAGTTGGGTTTAAGTTTATTATTGTCATTGGGCACCGAAGTACAGCGAAAAGATCATTTCCACTCAGCGAAAAGACCATATGTGATTACGTCCATGATGTACAGATACAGGCCCTGTCCCACTTGGGGCTCATTTACGTGACATCATTTACGCGTCACGACGCGCACGCGTGGTGCGTGGTTACGTAGGCAGTGGCGCGCGGCGCCCCAGGATTTTGGGGTATACGAAATCTCCGCGCGCCATCTGTGTGACGCGCAAATGACGCCCAAGTGGGAGAGAGTAACAGTTCCAGGGATAAAATTCCAACCTCCGAATAGAGGTAGATTGGAGAATTGAGCATTACCCCAGCTTATGGAAAGGCCGTTCAGAAGCCTGATAACAGAGGGGTGGATAAATGTTCCTGAGTCTGGTGGCGTGTGCTTTCAAGCCTCTGTGTCTTCTGACAGATTTGGAGTGGGGACAAGAAGGGATGGCTGCGGTGGTCTTTGATTATGTTAGCTACTTTCACGAGACAGCGTAGGTGGATTAAATGGTGGGGAGTCTGTTCTGTGTGATGTACTGGGCTATGCTCTCAGCACTGTAGCGCACTTTATGTGCCAGCTTGGAGCGGGCAGCAGTAGAGTTGCTGCCTCACTCATGTGCCAGAAACTCAGCTTGGCGACTCTTTACCTATTTTGCGTATTGTATGCAAAAACAAAGCATTTCACTGTACCTAGGTACATGTGACAAAAACAGTATGATTGAATCATTGGATAAGAATAAGGAGTAAGCCATTTAGAATGGAGACGAGGAAACACTTTTTCTCACAGAGAGTGGTGAGTCTGTGGAATTAGAGGGCGGTGGAGGCAGGTTCTCTGGATGCTTTCAAGAGAGAGCTAGACAGGGCTCTTAAAAATAGCAGAACGGAGGATATGGGGAGAAGGCAGGAGCGGGGTACTGATTGGGGATGATCAGCCATGATCACATTGAATGGCAGTGCTGGCTCGAAGGGCCGAATGGCCTACTCCTGCACCTATTGTCTATTGTCTGTTGGATTTTATCCTGACCTCCGGTGTTGTCTGCGCGTTTGTTTGCATGTTTTTCCAGTGGCTGCGGGGGTTTCCTTCGGGTGCTCCAGTTTCCTCTCACATCCCAAAGCCGTGCCGGTTTGTAGGTTAATTGACTTCTGCAAAATTGCCCCTGGTGTGTCAGGAGTGGTTGTGAGGGTGAGATAGAGAACTGGTGTGAAGGGGCGGTCGATGGCTAGCGTGAACTTGGTGGGCCAAAGAGCGTGTTTCCATGCTGTATGTCTAAACTCAGCTAAACTAAATCTGACCTGTTGTATGTTTGACTCACTGTGGCCCTTTATTTTAAACAGGACTTTAACAGTGAAACGAGATCCACAAAAGCATACCTGTTTCCTCAGACACACATGGATTCTGAAGTCAGGTGAACTTCCTCCATTTTGCTGGAAGGATACAAGCTTCCGTGCCTGAGATTCCTCGCGAATGGTGGCATTTTTATTTTTCTAAGTTATTATGTATTTTTATCAGAGCTATTTGGTTATTCACTAATTATATTTACAGCCTTTATATTCCATTCATATTAAATATATTATTTTGTATACATTTTGTACAGATTGTTTTTCGCACTGAATTAATGTAATGTGTTTTCCAAATTCAATAAAGTGGTTTCCCTGTGATACTAGGAAATTGTGTATCTGTTTGTTATGGGTGAATCATAGGTTCCAGTTGAGGTTAAAATCAGTCCCTAAGTTAATGACTCACAAACCTTTCCATCTGTGGTTGGAAATCAATCCAACGTTTGGAAGATAGACACAAAACGCTGGAGTAACTCAGCGGGACATGCAGCATCTCTGGAAAGAAGGAATGGATGATGTTTCGGGTCGAGACCCTTCTTCAGCCTGACGGAGGAATTGGGAGCAGGGGATAGCGTCTTTGCAGGAGGAAGGGTGGGAAGATGTATAGTCTAGGTAGCTGTAGGAGTCAGTAGGTTTATAATAGATGTCAGTCGATAGTCTGTCTCCTCTAATGGAGACGGTGAGATCAAGAAAAGGAAGGGAGGTGTCGGAGATGGTCCACATGAATTTGAGTGCAGGATGGACGCAATTGAGCCAATAACCATTTCTTTAAATCAAGAACCAGGCATAGGTTTAAGGTGAGAGGGGAACGATTTAATAGGAATGTGAGGAGCACCTTTTTCACTCTGAGGGTGGTGGGTGTATGGAATGAGCTGCCAGAGGAGGTAGTTGAGGCAGGTTGTGTCACATAGACATTTGGACAGGTACATGGATAGGGAAGGGTTAGAGGTTTCTGGCCAAACACGACACGGTGGGACTAGTGCAGAAGGAGCAACTTGGTTGGCGTGGCAAGTTGGGCCTAAGGCCTGTTTCTGTACTGTATGACCCTGTGACACTATGACTGTATGGTCACTCAGTCACTTACGGATTCACAATAAATATTGTGGTGGCATTGAATGCTCCCCCCACTCCCCACAGCCCCCCCCCCCCTTGCTGAAGGTGCTGAAACATGCACAGACGCTGCAGGGCAGCACGTTAACCGTTTCTACAACCGGAAGAATCCTTTCCCCATGGAACAATGTTAGCTGGGGTCGAGCCCACAATTGGCCGCTTGGGTATTTGTTTGGTTTTTTTCATGCCTTTATTTTGCAGAAACAGGCCTTAGGCCCAACTTGCCCGCGCCAACCAACATGTCCCATCCACACTAGTCCCACCTGTCCTCTAAACCTGTCCTATACATGTACCTGTATAACTGTTTCTTAAACGTCGAGATAGTACCTGCCTCTAATACATCCTCCGGCAGCTCATTCCATGCACCCACCACTCTTCATGTGAAAAAGTTACCCCTCAGATTCCTATTAAATCTTTTCCGCTTCACCTTAAATTCTAAATTCCCCTGCTCAGCACTCTGTGCATTTACCCGCTCTATAAACAATAGACAATAGATGCAGGAGTAGGCCATTCAGCCCTACGAGCCAGCACCACCATTCAATGTTATGATGGCTGATCGAATCCTCTCATGATTTTGTCCACACCTCCATACGATCACCTCTCATCCTCCTGTGCTCCAAGGAATGGAGTCCCAGCTTCATCAACACCCCCCATAGGGGGAAACTGCTTTCTAGAGTCCCGACCTGGTCGGAGAGGCAGCCTTTCTCAGGGCTGCACCGTCGACCCGTCCTCGCGGCCTACCAGCGAGCCTGGAGCGGCGTTTCCCGGGGGGACCGCCCAGAACCACGGCTCCGGCGGCGGCACAGAACTGGAGCGCTATCGCGGAGCAGAGCGGGCGATGCCTCGCCCGGGTCGCCGCGCTGGAGCTCCGGTGAGCTGAAGACCACAGGCGAACATCGCGGAGCTGCGGGACTGTGGGGCAGCGGCGCTGAACTTCAACTTTAACGTCGGGGGCCTGGGATCTCGCGGCGAGATCGCCAGCTGTGGAGCTCCATCCAGCGCGGCCTGTTGGCGTCAGAAGCCGCGGTCTCCGGCAAGGAAGCGGCCATTACAGGCACCCAGAGCCGCTGAGAGGGTTCTCCCGACAACGGAGCACCATCACCCGGTGAAGAAGGGCCTGTAACATTGGCCCCCGTAGCGGCGACTGCAGAGGCCTCAATAGGCCCGACCATGTTATACAAGGGGATGGGACTGGACTTTGTTTCTTCCCTCACAGTGGGAACCATTGGGGATGTTTTTTATGTTTATTGTTAAATTCTTTAATTTTGTGTCTTACCTTTATCTGTGTGCTGCGTGGCAAGTTAAATTTCACTGCACCAATTGGTGTATGCGACAATAAACGTCCTTTGTCCTTTGTCCTATAGCTCAGGTCCTCGAGTCCTGCCAACATCCTCGCAAATCTTCGCTGTACCCTTTCCAGCTTGACAACATGCCTGCTGCAGTGATTCCGTTTCATTTCTATTTAATGCTTTAATTTTGTATTCAGAAAAATGCAATGCCATAATAAAATGTTTTGAAAACTCAAATCATTTTTGATGGAATGAGCAGTTCATTTTTTTATTCTGGAATTTTCCATAATTTTTTTTCAATAAGATTTTTGGCCATCCTCACAAGGAGAACGTGCAAACTCCACACAGACAGCACCTGAGGTCAGGATCGAACCCGGGGTCTCTGGCGCTGTGAGGCAGCAATCTACCGCTGCGCCACTGTGTCCCCTCCCCCCCACAAGATTGTACACCCATGTGGCAATGCTAGTAACATGCGTATTCCCTTTCTGTGTTATAATCTGAAAGTAGAACAATGATTAAAACCCCTGGTAAAATAAGGGAAAATCTCCACAACAAGTGTGCATGAGGCATGATTTAAAGGATCTGAGCGGCACGGTGGCGCAGAGGTAGAGTTGCTGCCTTACATCGCTTACAGTGGCACAGACCCAGGATCGATCCTGGCTGCAGGTGCTGTCTGCACGGAGTTTGCACGTTCTCCTCATGACCTGCGTGGGTTTTCTCCGAGATCTTCGGTTTCCTCCCACGCTCCAGAGCCATACAGGTTAATTGGCTTGATGTAAATGTAAAATTGGCCCTAGTGTGTTAATGTGCGAGGATCGCTGGTCGGTGCGGACGCGGGGACACTGTGTCTCTAAACTAAACTAAACGACACTAAATCTGTTTGGAACACCAAAGTACAGGTTACATCTGTGTGGCTGAGTCTTTAACGGCCTGTGTTTTCTTTTACATCAGTGTAGGTGCTTGCAGAGTTTACAATAGCTTGCACAGCGCAGATCACTGCATCAGCAATGCACCCCTGCCTTGAAGTGATAAGGGGGGGTGCCAGGCTCGGTCACAGCTTGGGTCTTCATCAGTGCTGACAATTGTGGTTGTGCTGTCAGCACACATGTTTCCACCCCTTGCCCATGCCCTCACCTCGATGGCAGCCATTTTCACCGCTGTACCATGGCTGCCAAGGAGAGGCCTCGTCAAGGCTGTGGCCTGCTTCCCATGATTCCTCAGTAAGCAGTTGCCATTAGCAACTGCACAAGTTGCACTTTAATTCAACAAACCGGAGATAACCATCTTCATGTTTACTAAAGGTTCATTTCCACGATCTCCCCGATGTATTTACAGTTTGCAGTTTAGTTTATTGTCACGTGTACCGAGGTACAGTGAAACGATTTTCGTCGGGTGCTATCCAGTCAGCAGAAAGACAATACATGATTACAATACATTTTTACAATGCATTTCGCATTGGGGTCCCGTGATGGGGCATTAGTGGTGTTAGCAACATCCATACAACACACCGAAGGTCAGGACGAGAGAAAGAATACTGTCAGACTGAGCCACAGCTTGGTTTGGGAACAGCTTTGCCCAAGGCCGCCAGAAATTGCAGAGAGTTGTGGATGTGACCCAGTCCACCACACAAACCAGGCTCCCTGCCATTGACTACATCTACACTTCACGCTGCCTCGGGAAAGCAGCCAACATAATCAAAGATCTTTTACCATCCCACATCACCTCCATCTCCATGCTCCCCAGAAGCTTGATAGGCTACACCACCAGCTCAGGAACAGCTTCTTTCCCTCTGTAATCGGGCATCAGAATGGACGTTCCATAAGTTAGGGGCTTGCCCAGTAATCCTCTAGCATCTTGCGGATGGGACATTGGACTTTGTCTCGGGAACTGATGCACTGCAATGCTGAGGACTGAGATGGTTCATTGGTAGAGTTGCTGCCTTACAGCACCAGAGTCCCGGGTTCAATACTGACTACGGGTGCTGTCTGTATGGAGTTTGTACGTTCTCCCCGTGACCGTGTGGGTTTTCTTAGAGATCTTTGGTTTCTGTACACAATCCAAAGATGTGCAGGTTTGTAGATTAATTGGTTTGGTATAAATGCAAATTGTCCTGAGTGCGTGCAGGATAATGTGAGTGTGCGGGGATCACTGGTCGGTTCAGTTTTAGTTTTATTTCTCTCAACTAAACTAAACTACATTCTGCACTCTGTATCTTCCCCTTTGCTCTATCTATTGTACTTGAGTTTGGGCTGATTGTATTGGATGTATAGTATAATCGGATCAGATTGGATAGCACGCAAACCAAAGCCTTTCACATTACCTCAGTACATGTGACAATAATAAACCTAAACCTGAAGCTAAAACCCTTTTTGGCTGCAAAGCTGATGGCATTGTATTCATCTACCCGCCACTGGAGGGCAGCACAGACAGGAAAGACAGAATCAATGCCAAATATCATAGATAGATGCGGCTCGAGAGAAGTGTCAAGAGTGTTTTATTGTCCTGTGTCCCAGATAGGACAATTAAATTCTTTCTTTGCTTAGCACAACAGTACATAGTAGGCATTGACTACAAAACAGATCAGTGTGTCCATATACCATTATATACATAAATACACACATGAATGAATAAATTGATAAAGTGCAAATAACAGATAGAGGGGTATTAATAATATAGTGCAATAATAATAATAGTCTGTTGCAGTTCAGAGCTTATATGTTGTCAAATTTAATAGCCTGATGGCTGTAGGGAAGAAGCTGTTCCTGAACCTGGACGTTACAGTTTTCAGGCTCCTGTACCTTCTTCCCGATGGCAATGGTGAGATGAGTACGTGGCCAGGATGGTGTGGGTCTTTGATGATGTTGGCTGCCTCTTTGAGGCAGCGACTTCGATAGATCCCTTCAATGGTGGGGAGGTCAGAGCCGGTGATGGACTGGGCAGTGGTCACGACACAGCATCAAATGTAAAACGATGCCGCAACTGCTCTTCCTGAAAGGTTCTTTTGCAAATAGTTAATTTAAAAATAACCAATATGAATATCGATGGCTCTGCGCAGCAAAACAAATAGGTTGGGGGTGGTAGATCTGCTGCCTCACAGCACCAGAGACCCATGTTCAAAACCGACACTGGCTGCTGTTTTGTATGAAGTTTGCACATTGTCACCATGGACCATGTGGGTTTCCTCTGGGTGCACTGGTTTCATCCCACATCACAAAGTTAATCAAGGGATATGGGGAAAAAGCAGGAATGAGGTACTCATTTTGGATGATCAGCCATGATAATATTGAATGGCGGTGATGGCTCGAAGGGCCGATTGACCTATTCCTGCACCTATTTTCTATGTTTCTATGTTACAAGTTTTAGTTTAGAGTTATGGCACAGAAACAGGCTCTTCAGCCCACATAGTACACAGTAAACACTATTATAAACATCAAAAAAAGATCAGCAGATATAAAAAGGCTGACAAAAAAAACCGATAATAAATAATATCCCCAATTCTATGTCCTTGAAGCCTATTTGTAATGGTCAATAGCTTGATGTTTGTAGGGAAGAAGCTACTCCTGAACCTGGGCTGAGCTGTTTTCAGGCTCCTGTACCTTTTCCCAATGGCTGGAGTGAAATGAGTGTGTGGCTAGGGTGGTGTGGGTCTCTGATTAAGCTGGCTGCCTTTATGAGGCAGCGATTCCTGTAGATCCCTTTGATGGTGGGGAGGTCAGAACCCGTGATGGGCTGGGCAGTTGTTCACCACTTTTTGCAGTCTTCTACATTCCTGGGCGTTCGAGTTGCCGAACCAGGCCATGATGCAACCAGCCAATATGTTGTCTACTGTACACCTGTAGAGGTTCATGAGAGTATTCGTTGACATACCAAATCTCTTCAATCTTCTAAGGCAGTAAAGGGGTACATATTTTAAGGGCGGCACAGTGGTGCTATGGTAAAGCTACTGCCTGGCAGCGCCAGAGACCCTGGTTCGATCCTGACTACGGGTGCTTGTCTATGGAGCTTGTATGTTCTCCCCATGACCATGTGGGTTTTTGCCGGGTGCTCCAGTTTCGTCCCACACTCCAAAGATGTACAGGTTTGTAGTTTAATTGGCTTGATATGAATAAAAAAAAGTAAATAGTCCCATTGTGTGTAGTGTCATGTTAGTGTGCGGGGATCGCTGGTCGGCTCGGACTCGGTGGGCCGAAGAGCCTGGTTCCGCGCTGTATCTCTAAACTAAACTAAAACGTATTCCCCACATTATAGCCAGCCGTGAGCACACATCATTGACTCGCAAATCATTCCATGTCATCTTTGAGCTCGTGAAATATGCAGCATAATATGCAGTTCTCCTCTCTGTGGAACATCGGACAGAGAGAAGTACAGCACAACAGACAGGCCCTTCGGCCCATAATGCCTGTGCCGAACATGATACCAAGACCATCACACATTACCTGCACATAACCCACAAGCCTCCATCCCCTGTATATCCATATGCCTATCCAAACGTCTTTTAAATGCTACTAATGCAACTATTTCATCCACCACCCCCAGCAGCGCGTTGCAGGCACTCACCACCCTCCATGTAAAAACCTTGCCCCGCACATCTCCTTTAAACTTTGCCCCTCTCACCTTAAAGTTGTGCCCTCTGAAGTTTGATTTTTCCATCCTGAAAAATGTTGCACTCCTGAAAGGAGGCCTTCACCAGGGAAGTGCAAACGAATCCCGTCTCCAATTCATGGATCTGACGGTTTGTTGGAACTTAGTTTAGAGATACAGCGCGGAAACAGGCCCTTCGGCCCAACAGGTCCGCACCAACCAGCGATCTCCACGCACCAACATCGTCCTACAAATACTAGGAATAATCTTTACAATTTTATCGAAGCCAATTAATCTACACACCTTTGGAGTGCGGGAGGAAACCGGAGCACCCGGAGAAAACAAAAGCAGGTCGCGGGGAGAGCGTACAAAGACCGTGGTCAGGATGGAAGCGGGATCGAGCCCGGGTCTCTGACGCCGCACGGCAGCAACTCTACCGCTGCGCCACCGTGCCGCGCGGGGCATGACTTAGGCACGACTTGGAGCAAGTTCGTAACTTTGGCGAGTCCTCACCATGAGAAACAGCGTCCAATGCCTGTCACCAAGTCACCCAGCCTCCAACTAATTATCTAAGGAGTCACCCGTTTAATCATTTCATTGAATGAAAGGGAAATGCTGTCTGGGTCGGCAGGGACAAGTTGGGCCGAAGGGCCTATTTCCATGTTGTGCAACTCTATGACTCTCCAGTATTGCAGCCCTCCAACAGATCTTCAAGACTATTGGATGCTACTCCTTATAATACTCATACACACTTTAATTCCACTTTTTTGTTTACATGCCCTATAGTAGAATAATGAATTATTCAATGAACCGTTTCAATTTGAAAGGGAGTGAGAAACATACAAACACATTGAGCCCCGGTTCCAGCTCCATGTTCCACACCTCTGGTGCTCCAGAACCCATCCCCGTTCCATCTACACACCCGCTTGCACTCAGCATTATTGACTGAACCAGCACAACCGCTGAACAATTGAATGCTGGATTATTGTAGTGTAGGTCACCTACAGAATAGATTGATGCTATGCTCGTTGATGCAATTTTCAATTCCTTTGCAACCAGATCCCATTGTAACTGCTCCACTCTTTAATAATATAATAAGTCATAGGATTGGAATTAGACCATTCAGCCCATCAAGTCAACTCTGCCATCCAATCTCGGCTGATCTATCTTTCCCTCCCAACCCCATTCTCCCGCCTTCTCCCCATAACCCTTGACACCCTTACTGATCAAATCAAACCCTTGACACCCTTACTAATCAAATCTTACTTAAAAATAAATTGGATAGATATATGGATGGGAAAGGAATGGAGGGTTATGGTCTGAGTGCTGGTAGATGGAATTGGAGGAGAATAAGTGTTTGGCACGGACCAGAAGGGCCGAGATGGCCTGTTTCTGTGCTGTAATTGTCATATGGTTATATGGTTATAATCAAGAATCTGTCAATCTCCGCTTTTCAAATCCCCAATGATGATGGGTAGCACAGTGGGTGCAGTGGCTTAGCGGTAGAGTTGCTGCCTTACAGCACCAGAGACCCGGGTTCAATCCTGACTACGGGTGCTGTCTGGATGGAGTTTATACATTCTCCCTATGACTGTGTGGGTTTTCACCAGGTGCTCCAGTTTGCACACACATTTCATGAATGTTGAGGCTTGTAGGTTTATTGGCCACAGTAAAATTGTTAATTGTCCCTGGCGTGTAGGATAGTGCTTGTGTACAGGGTGATCGCTAGTCAGCGTGGACTCACGGGGCCAGTTTGTGCGCTGTATCTCTAAAGTTTAACGTCTAGAGACTTGGACTCCACATCTGTCTGGGGCTGGAACATACTAATAACGAAACATACTGAATCCTTTGCAATGTTCTCCATTCTCTAATATCCACTGGTTTGGCTTCATCTCAACCTGTCTGTCATTAGCGCGGCACGGGGGCGCAGCGGTAGAGTTGCTTCCGCACAGCACCAGAGGCCCGGGTTAGATCTTGACAACGGGTGCTGTTTGTACGGAGTCTGTCCGTTCTCCCCGTGATCTGCGTGGGTTTTCTCCAAGATCTTCTGTTTCCTCCCACACTCCAAAGACGTACACATTTGTAAGTTTAGGGCCTGTCCCAATTGGGGGTCATTTGCGAGTCACGCAGGTTTTGTGCGAAGATTTTGTGAATACAGAAATCCTGGGGTGCCGCGCGCAACCGCGCGTCACTGCCTACGTCACCATGCCTCACCACGCGCCATGCGCACGTCGTTCATTGTGACACGTAAATTACGTCATGTAAATGACACGCAAATGGCGCCCAAGTGGGACAGGCCGTTTACTTGGCTTTGTATAAATGTAAATTGGCCCTAATGTGTGTAGGATAGTGTTAGTGTGCAGGGATCGCTGATCGGTGCGGACTCGTTGCGCCAAAGGGCCTGTTTCAGCGCTGTATCTCTAAGCTTAACTAAACTAAACAAAGACATCTCCTTAACAGCAGAGGGCTCCAAATCACATTCGCACCAAGCAGAGGAGCTTTTCATTTAATCGTGATTCATTTGAAGGATTACGAAACTAGTTTTGGAAAGCTGGAACACGAGTGGTCTTAGAAGATATATTATTTAATCATGGAACTCGATGGTTCAAGAGTCTGCTGTCTTTTATGAAAACCCTTTGAAAATATCTTGAATTTTTTATTTTTCTTATCTACTGAACTCTTGAAAGAAAACATGAAGCACAACCTTTCCTGTTGAAACCCAAGGTAACGATTCATTATTATAGTTTTGGTTTCTATTATGTATTTGGGCAACCAGTTATCAGCTAATAAGTCTACCCTTCTGGGAATAGATTTCTTACTTAAAAAAAAAAAGAATCATATTAGATATTTGCCTGTCCTATGGCCAAATATTTATGATTTTCTATAAATACCCAAACTGCCACTTCTATCTCTTTCCTTTCAAATTTAAGAGCCGCTATGCCTTTTACCTAAGAGTTGTATTCGCTCCTAAGTCCCATCAGTTTAACAGTTATCCCACGCCCTTTTCGATCTTACTTAGTTTAGTTTAGAGATACAGCACGGAAACAGGCCCTTTGGCCCACCGAGTCCGCACCGACCAGCGACCCCAACGCACTAACGCAACCTTACACATACCAAGCCAATTTTATTTGGGAGTCACGTGATTGCCGCCGGGGATATCTGCCGTAGGGCAGTCTGGCAGGGCTGCAGGAGCAGGTGCTGCCGGCATAACACCTTGTCAGGCTGCGGTCACGGGCGTTGGTGGCAGCAGTAGACGGTCGGTTGGCTTAGCTCTGGCAGCTGCCGACCATGCGCCACCACGCAGAACATTGGGCGACAGCGGAGGTAAGCCTGCACGGACTCCGGGGAGCCAGGTTCCGGGGGCCGGCGCCGATTCATCTCCACTGCCTTCCTACCAGGCAGGTGGGCCACAACATTCTGCTCGAAGGCCGACTAGCGGAGAGTCTGAGCCTACAGGGGCGGTAGGCCACGACAACCTGCCTTCGGACCCTAGTCAGCATCTTACGGAGATGTGGTCCGTTGGTGGAAGCCCCAGAGAATTTGCAGGGCCTGGGGAAGTCGGCTTGTCCGCCGCGAGTAGCGGGGACGGTCGCATTGAGCGGTTGGAGCTCTTGGTGGAGCAACTCCTCCAGCGGGACAGGGACCGGGATGAACGGGACTCTCGGGCCTCTACTAGCCACGCCAGGAGCCCACTCAGCCTCTCGTCTTCCCCAGCCAGGAGTGCCAGCAGTTGTCCGGCCCCTTTTTTTCGAAGACGACCCGCGACTGCCGGAGACCGCAGAGCCAGAGCACGATGAGGACATGCTGGACGTGGTGGGCAAATTTGCCACGGCCACACACACTGGGGAACCCCTGCACCACAAACTGGCGGGCACCATTAATTACCTGACCACTCACCAACTTCAGGGTCAGGTACTTAATGAGACCATGGATAAATTCAAACCACCTGAGAACTGCATCAATCTCAGTGTTCCTACGGTTAATGCCCAGATCTGGGGACACTTGAGCACGACCACCAAGATGCAGGACGTCCATCTCCAGCGGATCCTGAAGCTCCTCTCGACGGGCATTACGACGTATGCCAGGACCCTTGATGGCGACATTGTGTCCAGCGAGCAGCAGGATACCCTGGCACTTCTATGCAACGCCCACTTTGAAATCAACTGCCTGCGCAAGAGCTCCATCCGGCCCACTCTCAACCCGAAATTTGCGGGGTTGTGCCATCCCTCCACCGCTCCACCACCTCATCAACTGTTTGGGAAAGATCTCTCCAAGCAAGTCAAAGAACTCGACGAGGAGGCCAAACCTGTGGGCCTTATGAAACTTCCTCCGGCTAAAGTTCACCCATATCACCGTCAACAACCACACACTACTTGGAAGCAGCGCCAGCATGGAAGATGCGGCCGCCATCCCGACAACCACCGCAACGTCCACCCAAAACGCCATACGCCAAACCCGCCGCTAACTATGGAGGTAAGGGGGTCTGGTTCCTCCCAGGCAGTAGCGCTTCTTCCTGCACAAGTCGGGGGACGGTTGCGGGCATTTAGGGGAGCTTGGGATACTATCACCACTGACGCATTTATTCTACAAAGTGTTCAAGGTTATTTCATAGAATTCATTGATGGTCAACTTCCCCCTACCCAGCATGCACCTCACCGAAAATTTACACTCTCTCAAAATGAGATTGAGGCAGGACATGCTGAAATCTTACGGCTTGCAGCCAAAGGGGTGATTGGCAAAACGGCACACGAACCCCTTGAGTTTGTGTCCAACATCTTCACAAAAACCAAAAAAGATGGGGTGTGTCGGTTTATCATAGACCTAACCGAGTTGAACACTTTTGTACAATATACCCACTTTAAAATGGATACCTTCAAAACAGCTAAGCAGATGCTTTACCCAGGGTACTTTATGGCCTGTATCGATTTAAAAGATGCACACTATACAGTTCCCATCACTGAACCTCACAGGAAGTTTCTGAAATTTGTCTGGAATGGACAGTTGTGGCAATACAAAGCATTCCTAATGGGCTCACCACAGCCCCCAGACTATTTACCAAATTAGTGAAACCTATATTGGCCCTCCTCCGACAACAAAATTATATCGTCATGGCGTATTTAGATGATATCCTTATCGTGGGTCAGACCCTCCAATTGGCTACACAGGCAGTTACAGCGAACAAATCTTTATTCGAGAAGCTAGGGTTTGTAACCCATCCAGACAAATCCAAACTGTACCCCTCTCAAATTATGGATTACCTGAGTTTCACCCTAGACACAACCTTAATGATGATCACTATCCCAACCAACAAAGCTATCGCCATAAAAGAAGCGTGCCAGGGTTCCGATTATCCGGCAAACGACAAAGGTGATTGGGAAGCTGGTAGCTACATTCTCAGCTGCGCAATTCGGCCTGTTACATAACCAACATTTACAAAGAACAAAGATCGCAGCATTAAAAGCAAATGCTGGGCACATTGATCGACCAATCCGGTTGCCACAACAGGCTAGAGCTGAGCTACAATGGTGGATTGACAATATTAGTGATTGTTACAGACCCATCATTGTTAGCAACCCATCCGTCATGTTACAGACTGACGCAAGCGCACAAGGCTGGGGTGCAACTGACACCATGTCCAGTTGTGGTGGCAGATGGGACCCTCACGAGTCTACCCTCCTCCAGTCACAAGGGATAAATTATCTGGAGATGTTAGGGGTTTTCCATGGACTACGGGCTTACTGTACTAACTCACGGGACTTACATGTCCGCCTCCAAATAGATAACACCACGGTGGTGGCTTATATCAATCATATGGGTGGTATCATGTCGCTATCTTGTGATGAATTGGCAAACACAATTTGGCACTGGTGCATCGAGAGAAATATTTGGATCACAGCGACCTATTTGCCAGGGAAGCTCAATACAGTGGCGGACACCAGGTCATGAGTGTTCAATGACAACATCGAGTGGATGTTGAACCCCCAAATTTTTGCTGATATTATAGCTCACTATGGGACACCAGATATTGACCTCTTTGCGTCCAGGTTGAACCATCAGATACCAACGCATGTGTCTTGGGAACCAGACCCTGGGGCAGTAGCTATGGATGCTTTTTCTATCCATTGGGGGAAATGGTTTTGCTACGCATTTCCCCCATTCTGCCTCATCAGTCGGGTATTGCAGAAAATTAAACTGGATTCTGCAACTGGCATTTTGATCATTCCCAACTGGCCTACACAGCCATGGTACCCAATGGTCCTCAAAATCTTGAAACATCCATGGCTTCTGATTGGTAAACACCCCAAATTAATTACTAACCCCATTATGGGGGACAGTCACCCGTGCCATGGTCACCTAAACATGCAGGTTCTAAAGAGGCCGCTCGTCAAGGCCGGCATCTCACCACGAGCCATGGAACTCATCTCAGCATCATGCCGAGCATCAACCCGGAGGCAGTACCTCACACAGATCAGGAAGTGGGAGGCATTCTGCTCCCGTACCAACACGACTACCAACACGGCAACAATCCCTGATGTCCTGGAATTCCTAGCGGGCCTTCATTTCGATGCTGGCCTTAGCTACAATGCAATCAACAGCACCGGGAGTGCACTGTCCTCATACCTGGACATAGGTCTAGGCTCCAATCACCTGGTGTCTAAATTCATGAGGGGAGTGTTTAACACCAACCCTCCACGGCCCAGATACAACTTCACCTGGGACGTAGGGATCGTTCGGACCCTACTGAGGAGCTGGTCTCCTATGACCAATTTACCACTCAAACAGCTCACCCTCAAAGTGGTGATGCTGATGGCACTGACTACAGCTCAACGAGTCCAGGCATTACAGAAGCTGCAGGTCATTACAGAAGCTGCGGCTGGATAGCATGGTCTCCACCCCTACACAGGTGACTTTCTTTGTCCAGGACCTATTGAAGCAGCACAGACCTGGGGCTCATGGGCTGCAGTTGGAGTTTTGGGCGTACCCCACTGATGCCACCCTCTGCATTGTCACCCATCTCCGCCTCTACATCCGCACCACACAAACCATCCGGAAGATGGAGCAGGGGCTCCTCATCAGCCACAACTCTCCACATCACCGGGTGACTGTGCAGACTATCGCCAGGTGGCTCAGGGCGGTGTTGGGTGCAGCAGGAGTCGCTACTAACATTTTTAAATCTCACTCTACTCGGGCTGCATCCATATCAGCGGCGAAGGCCATGGAGGTGCCCATGGACCACATCCTCGCCACCGCGGGCTGGGCTAGTGAAGCAACCTTCCAACGGTTCTACAACAAACCACTGGTCGCCCCCGCAACGTTCGCAGAAGCCGTGCTGGGAGCCGCTCAGTGAATGTTTGTCCCCGGGTTCGGGGTTATTTGTTTGTTATTATTTGTGCAATAAATATGCATTATTTTTCAGCCTGTTCGGACTGAACTGCATTAACAGCCTTCCTCCATCAGGATTGCGGCAGTGTGATAGCATGGACGTTGTCCTGGGCGTAAAATCACAGAGCTTTGAAATCTTCACAAAGTCACTCATGTGACTCCGAGATAAAATAGTAAGATTAAACGAGAACTTACCAAGTTCGAAGGTTGATCTTTATTTTATGAGGAGTTGCGGTGAGGGATTTCGTGCCCTCCGCTCCCACCCTCTATCATCAGGTCAACTGGTATGTTCTACGTTCTTAATCTTACTATTTTCAGTCATGGTGCGTTCTGTGATTCCACACCGCTGCTTTGAAGGATGCTGCGCATGCGTGCTGACGGGGTCTTCACGAAATCCCTCACCGCAACTCCTCATAAAATAAAGATCAACCTTCGAACTTGGTAAGTTCTTGTTTAATCTTACTATTAAACTGCAAACCTGTACATCTTTGAAGTGTGGAGGAAACCGAAGATATCAGAATAAACCCACGCAGGTTATGGGGAGAACATAAAAATTCCATACAGACAGCACCCGTAGTCAGGATCAAACCCCGGTCTCTGGCACTGTAAGGCAGCAACTCTTCCACTGTGCCACCCCCTTGTCTTAATATCTTTATTTAATTTGTTATTTTATTGTCGCCTGAGTAAATACCAAGGAAAACATTCTTCCTCCTTGTGAGTTTATTTTATATATCCCTTACGGACCTGATCCTAGTCTGAATTTTTCTCGAACACCTTATTATCCCGTATAATATTTTACCATTTTTTTGACATCCCTCAGTGATTTAAATTTGTTGTTCCTTAATTGTTTTTTAATACTTTTACTTAATTCTGCAAACTCATTTGCAGTCTCTCCCTTTACTGGCTAAGTGCAGAGTGAGTTTTCTATCAGTAATGTCATTGTTTCCCTGATCTCTTTCGTCATTCATGTTGTTGCATTAATTGTGTTGGCGAGAGACCAATATTGCTAATAATGAATCTCTAGCCAAACGGACACAACTGTGTAAAATGTTTAAGGTATTTTCAGTTTCAGTTTACTTTATGTTCATGTATACTGAGATACAGTGAAAAGCTTTTTGTTGCGTGCTAACCAGTCAGCAGAAAGATAACGCATGATTTGTCATTTAACGAATAACGTTTAGTGCAAGATAAGTCAGCAAAGGCCGGTCAAGGATAGTCCGAGGGACATCAAAGAGGTAGATAGTAGTTCAGAACTGCTCTCTAGTTGTGGTAGGATGATTCAGTTGCCTGATAACAGCTGGGAAGAAACTGTCCCTGAATCTGGTGATGTGCGTTTTCACACTTCTATTCCTTTCGCCAGATGGGAGAGGGGAGAGGAGGGGATGAAGGGCTCGTTTGGCTCCGTGGCGACTGTGGTCCATGGAGCTTCTAGCCGCGGGCTTGGAGTGGACCTATCATCTGGAGCCTGGGATCCCTCGCCGGGGATCGCCGGAGAAGAGCTCTGACCGCCGGCCCGCGGCCCATAACATCCTGAAGCCGCGGACTCCGGTAGCAAAGTGGCCGAATCCAAAGCCATGGCGTGCGTTCCGCAGCCTGTACATCGGGCCGTCTGTAGCGGCGACTACGGAGGGTCCATGGCCCCAACCACGGGTGAACAAAGGAGGAGCACTGGTTGAACTTTGTTGCCTTCGACCACAGTGAAGAATGCTGTGGTGGATGTTTGTGTTACATTTTTATTAAATTTTGTGTGCTCTTTTTAAGTGTATCGCTGCTGGCAAATTCATTTCACTGCATGTAACGTGCATGTGACAAATAAATGGACTTTGACTTTTGTTTCCGCGCTGTATCTCTAAAGTTTAAAGTCTAAAGACTAGAGAGTGTTGCAATACATATGGTGTTGAGGCAGTGTAGACCAAGTCAGGAGATGCTGGAGTGGGGTGTTGGTGGGCGCACTTTTTCAGTCCCTCAGTTCGCGCTGGTCAGTCGCAGGTCTTGATTGGCACTTCTTCAGAATAGATGCTAGGTCTTTCGACTCCAGAGATACAGCGCGGAAACAAGCCCTTTGTCCACGCCGACCAGCGATCACCAACACTATCTTAAACACTAGGGACGATTTTACAACTTACTGAAGCCAATTAACCTACAAACCTGTACATCTTTGGAGTGTGGGAGGAAACCGGAGCACCCGGGGTCACAGGGAGAATGTACAAACTTGGTAAAGACAGCACCCGTAGTCAGGATTCAACCTGGGTCTCTGGCACTATAAGGCAGCAACTCTACCGCTGTGCCCCCGTGCCACCCTAAGCCCTGGCCAAATATGTGATGGTTGTTGGGAAAAGCAGCTGCTCCTGAACCTGGACGTCACAGTTTTCAGTCCTTCTTCCTCATGGCAGTTGTGAAATGAGAGGGTGGCCAGGGTGGTGTGGATCTTCGGTGATGCTAGCTGCCTTTTTGAGGCAATACCTCCTATGAATCCCTTCAATGGTGGGGAGGTCTGTGTCCGTGATGAACTTGGTGGTGTTCACCAGCTGTTGTCATCTCCTTTGTTACTGGACAAACCAGGCTGAGATGCAACCAGGCAATACCGTACACCTGTAGAAGCTCATGAGAGTATTGGCCGACATACAGAATCACATCAAACTTCCAAGGAAATAGAAGGGTTGATGGGCCTTCGCTGTGATTGCATCAATGTGCAGTGTCCAGGACAGATCTTCAGAGATGTGCACGCCCAGGAATTTGCAGTCGTTGTCTCGCTCCACCACTGACCCATCGATGAAGACAGGTTTGTGGACCATCGGCCTTCTTCTTCTTCTAAAGTCAACAATCAGCAAGGTTGTTGTTCCGATGGCGTTCAATCAGATTATCAATCTGCCTCATTTACTCTAACTCATCGTTACCTGTAAGTCATCCAACAGTGGTGCTGCTCTCGGCGAATTTAAAGATGACTCTGGAACCAGGTCAATGTTCCCAGCAGCAATCAGGCTCTTGAACACTACAAACACTAACTAACAAAAGACACAACGTTCTGGCGTAACTCAACAGGTCAGAAGGCATCTCTAGAGAAGATGGATCGATGATGCTTCGAGTCGGAACTCTTCTTCAGACTGATTGCAGTCATGCACTCTGTCCCTACCATCGCTAGTCTACCACAAGCGTTGCGGATTTGCTCCATCCCTTGCCCTCGCTCTCCAGGCTGCAATCTTTCTTCCTGCAGATAAGCAGCGACTGAAGAGCCTCAATGATGGCAACGGCACCTAGACTGACCAGTGAGACTGACTGATGAAGGCCAATGAACCAAAAGTCTTCTTTACCCTGCAGTTAGACACAAAATTCTGGAGTAATTCAGCGGGTCAGGCAGCATCTCTGGAGAAATGAAATAGGTAGTATATCGGGTCGAGACCCTTCTGCAGAAGGAGTAATTCAACGGGTCAGGCAGCATCTCTGGAGAAAAGGAATGGGAGACATTTTGGCTCAAGACCCTTTATCAGTCTGAAGAATGATATTGACCCGAAAAATCGCCTATTCCTTTTCTCCAGAGATGCTGCCTGTCCCTCTGAGTTACTCCAGCATTTTGTGGTTATCTACGGTGTAAACCAACATCAGCAGTTGCTCCCTACATGCCTCCTATCAAACCGTGACGCCACTTTCAGGGTATTATTGATCGAGTCCTATTGATCAAATACACTTAAGGGGCTGTCCCACTGCGGCGACCTAATTGGCGAGTTTAGACTAGTTTAAGAGAGTTTGAAAAAGTGTCATGTTGAAGACCTCCCTTCGACTATGTAGAAGACTAGCTGCGACTACCTTTGATTACGTTTGACTACCCTCGATTACCTACGACTAACATGCCTACGTACTACGACCTACTTTGACTAAACCTACGAGTAAAAGAAAATATCGATTTTTTCCATGGCGACCCTTTTTTTACTCGCGGCCATTTTTCAGCATGTTGAAAAATACGCCGTGACCTAGCTGAGGCCTCGAGTACATGGGGACTACTCTCGAGCATGAAGGAGAGTTACAAAGACCTTCTAGGACCACGTGTCGACCATGCTGCGAGTGTAGTCGAGGGCAAACTCTTCTAAACTCGCCAATTAGGCCGCCGCCGTGGGACTTCCCCTTTAGCCATGAAACCACTGTCGTAACATTCCGCCCAAGACTACGGGAGAGCGACTCGGATAAATGCCGGTGCAATTGACTCCCAATCAATCCCACAGTGGAAAATGTACATCTATTCACTTATCTTGAGGGGCATGCAGCCTGCTTATAATTGCACAGGGGGGACAGTTAACAGTGACAGCACTCAAAACGTTCCAACACCCGAGGGATAACTCAACATGTAATCACCTCGAAGAACGAGGTGGCGCAGCGGTAGAGTTGCTGCCTTACAGCGCTTCCAGTGCCAAAGACCCGGGTTCGATCCCGACTACGGGTGCTGTCTGCACAGACATTGTACCTTCTCCCCGTGGCCATGTGGGTTTTATCCGAGGGCTTTGGTTTCCTCCCACACTCCAAAGACGTACAGGTTTGTAAGATAATTGGCTTGGTATAAATGTAAATAAAATCGCCCCTGGTGTGTAAGATCATGTTAGTGTATGGGGCTCGCTGGTTGGTGGGCTGAAGGACCGGTTCCCGCGCTGTATCTCTAAACTAAACTAAACTAAACTAAATTAAACTAAACATGAGGAAGAATGCAACCAAGGCTTCCTTGATTCTAAACCAATTTTCACAGCTGGAATGTATCTGCATCAAATGCCAATTTACAATTTTCTCTTTAATAGCCCAGAGTTCATCTGGCAGATTTGGCAGCCATTCCAATTTTTAATTAAAAATACTCCAGCAAACACTTTCTCTGCAATCCGCATTCTAAGGAGCTCCACACTGTCGGTGCACTGAATATAATTTACAATGATTCAAAATTCATCTGCAAGGACTGGTTTGCCAGGAGAGCAAAGCACGCAAGCCTATGCGCAGCGGGTGATTATTCCATCACTGTTTCAGAGAGTGCAGTCATTTGCAATTCTGCAAATGCAATATAATTATCTCCTGACAGCACCTCTTTTGTTGCTTGCGGCTGTTCATTGTCATCCTGATCGTGAGAGATAGCTGTCTCGTCAAACAAATCAACTGAAGATTTATCCCTGCTCTTTCCAACAATAATCTGAAAAATCAGATTGAAGTGTTAGATAGACACTAAGTGCTGGAGTAAGTCGGCGGGTCAGGCAGCATCTCTGGAGAAAAAGGATGGGTGACATTTCGGGTCGGAACTCTCCTTCAGACTCGGGTCCAATTAAATGTCCTAAACCGAAACATCACCCATCCTTTTTTTCTGGAGATGCTGCCTGACCCGCTGAGTTACTCCAGCACTTAGTGTCTATGCTCGGTATAAACTAGCATCTGCAGTTCTTTCCTACATGTATCTATCTATTTGTCTGTCTGTCTGTCTGTCTGTCTGTCTGTCTGTCTGTCTGTCTGTCTGTCTGTCTGTCTGTCTGTCTGTCTGTCTGTCTGTCTGTATCTTGTAATAGTCACTTTATATATCAGAGATAAAACAAGCAGTCTATTCATGAGACACAAAGAACTGCAGATGCTGGTTTACAAAATAAAACACAAAGTGCTGGAGTATTTCCGTGGATCAGGCTGCAACCCTGGAGAACATGGGTAGGTGACGTTTTGCATCGCGACCCTTTTTCAACCTCTACTCACTTCCTGCAGTGTTTGTTCAGACCATGAGTGTGTGTCTCTAAGAACCAGCAGCTGACAACCTCCATCAGTACCTGAAGAAGAGCTTTGAACGGAAACGTTGCCTTATCCATGCTCTCCAGAGACATTGCCCGACCCGTTGAGTTCCTCCAGCCCTTTATGTCTTTTTCGCTCCATCAACGCCTCTCTTCTTCCACCAACCCCGCGCATGGAACCAGGCCCTTCGGCCCACAGAGTCCATGCGGACCATCAATCACCCGTCATGCCAGTTCTAGGTTACCCCGGTTTCACATCCGACAGGCAATTTTACTGACGCCAAATAACCTACAAATCCACATGTCTTTGGGATATTTAGACTTTAGAGGTACAGCATGGAAGCAGGCCCTTCAGCCCACTGAGTCCACACCAACCAGTGATCACCCTGAAAACTAGCACTATCCTAAACGTTCAGGATAATTTACAAGTTTTTACGAAAACCTGCATGTTTAGTTTAGTCTAGTTTAGTTTAGTTTAGTTTAGAGCGCAGAAATGGGCCCTTCAGCCCACCAAGTCCACACTGACCAGCGATCCACGCACTTTAACATTATCCTACACACAACAGGGACAATTTTACATTCATACCAAGCCAATTAACCTAGAAACCTGTACGTCTTTGGAGTGTGGGAGGAAACCGAAGATCTCGGAGAAAGCCCACGTGCATTACTCGCGCATGGCGTGCATTACGCGCACATGGTGCGTGGTGACGTGGGCAGTGATGCTCGTTCGCGCGCGGCGACCCAGGATTTTGGGATTCACAAAATCTTCGCGCGCCACCTGCGTGACGCACAAAATGACTCCCAAGTGGGACAGGCCCTTAAGGCAGCAACTCTACCGCTGCGCCACCGTGCCGTACCGTACATGTCTTTGGGATGTGGGAGGAAACCGGAGCAACCGGGGAAACTCATGCAGTCACGGGGAGAACATACAAGCTCCACACAGACAGCACCCGGGGACAGGATCAAAGCCACGTCTCTGGTGCGGTGAGAAAGAGCTGTACCTGCTGCATTACTCTGCTGCCCCTTGTACTCAGCTGCTCTGTGGCAGCCATGGTGAATGTTTAAAGTCAGAGATAGTCTCAGTGATCAGTACAACAATTGCAATGCGAACACTCTGTTCCAATTATAGGGCGTAATCCTGTATGTGAGCTTCCATTAAACTTTTAAATGTAGTTTCAACCAATTCCATTATTTTTTGACAAGATAAAGGGGCGCAATCTAATTTTTGGAGATATCTGACTGTGTCTAATAATTTAGAAGCTGATTGCATCATAGTCATACAGAGTGGAAACAGGCTCTTCAGCCCAACTTGAGCACACCGGCCAATATGTCCCATCTGCCTGTGTCTGGCCCATATCCCCCTAAACCTATCCTATGCATGTACCTGTCTAAAGGTTTCTGAATGGACAGCATGGTCAGCATGGACTCTGTGGGCCGAAGGGCCTGTTTCCCTGCACGATGTAGGTGGAAGAAGAGAGGTGTTGATGGTGCGATAAAGACATAAAGGGCTGGAGGAACTCGATGGGTCAGGCAATGTCTCTGGAGAGCATGGATAGTACCTGCCTCCTCCGGCAGCTTCCCCCCCCACCTTAAACCTATGTCCTCTGCTTCTCGATTCCCCGACTCTGGGCAAGGGAGTCTGTGCTTCTACCCAATCCATTTCTCTAATGATTTTGTACCCACTCTCGCGATTTTGTACATATTTGCATATTCTCTATCATTTAATTCCAGTTAATAAATTTTGGATTCAATGTTGATTTTGGTTTATGCTTTTAATTTCCAATCCAGCTGTGATGATTTGTAAACACATGTTGGCTGTGTATTTGCAGTCAGTCATATAATTCTATCAATACTGGAGATTGATATTTAATTTGATAATCCCGTGATCTGATAGCACTTTGAGAGGAGTTGACAATGCTCCTGAGATCCATTTGGGATGGAGTATAGGTCGAAAGTTCTGGATGAATGTGATCTTTGATACTAAGTGGTAATTCATGCAGCTAGATTAAATGATTTGTTTTATCTACCCAATCTAGGTGAATGAAAACAATCAGTGTGCTGACTTACTGATGGACGCAGCGGAGAGAGAAACTGTGATAATTTTGTTTTTGCCAGTGTTATTGGCTTATTATTGTCATGTGTACAGAGATAAAGTGAAAAGCTTCTGTTTGTGTGCTGTCCAATTAAATCAGATGTGAATCACTATGTTATTTATAGAAAATAAAGGACGGCACGATGGCACAGTGGTAGAGCTGCCGCCTTACAATGCCGGAGACCCAGGTTTAATCTTGACTAAACGTGCTGTCTGGACGGAGTTTGTACGTTCTCCCCGTGACCACGTGCGTTTTCTCCGAGATCTTCAATTAGCTCCCACACTCCAAAGACATACAGGTTTGTAAGTTAATTGGATTGAGATAAAATGTAAATTGTCCCCAGTGTGTGTGTGTGGGATAGTGTAAGTGTGGGGGGATTGCTGGTCAGTGCGGACTCGGTGGGCCAAAGGGCCTGTTTCCACGCTGTATCTCTAAACTAAACTAATAACTATAGTATAATAATATACAAGGATGCATTCAAGCCATGCACGTGTGCCAGTATCTGCAGTCTCTTGTATCTCCATTCGGGGAGAACGCTGCTGGAAGATGGATACAAAATGCTGGAGTAACTCAGCGGGACAGGCAGCATCTGTGGAGAGAAGGAATGGGTGACGTTTCGGGTCGAGACCATTCTTCAGACTGAGAATCAGGGGAGAGGGAGACAAGAGACATGGAAGGGTAGGTGTGAAAACTCGAGATCAAAGGGGACGAAGCTCAAGGAAAATGTAGAATAAAAACTGCAAATGCTGGTTTATATCGAATAGACTGAGAGACAAAATGCTGGAGTAGCTCAGCGGGACAGGCAGCATCTCTGGAGAGAAGGAATGGGTAACGTTTCGGGTCGATACCCTCTTCAGTCTCGACCCATTCCTTCTATCCAGAGATGCTGCCTGTCCTGCTGAGTTGCTCCAGCTTTTTGTATCTATCTTCGATTTAAACCAGCATCTGCAGTTCCTTCCAACACAAGTGCTGCAGGGAGATCATCAACTTGATGAAATAGATCTCTGGTCCGCCCAATACTTGTTGATCTCACAGAACAGCGACATGTCCGTCAGGGAATGTTGCCGACTGACCTATTCCAGACTGCAGGAGTCTCGCTCGGGCTTGGTGCAGCCAACACCAAGACCAGAGACGAGTGTCCTTCTGCATCGGGTAAACATTGTAAATGGGCCCTAGTGTGCAGGATAGTGCTGGTGTACAGGGAATGCTGGTCGGCGTAAACTTGGTGTTTCTGCAATGTGTCTCCAAACTAAACTAAACTAAACTAGTGACAATGCCCACTGATTTGTTTTCTTTTCATGTTTAATTTAGTTTTAGTTTAGAGATATAACATGGAAACAGGCTCTTGGGCCCGCCAAATCCACACAGACCTTCGGTCACCCATTTACACTAGTGATAGATATGTTATCCCACTTTCTCATCCACTCCATGCACTTATAAAGGCCAATTGACTGACAAACCCGCTCATCATTGGAATGCCGAAGCAAACCGGAGCACCTGGAAGAAACCCATGCAGTCACAGGGAGAACGCGCAAACTCCACACAGACAGTACCCGAGGGCAGAATCATTCCTGGGTGTTGTGCACTGAGGCAGCAGTTCCACCAGCTGTGCCACCATGCCACCCTAGTGGTTCCCCGATGTTGCCCAGGATGGTCCATCCATCCTCTCACAGTTGCCAGTTACTGAATAATGCCAGTTGACCAATGCACCAGGTGTCCATTAATAGAGTCTTCATAGACAACATGCATTAGCCAGTGGGTTGAAGATGAAGCAGAGTGCATAACAGGCAGTAAACAACCTTTCGTTCACCATAGATAGACACAAAGTTCTCGAGTAACTCAGCGAGTCAGGCAGCAACACTGGAAGATAGGATAGGTGATATTTCGGGACGGAACCCTTCCACAGACTCACCATAGTGGCGCACCTGGCAGAGCCACTGCCTCTCAGCACCGGAGACGCAGGTTCGACCCTGACCTCAGGTGCTGTCTATGTGTGGAGTTTGCACTGGGGTTCCTCCGGGTGCTCCGGTTTCCTCAAAGACGTGCGGTTTTGTAGGTTAATGAAGCTTTGTAAAAATGCCCCTTGTGCGTAGGGAGTGGATGAGAGAATGATATAACATAGAACCTGTGTGAACATGCGATCAATGTTTGGTGTGATTTCCTTGCTGTATCGTTCAAAATAGTTATTTTCCTTTGGTACTAACTTCTTTGAAGGGCAAATAAAACAGTTTCTGCAGCAAATTCTTCAAACGAAAGCAGCATTTTTGGCAGGAAACTGTGGTGAATGGAATGCAGCTGTATATAATGAATGCACAAATAATCCCAGCAGTAATCTGTTCAAGATAGACACAAAGTGCTGGAGTTACTAAGCCGGTCACGCTGTATCCCCAAAGAAAGAGAATGGAGAATGTTTCAGGTCGGAACCTTTCTTCCTACTGATTTGAAGAAGGATTTCGACCTGAAACGTCACCTATTCTTTTTCTCAGGAAACGCTGCCTGACCCGTTGTGTTTCTCCGGCACTTAGTCTCTCAGTCTATTCGGTATAAACCAGCATTTGCAGTTTTTATTCTACATTTTCCTTGAGCTTCGTCCCCTTTGATCTCGAGTTTTCACACCTGTACTTCCATGCCTCTTGTCTCCCTCTCCCCGACTCTCAGTCTGAAGAAGGGTCTCGACCCGAACCGTCACCCATTCCTTCGCTCCAGAGATGCCGCCTGCCCCATTGAGTTACTCAAGCATTTTGTGTCCGTCTTCAGTTCCTTTATACACGGTAGTTTGTTTAACACTGATCGACAAAATATTAGCTGATCCTCTTCTGCTCAGCTAAGGTGTATTACTTGAAGCCTGATTTATGCACCATAATTACCAAGCTAATGAGAGGAGCGGTTTCTCATATTTATAGACCTATATTTCATCAGTGTCAACATATGATATATGTTAGATATAGCCCAGCAGTTATGAATATATCTAACATATATCATATATATAATGCTATATATACACATATCAATCTTATTAAGTATTTTACAAGTTGTACAGTAATACAATATGGAAGCAGGCCGTTCGGCCCACCAAGACAGCACTGACTATCAAATACCAAGTTACATGAATCCAAAAAGGTCATCTATCCATGTTCTCCATGCTACCTGACCTGCTGAGTTACTCCAGCACTTTGTGACTTTTTTTGCAAACCACCAGCTGCAGTTCCTTGTTTCTACATTTTACTGTTCCACTGCGATATCTCCTCAAGGTATGCCTGGTTTGGAGAAGTTCTCCTGCCCCTCCTCTTCTCCAGCTTTCTTCCCTCCCCCATACAATCCGTCGGTAGAAGGGCCCCGACCCGAAACGTCACCTCTCCATGTTGTCCAGAAATGCTGCCCGAACCGCTGAGTTACTCCAGCACTTTGTGTCTTTTTTTGTAAACCAGCACCTCCAGTTCCTTGTTTCTATATTAATCCTGCACTAACTCCAGTTAATTTCCCCCCCACATTCCCATCAGCTCACTCCAGGACTCCACTTCTCACCGACATATTGGAACAAGCTAGATTAGTTAATTAACCTGCAAGTTTAATTGGTGTTACAGGACCAAGAGTGTGAATAGTTCTCCAGTTTTTGAAAGTTAGCCTTAAGGAAAAAATAAATGTTTGATTCCTAGCATATCATTAAGCATCTTTCCATTTGAGTGGGTCCCCAGTTTCCAGGAAACATCCGTGCTGCATGAATTAATGTTAAATTGAAACCTGATTTTTATTTCATGTGTGATCGAAGTGAAAATTCATTACACATTTTCATTTTATGTGTAAAATAGTTTCTGCTCAGTGCAGAGATATCTCGCCCGCCAGAGGCCGGGCTTGCCCTGCCCACCCGGTAGGCCCACTCTTTGGTCAGACTATCTTCTTTAGTCAGAGGGGAGTTCACCTGTGGAACTCATTACAACAGAGGTTCTGTGGAGTAGATATGTTTAAGGCAGAGATAGACAAATTCTTGATTCGAACGGGCGTCAAGGACTATGGAGAGAAGGCAGGAAAATGGGATTAGGAGGCAGAGATGAGCCATGATTGAATGGCGGAGTAGACTAGCTGGGCCAGATGGCCTAATTCCAGTTCTAAAACTTTGAACTTGTGACTGTACCACCAGTAGTGATAGAAATGGGAGGGGGGGGGGGGGGGGGGGTACGCAGGGGTATGGCGTTCCCCTAGTTTTCAATTTCCAGCTCGGGTTTAATGAGTACTGCAGAAAAATTCTCACTTTATTCAATTCAGACGAAAACGATTTGTTAACTTCCACAGTTAGCACTTGTTAAAAGCCAGTAGTTAATAGCAGTTATGCAATGTGTCATCAATACATCGATCCACATTCCTCAGTAAATGTAATTGTGTTTTAACACCACGTTCCTTTGAATAAAATTCAAGGGAGAATTTCAGGGCTCACTGTCAGGGCTACCGGACCGCGAGCACGGGCTCAGGTAAAGTCACGTTATTTTATTGTTCCACGTTATTTTATTTGCCTCCCTGCCTCTCTGCCTCTGTGCTCCTCTCTGCCTCTTTGCCTCTCTCTCTCTCTCTCTCTCTGCCTCCGTGTCTCTTTCTCTCTCTCTGCTTGCATGCTTCTCTCTCTTTCTCTCTCTCTCTGCCTCCATGCCTCTGTCTCTCTGCCTCCGTGCCTCTCTCTATCTCTCTCTCTGCCTCTGTGCCTCTCTCTGCCTCCGTGCCTCTCTCCGCTCTCAATGATGATGTATTTTGGGAGGTAATTTGGAGAGATGCATAAAATGTGCACATTTGAAAAATCAGGGTTCAGATAAACAAACCTTCAAAAGCAAATGATATGCTACATTTTCAAATGGGAAATAATGCTTAAGAAGTTAATAGAAAAACTTGTATAAATCATTGGTTGTGCCATAGTTAGAATATTGTCTTCAAATTTTCTGGAACGATATGTCCTTCAGCTAACAGAAATAATGAATAATTAGTCTGAGTTAGTCAATAGTTGGCTAGCAGTCACCGTTGAATGGTATTCGATACACTAGTTAAGAGGGAGAAGGATGAGTCAGAAAACAAGGCTCTAAATGTAAATAAACTTTGGGAAAGTGAGGCAGAAGAGTAGACTATGCAGAGCATTGACAAACAATGTGAAATGTTCCAAGATCCTCTTGGTAATAAACCTGTACATTTTAAATTGAATTGAAATCATTTGTGATTCAAAGATTACTGACAAGAAATGAATGTTATCCCTAACAACTAAGTTCAGGTAGACAGTAACATGGATAAGGGGGAGCCAGTGGATGTAGTGTACCTGGACTATCAGAAAGCCTTTGATAAGGTCCCACACAAGATATTAGTGGGCAAAATCAGAGCACATTGTATTGGGGGCAGGGTATTGACATGGATAGAAAATTGGTTGTCAGACAGGAAACAAAGAGTAGGGATTAACGGTTCCCTTTCAGAATGGCAGGTAGTGACTAGTGGGGTGCCGCAAGGCTCGGTGCTGGGACCGCAGCTATTCACAATATATATTAATGGTTTAGATGGAGGAATTAAAAGTAACATTAGCAAATTTGCAGATGACACAAAGCTGGATGGCAGTGTGAACTGTGAAGAGGATGCTACGAGGATGCAGGGTGACTTGGATAGGTTGGGTGAGCGGGAAGGTGCATGGCAGATGCAGTGTAATGTGGATAAATGTGAGGTTATCCACTTAAGTGGCAAGAACACGAGGCAGATTATCATCTGAATGGCAGGTGGACATAAATTGCTGGAGTAACACAGCGGATCAGGCAGCATCTCTGGAGCAAAGAAATGGGTGACGTTTCAGGTCGAGACCCTTCTTCTGTATGGTGTCCAGATTAGGAAAACGAGACCTGGGTGTGCTTGTACATCAGTTACTGAAAGTAAGCATGCAACAAACAGCAGGCTGTGAAGAAAACTAATGGCATGTTGGCCTTCATAATGATAGGATTTGAGTATAGGAGCAAAGAGGTCCTTCTGCAGTTGTACAGGGCCCTGGTGAGACCACAACTGGAGTATTGTGTGCAGTTTTGGTCCCCTAATTTGAGGAAGGACATTCTTGCTATTGAGTGAGTGCAACGTAGGTTCACAAGGTTAATTCCCGGGCTGGCAGAAATGTCATATGATGAAAGAATGGAACGACTGGCCTTGTATCCACTGGAATTTAGAAGGATAAGAGGATATCTTATAGAAACATAAAATTATTAAGGAATAGGACATGCTAGATGCAGGAAACATGTTCCCAATGTTGGAGGAATCCAGAACCAAGGGCCACAGTTTAAGAATACGGGGTTAGGCTATTTAGAACTGAGGTGAGGAAAAACCTTTTCACCAGTAGTGTTGTGAATTTATGGAATTATCTGCCTCAGAAGGCAGTGGAGGCCGACTCACTGGATGCATTCAAAAGAAAGTTAGATAGAGCACTTAGGGCTAGTGGAATCAAGGGATATGGGGAGAAGGCAGGAATGGGGTACTGATTGTGGATGATCAGCCATGATCACATTGAATAGCTCGAAGGGCCGAATGGCCTACTCCTGACCTTATTTTCTATGTATCTATGTAAAATGCTGGAATAACTCAAATTAACAGGCAGCATCTCTGGAGCGAAGGAATGGGTGACATTTCGGGTCGAGACCCTTTCTCAAATTGATGTTGGGGATGAGTGGGACAGGGATAGAATGCAGTCGGAGACAGTAAGACTGGGGGGAGAGCTGGGAAGGGGGAGGGGATGGGGGGAGAGAGAAAGCAAGGGCTATTTGAAGCTACAGAAGTCAATGTTCATACCGCTGGGGTGTAAGCTACCCAAGCGAAATATGAGGTGGTGTTCCTCCAATTTGCACTGGGCCTCACTCTGACAATGGAGGAGGCCCAGGACAGAAAGGTCAGATTGGGAATGGGAGGGGAATGGCGTGAATTCACAGCTTTATCCTGCGCTGCTTAATCCAAGGGCGAGCGAACGAGGAAAAACTGACGGAGAAAGCAAGATCATAGAGCGGAATAGATGACATTTTGGGTCAAGACCCTTCTTCAGACTGTGTCAGGGGAAAGAGGAACAAGAGATATAGACGATACTAAGGACAAATGAATGGAACATGTGCCTATATCTCCTTCAACTTCAACTTCAATTCCAAATCTGACCTTTCTGTCTTGGGCCTCCTCCATGGCCAGAGTGAGCACCACCGGAAATTGGAGGAGCAGTTTGGGCATTCCGCTTGGGCAGTTTGCACTCTAGCGGCATAAAAATGGACCTCCAATTTCCAGTAACCCTTGCTGTCTCCTCCCCTTCTCAGCTCGCCCTCAGCCCTCGGACTCCACCTGTTCCTTTCTCCTTTCTCCTCACCCCCCCACCCCCACCCCTACATCAAATTCTGTAAGAAGTGTTTCGGCCCGAAACGTTGCCTATTTCCTTCGCTCCATAGGTGCTGCTGCACCCGCTGAGTTTCTCCGGCACTTTTGTCTACCTGCCTATATCTCCTGTTTCCCTTGACTGTCAGCCTGAAGAAGGGTCTCGACCCGAAATGTCATCTATTCCACTCAGCGATCATTGCTTTCGTCTGTCTGAGAGAGAGATGCAAGAAAGCAGCTAAAAAATCTATGACATTATGACAGTCACAAGAAACTATATTATTAAAAACAATAAACAAGATGTGCATTCTTGTACCCTTACATGGTATGACTGCACATAACCGCCCCCCACCCCCCCCCCCCCCCCCTCCACCCCCCCTTCCCAACCTCAGCCTCACGGACCTTAGAGTACCCCTAGTTCCTAAAATCCATTTCCATCACTGACCACCAGAGACCAGGGACTTGCCCACCCGGTAGGCCCGACTGGTCCTCCATGGATCAAGAGCCCACGGGAACCCACGTGGACTGGACGCGGCCTACAGCGATGGAGCAGCGGCAGAGGACACCACAGCTACACTTGGCCAGGCCGACCCTGCAACGTAGCCAGGACAACGGGCCTTCATGGTCAGGTCAAGATCTGGAAAATGGCCCCAAACTGGTGACTCTGTACACTGTCTCAGTGTACTAATGCTGTACACGAGTACTGTATCTGAGATGCTTATCTAAGTGCTTAGGTATGGTGATACTTCTGCTGAAATGTTGTCAAAGATGAATTTCACTGTACCTCAGTACATGTGCAAATAAAGTACCATGCCATACCACACCACACCAAGGTCTTTCAGGGAGAAGGATTCTAATTGGTCTCATGGATAGAGATCGAGTGAAGGAAAAATGATTTGGCCCCCCATATCTGAGGAAGGATTTGCTGGCGCTGGAGAATGTCCAGAGGAGGTTTACGAGAATGATCCCAGGAATGACTGGGTTAACAAATGATGAGTGTTTGATGGCACTAGGCCTGCACTCACTGGAGTTTAGAAGGATGAGGGGGAACCTTACCGAATAGTGAAAAGCCTGGTTAGAGTGGATGTGGAGAGGATGTTTCCACTAGTGGCAGAGTCTAGGACCAGAAGGCACAGCCTCAGAATAAAAGAACGTACCTTTAGAAAGAAGATGAGGTGGAATTTCTTTAGTCTAATCTGTGAAATTAGTTGTGGAGGCCAAGTCAATGGATATTTTTAAGGCAGATATAAATAGATTCTTGATTAGTACGGGTGTCAGGGGTTATGGGGGGGGATGGCAGGAGAATGGGGTTGAGAGGGAAAGATAGATCAGACGTAATTGAATTGCTAGTAGACTTGATGAGCCAAGTGGCCTAATCCTGCCCCATTTTAATTCTGAACATAAAATAATCGTCAGGTTTCTCCTGGTAATCAGTAGATCATTAAGTCGGTGAAAAACATCCTTTGGTTGGCTTGAACACTGTTGGCCTCTTAGCAGAGGAAGAAGATCTGTCGGGGAATGTTGCCGACTGGCCCGCTGCAGACTGCAGGAGTACGTGCTGAGGGTACGCATTGAAGCTCGGTGCAGCCAACGCCAGGGCTCGGTGGGGGAGGGCCACAGTCTAGGGTCCTTCCGCTGCTGGACATTGAGGGGCAGAGCCCCCTCAAACAAGATCTGAAGAAGGGCCTCGACCCGAAACGCCACCCATTCCTTCTCTCTAGAGATGCTGCCTGTCCCGCTGAGTTACTCCAGCTTTTTGTGTCTATCCCCTCAAACGAGGGAAGGGATATCACCCCAGGGAGCCAGATGGGTGGCAAAGGCACTTGTTTCAAAGATAGTTGTGAATGAGACACTAATGATTGTGTAGGTGCAGAGAATGTCGGAAGTCTTTGCACTGTTCCTATTTATATTTTTTATTCTGATTAAAGGTCATTTTGGAAGAACAAAAGATTGAGTAATATCTTTCATTCTGAGTAGTCTATTTTTGTAAAAAAATAACTAGTGAATGTAAAATTAATATCAACCATTTTAGCTCTGATTTATTCTTGGTTTCTTGGTTTCTCACATCTGGTTTTCCCTTCCCCACCTCTACCTCCAGTCTGAGGAAGGGTTCCAACCCAAAATGTTACTTCTTATTTTTCTCCAGAGATGCTGCCTGACCTGCTGAGTTACTCCAACACTTTGGGTTTTATCGCCGACATAAACTAGCATCTGCAGTTCCTTCCTACACTCTATATCAGCTCAACTCATTGGGCAGAAATAGGACCCGTTGTTAAAATCGGCTGAGGAATTTGTCTAAAGAAGGACAATTTCAGGTAGTCATTACTTTCTCCTCCCCTTCTCACCTCTCCCTCAGCCCACTGACTCCACCTCTTCCTTTCCCCCCCCCCCCTCACATCAGTCTGTAGAAGAGTCAGGGGTCGACAAAAATGCTGGAGAAACTCAGCGGGTGAGGCAGCATCTATGGAGCGAAGGAAATAGGCAACGTTTCGGGCCTGGCCCGAAACGTCGCCTATTTCCTTCACTCCATAGATGCTGCCTCACCCGCTGAGTTTCCCCAGCATTTTTGTCTACCTCTGAGAATTTGTCTCTTGACCTCCAGCCTGTTTCCATAGTGCATCTCTTAACGAACCTAAACTAAACTAAACTAAACTAAAATAACAGAACTCCCCCTCAAAACACAGGTACAGGATTCAATCTGAAGAAGGATCTTGACTCGAAACATCACTTATCCATGTTCTCCAATGAAGGTACCTTCGATACAATTCTCTACAAAATTAAAGAAGCATATTTGCCACATTAATTCCTAAATTATACCCATATTTGCGGTCATGTTAGTGAACTGAGTTATATTTCGCTTGATTGTTCTGTCTGCTGACTGTCACATTTACATTCGATTGATGTGTTGCTATATGCTGCCAATCTTTACGAATAAAATATTGTACCACCAAAAATGCAGTGAAGGTTATAACAGCGACGTTTCTAGTAAGCATTTTGCACAATATTCCAATCTACCTTATATTTGAACCTCGGGAAATCATTAATGATGTGCCATATCTTTAGTTTAGTTCATTTAGAGATGCAGCGCAGAAACAGGGCCTTCAGCCCAGAGAGTCAGTGCTGACCAGTGATCCACGCACACTAACACTATCCTACACACTAAAGACAATTTATAATTTTTACTGAAGCCAATTAACCTTCAAACCTGTATGTCCTTGGAGTGTGGGAGGAAACCGGAGCACCCGGAGAATACACTAAGTTACTCCAGCATTTTGTGTCTATCTCCTTAACATAATAAAAATTGATCAACCTGACCAAACGAATATATAAGGCAGGAATCGAATATAGGAGCAAAGAGGTCCTTCTGCTGTTGTGCAGAGCCCTAGTGAGACCACACATGGAGTATCGTGTGCAGTTTTGGTCCCCTAATTTGAGGAAGGACATTTTTGCTATTGAGGGAGTGCAGCGTAGGTTGTACGCTCTGGAGTTTAGAAGAATGAGAGGGTATCTCATAGAAACATATACGATTGTTAGGGGTTTGGACATGCTAGAGGCAGGAAACATGTTCCCGATGTTGGGGGAGTCCAGAACCAGGGGCCACAGTTTAAGAATAAGGAGTAAGCCATTTAGATCAGAGACGAGGAAACACTTTTTCTCACAGAGAGTGGTGAGTCTGTGGAATTCTCTGCCTCAGAGGGCAGTGGAGGCAGGTTCTCTGGATGCTTTCAAGAGAGAGCTAGATAGGGCTCTTAAAAATAGAAGAGTTAGGGGATATGGGGAGAAGGCAGGAACGGGGTACTGATTGGGGATGATCAGCCATGATCACATTGAATGGCGGTGCTGGCTCGAAGGGCCGAATTGCCTACTCCTGCACCTATTGTCTATTGTCTATTGTCAAACTCATTTTTTGTCTTACACCTGGTGAATTTCTGCAAAACACTAGACTTTATATTGCAGCCCTTTAGCAAAGGACGGGGACAACGTCCAAACTCCTTAATGACTGCACGTGTAATCAGGATCGAACCCGGGTCTCAGGCGCAGTAAAACAGCAACACCACCCATGTCTTTTTGTGGATTTACCGGCATCTGGGGTTCTCTGTTTCTACAGGATTGTCTGTGTACACCTGGGAAACTAGTTGGCATACGGGTACTGTCACCAGTTAGGAAGTAGGCACACAAGGAGCTGCAGGCAATGGAATCTTGAACAAATTAAGGAATTCAGATTCCACGCTCCATTCCTGAGTAGGATTTATACTGCAAGCTAACACACTGAATATTAATGGCTACCTATAGATACCCCGGATGCTAAACACTATAACTCCCCTTCCCATTCCCACACTGACCTTTCTGGGCCTCCCACACTGGGCCTCCTCCATTTTCAGAGTGAGGCCAAATGCAAATTGGTGGAACAGCACCTCACATTTCGCTTGGGCAGTTTACAACCCAGCAGCAGGAATCTAGATTTCTCTAACTTCAGTGACCTATTAATCACCACTCTTTCCATGCCTCCTCCACCCTAGATGCGTTACTAGTTTCACTGGCGTCGTGGGAGTTTCATTGTCAGTAACTCGTTTTCACCTAGCCCACAGCTAACAATGGGCCACTTCCTTGTTCATCGTTACTTCTTTGCATATATTTTATTTCTTTGTTCTATATCTCTCTTTATCACTGCCTGCATCTCTCATTTCCCTCTCAACTGACCTTCAGTCCGAAGAAGGATCTCGACCCGAAACGTCACCCATTCATTCTCTCCAGAGATGCTGCCTGTCCCGCTGAGTTACTCCAGCTTTTTGTGTCTGTTGTAGCGGCGCCTGCTGGCGCACGCAGGTATCGAATCCGCCGTTCGGAAGCTGCGGTCACGTGACTCGGGAGAGGCTGCTGTTTTTCGCGCGGTTTCGCTTTCGCGCGGCAGTTGGGTGCTGACCACCGTTATGGCGAGACGTGTTGTAAGAACCTGTGAGCTAAGAAGCTATTTTCAGAATAAAATAAGTTACAAAACCTAGTTGTCGTTCTTGCGACTGACAAACTATCTCAACAAAATAAAAATTGATAAACCTGACCAAACTCATTTTTAGTCTTACGCCTAGAGAGTTTCTGCAAACATTAGTCTTTACATCACGGCCCTTCAGCAATACCTCCAGCTAATCAACCCCGTCCAAAAAGGATAGAAGATTGATTTAAAAAAAACCTCAATAGGGCTGCAGTATATTTACGAAGCTCATGAAGAGCAAGAACGTACTCTTCCAATGAATGAATTGTGATTAAATAACTTATGACCTTCAATCACAAAGCTACCTGTGTTCCTTCACCACCCTTTCCGCTGTGAAGATAATGTGTTCGGAAAGCAATTTTTAGCATCCACGTTGTACTGTGAATCATCCCTGCCGAGATACATACAAATCAATAGGATGAGAGCTCCTTCCTTTGATTTGATGAGAAAATATACATATATATATATGAATTGCTGGAAGCAATCAGCAGGTTAAGCACCAGTGGGAAAAGCAACAAATGTTGGCATTTCAAGTTAATAATGCTTCATGCGAACTGGAATTGTTAAACACAAAAGGATTGCGTTTCAGTTGCAAAGAGTCAGAGGGGTGGAGAGAACAGACAGTAACAATTAGAGGCAGGGGAAAATAAAAGAGATACACTGAAATAGGGAGGATGTAGAGGCTTTGGAGTAGGTGTTGAAGAGGTGTACCAGAATTCCACCGGAACAAAATAGTATTAGCAACGTATAAGGAAAGGTTGGATTGTTGGATTGTTTTCTCTGGAGATTGAGAGAAGATCTGATAAAAGTATACACATTTATGAGAGGCATAGAAAGGGTGGACGGTCAGAACCTTATTCCCCGGAGGGAAAATGTCAAAGGATAGAGGGCATAGCTTTAATGTGAGGGTGCCAAAATGTAAAGTAAATGTGCGGGGCAAGTTTTTTTTACACAAAGGATGGTGGGTGCCTGGAACACACTGCCAGGTGTGGTGGATGATGGAGGCAGATATGATAGTGGTGCTTAAGATGCTTTTAGATAGGCATACGGATATATAGACAATAGACAATAGGTGCAGGAGTAGGCCATTCGGCCCTTTGAGCCAGCACCGCCATTCAATGTGATCATGGCTGATCATCCCCAATCAGTACCCGTTCCTGCCTTCTTCCCATATCCCCTGACTCTGCTATTTTTAAGAGCCCTATCTAGCTCTCTCTTGAAAGCATCCAGAGAACGGGCCTCCACCGCCCTCTGAGGCAGAGAATTCTACAGACGGCAAACGGATCATATGCAGGCCGATGCGATTAGTTTAGCTTGGCATCATGTTCCGCACCGATATTGTGCGTCACTGGACCAATTCTAGTGCTGCAGAGAGACACAAAGTGCTGGAGTCAGGCAGCATCTCTGGAGAGAAGGAATGGATGACATTTGGGACATTTCAGACCAAAGAAGGGTCTTCACCCTAAACGTCGCCCATTCCTTCTCTCCAGGGATGATGCCTGTCCCGTTGAGTTACTCGAGCATTTTGTTTCTATCTTTGGTTTAAACCAGCATCTGCAGTTCCTTCCTACACAGTTCCTGTGCTGTACTGTTCTACGTTCAATGTTCAATGTTCAATGTTCAATGCTCTATGTTCTTTAGTTTAGTTTAGTTTAGTTTAGTTTAGAGATACAGCGGGGAAACGGACCCTTCGGCCCACCGTCTCCGTGCCGACCAGCGATCCCCGCACATTAACACTGCACTACATACACTAGTGATTACTTTGCTTTACACTTTTTCCAAGCCAATTATTCTACAAACCTCTACGTCTTTGGAGTGTGGGAGGAAACCAAAGAGCCTGGAGAAATCTCATGCAGGTCATGGGGAGAACGTACAAACTCCATACAGACAAGCAGTCGAACCCAGGATCGAACCCAGGTCTCTGGCGCTGTAGGCAGTAGCTCTACCATGCGCCACTGTGCCTCCAAATGGTGTTCTATGGTGCATGTTCTATATTCTTGGTTCTATGTTCGATGTTCCACCTGCTATGTTCTATGTTCTGTGAAACACAAAGGGAAAGGGTATATCCATGAAGAGAGAGAATAGAAACGGTAGATTCCCAGAAATTGTCAATTAACTCCCAATGGGTCGTACATGACCTGCTGGAAGGTGGGATGCTGTTCCTTGAGCCTATGTTGGAGCAATGCAGAAGGATGAAGGCGGAGATGTTAGGGTGGGGTTGACGTGGAGGATTGATGCGACCTTGGTCTTCCAGTCATCCGTTACTTTACATTTCCATCCCACTCTCACTCAGATCCCTCCGGAAATGGACTCACACGTTACTCTAACAATGTCCAACATGTTCTTCTTCTTGCGTGTGGCGTGCACAGCCTAAAGTTGTCGGACAACTTGTTCTATTTGACCTTATTTGATTGTGCACGCCGGGTTGATTGCATTCGTCGAAACAGGGTTGAAGGTTGCAATCTCCCACCCCAATGTCCAACATCAACTGGAAGGGCAGCATCTCACCTTCTGCCCGGGTATATTGTACGCTTCAGATTCAACACTCAATTCAACAATGTCAGGCGGCCATCTCGTCTATAAGTTCATAAATTCTAGGAGCTGAACTAGGCCATTCGGCCCATCAAGTCTACTCCAGCATCCACCATTCAGTCATGGCTGATTGATTCCTCTCTCCCCACAGATGTGGCTGTACTTTATTGTTTCCATTTGGCTATTCGATTCTCTTCTGCCTCCAACCACCTGTTTTACAGGAGTTGTTACCTGTGAGCAACTTTTGTCTTCAGCCATCGCAAACATTCCCTCTGTCCCCTCGCCCCACGCTGAAACGTGGTCGCTTTTTCACTTTTGCCGTATCTATAAACTGAAGGTCACGGGCGTTATGGAGGTGGATTAACAACAAGATGATATAAATAGTTACCGCACCAACTTTCTGAAGCTGCAACTGGAGAACCACAGAGGGGGAGAATTGGATGAATGGGCCGGACGCAGTGGCACCTCCTGTATGAATCACATTCCCCATCAACATGCTTTCCATCAACAAAAGGAACCACTAGTTCTTTAAACGGCCTTTACAATTCACTGGGCATCTCCCTGTCGCTTCCATTGACACTCTCTCCAATACATCTGTTGCACAGCACAAAGCAGACTACCAGTAATTATTACATGCAGGCAAACATATCTCGTTTAGATTAGCGACATTGATGAAGGCGTTGAGGCACTTTGACTTAGTTTATTGTCTTAGGGAGTTTAGGGAGGGTTAAAGAAGATTTAATAAGCTGTCAAAGTAGAATGAAGAGAATTGTAACAGTTTGGTGAGAAAGTAAAATGATAATCAACATGCTGTGACGCTTTTGTGACAATGACTAGAAGGCAATTCTTTCCTCTGTTGCAATTTTCTTATTTTCTATTTGATTGATGCTTCTTTTAACTTAGTTTCCTTGAATTTCTTTGCAAAGTTTTGTTTATTTTCCTACGCACTACCTTCTCTGATGGAGCTCCATCCTGCATCCTCGCTGTACTAAAAGAAAGATTCCTCACACAGGCAGTACCTGAAATTGTTAACAAAAGATCGTTAAGGGCTTGGACACACTAGAGGCAGGAAACATGTTTCCAGATGTTGGGCGAGTCCAGAACAGGGGCCACAGTTTAAGAATAAGGAGTAAGCCATTTAGAACGGAGACGAGGAAACACTTTTTCCCACAGAGAGTGGTGAGTCTGTGGAATTCTCTGCCTCAGAGGGCGGTGGAGGCTGGTTCTCTGGATGCTTTCAAGAGAGAGCTAGATAGGGCTCTTACAAATAGCGGAGTCAGGGGATAAGGGGAGAAGGCAGGAACGGGGTACTGACTGGGGATGATCAGCCATGATCACATTGAATGGCGGTGCTGGCTTGAAGGACCAAATGGCCTACTCCTGCACCAATTGTCTATTGTCTTAACATCCCGACATACTAACGGTGAGGCTGTTTCCCAGTGGGGGCGGCCTGGTGGCGCAGCGGTAGAGTTACTGCCTTACAGCGCCAGAGACCCGGGTTCGATCCCCCGTACAGAGTTTGCACGTTCTCCCCGTGACCTGCGTGGGTTTTCTCCGAGATCTCCAGTTTCCTCCCACACTCCAAAGACGTACAGGTTTGTCGGTTAACTGTCTTGGTATAAATGTAAAAATTGTCCCTAGTGTGTCTTGGATAGTGTTAATGTGCGGGGATCGCAGGTGGGTGCGGGTTTGGTGGGCCGAAGGGCCTGTTTCCACGCTGTATCTCTAAACTGAAGCTCAGACAGTCAATTACTGGTTTTCCATCACTCTGTCAGTCTGAAGAAGGGTCCCGACCAGAAACATTGTCTGTCTCCCCAGATTTCCCTCCCCAGATGCTGCCTGGCTCACTGTGTTCCTCCAGCACTTTGTTTTTGCTCAAGATCCCAGCATCTGCAGTCCCTTACGACTCAATTATTTTAGGAGTCTTTTGCCTCTCCTAACCTATTATTTCCGGGTCTCCCCTCCCCTCCCCTGGGTGGAGTGGGTTTGATGTTTAGTTTCATTTTGGGGTTTTAGTTTAGGTTTAACATGGGAATCCGGTCAGTTTTGGAGAGGGGAGAGAGAGAGAACGGACACCAGCCAGTGGAAAGGAGTAAAGGAACGAGAACACCGTTGAATGAAGATCATAAGAGATAGGAGCAAAATTAGGCCATTCAGCCCATCAAGTCTACTCCACCATTCAATCATGGCTGATCTATCCCTCCCTCCTAACCTCATTCTCCTGACTTCTTCCCATAAACCCTTGGCACCCGTTCTAATCAAGAACAACGTTCTGATGAAGGTGGAGTGTGGTGAGCATTCGAACACAAAGTGCTGGAGCACGTGCTCCAGAGATGCTGCCTGACCCGCTGAGCTTCTCCAGCACTCTGTGTTCCAGGCAAGATTCCAGCATCTGCAGATCCTTGCTTCTGCAGGAAACAATACTCGTCGAGTCAGATTTCCCTGGGATTGTAAAGCAGATT
The DNA here is from genome assembly GCA_035221665.1 of Okamejei kenojei. Lineage (NCBI taxonomy): Eukaryota > Metazoa > Chordata > Chondrichthyes > Rajiformes > Rajidae > Okamejei > Okamejei kenojei. Next base: position 7,751,422 of record CM069164.1, read on the forward strand.
TTTACAGAATTACATTCTGGCACTGGTCTCTTTGCCCTTTCCTCAGTGCAGTAGAGAGTGCAGGAGACCAGGAAGGATGCAGAGAATGAGAGGAGGTTGCAATACATTCGCCATTGACCGTCAGATGGAGACGAGGGGGGGGGGGGGGGGGGGGTACCCAATGACAGAATTCTACCACATTAAAGAATTTAGAGATACAGCACTGAAACAAACCTTTCAGCCCAGCGGGCCCGCGCCGACCAGTGATCACCGAGAACACTAGCGCTATCCTGCACACGAGGGACAATTTACAATTTTACAGAAACCAATTGACCTACAAACCTATACGTCATTGGAGTGTGGGAGGAAACCAGAGCACCCGGAGAAAACTCACGTGGTCGCGGGGAGAACGTACAAAACTACGTACACCCGCAGTCAGGTTCGAACCCGGGCCCCTGACGCTGTGAGGCGGCAACTCTGCCGCTGTGCCACCGTGCTGCCCCAAATCTTACATTCAGCGCGCATGTACAGGGTACACCGGTCAGGAATTGCCTCTGCATCATCAGTACAATTTTAACCAGTTAAGTTCCTATTCTTCAATCCTGTACATGGTCTTCAGTTGTACAGCTGGAAAATTGGAAGACGTAATTCAATGTAAAAAAATGTATCTGCTTAATGCATCTATCACTGCGGGGTTAATGAAGCTCATCTCTATCTTTGAAATGAATTGCAGATTCAATTCTAATTCATCCTCGTTGGATGAGAAAATAGAAAGGAAACAGCAAGTACGGGGGTATGAACCTTCTAAACCTGATCAGTGACTCACAATACATGAGGTTGGAAGATAACTGTGATCCCTCGCAGGAAATGAGCACCTCTGAGCGAGTGCCAACACACACTCAAACCGTGCGTTGAAGTTTAGTTTAGTTTCGAGATACAGCATGGAAACCTTTGGCCTACTGAGTCCGTGCCGACAATGGATTGCCTGTTCACTCTAGATTTATGTTATAGTTGAGGTCCGCGCGTTGTGCAAACACTCTGTTTAATAATTAACCGTACAGCCCCGTTAAGTTAATATTTAACTACTACTACTGTGCCGTCGCTCGTGAGCACACCCGAGTTCCACTCCAACTACAACTGCCAATCCTTCGGATTCCAACCGCCTAACGCCCTGGCCTCCCTGACCGCGTGATTGGTCGGCCCAGATCACGCCCGCTCCACGTTAGAGTTCGAGCCCGACCGTCGAAGGTTCGAGAGGCCAGTGGCTTGCCCACAAGATGGAGCCACATGATCCCACTTTCACATCCACTCCCTACACACGAGGGGAAATGCACTGAGACCAATTTGCCTAAAAGCCTGCGTGTCTTTGGGATGCGGGAGGAAACCCGACCAACCGGAAGAAAGGAGGCTAAGACATTGGGTATTTTCTAAGTGGAGATTGAATGAGTCTTGATGAGTAATGGTGTCAAATGTTATGGGGAGAAGGCAGGAGAATGGGGTTGGGAGGGAAAAAAGATCAAACACGACTGAATGGTGGAGTAGATGCGATGGGCCAAATGGCCTGATTCTGCTCCTATGTCTTATTATCTTAAAGTTTATGGTAAGGGAAGGCTAATGGACTCAAGCTGAGGAACTGACATTAAACTCTCTCCATGATTCTGCTGTTTCCATCGGAGTGATTCCATGAACATTCGTTTTTAATTTTCTAAATATTTCCAAGTATCTCTGATCATTAGATTAATTGGAAGTAGATTTGGCAGCACGAGCTGCTTGGAAATCAGCAGGGCAGTCTGCAGGATGGATCTGATCCCCTGGCATCTGCAGACTACTTGGCATCAGCTGCCAGCTTTGCCCAGTGGAAAGACCATGTCGTCGGGAGCTACCCAGTTGCCAAAGGGTGCCCATCCGAAGGAAGCCAGACGCAGTGTCGAGTGACCCTTTCGTTCTTCGGGAAACTGCTGTAGAACCTTATCCCTTTTGTTGATCTTGAACCCAGTGAGAAAATATCTGTAAATATGAAGGCAAAAATTGGAAGACGTAATTCAATGTAAAAAAATGTATCTGCTTAATGCATCTATCACTGCGGGGTTAATGAAGCTCATCTCTATCTTTGAAATGAATTGCAGATTCAATTCTAATTCATCCTCGTTGAAATAGAAAGGAAACACAGCAAGTACGGGGGGTATGAATCTTCTAAACCTGATCAGTGACTCAAACACAATCCCTGTGGTGCATTCAAATGTAATTTTATCCAGCTGAGTTTTAGTTGATGTAACATTGTAATAATATTTTTATTAGAAGTAATCCATCATAACAACGGTATCAACGGAAGCAGCTTGGTTCATGATCTAAATTTACCAACCAAAAATTCATATTCTTAATCTGAACTGCCAAGAAATAATATAAGAAATTTGGTAGTGCTAGTCCACCATTTATTTTAGATTTACATAGATGTTTTTTACTTATTCAATGATTTTTATAGTCCCAAATAAAACTATTAACCAAAGTATCTATTAAAAAAAAAAAACATTTTAGGGAGATATAAAGGGATGGCTTGAAATAAATATAACAATTGTGGCAAAAAAATCATTTTTACAGCATTTATTCTACCGATCATTGATATAGGTAGTGTTTTCCAATATAAAATGTAACTTATTGATTCATACAATTTAATACATTTGTTTGTTGACAAATGTGAAAAGAAAGACCATATCATTGGACATGTGGAGATACGGGGAACTGCAGATGCTGGTATCTTGAGTGAAACACTAAGTGCTGGAGTAACTCAGTGGGTCAGGCAGCATCTGGGGAGGTGATGGATAGGCTACGTTTCAGGCAACGGATGGCGTCTGAAGAAGAGTCACAACCCAAAACATTGCCTCTCCACATACTCTAGTGAAGCTGTCGGATCCACTGAGTTTAGTTTGCTTTAGAGATACAGCACAGAAACAGGTCCTTCGGCCCACCGGGTCCGCGCTGACCAGCAATCTCCACACATTAACACTATCCCACACACACTAGGGACAATTTCACAATCATAGCAAGCCAATTAGCCCACAAACGTGTACGCCTTTGGAGTGTGGGATGAAACTGGAGATCCAGGAGAAAATTCATGCGGTCACAGGGAGAACATACAAACTCCGTACAGACAGCACCGTGGGCAGGATTGAACAGGGGTCTCTGGCGCTGTAAGGCAGCAACTCCACCGCTGCGCCACCGAGCCGCCCTTTGTGTTAGGCAGCACTTTGTGTCTCACTCTTCGAACAAATGTTTACCAATTTTTTTTCTGATTTCAAATGCATATTACTTTTATTACAAAAATATTAAAATTACATTGTGACTATTTCTCTTAATTTTGATTAGTTTGCAGTGTTTTTTTCTGTTTTAGTATTTGCTATAATATTATTGGTTATTGAGAAAAGGTTCTCTCAAAAGATGCATCAATCACCGATTTGTACGAAAGAACTAAAGTAAAAAGGGTCGTGGTGGAGCATCTTTAAACTTAGGCTTTCCCTCAGCACAACTCCAACCCACAGCAGCCTCTTCAGTCCAGCTTTAACACCGAATTGCAGCAAATTGTGACGACAGCCCAGACCATCACACAGACCAAACTCCCTTCCATCGAATCCATTTATGCCTCTCGCTGCCTCGGCAAGGCCAGCATCATCATCAAGGACGAGTCGCCCCCTGACCACTCCCTCTTCCCCACTCTCCCGTCGGGCAAAAGGTACAGAAGTGTGAAAACGAACGCACGCCTCCAGATTCAGGGAATGATTCTTCCCAGCTGTTAGCGGTCAACTGAACCATCCCACCAACAACTAGAGAGCAGTCCTGAACTAGTGTCAACCTCAATGGAGACCCTCGGACGATCTTTCATCAGACTTTACTGGCTTTACCTTGCACTGAACGTTATTCCCTTATCATGTATCTGAACACTGTGAATGGCTGGATTGTAATCATGTATTGTCTTTCTGCTAACTGGTTAGCACGTCACGAAAGCTTTTCACTGTACCTTGGTACCCGTGGCAATAAACTAAACTGACCCACTGCTGGCCTCTGCTCCAATGGCTGTGGTCTCAAGAGCAAAGGCAAGAGCACATAGATCTATGGCAGTGCCGCACCTTTGAATTTTCTGCCAAATTTTCATGAGAGTCAAGTGAGAGTTTGTTTGTCATATGCGCCGAAATGGTACAAATGGTATTACTGCTTGTAGCTGCTACACAACAGGTTTGTAAACACAGTGCTCTATAGATAATACAGTAAGCAAACACAAAAACAACACATTCAATAAATAAAAATCCCAATATAGGAATTAGAGGCGTTTAGTTTAGTCTTCAGACTCGGGTCCCGACATGAATCAATCAATTAATTAATTCATTTGTGTTGGGATAGTTAATTAATTAATTGATATATTTATTGGCCAAATATTCACATACAAGGAATTTGCCTTGGTGCAAGTGGCAACATGACATACAGTGACAGTTAGGAATGACACGTAAAACATTAAACATTAGTAATAGAAACATAGAAACATAGAAAATAGGTGCAGGAGTAGGCCATCCGGCCCTTCGAGCCTGCACCGCCATTCAATATGATCATGGCTGATCATCCAACTCAGTATCCTGTTCCTGCCTTCTCTCCATACCTCCTGATTCCTTTAGCCACAAGGGCCACATCTAACTCCCTCTTAAATATAGCCAATGAACTGGCCTCAACTACCTTCTGTGGCAGAGAATTCCAGAGACTCACCACTCTCTGTGTGAAAAATGTTTTCCTCATTTCGGTCCTAAAGGAATTCCCCATTATCTTTAGACTGTGACCCCTTGTTCTAGACCTCCCCAACATCGGGAACAATCTTCCTGCATCTAGCCTGTCCAACCCCTTAAGATAAAACATTATCGATTGAAACATTGTCTGTCCATTCCCTCCACAGATGTTGCCTGACCTGCTGAGTTCCTCCAGCACCTTGTGTCTATCTTCGGTATAGAAACATAGAAACATAGAAAAATAGGTGCAGGAGTAGGCCATTCGGCCCTTCGAGCCAGCACTGCCATTCAATATGATTGTGGCTGATCATCTAAAATAGTAAGATTAAACGAGAATTTACCAGTTCGAAGTTTGATCGTTATTTTATGAGGAGTAACGATGAGGGATTACGTGAAGAAGCCCCGCCCCGCCTGGCGCTGGAACGGCATACTTCAAAGCAGCGGCATGGGAAAACACAGAACATAATAGCCGGAGTAAGATAGTAAGGCTCAACATAGATTTAGAACTACCAGATGATCATGTATTTGGGAGTGGAGGGCACGTAATCCCTCATCGTTACTCCTCATAATAGAAACTTACAAAATTCTTAAGGGGTTAGATAGGCTAGATGCAGGAAGATTGTTCCCGATGTTGGGGAAGTCCAGCAAGGGGTCACAGTCTAAGGATAAGGGGGAATTCCTTTAGGACCGAGATGAGGAAAACACTTTTCACACAGAGAGTGGTGAGTCTCTGGAATTATCTGCCACAGAAGGTAGTTGAGGCCAGTTCATTGGCTATATTTAAGAGGGAGTTAGATGTGGCCCTTGTGGCTAAAGGGATCAGGGGGTATGGAGAGAAGGCAGGTACAGGATACTGAGTTGGATGATCAGCCATGATCATATTGAATGGCGGTGCAGACTCGAAGGGCCGGATGGCCTACTCCTGCACCTATTGTCTATGTCTATGTTTCTATATCACACTGCTACAATCACTGATGTTTTGGAGTTTCTATCGTCACTCTTGTCACGATAGAAAACGGAGTTATAGTGCCAATAACAGTGCCCGCAGTGCTTTGTCCAATTATTGACAGCTGGGGTCAGCACATCACACGGTAGGTTCCCATCCTTTAATAACTACATTTATGAATGGTGTCTTTAATTCCGCTCCACCTAGACCCAGTTACACTCATATATGGGATGTCAGCATGGTCCTCACGCTGCTCCATCTGTGGGCGCCAATTTCATCTCTGTCCCTACACCATCTGACATTGAAAGTAGTTATGCTCATGGCCCTGGCCTCAGCACAACGGGTCCAAATGCTACATAAACTCAGACTGGACAGTCTGAGTTCGTCCGGCAATAATGTCACCTTTTTCGTTCGGGATCTCGTCAAACAGAGCAGGCCAGGGGTACTAGGGCTCAAGTTGAGTTTCATGGCATATCCCTCAGATCCACGAGTGTGTGTCGTATCGTCCATAACCCATTACATTAAGGTCACCAGGAGCTTGAGAGGCTCGGAACTCTCCTTTTTTGTCAGCTACACCAAACCTCACAAACAGGTTACGGTGCAGACCATGTCTTGATGGATCAAACGGGTTCTGGCGTGTGCAGGAGTGGACATTTACATTTTTAAACCTCATTCCACCAGGGCTGCATCGACGTCAGCAGCAAGGGACGTGGATGTACCTCTTGACCAAATTCTGGCGGCTGCGGGATGGTCGAATGAGAGGACATACCAGAGGTTTTATAATAAGCCTGTCGCCAGATCCGGGGGTTTTTACTGACTCTGTTTTAAGTTTTGTTTCACAGTTTCCCCCTGGGTGAGAGGGGTCACTGTTTATTTTTCTTTTCTGTTATTAAACCATTACTATTGTTAAAACATGTCTTGTTCGAATGCATTAATTTTTCTCACTCGTCCTTGTCAATTGATGCAGCTGTGACGCGTGGACTCGTTCGTCGGCATGAAATCACAGACCTTCAAAGTCTTCACGTAGTCACTCACGTTACTCCGAAGTAAAATAGTAAGATTAAACGAGAACTTACCAGTTTGAAGTTTGATCTTTATTTTATGAGGAGTTACGATGAGGGATTACTTGCCCTCCGCTCCCTACCCTCGTAACTTAACGATCATCTGGTAGTTCTAGTCATCTATAATCTTACTATGTTAGTTCGACAACTGTTATCTGTGACTTCACACCGTTGTTTTGAAGATTGACGGGCATGCGTGGGGACGGCCTTCTTCACGTAATCCCTCATCGTAACTCCTCATAAAACAACGATCAAACTTCAAACTGGTAAGTTCTCATTTAATCTTAGTATTTTACCACCCCAATTAACCTACAAATCTGTATGTCTTTGAAGTGTGGGAGGAAACCGAAGATCTCAGAGAAAACCCAAGCAGGTCACAGGGTGAACAGACAAATTCCGTACTGACAGCACCTGTAGTCAGGATTGAAATTGGGTCTCTAGTGCTGTAATGGGCCTGTCCCACTTAGACGATTTTTCAGGCGTCTGCCGGCGAATGTCAGAGTGGAACACACACACAGACGCATCACTTCCTTTGGGGACACACACACAATTTCTTGGCGGCCACGCGCATGCACGCACACACACACACACACACACATACACACAGTCCACACACACAGACACACGCATGCGCGCACACACACAGACACACATGTGAGGCTTTAGAGGCTTCGGCCGTGGGCCCTGTGGACAGTAACATCAGCAGCTGACCTGGTTGGTGACCGACTCCGAACTCCAGCAACAGCAGCTTTGTCTGCCCTGAATCGTAGGGCTTGAATCGGCCCCGGCAGCTTAAAATCGGCCGGGGGCAATTCAACATCTGTAGCCTCGATCGCCTCGATGCAGCAGTTTGATTTTAAGCCACACCGGGCGGTGAAAGGCCCTGCGAACAGGCCGATTCAGCCTTGAGAAAGCGTCTGATAGCCGCTTGAATCTTTCAAAGGCTACAATGTGATAAATAACACAAACAAATAAAACTGAAGCAAATAAAGGCAAACAGAAGAACCAACCTTGGAGGGGGGAGGGAGAGAAAGAGATAGGAAAAACATACTAAATAACGTGAGTGACTGTGAATGAGGGATTTACCTGCAAGCCAGCCAGGAGACCCGTTTGACTGGAGCCTTTAATGACCTAACCCATTTAAATCTGATACCCGTTTAAATCTTTCCCATCCGCCAATACGTCCAATTAGTTCAAATGGTAATTGTACCCGCATCAGACAGCTTTAATAAATTCACCGTGAGTACCTTCAATAATACTTGAAGGTCAAAACATAATTGGTGACACATCGTGTTAATACGATGTTGATAGAGACATTTAACAAGCGCTTAACAGTGACACCCCCACTGTCTCACGGAGATTTTAATAGATTTTTTTTCACCAAATTTCAAACTCCAGATTACAAAACATGGGGGGGGATTGCCCCCCACCTCTCAAAACATGGGAGGATGCCTGTCCCCACCCCCGCCCCCCACGGGATTTCCGCCCACATGTGGCGACCGTGGAGTCTCTTGCAGTTGCCTAAACAGTTGCCTAAGTGGGCCAGGCCCATACGGCAGCAACTTTACCGCTGCACCACTGAGCTGCCTGCAATCTTGTTGCTAAATTCCACTTCCACATTACGTTACTTTTCTTTGATGTGAAAGGTTTGAACTGCGTTGCAGAAGGACCGCTGTTCAATTAATTCTATTGCCAACGTCAATTGGAGTCCATGAGAAGAGATCGCAGGGGAGCGGGTTTTACAGCTCAGGAAATGCCTTGTTTCAGCCAGAGGCTTTAACATTTGCAGGAATATATCATTTTGCTTACAGGTCTTTTATCAGACACTGGAAAGGTTGCCGTTGCTCGGATGTGATTGTGCACATTAATTCCTATTAATGATCAAACAGGTAACCCGAGCCCGAGGTTAATCTGAGCCAGCAAGACATTTAGACATCCAGGCATGCTCCTGAAATTGAATCAGTTGAACATCGCAACCTACTCGCATGTGCAATTGATGCAATGGCGTGTCTATCTTACTACTCAAGTGCGATCATGCAGAATTAATTGCTAATCAGTTCCAGCTTCCGGTGTGGATCACTACATTTTCCATTATTCATTTAGAACAGTTATTGGGATCGGGCAAAGTGTGGCACGACCAATTAACAACCAAAGCTGTAGCCATCTGCGGCCTCATTCCTGAATGAATATGGAACGGTCTCGTCCCCTCCTTTCACTGCTGTCACTGCAAGGAGAACACCGACAATTAAATAGATGGACACCAAGTGCTGAGGTAACTGAGCTGGTCAGGCAGCATCTCTCGAGAACATGAATAGGTGACGTTTCAGGTCGGGACCCTTCTTCAGACTGATTATGGTTGGGAAAGTGGTTAGTTACAACTGGAAACGAGAAACGGAAGGACAAATTAGGGCAAGCGATAAATGACCTCTGGTGAGGAGGTTCCCTGAAAGGCAGATCGTGGAGAGAAACAAGTGTAGAAATAGATATTTTGTCACAGGAGTCCACATACACTAACGCTGTCCTACACGCTAGAGAAAATTATACAATATCTACCAAAGCCAATTAACCTACAAACCAGGGGTCACAAAAGGCTGGAGAAACTCAGCGGGTGCAGCAGCATCTAAGGAGCGAAGGAGATAGGCGACGTTTCGGGTCGAGACCCTTCTTCAGACTGGTCAGGGATCAGGGAAACGAGAGGTATAGACGGTGATGTGGAGAGATAAAGAACCATGAATGAAAGATATGCAAAAAAGTATTGATGATAAAGGAAACAAGCCATTATAAGCTGTTTGTGATGTGAAAATGAGAAGCTAGTGCGACTAGGGTGGGGGAGGGAAATAGAGATAGAGGGAATGCCAGGGCCCGAGGGCTGAGGGAGAGCTGGGAAGGGGAGGATACAGCAAGGATTAACAAAATTGAGAAAATTCAATGTTTAAGCCCAGAGGATGCAGACTCCCCAAGCGGAATATGGGGTGCTGTTCCTCCAACTTACGGTGTTGCTCACTCTGGCCGTAGAGGAGGCCCAGGATCGAGAGGTCGGATACGGAATGGGAGGGGGAGTTGAAGTGCTGAGCCACCGGGAGGTCGGGTTGGTTATTGCGGACCGAGCGGAGGTGTTCGGCGAAGCGATCGCCAAGCCTCCGCTTGGTCTCACCGATATAGATCATCTGGCATCTGGAGCAGCGGATGCAGTAGATGAGGTTGGAGGAGGTGCAGGTGAACCTCTGTCGGACCTGGAAGGACTGCTTGGGTCCCTGAAAGCAGCGGATGCAGTAGATGAGGTTGCAGGAGGTTCACCGTCTATATCTCTCGTTTCCCTGTTACCATCTACATCTCTCGTTTCCCTGATCCCTGACCAGTCTGAAGAAGGGTCTCGACCCGAAACGTCGCCTAACTCCTTCGCTCCTTAGATGCTGCTGCACCCGCTGAGTTTCTCCAGCCTTTTGTGTACCCTCGATTCTCCAGCATCTGTAGTTCCTTCTTCAATTCTTTAACCTACAAACCTGTACGTCTTTGGAGGGTGGGAGCCTCTGGAGAAAACCCATGCCGTCACAGGGAGAACGTACAAATTCTGTACAGCCAGCACACATAGTCAGGATCGAACCTGGGTCTCTGGTACTATAAGGCAGCAACTCTACCGCTGCGCCACCGTGCCACACATTTTTGTAGAGGGATAATGGGTGGAGTAAAATTGGATTTGGCCAATGGGTGCTCAATGGCCAGCATGGGTTCGATGGACTGAAGGGCCTGTGTTGTATTAATGTGGGCATCAAACGTTATTTTATTGTGTATCTTACCTCTGATATACCAGGCTTAGCACTATCAAGGGATCCCTACTCTGCATCTCAGTTTTGTTTATTATACCGAGGTACACTACAGTGAAAAGCCTTTGTTGCGTGCTAACCAGTCAACGGAAAGACAATACGATCGAGCCTTTCGCAGGTTAGATACATGGTAAGGGAATAATGTTTAGTGCAAGGTAAAGCCAGTAGAGTCCGATCAAAGATCGTCCGAGGGTCACCAATGACGCATATCAGGACTGTTCTCTGCTCTAATCTGCCACTGTCCTGGTTAACCGTTTTCCTAACATTTCTCATCTTAATCTGTTGAGAAAATTGGGCATTAACAAAATGAGCCGTTTTATAAAATGAACGGAAAAATTACGCATTCCTGCCGGCAGACAATCACTAATCTCACAGCCAAAGGTCATGATTGTGCTGTAGGTCAATTGAATGTCATGTGCCAATCATGTGGGATATTGAGAATTTATTAAACCTTTTATTGGGAATTGTTCACCATTCACAGCCTACAATTGACCAGGTGCCAGAATCCATCTAGACTTTGTAATGGCTGTACTGACAGAATCCCACTCAATTTACTGAAGTCCTTCGGCCGAGAATTAATGCAAATATCTAACTTGTTTCAAACCTTAACCATCCTCGAGAATAGGTTTATGAATTGTTACAATGAGAGTAAAATGATCAGTGGGACTTCTTCTTCTTGCGTATGGTGTACACAGCCTAAAGTTGGACAACTTGTTCTATTTGATCTTATTTGATTGTGCACGCCAGGTTGATTGCATTCGTTGAAACAGGGCGGGCCACGTGAAGGTTGCAATCTCCCGCCCCATCAGTGGGTCAAATGACTTGTACAAAATTCAATCGATCGACTATAGAAAGCATACCTTGGGGTTGCATGTGTCGGAAGGAACTGCAGATCGGAAGTGTCAGTGATGCAGTTGAACAAAGGAGACTATGAAGGCATGAGAGAGGAGCTGGCCAAGGTGAGAAAGAAAAAAATTCCCGAGAGAGAGTTGTGAATTTGTGGAATTCCCTGCCACTGAGGGTAGTGGAGGCCAAATCACTGGATGGATTTAAGAGAGACTTAGATAGAGGTCCAGGGGTTAGTGGTATCAAGGGATATGGGGAGAAGGCAGGCACGGGTTATTGAGTGGGAATGGTCAGCCATGATCTCAATGATGGCTCAAAGGGCCGAATGGCCTCCTCCTGCACCTATTTTCTATGTTTCTAGATGCTGGTTTGAACCGAAGATAGACACAAAATACTGGAGTAACTCAGTGGGACAGGCAGCATCTCTGGAGGGAAGGAATGGGTGATGTTTCGGGTCGAGACCCTTCTGCAGACTCGTGACTTCTTCTGTCAGGTTCCATCACAGTTTGGTTTGGCAACAGCTCTGCCCAAGACCACAAGAAATTTCTGAATGAAAGTGAAACGAACAGGACTCAAGAGGATGTTTAAGAAGAAACTGCAGATGCTGGAAAAATCGAAAATAGACAAAAAATGCTGGAGAAACTCAGCAGGTGAGGCAGCATCTATGGAGAAAAGGAGTAAATAATCCTTTTGAATACTCCTTTTCTCCATAGATGCTGCCACACCCTCTGAGTTTCTCCAGCATGTTTTGATTAAGCCCCTGTCCCACTTAGGAGACCTAAACAGCAACCTCTGGTGACCTTGCCTGCCACCTAAAAAAAAATCAAGTTCGAGGTGACCTACCACCTCCCGCGCACATGTTGAAAACCTTCCTCAACTATGAAGAAAACCGGCTCCGACTAGGCCTGCGACTAAAACATTATCGATTTTTACAAAGGCAACCTATTTTTAGTCGAGGCCGGTTTTAATCATGATGAAAAAATAGCAGCAACGTAGATGAAGCCTCGACCATTAGGGAGAGTGACCACTTTCGACCATTATGGAGAGTGACCAAAATCTCCGGTGACCTCATGGAAACCTTGGGTGGCGGGCAAGGTCACCAGAGGTTGCTGTTTAGGTCTCCTACATGGGACAGGGGCAGGACTCAAGAGGAGGTATGTTCAGGAGACAAGTCACTTGTGAAGGGTGAACAAGGTGATGTGAAAGCAATACATTTCAACAATGATTTTTGGCTGACCAAATTGTGTTACATAACTATTAATTTTGAACATTTGAATCGGCTCAACTTGTCACTTCAAGGTAAAGGAGGTGACATCTTTGATGTCCTTGAGAAAACAGAAGCCGTGAATATGAAGATCACAGGTCGACAAAAATGCTAGAGAAACTCAGCGGGTGAGGCAGCATCTATGGAGCGAAGGAAATAGGCAACGTTTCGTCCTGAAACGTTGCCTATTTCCTTCGCTCCATAGATGCAGCCTCACCCGCTGAGTTTCTCCAGCATTTTTGTCCACCTTCGCTTTTCCAGCATCTGCAGTTCCTTCTTAAACAATATGCAGATCTCCATGTGCCATGGTAACATTGGTAAAGGCAATTTCTCCAATTTCCCACATTTGGAAAACTTCCTCAAAGAGTGTGAGAGGGAGGAAAAGCAACCTGAACAGGCGAAAATACTGAAGGACATCATTTCCGACCATCTGCAGTTGCTGTCTATAAATGTTGAAACTTATTTTCCTCAGAAGCATCTGCAGGACTTGGAGAATCAGATGTGGATAGTTAGTCCTTTTATCACCAGCTACATCAAGCGAACAGATTTGTGGGGAAATGTCGGAAGTGTTGATGGAGCTTCAATGTGATTTCACTCAAAAAATCATCTTTTGAGATGTTCTCCTACTATGGAGATTATTGGTTAAGAAGGAACTGCAGATGCTGGACAATCGAAGGGGGACAAAAATGCTGGAGAAACTCAGCGGGTGAGGCAGCATCTATGGAGCAAAGGAAATAGGCAACGTTTCATCCCGAAACGTTACCTATTTCCTTCGCTCCATAGATGCTGCCTCACCCGCTGAGTTTCTCCAGCATTTTTGTCTACCTATGGAGATTATTGGATTGGATTACTTACTTTCCATGAACACAAATCAATTGCCTTGAAGGCCCGTCAACCACTAGTAATGATGACAACAACTTTCCTGTCTGAACAAGAAACAATTCTCGACCTTGGTAGAACTGAAATCCAAAAAACGGAATTCACTTCAGTATGTTGATTCGCTAATACGGGTTGCTTTGGAGATGGAAATTGAACCTCGGTTTGAGAGGTTTGTCACAGAAGTACAGGAGCATCCTTGTCATTGATGATAAAAAACATACTTGTAAGTGTAGAAGTATACTGCTTGTCATTTATTAGTGGTAATCATACACAATAAGAAAACATTGTTTCTGAGAATCTAATTCTAAGACAGTTGTTTACTAAAGGGTATATCCCACTTGGGCGTCATTTGCACGTCACGCAGATGGCGTGCGAAGATTTTGTACATTCCAAAATCTTGGGGCACTGCGCGCGACCGCGCGTCACTGCCTACATCACCACGCACCATGCTCGCGTAATGCGCACCATGCATGCATCACACGCGTGTCGCGACGAGCACGTCGTGCGTCGTGACACGTAACTGAAGTCGCGTAAATGACGCACAAATGACGCCCAAGTGGGACAGGCCCTTAACTTTACTTTATGCAAACTAGAAAAATTCTAAACTTTGTTTTAATTTATTTTGTCAGACCTAGTTGGGAGGATGGGAGGGCACCAGATATTCAGAGCAGCAGGCAGTGTTGTGATGATGTTTTGAGCGTGCATGTGACATATACATGTCAGTACACATCCACAACTTTTAAAATGAACCTGGATTTGGCAGAACCAGCTTCTGGAGGGAAGTATACCAAATAAGAAGTTGATATTTCGTGGTATTATGAGCTTTCATCGGAGAGAGTTAAAGAAAGTTATTTTAGTTGGATACTAATATGTTAAATCACATACTCCATAGTTTTTTGAGCTAGTTTTCCAAGAAAAAGACTGCAATAATCAAAGCCCAAAATGGTAGGATGTGGATGACACCCAGTGTTTACGTTGAAATGTTTTTTTTAATCATTCTTAAGGCCCTGTCCCACTTTCCCCAGTTACTCACAAACTCTCCCGAGTTTTCCTCATGATTCGAACTCGGGGAATGTCGGTAGTGAGCTCGTAGGAGGCCGTAGGAGTCCGTACATGTTTCGTAGTGGCTCGTAATGCCAGCCGGAGGGACTCGGGGCATCGGGTAAGTGGGGACGTTTTTTCAACATGTTGAAAAATGTCCACGAATAAAAAAATAGCCCCGAGTACCTACGAACGGCTATTACCATAATTCCCCGAGTTTGAATCAAGGGGAAAACTCGGGAGAGTTTGTGAGTAACTCGGGAAAGTGGGACAGGGCCTTTACAGAATGATTTTCCAACTCCAGTGGTAATTCAACTTTTTTTTTTTCCACTCCTAGTTTTCTTTACATATTTTTAGAATGTTCAAAAAGTTCAATAAAATAAACACTTAAGAAATGTTAATTTATGCTTTTTGCTCATGCGACAAAACTAATTATATGTAAAATTATACACAAGGGAGAATAAGATGAAAATTACCAAAAAACGTAAAAAAATTTAGTCGAGGGTGAGTGAAATGTTGTGATAAAGACTAGGGTGAATGACACTGAAATAGTTTAAGAAGCACTGAGCTAGGGTACTGTTTGATTCACCTCTACCTCATTACAGACTGTGGACTTTGTCTCTGCAATGCTGAGAACTATACTCTGCTCTCTGTATCTTCCCCTTTGCTCGATCTGTTGTACTGGAGTTTGGCTTGATTTTGCAAGTGGCAAAAATTAACCTAACCCTGGAATGATTTGAATTCCAATCATCTTATAACCTACTTTTTACCTGTCTGATGTTTACCAGAAATCAAATTATTTCTATTGCTGCAAAATAAAATGAATGGAGATGGAAATATGTTGAAGTAGAAATTGCTGCATAAAGATATTCTTAAACATTCCATGAACTTTTCAAGTCCCTTTTATTTCTCTCCTGAGAATTCTTCAGTGATCTTTGTCTCTATAGCAACATAACTGAATGTGTTGACTATATTTTACCACCTGCACTTAAGCCGGAGCTCAGGAAACAGGAAACACAAAGAACCGTAGACATTGGTTTACAAGGTGCTGCGATAATTCAGCGGGTCAGGCAGCATCCCTGGAGAACATGGATAGGTGACATTTTGGTGTCACGTCAACTCTCCAGGGTGGTCCAGTGGTGGTAGTTGCTACCTCAGCGCTAGAGACCCATGTTCGATCCTGACTACGGGTGCTGTCTGTACGGAGTTTGCACCCGTGACCTGCGTGGGTTTTCTCTGGGATCTCCAGTTGCCTCCTATACTCCAAAAGATGTACAGGTTTGTAAGTTAATTGGCTTGGTTTCATAGTTAATTGGCTTGGTTCCATAGTCTCTGGAGGATCGTGTGAGTGTGTGGCGATCGCTGGTCAGCACCGAGGCGGTGGGTTGAAAGGCCTGTTTCCGTGCTGTATCTCTGAACTAAAAACTAAACTAACCCGGGTTTGATCCATACCTCGGGTGCTGTCTGCATGGAGTTTGCACACTTGCATGTATTATCAAGCGCTCTGGTTTCCTCCCACATCCCAAAGATGTGCGGGTTTGTAGGTTAATTGGCCCTCTGTAATTTGCCCCACGTGTGTAGGGAATGGTTGTGCAACACAGTATTGTGAACAGATAATCAAATGTGGCTGTGGACTCGGGGGGCCAAATGGCCTGATTCCATGCGGTACCTCTAAATGCCACCTAACCATGTTCTCTGGAGATGCTGCCCAACCCGCTGAGTTAGTCCAGCATTTTGTGTCTTTCTTTATGAGGAAAATTGAGAGCGATATGCAGAGGTATGGGGTTCTGCCCCTCAAAACTTTCCTCACAGAGTCATACAATGAAGCCGGCCCTTCGGCCCAACATACCCACACTGACCAACATACCCCATCGGGTGTGAAGAAGGGTCTCGACTCAAAACACCACCCATTCCTTCTCCCCAGAGATGCCCGCTGAGTTACTCCAGCTTTTTGTGTCTATGCCCCATCTACACTAGTCCCACGTACCCAGCGATTGGTCCTTAACCCTCTAAACCTATCCGAGGTATATACAGTCTCTCAAGGAAATAAAATCTCCCATTGAAAACAATTGATGGTTAATGATGAAAACCAATTGATTAATGCTTATTGCTCCTTATTGCTTCTTGCTGCGTAGAGAATGTCTTCCTATTGTGTTTGGGATTACAGCACAAATTGCTTCTTGTTAAATCCTAATTAGGAAACTCAACAAAAATGCTGTTTTTTTAAATGTTAAATCAATTGAGTATAGAATACAATCATCATTCTGACACTAGTAACAGTACCAGCGATGCAGGCTTCTTCATTGAATGAGATCATCTAGTCCTATCTTTAGATGTATCTCTCTTTGGTCTCATAGTTTTATCTTGCTTTGCATTAGGAATGCATCATCAAAAGTCCCGAGTCGTAGAATTTCAGGCTGTGGAGACTAGTTCTGATGCACTTCACAAAGCTACAAGCAGTATTAGACATCAGAGAAAACCTCAGTGAATGGTATTGTCTTTATCTATAATGTTAGAAGCATGAGTTACAGATGCGCTCTCCAGCAGTGAAAGGTTGTGGTTCATTAGTTATGAAGAGGGCATAAAAGGTCAGTCTGAACCAAAACAGCTGCTGGATGAACTCAGCAGGTCAAGCAGCAAGAACGGAAAGAAATCAGTCAACTTTTCAGATCAAAAACCGTCTCAACTAATTTTCTGCACCTTTGAACAATGTTGAACTTTACTGAGAACTTGGCCCATCTTTCTTAACTGTTGCAGGTGGCATTTTAGTTGACACTGGCCCCATGATTAGCTTTACCATGCAGTGTGCTGAGTAATTAAGGTGCTCGTATTAAACTATAGTCTCGTCGTCACTCGGCAGGACGTGGAACATGCCCGAAGGCTCATTGCTTGTTGGGACCGGGAACCTGCCTGAAGGCTTATCTGGGCATGCCAGAAGTCTCGTCAATTAATATCATATATCTATAATATCTTACTGGAAAATGATTTACCAAATACGGATAAATATAGACAAGCATGGGAAAACGAATTAGGTCAATTAATTAGTAGAGAAGTATGGAATGAAAGTTTACAACATATACATCACTGTTCATTAAATGCCAGGCACTCCTTGATACAATTTAAAGTTATACATAGATTACATCTCTCAAAATCCAAATTAAATAGAATTTTCTCAAATGTTTCCGCGATATGTGATAAATGTCAACAATTAGAAGCTAATTTAACGCATTCATTTACAAAATGTATAAAAATGACTAATTTTTGGATAGAATTTTTTAAAATAATCTCAATTGTAGTTAATGCAAATTTAATTCCAGATTCAAAATTAATCATATTGGGAATACTAGAAACGAATCATATATTAACAACACAACAAATAATTTTTATTGGTTATAGTTTAATAATTGGTAAAAAATTAATACTAAGATTTTGGAAAGGTCCCATTTCCCCTACAATTAAAATGTGGATTACAGAAATGTCGGAGACACTTCATCTGGAACGATTAAGACTTGTCCTGATGGACAGGTTGGATCAATTCAGAGGAATATGGTCTCCATTTATTGAATATTTAAAGGGTTAAGGTGGTCCGGTTCGAGGCCATGACTGAAGCCTGAATGAAGGAATAGATGAAGAATTATATACAATAGATCACGAATATATCTCCAATGAAGAATATCTTGTTTAATACTCCACTCATTAATTTATCTCTTTTTTATCTCTTTTTCTCTTTATTACCTATCTCTATTTCCTACTGTTATAAAATAAAAAAATATATAGAAGTATAAATAAGATTGACTGTAAAAGTTTAAAATAATAAGAATGTATGTGACGATAATATTTTTTTTCTTTGTCTTTGATCTTATATTATTTCTTCTTAATATGTAATTATTTCTAATAAAAATATTTTACAAAAAGAAGTCTCATCAGTCAATGAGACCGGGAATGTGCTTGAAGCCAAAGATCCTATGGCAAGCAAGATAGACCACTCGATGAAAAAGACATAGTCCGGTCATGGGCAGATTCATGGGTAATTCTCGGCCCCATTTCCGTAACCGGCTTCCGTCTCCGCACCAAAGATCCCATAGGATACTGGTGTGGAGACAGAAGCCAGTTACGAAACATCCTCGTAAAAAATAAAAGTTATTTGGTAAAAATGTTCTCCTCATTTTCAGAATTATAATTTATTAACACAAACCGTTCCCCCGCAACGCTGATTACACTGCAAGAGGGATACCCAAAGTCGGGTTGGGTTACTGAAATGGATGAAAAAAGTCCCACGTTCCGCTCCGTTGTGAACAACACGTCAGCCCATTGCATTTAGCAGGAGTCTATCTTGCTCCGGTATAGGATCTTTGGTTAAAGCCTCGTTGGAATGAAGGGCCAGCCCAAGATTTAGTCGGAAGGCGGGACGGGTAACCCACCCAAAGGCTCGTCGGTCAATGGGACCAGTTGCCCGCCTGAGGGTCCGCTGAACAGTGTAACCGGGAGCTGGAGATGTTGGATGCGAGGAGCGAGGGTGAACCAGGGTAATGCCTCCAGGTCAGCGCCTTCAAGGTCGGCTGCAGGGTGACGAGAGGAGAGGGAGGTTGCTTCGTGGGAACTGCTCTGATACATCGAGCGGACCGGACTTTGGATAATGGTGCCAAAAATGGAAGCACCCGCATATGTTAATTGGCAAAAAAAAATTCACTGTGCAGGTGGCTATCAGACAAATAAAACTCCATTGAACCATCCCCGCTGAACACAATGGACAAACTGCCCCAGCACTGGCTGCCTGTGTGGGTGGGTGGGTGGTGGGTGGTGTGGAGGGGATCAGTTGAACAGCGCTGGTCAATGCGGGGGATGCAGGATATTGCTGATGCCACCCTCTAGGCAGGCTACTAACTAACTTGGTAGTGACCCTTGGCCTATCCTTGATCGGACTTTGCTGGCACAGACGACAGAGTAGGCCATTCGGCCCTTCAAGCCAGTACCGCCATTCAATGTGATCACGGCTGATCATCCCCAATCAGTACCCCGTTCCTGCCTTCTCCTCATATACCCTGACTCTGCTATTTTAAAGAGCCCTATGTAGCTCTCATCCAGAGAACCTGCCTCCACTGAGGCGGAGAATTCCACAGACTCACCACTCTGTGAGAAAAAGTGTTTCCTCGTCTCTGTTCTAAATGGCTTCAAGGTAAGCAAACTGGCAGTACTGCAAGGCAGAACACAAAGTACTGGTGGACCTGAGCTGGTTAGGCACCATCTGTGGAGTGAATGGACAGGGGACATTTGGGTCAGCGTCCTTTTGACACATCAGTACCACAAGGAATTGTTTGTAAGCAAGCAGCCGGGCTCATTAACAGGGATGGAATTGTAAATGTGTCACAGCCAGGATTTTTCCCGTACAGTTCCAAATTACATGGAAATATTCATGCATATACACATACACATAAAATCAAACCATATAAATGCAAAAAGACAAAACTAATGCCCCCAGGTCTATGTAGTTTGGAGTGTCAGAACTGAACGAGGAGGAGGACACAAATGCAGGCTCAGACACAGGGCAGATCCGTTTTCAGAGTTTAATCGGTCCAAGTCGGTACACGGGTAAGCAAAAACAGAGGCAACAGTACAATCTAGGAGCAGGCAAAAAACAGAGGTCAAAAAACAGGCAATGGTCGAGATCACAAAGTCACAATATTTCTAGAGGTGATACCAAGTAGCACACACAACAAACTGGCAATGAGAACTAAAACACAAAGGGCTTAAATACAGACTAACAGGGGATAACGAGACACAGGTGGAACACATCAGGGCGGGGCCAACAATCACATGAGGGTAAACGACGTGACAGGAAATGGGACCTGAAACAAGACGAGATGTGAGACACCAAAATAAAACAAGAATGCAAACTGAACTACTAAAAACCAATAAGAAACAGGACCTAGATCAACCGTGAGACCTGACATGGAGCTTATTTGTAGTGTTTAATAGCCTGATTTTGTCACAATGTAATCCCGTGCTACCCGCTCTATGGTCGGATAGTCGGCGACTAAACCGTCTGCCCCACCTGGTTTGCCAGGTGAGGAGGGGGCTGTGGACCCCCAGCAGGACCAAAAACAAGACCCGTCAAAGGGTGGATGAGCTTCTAGCGAGCCAACGGCCATCCACACGTCAGTAGAAGTTGCGATCACTGTCGTACGGAGCGTTGTAAGGAACGATGATAAACACTAACGCCAAAATCCTAGACTTCCAGCGGCTGAAGTCCGCAGGAACTAGAGGACGAGATGTGTGGTGTGTCCATCACCGTTCCCGTCCACTGCATCCATTGATGTTTTCAACGATGATGAACAAATGAATGAAAGCCTGATGGCTGTGGGGATAGAAGCTGCTGCTGAACCTGGACGTTACAGGTTTCATGCTCAAAGAGCATCTTCCCGATGACAGGAGTGAAATGAGTGTGTGGCCAGGGTGATGTGGGTCTCTGATGTTGGTGAATAACAATATTGGAGCACGTTTGAGCCATCTGCAAATTGGGAAATGGGGAGATTAAACATGAAAAACAATATTCCACAGGGAGGATTCCAATGAAAAGCTAAATTATAACATTAGCCTCGTGTTTATTTCCCCTCCAAATGTCACTCAATATTATTTAATTGTTTGAGAAAGAGCAGTTTTAGTGTAAAAAAATAACACTACCCGGCCATCAAGAAAGACCTTTCGAAGCTCCCTGAACAACCTGTGCAATATAATTGCATTGACAGTGGCAAACATCATTGCTCAGTTTGCACAGGTTCCCGGTGAACACAATTATATAAACTTGAGGTAAAAGAAAGACCTTCAATCTTGCAGCGCAGTTTCTTTTATCGGCACCTCAAATGTCAGCCACCTGTGCACTTGATTCTTTTCTCCGGCTAGTAATATTGCGTATTCTAAATGGTGCCATTTCTAAACAGGGAGGCACGGTCACACAACAGTAGAGTTGCTGCCTTATAGCGCCAGAGATCCTGACTACGGGTGCTTGTCGGTACGGAGTTTGTACGTTCTCCCCGCGACCGCGTGGGTTTTCTCCGGGTGCTCCGGTTTCCCCCCACAATCCAAAGACGTGCAGGTTTGTAGGTTAATTGGCTTTGGTGAAATTGTAAATTGTCCCTGGTGTGTGTAGGATAGTGCTAGTGCGCGGGGTGATCGCTGGTCGGCGCGGACTCAGTGGGTCAAACGGCTTGTTTCCACCTTGTTTCTCTAAAAAAAACCAAATGGTAATAAATGATTGACTCTTGAACCTGATGGGGCTGTCCCACTGTACGAGCTAATTCAAGAGTTCTCCCGAGTTTCCCCTGATTCGAACTCGGAGAATTACGGCAATGGCCGCTCGTGGGTACTCGGGGCTCTCGTGGACATTTTACAACATGTTGAAAAATCTTCACGAGTCTTCACGAGCTCACCGCGTTTCCCGAGTACCTGCCGTTAGCGTTACGAGCCGCTAAGAGACGTCCCCGAGCTCCGACGTACCCGCTACGTACATTCTATGTGCTTACCACGAGTTTGATTTTTTTTTAAACTCGGGAGAGCTCTTGAATGAGCTCGTCCAGTGGGACAGCCCCTTGAGTCTCTTGCGCTGGGAGTTGCGTTTAGGAGCCAGTTGATTGAGGCAACATATCATATAAGTCATACGTATAAAGCGCATAAAGCATGTAAGAGCGTATAAGGCAAAGGTCAGTCTAATCATCATGGCCAGATGTTATGTGAATATCCTTACAGTACATACCCTTACCTGGATAATGACATTACCTGGATCTGAAAAAGCGTGTCAGTTCTAGGATTAGATATATTGTCGGGACACCTTCGAGCCAGTCTCTCTGATAAAACAGGGCACTGTTTAGAACCTTTCCTCCAGATGATGCTGCCTGGCCTGGTGAGTTACTCCAACTTTTTGTGTCTGTCACTGGTTATAACAAGATTGTGGCCCAAGCCTTAGGCAAAGAGGAGGATTCCATCGGAGATGAATTTCCCCACTGCTTCCTTGCCAATCGCACAAGGCAGTGGGCCGCACCTCCTGCATTGAAGTCATGCTTTAAACCCAATTGTACTTTATTTACCTTTTCTGGAAGTTAACTACCCTGGAGAGATTTGGTAAAGATTTACAACCACATCTCGCTGATTGCTGTTCGATCCAAACAATTGTTTTGATTTGTGCTTTAAATTCACCTGCCTTGTTAGGAATACTGTGTGCGCTCAGATATAAAGCTCTTAGTTATGTCTTTGTATCACCTGCTCCTGCTCTTGCACTGCTCCATCCAGGCACACCGGCTCTCCTCATCCATTTTGTAATCCTGCTTTGCATCTTCTCTCTAACTTGCAAAATCTCCGCTCGTTGTGACTAACCCCAGCCCTCGTCATTAATCTGTAATTCATTAGGCAAGTACACTGCTCGCAGAGATATTCGAGTAATTCATGCCACAATGGAACACCAACCCAGCTGATGATAGTGTCCCATGCATCGAAACTCATTTGTCCCTCTCCAGTCTTCTGAGACAAACATTCAACTCTGGTGTAGGAAGAAACTGCAGATGCTGGTTTAAACCGAAGATAGACGCAAACAGCTGGAGTAACTCAGCGGGACAGGCAGCATCTCTGGAGAGAAGGAATGGGTGCCGTTTTAGGCCGAAAGCCTTCTTCAGGCTTGACCCATTCCTTCTCACCAGAGATGCTGCCTGTCCCACTGAGTTACTCCAGCTTTTTGTGTCTATCTTTGGTTTAAACCAGCATCTGCAGTTCTGTCCTACACATAGTCATAGAATTATACAGTGTGGAAACAGGCCCTTTGGCCCAACTTACCCATACCGGCCAACATGTCCCATCTACACTGCCTGCACTTGGTCCATGTGCCTCCAAACCTGTCCCATCCATGTACCTGTCTAACTGTTCCTTAAACTTTGGGATAGTCGCAGCCTCAACTACCTCTGGCAGCTTGTTCCATACACCCACCACCCTTTGTGTGCAAAAGTTACCTCTCAGATTCCTATTAAATCTTTTCCCCTTCGCCTTAAACTTGTCCTCTGGTCCTTTATCCCTCTACTCTGGGCAGGAGTTAATGTGCATCTATTTCTGTTAACATATCTGTCGTGCCGCTGCTAGGAAGAATTTCTTCCTTCCGTTTGCGGACATTGTTTAAAACACTATTGACTTTTGAAATAATTCCAGAAATCAGAATGTTTGTACTTCTGCCCTAAATGCTCATATTAATAGAACATAGAATACAGCACAGGCACAGGCCCTTCTGTCCATAATGTCTGTGCTGAACATGATGCCGAGATCTACTCCGTACTGCCTGTACATGATCCATATCCCTCCATTCCCTGCATATCCATGTGCCTATCCACAGGTCTCTTAAGGGTCTGTCCCACTTGGGCGTCATTTGCGTGTGAGGCAGAAGGTGCGCGAAGATTTTTGTGCATCCCAAAATCCTGGGACGCCGTGCGCGACTCTGCCTACGTCACCACGCACCATGCGCGCGTAATGCGCACCATGCTCCCGTCGTGCATCGTGACGCGTAAATGACGTTGCGGAAATGACGCGCAAATGACGCCCAAGTTGGATAGGCCCTTAAAATGCCACTAATGTATCTACCCGCAGCACCCTCCCAGACAGCAGAACCTCCTTCCTCATCTCCAAGTTATTTTTTTCCATGTGGACCACCACAACTGGACCTTTCCCTTCCACTGCTCCGTCCCCGGTCAGCCATGGGGAGCCTGGCACTGGGTAGCCAACGCAGCCATTGGGTTTACTAAAAAAACACACAAAGTGCTGGGGTAACTCAGTGGGTCAGGCGGAATCCACGGAGAAAAGGAATAGGTGACATTTCTTCTGAAGAAGGGTCTCGACCGGAAAAGTCACCTATTCCTTTTCTCCAGACATGCTGCCTGACCCATTGAGTTACTCCAGCATTTTGTGTCTATTTTCGGTTTAAGTCAGCATCTGCAGTTCCTTCCCACTCATCAAGATACACTGTGGTGGTTGCAGTGAACAGTATCTATCCTGCTAACTGATCATTTGCTGACATTCCTTTGTTTGTTGGCTTCTCCGGTGCCCTGATTGACCCAGGTTCGGTCCTGACCTCGGGAGCTGCCTGTGTGAAGTTTGCACGTTCTCCCTGTAACCATATGGGTTTCCTCCGGGTTCTCTGGTTTCCTCCCGCATCCCAATGACGCGCGGGTTTGTAGGTTGATGTAGCCTCTGTAAATTCCTCCCCAGGTGTCGAGAGTGCATGCGGTTGTTCTGTACATTCCGTACTTACGGTACAGTACAGTACGATACGGTACAATACGATAGAACTTTATTTATCCCAGGAGGGAAATTGATCTGCCAACATCCATAAAAACACAAAATACATGAAACATGAAATCAAAGTGACGATTGTGGATGTGCAAAGATTGGGGGGGGAGAGTTATTTGGCGGGGGGGAATGATATCGCAATTTACGCTACATCATTAACGCGTCACGATGCACGACGCGCGCATGGTGCGTGGTGACGTAGGCAGCGCGGTCGACCGAATCTACCCCAGGACAGAAGTGGGAGGAGTTGCAGAGTTTGATAGCCACTGGGAAGAAGGATCTCATGTGGCTTTCTGTACTGCATCTCTGTGGGCACCAGGGGTTTGTGATTATATGGCGATAGACTTGCTGAGCTGTACCATAATAGAGGAAGCGTTGAACCGTCGAACCAATTGTTCTTTCAACCTAATGATACAATCTGTATCATTTCACCTGACAGACTACATGCCATTTGCAGTGATTACATTCTTACGCCTCCTGCTCATTTCTACACTGTCCTCTTAAAATCTTCAGCTTTATTGCTAAAATGGTTCCATGCACTGCAGAGGTCAGGTAAACAGAATCAACAAGCTTCAAGCCCGGACTGAAATCAGAAGGAATATTTTTCCATTAGTGTCCGGAGAGGAATGGAAAAGGCTTATTGTTTAAAAATTGTATTGATGAAATCTTCCATGGAATTGGATGATTATATCATTAGATTCTCTCCCGAGTAAGTTAGTGTAGGTGAAAGGTTCTGTGGAACATCGTAAGATTACGACAGGATCTAAATAGACTGGGAAAGTGGGCCAAGGAATGACAGATGGAATTTAACTTAGACAATGGTTCAATGGAGCTTTATTTGTCACATGTGGAACTGAACAGTGAAATCCTTTTTGCATATTTACACATGTGGGCACCGCCGTTGTTGCCGCCATTTCTGAAGTCCCAAGTCTGGTCCGCCTGTGCGCTTGGTCAACTGGAGTAGTTCCCGATGCAGGTGAGCCCCAGGCTCCTGCAGGGCCTTCCTCCATCACCCTTCGACCGAATCGGCCCGCGAACCAACGTCCCTCTCCTCTCCTCTCCTGGCCATGTTTGTGTCCTGGGGGCGCCTCCTGCAGGCGACCTTGAAGGTGCTGGAAGCATTACCCCAGTTCAACCTCCGACCAGCCCTTGCTCCTCACGTGTGTGTGAACTCACGTGTGTGCGAACGTGAGGCGTTGCACTTCATTAAGTTAAGCCCTCCATTACACAGTGAATAGTAGACCCCTGACATGTGTTAGGGAACAGTAATACTTGGAGATAAAGGTAAATCCTTCCCTGAAATAGACACAAAATGCTGGAGTAACTCGATGGGTCAGCAAGCATCTCTGGAGAAAATGGATTGGTGATGTTTTGGATCGAGACCCTCCTTCTGTCATTACTTTTTATTACTTATCCCTGAAAGCTGGGATGTCTTGCTACGACTGTGCAAGTTGCCGGTGAGACCACACTCGTCATATCGTGCACAGTTCTGGTCGCCCAGCCACAGGAAGGATGTCATCATAATGGAATCGGGTGAAGGATTCCATTATGGAGGCCGGTTCTCAGGATACTTTCAAGAGAGAGCGGGAGAGGGCTCTCTCAACCAAATACAAGCAAAATTAGACAGAGCTTTAGATTAGATAGTTTGATAGAGCTCTAGGGGCTAGTGGAATCAAGGGATATGGGGAGAAGGCAGGTTACGGGTTTTTGATTGGGGACGATCAGCCATGATCACAATAAACTCGAAGGGCCAAATGGCCTCCTCCTGCACCTATTTTCTATGTTTCTATGTTTCTATCTCCACTCCTGTCCTTCCCACTGCCTGGAGGTTGATCTACTTTACCTTCTTTTAGTTCCAATCCAAGTTTAGCCATCGCTTTTTTCCCCAACTAGCCATCCTCTTAACCATCTTATTCGCCTTTCGTTCCTCTAAATATTTTCTCCATAACCCTATAAATTATTTTGCACCTTCATTATTACTATGCTGCCAGATGATCCGTTCTATGTATTTTATCCCTCTTACTGTTTTAATTCCCTCCGGCAGCCATAGCTTATTTCCTAATTTAATATTTAACGCTCCTGATAAATTTCTAAATTTCTCTGCCTTGTGAGGAAACTCATTACACATTAGTTGCAATGGGTTCTTTTTCTCTTCTGTTACATCTCCATCTACATTATTCCCCATGCTCCCTAACACCTGAAACAAAATTCTTAAATCCTTCCTTTTTATCCCAGCTCACACCTAGACAATGGCTAATGGTTCTAAGCGAATGCAGCCTTGTAACTCGTTACTCCTTTGCTTCACCAATCCTACTCGGTTATTCAAATTGCCTCCCTATCTCCCACAAGTCCACACCCTTTCAACCTTACAACTTTCTCAATCCCCAGTCACTCAGGAATCGGAGTACTCCAGGGAACAATCAAACACATCCCAACACAATCAAACATACTCTTGCACTCATTTAATCTTCAATCAAAACATCCAAAAATGATCTTCAGACACGTAAGTAACACAGTCCACAAGCTGAATAACACGCTACCTATTACTATCAGGCACAACCACACTCCTAAATAAACCACAAACATTTGTTAATTATAAATCACGCACTCTAAGAAATCCTCCTCGTGGCACGATCGATCGGTGGGATGACTCCTCCCCTGACGCAGCAATTGAAAGAGTACAACCCCTGATCGAACCAACCCCAATTCAGATGCTCACAATATGATCTTAAACAAATACAAATATTTAACTCAAGCACACTCTTATTTCAAATATCTAAGTCCGTCAGCACTCTCACAAGTAGCAACACAAATGATGGTCCGCGGACTTAACATGATCTAAATCTTAACTTTTAATTCTTAATACACTCTAAGTTAATTTACATACACGGAATATTTACAAAATCCGGATCCGATGATAATATGAAAAGCTAGATTTTTACAATTGACAAAATGATTTAAAGCACTAGCGCACAGTTCACGAACACTCGATCTCGACGCCGCGTCACGCTGTTATCACGCAGTGAACCTCTCCCTCTGATACTGAAGATTTTCCCCTTCCTAGTTTACTCTTTGCTGAGGGGTACTATTTAAATGACAATCGATGCCGATTTTCAATCCCACCCTGGTTTTATGGGCCCACCGTGGGCCCGATTTCTGCACTCGTGATCGAAACAGCTCAACACCCTTGATCGCAAACTTGTGTTTGAGGGCCTTTTGAGATCCCGGACGAGCCCCCAATGTAAATTGCTCGTTCTAAGCTTCCCCCGAGTTCAGTTTCAGTAAAAACACTGAATCAAGCACTTGAACAACTTTATTTTAACAAAAGCACAATTATAGTTCAACTACTGTACTTATCCCACCACGGGTTCGATCCTCGTATCTGCCTGATCAAGCGCTCTAGGCCTCGCTCAAACAGAGACACTCCAGAAAGTCACGCAGTCTCAAGCGCTCTCCCAGAAAATCGACGCTGGACCTCGTGGTAGCAGACTTTTATATGTCCCGGGACCTCGAGGGGCCGAACCACATGGGGGTGGTCTCTTAATAATCCAATTACAGATATTGATTAAGCCCATACATAACAGACATTTCCCTAACCCAATAATACAGCAGCTTAATACATTGTATTCAGACCGGACTTCACAAGGAAGCCAGCTTAGAAACATTTACCCTGATCTACAAGAAACCCAGACAAGGCTCAATACCTCATCCAATCAACACTAGGCAAAGTAGAACTCTGCAACATTATTTACAATTATTTACAAGGTGCATGTCTGGTTTGCAGCCATCCAATCCATTCTATGCATTTTGCACCTAATTGACAGGGTCTGCAGATTATCTAATTCTTTTCTTGCAAATTGTATCTAGGCTCTAGACATATCTAGGCTCTAGACACACTGGCACCACTCTGCCGCTTGTCCCAGCTCTGCAGAGAGCAATTCCAAATTGACCAAATGTCCCAGCAGCCCTGAAGCTTTTACCCCATTTTTAAGTCCTAGCCTCTCCAAATTGGCCAGGATTAACAAAGGCAACCTTTTCACACAGACGGTGATGGATACATAGAACAAGTTTAGCTTGGTTTAGAGATACAGCACAGAAACAGACCCTTCAACCCATCGAGTCTGTGCCGACCAGTGATCCCTGCACACCAACACTACCCTACACACACTAGGAACAAGTTACAATTTTACCGAACCCAATTAACCACCAAACCTGTACGTTTTCGGAGTGTGGGAGGAAATCAGAGCTTCTGGAGGAAACCCACGCAGGTCATATGGAGAACGTACTAACTCCGTACAGACAGCACAGTCAGGATCCAAACCTGGTCTCTGGTGCTACAGGGATCTTCTGAGATGGATACAATTACAATGTCTATAGGACATTTGGACAATTATTCAATTATACTTGAGTGAAATTCTTTGCTTTTGGCATACAATATACAAAGTACAGTAAAGAGTCGCCACGTTTCTGGTGCTGACCAAGTTATAAACGTACTCATTAGAGCCATGCTGGTTCCTCTTTGTTCTTATGGTCATAAGGAATAGGAGGAGAATTAGGCCATTTGGCCCAACAAGTCTATTCTATCTCTGATCTATCTCTCCCTCTTGACCCCATTCTCCTGCCTTCTCCCCATAACCTCTGAAACCCGTACTGATCTGGGCGTCTCTCTCCCCCTCTGGGCACGTCCCTCTTTGTTCCCGGTGGCACGACCCGTCCTCCGACCGATCGACCTCGTGGCCCCTGTGCCCGCCAATGCCAGTGACTTATCAGGCCTTCGGGAACGAGTGGGCACGAGTTTGGTGTTGGCTGCTGGTCCCAGGGGTCCGGACTCAATGGCTGGCAGGCACGTGAGTTAAAACACTGGTTCCCAGTACCAGCAATTTTGCCCTTGGCCCCGGGGGAGAAGTCAGCACTATGCCTCCTCTTGATTCAGTGATTCTATGATGCTTTATTGTCAGATGTACCTAGGTACATGTCAGGTCCCCCCGCCACGGGTACCATGTAATCCCGTGGTACCTGCTCCATGGTTGGATAGTCCGCAACTCCCCCACCTGGTTTGCCAGGTGAGGAGGGGGCTGTGGACCCCCAGCAGGACCAAAAACAAGACGTGTCAAAGGGCGGATGAGCTTCTAGCGAGCCCACGACCATCCACACTTAGGTAGAAGTTGCGATCACTGTGGTACACGGCGTTGTAAGGAATGATGATAAAGCACACACACACCAAAATCCTGTACTTCCAGTGGCGGAGGTCCGCAGGAACTGGAGGACAGAGATGTGTGGTGCTTCCGTCACTGTTTTCATTAGAAACCAGCACCACTGCGCCACTAATGTTTTCAACGCTAATGAACGAAATCCTAGGTACGGTGAAATGCTTTGCTCTTTGCAGACAACGGGACTATATTGAATACTTTTGTAACTTTGTCGGTGACCCTGTATTGTATGCAAAAAAAAATTTCCCGAGTACAAAGAACACGTGACTATGAAGTATCATTCGATCAATCGACCCGTTACAATCAAACAGCAGACTTCAGCTCGGCAGCACATTAGTGTCGACATGTTTCTGGCGCCAAGTTAATCGAATAGACTTATGTGCTCACGGTGGTGAACCAGGGCTGCCAGCGCGCGTGGCTGCAGGTATACGGTCTCCCTACGCTCTCCGTGGTTGCTCACACGTCCCTCCTCGCTCTCGACGGCGCGGGTCCCGTCAACGCCGGTGGACCAGGGCCAGGTTCGTAGCCCCTTGGGTGAACAGGGCCCACCAGCGGGTCTGCCAACCTCAGTCCGCGGTGGCTGAGCCGGAGGAGGAAGAAAAGGACCTCAGACTACCGTGGCAACTGAGTTGTATCTGGAGATCGATCACTGTGGCTTAGCAAGATCAATGACTGGATCAGAATGAGTTACTCCCCCACCTCTACTTGCCCTGCAACCCTTACCCGCTCATCCTAAACTCAGCTATCTTTTAGTTGAGTTTAGTTTAGAGATACAGCGCAAAAACCGGCTCTTCAGCCCACCGAGTCGCCGCTGAGCAGCGATCCTAACACAAGCGACAATTTACAATATTACCCATTTTGACCAATAGCCAGTTAACCTACAAACCTCTATGTCTTTGGAGTGTGGGAGGAAACCGGAGCGCCCGGAGAAAGCCCACGCATGTCACAGGGAGAACGTACAAACTCCGTACAGACAGCATCCGTAGTCAGGATCAAACACTGGTCTCTGGGGCTGTGAGGCAGCAACTATGTGACACCCCACATTTTAATGATTATCCACTTTGGTTATCCACTTTGGTAGCAAAAACAGGAAGGCAGATTACTATCTAAATGGTGTCAAGTTGGGAAAAGGGGAAGTACAACGGGATCTGGGGGTCCTTGTACATCAGTCTATGAAAGTAAACATGCAGGTACAGCAGGCAGTGAAGAAAGTGAATGGCATGTTGACCATTATAACAAGAGGAATCGAATATAGGAGCAAAGAGGTCCTTCTGCAGTTGTACAGAGCCCTAGTGAGACAGTATTATTATCTTTTACCTTAATATCTGTCCGGCCTTGTTTATCTCAAGTTATCCTGGACATCAGATGCTTGTCTGAGTGCAGATCATTGATTAAGTTTGGAGGCCACAATGTTTTCCATTACAGGAGCTCCCCGATTTATGCTGCTTCGACTTACGATATCTCAACGTTACGGTCGGCAAACGCTCGGCAGCAGCAGCGAGCCGCGTGCCACTTCTGGTCACGTGATCACATTGTATTAAATGCGTTTTCCACTTGCGATATTTTCGGTTTACGATGGGTTTATCTGAACGTAACCTCGTCGTTGGTCGAGGAGCAGCTGTGTATCATCCATTCCCTCAGCAGGTCCACTAATAAATGGCTTGGCAGTCAATTTGATGTGTAAATTTTCGTGTGATTTTCTGATTTAAACAGGAATACTCGGAGCTGAGAGCAGGAGTTTGACCCGTGTTGCACAAGAAATATCATTTGTTGTTCGATTAAGAACAAAGCCTTGCTGAAGGGATCCAGTGGGAGGTAAGAATAATGAAGATTTAGTGATTTACCTGGATTTAGAACACTATTACTTTCCAAACAGACCTTGTAAACTTCAGCTTAGTGGGGAACAGTCAGAGTTCAGAGTTCCAACTAAACGTTATTTTTTTTCCAGTCTCGCCAGAGCTAAACTTCTGACTTGAGCCCTAGAGGACTTGACTTCATGGGGCAGGGTTGGTCATGCATGAAGGCAGTGAGGAGTTCTTGGTCTCGAGTCAGGCCAGACAGGGACTCACGAGAAGATATTAACTACATGTTGGTGAGTGTTGTCCTCTGTATAGAAACATAGAAACATTCGGCTCTTCGAGCCAGCACCGCCATTCTATATGATCATGCAAAATCAGTATCCTTCCTGTTTTCTCCCCATATCCCTTGATTCTGTTAGCCCTAAGAGCTAAATCTAACTCTCTCTTGAAAACATCCAGTGAATTGGCCTCCACTGCCTTCTGTGGCAGAGAATTCCACAGATTCACAACTCTCTGGCAGAAAAAGTTTTTCCTCATATCCGTGAGGAAGGATGTGTTGGCATAAAGGGTCCAGAGGAGGTTTACAAGAATGATCCTGGGAATGACTGGGTTAATGCCTGAGGAGTGTTTGATGGCTCTCGGCCTGTATTCGCAGGAGTTTAGAAGGATGAGGGGGATCTCATTGAAACTTGCCCCATAGTGAACAGCTGAGATAGAGTGGATGTGGAAAAGATGGTTCCAGTAGTGGGAGACTCTCGGACCAGAGGGCACAGAGGCCAATTGGAGGCCAATTAATTTGGTACTTTTTGGGGAGAAGGCAGGAGAATGGGGTTGAGAGGGTAAAATAGATCAGCCATGATTGAATGACGGAGTGGACTCAATGGATTGAATGACCTAATTCTGCTCCTATAACCTATGGCCTTATGCTGGCCAGATTTGTTCAGCCAATGAGTTGTAGGTGGAACAGGTTTTGATGCACAGAAAATAGAAAGATTAAACGAGAACTTACCGTTTGCAGTTTGATCTTTATTTTATGAGAAGTTGAAGTGAGGGACTACATGAAGAGCCCGCCAGCCCGTATGCGCGTCAATCTTCAGAGCAACTGTATGAAACCACAGAAAAGATTAATAACCGTTGACTTACCGAATGATCTTTATGAGATTCAGGGTTGGGAGGGCACGTAGTCCCTCACTTCAATTTCTCTTAAAATAAAGATCAAACTTCAAATGGTAAGTTCTTTAATAGAAACATAGAAATTAGGTGCAGGAGTATTCAGCCCTTCGAGCCTGCACCGCCATTCAATATGATCATGGCTGATCATCCAACTCAGTATCCCGTACCTGCCTTCTCTCCATACCCTCTGATCCCCTTAGCCACAAGGGCCACATCCAACTCACTCTTAAATATATGAACTGGCCTCAACTACCCTCTGTGGCAGAGAGTTCCAGAGACTCACCACTCTCTGTGTGAAAAAAGTCTTTCTCATCTCGGTCTTAAAGGATTTCCCCTTATCCTTAAGCTGTGACCCCTTGTCCTGGACTTCCCCAACATCGGGAACAAATCTTCCTGCATCTAGCCTGTCCAACCCTTAAGAATTTTGTAAGTTTCTATAAGATCTTAATCTCCTAAATTCCAGAGAGTATAAACCGAGTCTATCCAGTCTCTTCATAAGACAGTCCTTCCCAGGAATCAAACCTTCTCTGCACTCTCTCTATGGCAATAATGTCCTTCCTCAGATTTTGCACGCAATACTCCAGGTGTGGTCTCACCAAGACCCTGTACAACTGAAGTAGAACCTTGCTCCACTCAAATCCTTTTGCTATGAAAGCTAACATCATTCGCTTTTTTCACTGCTGCTGCACCTGCATACTTTCAATGACTGGTGTACCATGACACCCACATCTCCCCTTTTCCTAATCGGTAATAGTTGCTTTCTGTTTTTGTTCTATATCTTTCTATTTTATATCGAAGTCACGTGTGACTACATGAAGCCTTCAAAGCTCCATAGTTTCATGCAGTAAACCAATCTGTGTGTGAAACACTTAAACAGATAAACCATAAATGTTAGAAAAGACATGGGTTATTAACAACATGATGCTAACTTGCATACATGTCCATTGACGAGCATGCGGGCTGGCGGGCTCTTCACGTAGTCAATCACGTGACTTTGATATAAAATCCTATATTGAACACCACAGTCAATTATCCAGAAAACAGAATCTACTTAAAGTGAAGACAAGAATCTATGGCAACTTCTCCGAATATAAGTGGGATCACTTCACCGTGGTTGGATATAAAATACACATATAACATTGATCTCAGGTGTTTAATCCGTGTTCGCTGGGCAGTGGAACTACCCAGTCATGCTCACTCTGGCTTGTATTGTCACTAGAAGCAACCAGTGAAAAGTCACACATCAGCAGTCCATTTTCTGAGCTCAGAGAGTCAATGCAATCAAATGCTAATAGGTTGCCTTGTACATATTGTATTTTATGTTTTTCTTTAAACTCACTGCAGTTGCTGCCTTACAGCACCAGAGACCCAGGTTCGATCCTGACCAACGACTGTTGTCTGTACAGAGATGGTACATTCTCCCCGTGACCACGAGGGGTTTCTCTGGGTACTCCGGTTTCCTCCCACATTCCAAAGATGTACAGGTTTGTAGGTTAGTTGGATACAGTAAAATTACAATTTGTTCCTAATGTGTGAGATAGTGCTAGTGTGCAGGGATCGCTGGTCGATGCAGGCTTGATGGGCCCAAAGGCCTTTGTCTGCACTGTATGTCTAAATTGAACTGTGGGGTGGCATGGTGGCACAGTGGTAAAGTTCCAGCGCTTACAGCGCTTGCAGTGCCGGAGACCCAGGTTCGATCCTGACTACGGGTGCTGTCTGTGTGGAGTTTGTACGTACGCCCCATGGCTGAGTGGGTTTTCTCTGAGATCTTCGGTTTCCTCCCACACTCCAAAGACGTGCCGGTATGTAGATTAATTGGCTTGGTCTGTGTGTAAAATTATCCCTAGTGTGTGTAGGACAGTGTTGATGTGCGGGAATCGCTGGTTGGCGCGGACTAGGTGGGCCGAAGGACCCGTTTCCTCTCTGTATCTCTAAACGTAAACACTGTTTAGCATGTATGAAAAATAGGGACCATGCTGCTCATTGGACTGTATATAAGTCTTCATGGGAGTTAAGTGTACAATACAATCAGCTCTTGTGTTCAAAGGAATTGCAGATGTTTGTATATAGTGAAGGTAGGCACAAGAGTACTGCAGTAACTCAGCGGGTCAGGCAGCATCAACGTGAAAAAAGATCGGTGATGCTTTGGGTCTGAAAAAGGGTCCCGACCCGAAATGTTGCCCAGCCTTTATCTCCAGGGATGCTGCTTGACCCACTGAGTTACTCCAGCACTTGGAGTACAATCAGCTCTTGGCAGTCCATTCAATTTGGACTTGAATATCTGGTGTTGTTCAAAATGAGTTTCCTTTGTTTGGCTCCGTGCATTTGCTTGTAAGCTTAACCTAGCCAAAACGAAAAGCTTTTATGCTGGATCAGATATCGGAGGCTGGCAGACGGTGAAACAGATATATGTAGTCTAATTACAAGTCTTCAAGCTAAACATGTGGCGTAACTTGTTGACTGGATGACATTTCCACCTTATCTCATGGCCCAAAGCAACCAGTCTCTGACTCCCCTGTGGCCATCAATTGTATTGTGCTAATGAAAAGTTCACAAGGCCAGCGATGACTTGAGTAACTCAGCAGGTCAGTCAGCATCTCTGGAGAACATGGATTGTGATTTTTCGGGTCGGGACCGTTCTTCAGGCTGATTGTGGGGGGGGGAGGGGGAGGAGGAGGAGGGGGAGAAAAAAACAGGAAAGGGGAAGGGGTAAGAACAAAGCCAGGCAAGTGGCAGGTGAAAATAAGACACAAAATGCTGGAGTAACTCAGCGGGTCAGGCGGCATCTCTGGAGAAAAGGAATAGGTGATGTTTCGGGTCCAGCTTTCTCCCTCCCACCACCCCTACCACAATCAGTCTGAAGAAAAGTCCCAAACAGAAATGTCACCCATCATGTTCTCCAGAGATGCTGCCTGACCTGTTCGAGTTACTCCAGCCCCTTGTGTCTATCTTTGGTATAAAACCAACATCTGCAGTTTCTACAGTCACCTTTGCAAATTAAAACCTACACGCCAGCACTGTGTGTCCTTTTTTTTTGTAATCCAGCACCTGCAGTTCCTTGTAGCTCCTAACTCTTTGAGAATGTTGAATGAGGGATACAAGAGCAATTGAAAAAGACGACAGACATTGATCGACAGCTCCTACCTCGGACCACCACTCACCTCTATCGCTTGTTACGAGCAGCGTTCTCCAGCAGGGTAGCACATCGGCACAGTGAGTAGAGCTGCCGCCTCAAAGCGTTGGAGACCCAGGTTTAATTCTGACGTCGGCCACTGACTGTGAGGAGTTTGCACGTTCTCCCTGTGACCGCGTGGCTTTCCATCCGGGTGCTCCAGTTTCTTCCCTCATCCCAAAGACATACCGGTTCAAGATGTACGGACGTTCACGATCTATTCTCCTTTTTCCTTAAACCTCGTCCCCTTTGATGTCTCGCTTTCACACCTGCACATTCTTTATCTCTGTGTCTCCCTCTCCCCTGACTCTCAGATGGAAGAAGGGTCTCAACCCGAAACATCACCCATTCCTTCTCTCCAGAGATGCTGCCTGTCCCGCTGAGTTATTCCAACATTTTGTGTCTATCTTACAGATTAATCTGTTACTCAATCTCTGTAAACTTGTGTGGGTGAGGGGTAGATTCGGAGTAGGGATGATGAGAATGTGGGGAGAATAAAATGTAGGGTCATTCTGGATGGGAGACTGATGGTCTGCATGGACCTGATGGGCTGAAAGGCCTGTTTCTATGTTGCACAGCTCTAACCCTAACTTAAGTTTGTCACTCCGTAATAGAGTATGGTGGGTAATCTCAAGCTTCTGTTACGTGATGTTTCCTCATCAACTCATTTATACCCATCCTAGTTCTCCGACCAGTGTGAATGGCCTCCTGGTGAACTTTTATCTTGATATGCCTCGCTGTCACCTTCCCTAGCTAACAATGATCTGTTCTACATTTTCC
The DNA here is from genome assembly GCA_035221665.1 of Okamejei kenojei. NCBI lineage: Eukaryota > Metazoa > Chordata > Chondrichthyes > Rajiformes > Rajidae > Okamejei > Okamejei kenojei. The sequence goes on from CM069164.1 coordinate 7,788,479, forward strand.
TTGAACCTCATCCCCTTTGACCTCTCGTTTTCATCCCTTCCCCTTCTGTATCTCTGTGTCACCCTCTCCCCTGACTCTCAGTCTGAAGAAGGGTCTCGGCCCGAAACGTCACCCATTCCTTCTCTCCAGAGATGCTGCCTGTCCCACTGAGTTACTCCAGCATTTTGTGTCTATGTCCAGCGAAACCAGCATCGGCAGTTCCCTTCCACACTAAAGGGCATGTCCCACCTGGGCGTCATTTGCGCAGCATGCAGGTGGCGCGCGAAGATTTTGTGAATCCCAAAATCTTCAGGCGCTGCGCGCGACCGTGAGTCACTGCCTACGCCACCACGTCTCACCACGAGCCATGCACGCGTAATGCATACCAGTCGCGCGTCACGTGCGTGTCACGACGTAATGATGTTTTGTCGTGCGTCGTGACGCGTAAATGACGTCTCGTGAATGACGCGCAAATAACGTCCAAGTGGGACAGGCCCTTTATACTTCCTTTCACATCCACTTAAAAAGCCAAATAAATGTTTTCTGGCGTGGGAGCCACTAAACTGTCACCTCCAAAACACTTTATCCCCAGAACTAAAACCTATATTGTGAAAAGCTTTTAAGCACACCTATTTTATTTTGGAGTCACGTGAGTGACTACGTGAAAAAGCCCCGCCAGGCGCATGTCGCATTGAACGGAGCTGGAGAGCGCAGCTCCACCAGCGTAAGTAGAAAACCTCGCAGGTAAGTGTTTTAAAACTTTCCAACGAGACTTAAGCTCCGTAAGGCTGGCTTGTGAGTCAGCAGGAGCCTGTGGTACAGCGGGAGGAGCAAGCGTGGGTCACGTAGCATTGCGGTCCCATCGCAGCGATCGGGAAAATAGATAAGTGCGGTGCCGGTTCCGATACTGGTGGCCGTTATTCCGTAGTTAATACCCTCCAGCTGCTCTAGAATCGTACGGGCTGAGGCCACAATACGATAGGGAAGCATACAAGGTCTGCTCTGAGTATGTGTTACCAGATGCAGTTTCCTTAGTTTGATGTGTATGATCAGGATATTTGCCTTATTAAACTTCTCATCCCTGCTTTGAGAAAACAAGCAGGTTGAATACGAAGGGGGTTGATTCTGGGGCCAGCAGAGGCAGGGAGATGGGTACAAAGTATTATACCCAATACAGCCACATCAACCCTTATATTGGGAGAACTGTGTGATACTGAGATTAATATAAATATTCTGCAAGCAGAATGTGCCTGTCAGAATCTATAATTCTAAACGTGAACATACATGATTTATGCACAAATACACAAGAAAATGTAAAGAAAGTTTCTCTCCTCCAAGAGAGGACAAGAATGTGGGGGAGACTAGAAATGGAGAAAATGCTCCACACTTTACTCAGTCAAGGGTCCAAAGACCCAGAGATTCCCAGGCAGCCTCCGAAGGAGTTCCATACACTGAGTATGGTGTCTGTTAAAAAAAAATGGGAATCTGACTCTCCAGTGCCTTGTTTAGGTCTCCCTAGAGCAAGATTCGGGAGTACCAGGGCAGGAGGAGAGTGCCCCTGAAGCTGGTGTCCCTACTTATGTGTATACACCAGAGCACAAGAGCCACGCTCCGGGTGTTCCCGATGTAGCATCAAGTTTGCTATATCGGACTGGACTGGTGAGGCTATGGATGAGACCTGGCTGCCAACATTATTTGGTTTCTCACCTGCTCCAAGAAACTGTTATGACTGAAACAGTAAAAAATATATAAAACACCCGTCTATTGTGCCTCGCTCAGGATGCCAACAGTAAACTCAGTAATTTGGGCACCCATGAGCGTAACGATGCGAGGGCAGGAAATGTGTTTCCAGCATGTCCTCTAGCTGATATCAGTTGGCATCACTGCATTTGGGGAAGACATATAGGGTCGATAATGTCCAAAACTTATAAAGACATGCTTGCTTTACTCTGCAATGCCTATTCGAACCTAATTGTATGATGAAAATTGCCATTTGGCCTACATTATACCCAAAAAATGCAGGACTATGTAGGGCAAACAATAACCAGATTAATTATTGGTGAAAATCTGCCAAAACAATTCAGGATCTTCTAGTTCATTTACGGAGGTACAGGAACTTCATTCCATCACAGATAGAACTTCTGGGGTACAACCTCTGGTTGGGTGTAAGATTACAATTGTTTTATAATGAATGATGCTGCATAATATTTGATCGGTTTGGTGTTAGCTGCACCAGAAACTCGTCAGGTGGAAAATATATTCCCAGACAGAAGAAGATGGGGGTTGCAGAATCATTCTGGACCTCACAAACTTTAATTCATATGTTCAGTATAGGCATTTAATAAAGTACACCTTCAACACTGTAACGCAGTTGTTATCACAAGGCTGCTACGTGGCTACTACAGATCTAAAAAAGATACCTTATTATTCAGTACCAATGCATCATTATCGCAGGTACTTTAAGTTAATTTGATGGGTCAGCTGAGGCAATTTAAAGAATTACCTAATGGGTTAACTTCAGCTCTCAGGCTGTTCACAAAATTATTGAAACCAGCACTGGTGTTACTGAGGGCTCAGAATCACATTGTAATGGTTTATCTAGAGGCTATGTTAATTGTAAATGCCACTCAGGAGACAGCTGAAGAACTGGTTTCAGCAACCATAAGCCTATTGAAAGGCTAGGGTTTCTGTCCATCCAACAACATCTAAGTTACAGCCATCCCAAACAATTGATTATTTGGGGTTTGTCATTAATTCAGTTGATATGTCAGTAACTTGCCAACAGATAAGGTTGGGGATATTACAAATGTCTGTACTTGTCATTTTCACACTACAAACAGCTTACAATGGCTTGTTTCCTTTATCATCGATACTTTTTTGCATATCTTTCATTCATTGTTCTTTATCTCTCCACATCACCGTCTATATCTCTCGTTTCCCTGATCCCTGACCAGTCTGAAGAAGGGTCTTGACCTGAAACGTCGCCTATCTCCTTCGCTCCTTAGATGCTGCTGCACCCGCTGAGTTTCTCCAGCCTTTTGTGTACCCTCTGTACTTGTCTCGCTGAGAGACCTTATCCCTCCATCCGAGAAGTAGCTATGGGTATTGGTAAAATTGTAGCAGCATTCCTGCTGTCGAGTTTGGACCTCTGCATTATCAAGGTCTGCAAAGAGCCAGAGGACAAGCACTAAAAATAAAATTAAAAAAAATAAATAAATAAATAAATAAATAAATAAATAAATAAATAAATAAATAAATAAAATAATAATAACAAGATAAAAATAAAATAAAAATAAAATAAAAAGCATCCAGGTCATTTGATAGGTCCATGTAGTTACCAACTAAAGCTTTAGCTGAAATGCAACGGTGGATTCTCAATGTTGCACAAGCTACTAGAAAATATTTTGGTTCAGCAACCTTCAGTGGTATTACAAACTGATGGGAGTGCTCTCGGATGGGGAGGTAAGGACAGCGCCACCAGTTGAGGTGGTTGATGGACTGTCCAAGACGATTAATTCTCCTAACACATGGTATCAATTATTTGGAGTTATTGGGGGCGTTTTATGCATTGATAGCTTATTGTTCTACAATGAATGACTTACATGTTCAATTACATGTAGACAATACCACAGCTGTGGGAGAGACAATATTGTGGCAGACAACAGATCACGAAAGTTCAATGACAATACAGAATGGATGTTAAATCCAGAAGTTCAAAAAGATTGTCAGTCGGTATGGGTACCAAATATTGATCTGTTTTCGTCCAGATTAAATCTCCAGTTGCCTAAATATGTCTCATAGGAGCCAGACCCACGAGTAGTAGTGGTGGATGCATTCTCGCTACATTGGGGAAGTATAATCTTCTATGTTTTCCCCATTTTGCCTGATTAGACAATGTCACCAAAATAGAGCAAGAATCTGCCGCAGGCATTTGGTGGTTCCAAACTGGTCTACACAGCCATTGTTCCCATTGGTGCTCAGAATGATGACTCAGCCATTCATGACAACCCCCAGCTGCAGTAATTGTTGGTAAATCCAGTACAGGAGAAGTCATCCATTACATGATCGTATTAATTGTTAATCTGCAGGTTCTGATGGACTGTCGGATAGGACCATGGATGTTATAACTGCAGCTTGGAGAGATAGCACTAAGAAACAATATATGTCTCATATAAGGAAATGGGAAATCTTTTGTATACAGTCAGATATATTTTATCATACTGCAAACATATCGGACGTATTGGAGTTCCTTGCTATGTTGCACCTGAGTTATAATTCCATTAATAGTGCTCGGAGTACTTTGTCCTCCTATTTAGGACAATTTTCAGAACGACAATCTATCGCGTCATCCGTTAATATCCCGATTTATGAGAGGAATTTTAATAAAATCCTACCAAACCCAGATATATAGAAATCTTGGATGTCAGTATAATTCTCACATTGCTTCGGCAGTGGGCTCCAATTACGTCACTGTCTTTTCAGAACTTAATATTTAAAGTGGTTATGCTCATGCCATTAATATCAGCACAATGAGTACAAACATTACAAATGTTGCGCTGAGATTGTATGCAGTTGGCTGTAGATAAAATTACTTTTTATGTCTATGATCTAAGCAAGCAAAGCAAGCCAGGAAAGGCTGGAACCAAGGTAATCTTTAAAGCATACCCTGTCGACCAAACATTGCGTGTGGTTAAGCATCTGACTCACTATATTAAAGTAACTAAGAGTCTCCGAGATTGTGAGACACCAATGCTCATTACCCACAAAAAACAAAACAAAAAAACATATAAACACATATTTTTTAAAATAAATAAATAAATAAAAAAGTGACAGTACAAACTATTTCTAGATGGTTAAACCAGGTTCTGTATTTAGCTGGATGCTCATGTGTTTAAATCTCAACTCCACAAGGGCGGCATGAATGTCCGAGGCGAAGGCGCAGGATGTGCCGCTCGACCAATTTCTAGAGGCTGCAGGATGGTCTAAAGAAGTAAATTTTTCTAGATTTTATGATAAACCTGCTGTCACAGTGCCAGGGTTTGCACATGCTATGTTGTGTTCTGTTCAATTTGTTTGCTTTGTTTCTTATCATTGTTTCATATCATTTGTTGTAATTTTCCCCTGGGATAGAGGGGTTATTACTTTCCTTGTTATTATTATTATTATTAACATAGTTATTGAATAATTTGAAGCAATGTTCAAAATATTATTTATTCACTGCTGTGTCAACTGAAGCAGTGTGTCGTATGGAGTGAATCTACGGCATGAAAATCACAGAGCTTTAAAATCTTCACGTAGTCACTCACGTGACTCCGAAGTAAAATAGTAAGATTAAACGAGAACTTACCTGTTCGAAGTTTGATCTTTATTTTATGAGGAGTTACGATGAGGGATTACGTGTCCTCCGCTCCCGGCCCTCATAATCTAAAGGTTCATCTGGTAGTTCTAGTCTTCTGTAAGCCTTACTATCTCACTTCGGCTATCGGTTTCAGTGTTTTTCATGCCACTGCTTTGAAGTATGACGCGCATGCGCCTGGCGGGGCTTCTTCACGTAATCCCTCATCGTAACTCCTCATAAAATAAAGATCAAACTTCGAACAGGTAAGTTCTCATTTAATCTTACTATTAAATTGCAGTTTGTGTCTGCAATCAGTATTCCTCAGGTCATATACTGGATTACTGTTACATGAGCATAATGGTGAAATGATTACCTTCCCAGTTTGAACCAAATAATACAACATATTTGTTCCTGAATTTTTAATATATTTGCAAAGGTCGTGATGCCTCGAAAGCTTGGGCAGCACACAAAGGGGAATGCGGTAGGAAGCAACTGCAGATGCTGGTTTAGGTCTCGATTCGAAACGTCACCCACTCCTTCTCTCCAGACATGCTGCCTGTCCCGCTGAGTTACTCCAGCTTTTTGTGTCTAACAAAGGGAATGGTGATCTGCCAGCTTTTTCACCCATCTGGAACCAGTTCTTACCCTGTTATCCTCAGGGATTGGCACTGAAGGAATTCTTAACCATTCTAATGGAGACACAAGGAACTGCAGACGTTGGAACCTCGAACAAAACACAAAGTGCTGCAGTAACTCGGTGGGTCAGGCAACACCTGTGGAGGGGAAATGGACAGTTGCCATTTTAGATTGGGAGGTAGACAGAAATGCTGGAGAAACTCAGCGGGTGCGGCAGCATCTATGGAGCGAAGGATATAAGCAACGTTTCGGGCCGAAACCCTTCTTCGGACTATTTCCTTCGCTCCTATAGATGTGCCTCACCCGCTGAGTTTCTCCGGTATTTTTGTCTACCTTCGATTTTCCAGCATCTGCAGTTCCTTCTTGAACATTTTAGATTGGGACCCTTCTTCAGACCTTTTCTTTTAGATTAGTTTAAGTTTAGTGCATGGAACAGCCCGCTGAATCCACGCTAACTATAGATCACACCTGTTCACACTAGTTCTATGCTATCCCACTCCATACAAACTAGGGCATAATTTACAGAGGCCAATAAACCGACAAACCTGCCCGTCTTTGGGATGTGCGAGGAAACCGGAGGAAACCCATGTAGTCACAGGAAGGACATGCAAACTCTGCACAGACAGCACTGGAGGTCAAGATCGAACCTGAGTCTCTGGCGCTGGGAGGCAGCAGCTCTCCCAACTGCGCCATTGTGCCACTCAATTTGTTCATATTTTCTCTCATTTCGCCTCATTATTCAGTTCTAACTTCTAATGAAAGATGAGCACTTACTCAAACCCAACCAGGGCTGGGGATGTAACCCTTTATATTCACGGGGACCTTGGTCAAATATCCTGGACATGGTGAGGGTGGGACTGTCGTATATTTGTACAAAGTATATTTGATTCATTTTGGAACATCTTTTGGACTTTTAGAGACACAGCACGGCAACAGACGCTCTTTGGCCCACCGAGTCCGCACCGACCAGCGATATCTCCTGTACACTTGCGCTATCCTGTACACTAGGGCCAATTTACAATTTTACCAAAGCCAATTAACCTACAAACCTGTACGTTTTTGGAGGGTGGGAGGAAGGTAGAGCACCCGGAGAGAACCCACGCAGGCACGTACATACTCCGCACTGACAGCAGCCGCAGTCAGATTGAATCCGGGTCCCTGCCGCTGTAAGGCAGCAACTCTACTGCTGCACTACCGTGCCTTAATATTGAGGCAATTTATATGGTGTAGCTACAGGTAATGCTCTACAAGATCAAGCAGCTTTGCTTTCACCTGACAACAGAAACCGATGACAAATTAGTCCTATCAATTCATTTCTCCCTCTTGGTCTCCGACTCTTTAGGAATTTTGTTTTATTTTATACGATTAAAAATTACTATTATTAAGAATTATAAGCATTATTACCATTCCTGGCATATGGTAATATCTGCATATGTCAGTTTAAGAATAAGGGGTGGGCCATTTAGGACTGAGAGTTGTGAATCTGTGGAATTCTCTGTCACAGAAGGCAGTGGAGGCCAATTCACTGGATGTTTTCAAGAGAGAGTAGGATTTAGTTCTTTGGGCTAACGGAATCAAGGGATATGGGGAGAAAGCAGGAACGGGGTACTGATTTTGGATGATCAGCCATGATCATATTGAATGGCGGTGCTGGCTCGAAGGGCTGAATGGCCTACTGCTGCACCTATTTTCTATGTTTCTATATTTCCATTTGAATGGTCAGGTCGTCAAATCAAGTTAATTGTCATATGCTCATACACAGTGAGGTTCTTGCTCTTGGCATCACAAAATATAAATTATACATTAATTATATCAAACAGTGAAAAGAAAAAGTTGGCGAAAAGAAGGCATATGAGCAAAATAAACTGAAGGGAACAAGTCCATGTTAAGGGCCCGTCCCACTTTCACGACCTAATTCATGACCTCTGCCGAGTTTGCCCTTGACTCATACTCGGAGCATGGTCGTCACGAGGTCATAGGAGGTCGTAGGTAGGTCGTAGCAGGTCGTGATGCTAGTCGTAGGTACTCGTGGCATCAAGTAGGTCGGGGCGTTTTTTCTAGCATGATGAATAATGTCTACGAGTAAAAAAGGTCTTGAATTAGGTCGTGAATTAGGTCATGAAAGTGGCACAGGCCCTTCTTTGTGGCACACCTTCTTTGTGGCCACACTGTTTAGGACGGGGCAGAGATGCTGATCAGGAAGGCTGCCTTCCCAATCTGTCCCGCATTGCTGCAAATAACACACAGAGATTCTGATTAATAAAGCTATCTTATGATCGTGTTGCAGTCTGATCCAAGTCAGCCTGTCATCATTAAATTGCTGCAGAAAGTTATTGATACAAATGGCAAATTGACTCAGCATTGATCTCCCTGTCCAGGCTTTCTAATGTTAAATATGTATCCATCAAATGCACACCTTGCCTGCTGATGAATGCAGGAAACAGGAAAGGAGACACAGGAGGCTGCAGTGCTGAAATCTTGAGCAAACATCAAACTGTTGGAGGAACTCAGCGCCCAGGTAATTTCTATGCCGAGAGATGGGCAGATGATGTTTCAGGTCGGGACCTGAGATTTTTTTTCCTTTAGCACAACATCTCTCAAACTATATATACAAACACACATGCACAGACACACAGAGTCATTCACACACACACAAAACCGTTCACTCAGACACACACAGACACAGACACACACAGTCACACATATACTCACAGTCATTCACACACGCACAAAGCCATTCACGCATACACACACAGACACACATATACTCACAGTCACACACATGCACAAAGCCATTCACGCATACACACACAGACACACACAGTCATAAACACACACACAAACGCACAAAACCGTTCACTCATACACACACACACACACACAAATGTAAACGCAAACACACAGTCACACGTACACACACTGTCAAACACAAATATATCCAGTCACACACACACACACACACACACACACACACACACACACACACACACACACACACACACACACACACACACACACACACACACACACACACACACACACACACACACACAGTCATTCACACACACACACACCTTCTACCCCATCTATGGCAGGTGTGCACTGATGTCAATATCTAAGTGCAAGTGTGCCATGCTCAACCACTAATGACCACCTGAGGTGACAGGGTAAATTAGTGAGCTACATGGTTAAAGTAAGTGATTAAACTTGCACAACCTTGGCAGGACATCTGTTTACATCTACAAAATGTAACGTGTATTCTATGTGAGAAAATTGAAACTGCTTGTGTGCAAATATATATTTAAGCAGTCTAACTGGCAACGTCACCTCGTTAATTTGGTTTCAGATACTCCCGACAAATACTTAAATAATAACTTAGAATGTTTATAAATTCTGCACGAAACATAGATTAATAACATTCAAAATCTTCCATTGGATATATTTTTTTTTAATGAAATATCTTCATTAAAATGAAAATAATTGTTGGGTCTTCGTCTGTGGTCTTGAGCCTGGAGGCGTTAAGCACAAATCTGAAATAAAAACAGAAAATGCAGAGGCAATTAGCAGGTCAGATAGTTTCTGAGAAAATGTTAGTGTTTCATGACCTAAAATGAGAAAACAAGATAGTGTTAAATTGCAGAGAACTTGAGGAAAGAACAGAGTGCTGGCTGGATTAGCAAGTTTCAGCTACAGAGAGAGATTGGCTTGTTTTCTCTGGAACGTCGGATATTGAGGGGAGACTTGATTGAAGTATATAACATTATGAGAGGCACCGGTGGGGAAAGACTGTGCAAACCTTTTTTCTCAGGGTGGAATGGTCCAACATAGAGGACTTAGCTATAAAATGAGATGGGGAAAATATCGTGGAGATGTGCGGGGCATGTTTTCTCGCCCAAGCAGTGGTGGGGGCCTGGAACGCGTTGCCAAGGATGGTGGTGGAGACAGATGTAATAGTAGCATTTCAGAAGGTTTTGGATAGACATAGAGATTTGCAGAGAACAGGGGGATGTGGATGACTGGCAGGCAAATGTGATCAGTTCAACTAGGCATCACGCTCGGCATGGTCATTGTGCTGGACTGTTCCACAGACTAATGCCCCTGTCCCACTTAGGAAACCTGAACGGAAACCTCTGGAGACTTTGCGCCCCACCAAAGGTTTCCGTGAGGTTCCCGGAGGTTTTTGTCAGTCTCCCTAATGGTCGAAAGTGGTTTCCGTTTTAAAAATCGGTAATGTTTTAGCCGAAGCCGGTTGCGATGCTAGTTGAAGGTGGTTGCCGGAGGACAAACGCCTCCGGGAACCGCACAGAAACCGTGGGTGGGGCGCAAAGTCTCCAGAGGTTTCCGTTCAGGTTTCCTAAGTGGGACAGGGGCATAAGACACAACAATTCTAAGAACACCTCTCATATAACGAGGCAAGTTGGCCCTGGTGATCTCATCGTTTACAGAGTCAACCCACATGAAGAAACTGTGAAGTGCAGATAGGAAAAAGCCACAAAGAGCTGGTGTTAATTAGTGGGTCAGGCAGCATCCCAGGGGAACATAGAGAGGTGATATTTTGAGTCAGGTCCCTTCAGACTGATTATAATGGGGGTGGGGGAGAAGAAAGCTGGAAGAGAAGAGAGGCAGGGCAAGGCCTAGAAGATAATAGGCCGAAGATCAAAGATAGATACAAAATGCTGGAGTAATTCAGCGGTTCAGGCAGCATCTCTGGAGAGAAGGAATAGGCGAAGTGTCTGCAGAAGCGTCTCGACCCAGAATGTCACCCATTCCTTCTCTCCAGAGATGCCGCCTGTCCCGCTGAGTTACTCCAGCATCGTGTGCCCATCTTCGGTGTAAACCAGCATCTGCAGTTCCTTCCCACACATAGGTAATAGGCTGACACTGGTGAGGAGCTTTGTGTTTTTCTTTCCGTGCATTATGCCATGTGGAAGATGAAATGTTTTTTCTCAAGTTTAATTTCTCAACATCAATGGGGCGTTTAGAGAGCTATAGACAGAGAAGTGGGAGTAGAGGTGGGAGTGAGATGAAGTGGGAGTGCAGTTGGATTAATAGACAATAGGTGCAGGAGTAGGCCATTTGGCCCTTCGAGCCAGCACCGCCATTCAATGTGATCATGGCTGATCATCCCCAATCAGTACTCCGTTCCTGCCTTCTCCCCATATCCCCTGACTCCGCTATTTTTAAGAGCCCTATCTAGCTCTCTCTTGAAAGCATCCAGAGAACCTGCCTCCACCGCCCTCTGAGGCAGAGAATTCCACAGACTCACCACTCTCTGTGAGAAAAAGTGTTTCCTCATCTCCGTTCTAAATGGCTTACTCCTTATTCTTAAACTGTGGCCCCTGGTTCTGGACTCCCCCAACATCAGGAACATGTTTCCTGCCTCTAGCGTGTCCAAGCCCTTAACAATTTTATATGTTTTAATGAGACTGAGTGTCCCCTGTCTCCATCTCTGATCCTAATCTGAATTGTGGCGGCTCCAGTGGCCCAACTGGCCCGACCTAGCAGCAGCCCCAGCTGCTCCATTCCGGCAGTCTCTTGGAGCTGTGGCGATGGAGCTGTGGCGGCACTCCAGCGTTCCCACCATGGGCCCCCGGGACTTGGATTTGTAAACCTGGCACGCTGCAGACCCAGTGTCGACATTCGGGAGTCACAGGTTCAATACCAGTGCCCCATCAGTGTACAATAAAGTGATTCCGGGACTGAAGAATCGCCGGAGTTTTCATATATTTGCCAATGGGAAATGAAGCAACATCAGAGCTGGATCACCCATCACAGAGGGAAACGAGAGACAGACTTTTGCCTTCCATCACAGTGAGGAGGTGTTTGGTGAACTCACTGTGGTGGATGTTAAATTTTGTGTGTTTTTGTTACTAATGTATGACTGCAGGCACGAAATTTCGTTCATGACAATAAAGGTAATCTAATCTAATTAGAAAGGTCATAAGTTCATAAGTGATAGGAGAAAATTAGGCTATTCGGCCCATCAAGACCACTCCACCATTCGATCATGGCTGATATATCTTTCCCTCATAACCCCATTCTCCTGCCTTCTCCACCTAATCTTTGATATCCGTACTAATCAAGAATCTATCTATCTCGGCCTTAAAAATATCCATTGACTTGGCCTCCACAGCCTTCTGCAGCAATGAACACAGATTCACCACCCTCTGACTAAAGAAATTCATCCTCATCTCCTTCCGAAAGGAAAATCCTTTTATTCTGAGGCTATGACCTCTGGTCCTAGACTCTCCCACTAGTTGAAACATCCTCTCCACATCCACTCTATCCAGGCCTTTCACTGTTCGGTAAGTTTCAATGAGGGTCCCCCCTCATCTTTCTAAACTCCAGTAAGTACAGGCCCAGCGCCGTCAAACACTCATCATATGTTAACTCAATCATCCCTGGCATCATTCTCGTAAACCCCCTATGGACCCTCTCCAATGCCAGCACATCCTTCCTCAGATATGCGGTCTAAAATTGCTCACATTGCTAACACGTCCTGGCTATTTCGCGTTTTTTGGCTTTTGTACTCTTGGTAGTGAGATTTGTCTGAAGCAAGTGCCCTATACACAGCCATATTATACTTGAAGGATTAACTGGCTACTGAGTGAATGCTCAAATTTTCCAATAGTGGGACATTGCAATGTTGCAATGGGGCGTCATTATTGCCTACATACAACAGTATCCACAGTACAGTGCCTTTCACTGGCTGTCAAGTGCTGTGAGGAAACCCCAGAACTGAGGGCGACAGAACTGTAGACTGAGGACCCGCCCGATAGGCCCGACTCGCCCACCGCCGACAATGGAACTGCGTCGCAGACCGGAACGAGCTCTGTGTAGGCCCATCCCGCCCGCTGGAGACCGGGGACTTACCCACCATGGACCGAGGACCCGTGCCACAGACCAGAACCCGCCCGGAAGACCCGGCTCGCCCGCCACGGATCGAGGGCCCACGGGAACCCACCTGGAGGGCCGGTGAGCAGACTGGCTGCGGGAGGGAGTACACGGCTTCCACGGGAACCCAACTGGAGGCCCTGCAGCAGCCTGGGGCTCGGCTGGACCGGGTACCGCTCCAAGAAGCTGACCACGTGGACTGGAGCAGCGGCAAAGGACACCACAGCTACATTTGGCCAGGCCGACCCTGAAATGTCGCCAGGACAACGGGCCTTCACGGCTAGGTCAAGAACCCTGCAACCCTTACAACAACTGGGACTTGAAAATTGTGCCAAACTGGCAACTCTATATACGGTCTCAGTGTATCTGTCTCACTTTTACTGTACCTGTGATGCTTGATGATAAGTGTACATACCAGGCACGTGCCGTCAGGGTAGGCAAGGTAGGCAGTGCCTACCCTGACTAAAATTATAAAATAGCAATTATTTTATATATAAATATAATATATATAAAATATATATAAAACATATATAAAATGGTCATAAATAGTAAAGTCACGGGAGAATTATGCCTCTCTAAGAGATCAATCTCTTAGGGAGGCATAATTCTCCGGTGCCTTTCATCAGCAGTACGTTTTAAGCGCGGAAGTATGAGGTACTCACGTGCTGTCGACGCTGCTTCAAGCCACCAGTGGGAACGGTCCGTAAAGGCAGCTGAAACTCTGCCTTTACACCGTGAACCAACTGCGTGCATGCGCTGCGTTGCGCACTGCTCATGCGCACCAGCCTACTACGCATGCGCATGCGCAAGTTTCTTAGCGGGCTTTTCAACAGTGGATAGTGATTACCTGAAGCGTTTCACGAAGCAACCTTATGGATATTTTTTAAAGAAGGAACTGCAGATGCTGGAGAATCGAGGGTACACAAAAAGCTGGAGAAACTCAGCGAGTGCAGCAGCATCTAAGGAGCGAAGGAGATAGGCGACGTTTCGGGTCTAGCGAAGGAGATAGGCGACGCCTTCGCTCCTTAGATGCTGCTGCACCCGCTGAGTTTCTCCAGCGGGTACCCTTATGGATATTTTTGCTGCAGAATGGATTTTGTGCACAAATAATATGGTAAGTAATTTTTTTTGAGCTATATGTTTTTAAATATTTTATTAAGAGATAGGACCTATTGAAAATAAATTACATGATAAAAGTCGAGAGAACAATCTGCGCATGCGTGGTTTCCACGATGTAAAAATAGCCGAATGACAGTTCACCGGTGAGGGAACAGTGTGCGCATGCGCGTTTTTCAAGATTAAAACAATGCCGACCGGCAGTTTACCGGGGAGGGAACAATGTGCGCATGCGCAGTTTCAAGATATAAAAAAAGCCGACTGACAGCTCACCGGGGGGAGAATAATCTGCACATGCGCGGTTTTCAAGATTTTTAAAAGCCACTGCCTACCCTGGCTGATTACTCACGGCACGTGCCTGCATGGTACATACTTACATGTATCTAAGTGCTTAGGTATGGTGATACTTGTGCTGAACTGCAGTCAAAGATGTCTTTCATTGTACCTCGGTACATGTAACAAATAAAGTACCATGCCATATATAGTGATGCAGCAGGTGGAGCTGCTGCCTTGCCGTGCCGCACCAGAGAACCGGGTTCGATTCTGACCTCGGTTGCTGCCTGCGCTGAGTTTGGACGTTCTTGCTGTGACTGGGTGGGTTTCTTCTTGGTGCTCCACTTTCCTTTCACATTGTAGGCAGACCTGCCAAAAAGAATCATTGTGAAAGATTACTTTGCAGGGTACTGCTTTGCTTTGAAATGATGATTTTTGCACCGGTCTGTGTTCCAGTTGACGTTGTACGTACACAGAATAATAGAGTGGCATTTCTCCCTATTGAAATCAAGCTTCACGCTGGTGATTGTCTCTCCACCCGTTTCCAGCACTGAAACCCTTTCTCCTGAAGCTTGACAACTTTCCAGAAATGTTAACTGATCCTTAACATGTTGGCTCTTCTCTTTCAAAACTTCAACATCACTGTCGGTTTTTGTCCCCTGTCTGTTTTTTTTTACAGGAACAAAATGGCTGTTAACAGGGGCAGCGCAGAAGCTGCTGCCTCACAGCGCCAGAGACTCGGGATCGAATCTCCGCGGCTGCTGTCCGTGTGGAGTTCGCACATTCCACCTGTCACCACGTGCGTTTCATCTGGGTGCTCTGGTTTCCTCCCACATCAAATGACGTGCAGACTATTCATTCTTGCTATTGAGGGAGTGCAGCGTAGGTTTACAAGATTAATATCCGGGATGGTGGGACTGTCATATGATGAGAAAATGGAGCAGCTGGGCTTGTACGCTCTGGAGTTTAGAAGGATGAGAGGGTGTCTCATTGAAACATATATGATTGTTAAGGGTTTGGACACGCTAGAGGCAGGAAACATGTTCCCGATGTTGGGGGAGTCCAGAACCAGGGGCCACAGTTTAAGAATAAGGAGTAAGCCATTTAGAACGGAGACAAGGAAACAGTTTTTCTCACAGAGAGTGGTGAGTCTGTGGAATTCTCTGCCTCAGAGGGCGGTGGAGGCAGGTTCTCTGGATGCTTTCAAGAGAGAGCTAGATAGGCTCTTAAAAATAGCAGAGTCAGGGGATATGGGGAGAAGGGGTACTGATTGGGGATGATCAGCCATGATCACATTGAATGGCGGTGCTGGTTCGATGGGCCGAATGGCCTGCTCCTGCACCTAATGTCTATTGTCTATTGTCTATTGAATTGTAGGTTAATTGGACTCTGTAAATTGCCTGAAAGGCCTGTGTCCATGATGTATCTTTTAATCAACGAATCAATCAATCAAATTCCATCCCCACAAAATGCAGGGCAAAAGGCACATCACAAGGATGGCTCTGTTTCATCCAAGCAGTGCAACTTCTTAGAGTAGAAACAAGGAACCGCAGATGGTGGTTTACTAAAAAAGACACAAAAATGCTGGAGTAACTCAGCAAATCAGGTAGCATCTCTGGAGAACATGGATAGATGACATTTTGGGTTGGGACTCTTTGGGACGAAGGGTCACCTATCCATGTCCTCCAGAGATGCTGCCTGACTCACTGAGCTACTCCAGCATGTTGCGTGACTTCTTTCTTTGGTGGAAGTCTTGGTTTCATGTTCCAGCTCTGATTGGTCCTCAAAATGGAAGACTGAGGACAGGTTCTGCTAATGGAGATCAAAGTCAATGTCAAATTTATTTGTCACATGCACCAAGGTGCAGTGAAACGAGCTTGCCAGCAGCGACACAGCTGGGAAAAAGAACACACAATGCACAGTAAAATCCAACACAAACATCCACCACAGCATTCTTCACTGTGGGGGAAGGCAACAAAGTTTGGTCAGTCCTCCTCCTTTGTTCATCCATAGTCGGGGCCATAAACCCTCCCTAGTCGCCGCTACAGGCGGCCGGATGTACAGGTCCTCTCGTCGGGATGATCAAAACTCCGAGGTCGGGACGGTCGAACACACTCTGCGGCTTGGAGTGTCGCTTTCCTACCGGAGACCGCGGTTCAGGACGTTAAAGGCCCCAGGCCAGCGGTCGGAGCTCTTCTCTGGCGATCCCCGGCAAGGGATCCCAGACCGCGCGTGGTAAATCCACGCCACGCCCGCGGCTAGAAGCTCCGCAGCCCACAGCCCCATGATGCCAAAGTCACCAGGCCAGCGATCGGAGCACTCCTCTCTGGCGATCCCCGGCTAGGGTCGGGCTCTGGGCCCAACTCCGGGGAAGGCCGCTCCAATCCAATGATGCTGTTCTGCAGTAAAAACAATGATCTCTGGATCCTCTGTATTAAATCCCAACACAATATTAAATATCTCTCTCAGGCCACCTCTCCTCTTTGGAAGGGTGCCTCAGATTGTTCAAACATGCGGGGTAAAACCTCATACCTATCTGGCACTGCATTCCACTGCAGGGGTGGAAGCTAAAACCTTTTAGATGCCACTATTGTATCTACCACCACCACCCCTGGCACTTTGTTGTGTGTAAGACCTCATACAATTGGGACACAGGCCTGCCAATTGGGTGCTCCAGTTTATATGTGAATGTATAAGCTCATTACACACACAAAAACTAAAACCCAGGCACAAGGCCCAGCTTTGAGATCACCACACCTTACATTTAGAAACCAGTTAATCGGAAGGTTGGTCAAAGGAGGAAAGAGAAGCGAAAAGATCTCAGGTGGGAATTCCACAAGGCAAGGGTTGTTCCTGCAACAATTAAAATTCAGATATTACGGCTTGAAAGGGCAAAACTTAAAATTGTGTAGATGTTTTGGACATGTGAAAACTGGATGTCATAGAGGCAGAAGGTCATGGGCTCTGGTAACATTTGAAAACAGGGACAAGAACTTTAATATCAAGGACTTGCTAGATTCCGAGTAAACTCTAACGAGTGGCACTAGTTTAGTTTTGTTTAGAGAAACAGCACGAGAAAAGGCCCTTCGGCCCACAAAGTCCAGCGATCCCCGCACATTCACACTATCCTACACACACTAGGGACAGTTTACACTTATATCCAGCTAATTTACTTACATGCCTGAAAATAGGTACTAAAAGCTGGAGTAACTCAGCGGGACAAGCAGCATCTCTGGAGAGAAGGAATGGGTGACGTTTCGGGTCAAGACCCTTCTTCTTACCTGTACGTTTTTAGGTCGTGGGAGGAAACCGAAGATCTCGGAGAAAACCCACGCGGTCATAGGGAGAAATTCCGCACAGACAGCACCCGTAGTCGGGATCGAACCCGGGTCTCTGGCGCTGCATGCGCTCTAAGGTAGCAACTCTACCGATGCGCCACCGTGCCACCCACTAAGGCACTACAATTAGTGCTGTTGTTCCACAGCTCTGGGTTTATCATGACAGAGTCATACAGCATGGAAACAGGCCCTTCGGCCCAATTTGTCCATGCTAACTGCACTAGTCCCACTTGCCCATGTTTGGTCCATATCCCTCTAAAGCTTTCCTATGCATGTACATGTCCAAATGTCTTGTAGATAGCACCAAACTGTTTTAGTTATAGTACTTTGGGTGCTGTTTGGGTAGAATTTGGGTGTTTTTGCTTCCAAAAGTCTATTTTTTCCACAGACTCAGGCTTCCTCCCATGTCCCAAAGACATGACTGCTGGAAATTACTGAAAGTGCAGATACGTGATAAAATAATCAAAGTGGAGTTATGGGCCTGTAATAGATAGGTTGAGAAAATACAAGAAACACTCAGCTATTCAGAGTTGCTGCTATACAGTGCCAGGGAGCCAGGTTTGATCCAGACTGGGTGCTGTCTGTAAGGAGTCTGTACGTTCTCCCCGTGACCGGTGTGGGTTTTCTCTGAGACCTTCGATTTCTTCCCACACTCCAGAAACATACAGATTTGTAGGTTAATTGGGTTGGTATAAATATAAATTGTCCCTGGTGTGTGTCGGATAGTGTTAGTGTAGTGATAGGGATCGCTGGTCAGTGCGAACTCAATGGGCTGAAGGGCCTGTTTCCGCACTGGATCCCTAAAATAAACTCAACTAAACTAAACTAAATTTGGGTGGCATCTGTGGAAAGAGGAACAAATAGTATTTCAGGTTCTATACGAGCTAGTGGAATCAAGGGATATGGGGAGAAGGCAGGCACGGGTTATTGATTGGGGACGATGAGCCATGATCACAATAAATGGCGGTGCTGGCTCAAAGGGGCGAATGGCCTCCTCCTGCACCTATTTTCTATGTTTCTATGTTAGGTTTAGATCCGCTCATTGGGAAAATTAGCACGCATATTAGTTCATATTCTTACTTGGTATCTTGAAGTTATTAAAAACTTAATGAACTTAATGAAACTTTTGATTATTATAATAAATTGCAAGTCAGTGGAGGAAGACATCTTGTACATTCCAAATTATCCATTGCCTCTTGGATTTAAAAATGTATTGTTTCCTTCCGAAATATAATTTCTCAGTTATATTGCCAAAAAACGAATCCTGTTATATAGGCCTCATTATATGCATATTAGTCCTACCATGTTTATCGAGCACAATTATAAATGGATTATTATGTGGAGAAACACATGGAATTTGCCAAGAGCTTTACACAATATCCACGCATAAAGTTAAATGAATAGTTGGCATTATATCATATATTGGCAACACATATTGTTACTGGTATGGAAGCATAGCAACCATCCAACCCTAGTGTACCTCTGGGGGTGCTTTCTCAATTATCGTTGGTTCTAGCGAAAGTTTTCAGCCTAATTATAATGCAGGTAATCTAGCATCGCTGCAGTCTGTACACCACAAAGGGGATTTCTGTGTAACCATCCTCTTGTCAAATATATTAAAGTTAATTTTTCCGTGGAGACATTTTGTAATTGTCTTCCATGTCATGAGGCTAAATAGACAAATGAGTGAACGCTTTTAAAATGAAGATGATCCCCAGCGTAGTGAATCGCTAGATCAGAAACAGCCACGAGGCATTGTTCATGATGAACAAACGCATTGAACTGTAACGAGCTCACTGGCACAGGCCGCTGTTTATGTCAATTGAATATTCAGTGGTGCCCATGGTCTGACAACTTGGCCAGCACCTGGAGGGGAATGAGCGCTAGATTCCACCGTTCAGTGATCTTATTTTCAAGCCTTATCTATCCTCTTCTGCTCTCCCTAGGCCACCAACCTGGTCCCAAAGGCACTGACAGGGACTGCCAAGGGCTAACTTCAATGTGTGGGTTCACATAATCAATGCCCTTCAAACCTGGGGTTCCCACAACATCCAAGATCAGTCAGTCTTTGACCTTCGCTACTGACTACCATTCACAGAAGATGATCAGGAGCTGAAACCCTACCAGCATGCATGTCTTGGGCTGGTTGTCCAGTTAGAATGTAGTTCTCCAGACTCCGCACCTCCAGACTCAGGAACAGCTTCATCCGCAGAGCAATGGCTGCTCTGAACCGGCCCTGCTGAGTGCCCCCCCCCCCCCATGAACTGTCTCCCTCAGATGGTCACGTCGCACATCGACCCGGCACAGACATATTTGCACTTTAGACTGTTTTACTGTTTTACTGTTCTTTTCATTAAATCATGTGTCTCGGGGTATCTAAATTTTATCTAAATTTTATTAGTTGTTTATGATGTTGGATGGAAGCTGCATACCAAATCTTGTTGCACCTATGTGGAATTACAATAAAATATATTATTATTATTATTAGTTTAGTTTAGTTTAGTTTATTGCCACGTGTACCGAGGTACGGTGAAAAGCTTTTAGTTGCGTGCAAAGTCAGTGGAAAGACAATACGTGATTACAATCGAGCCATCTACAGTGTATCGATACATGATAAGGGAATAACGTTTAGTCGGAGGTAAAGCCCGTAAAGTCCGATCAAAGATGGTCCGAGTGTCACCAATGAGGTAGAGTCGTACAGTCATACAACACAGAAACAGGCCCTTCGGCCCAACTCATCCATTCTCACCTAGATGCCTCATATAAGCTAGTCCCATCTGTCAATATTTGGCCCATATGCCTCTAAACATTTCCTGTCCATGTCAAGAGTCAAGATTGTTTTATTGTCATATGTCCCAGACGGGACAAAGAAATTCTTACTTGCTGCAGCACAACACAATATGTGAATATGTAAACATTGTATAAAATGGGGGAAAAAAAAGTTCAATAAATAACAAATACAGTGCAAATAACAAATAATAATGTCGTTTTTTGCAGTTCAGAGCTCATAGCTTGTTCATTGTGTTTAATAGTCCGATGGCTGTGGAGAAGAAGCTGTTCTTGAACCTGGACGTTACAGTCTTCAGGCTCCTGTACCTTCTTCCTGATGGCAGTGGTGAGATGAGTGTGTGTCCAAGTGTATTTTAAATTCTGTTACTGTACTTGCTTCAACTACCTCCTCTGGCAGATGGTTCCACTTACTCACTATCTTCTGAATAGAAGAATGACCCTGTTAAATCTTTCCCCTCACCTTATATCTATGCTTTAATGTTGGAGTAACTCAGCAAGGCAGGCAGCAACTCTGGAAGAAAAGGATGAATGGCGTTTCGGGTCAGGACCCTTCTTCAGACAGGATTATCTTCAGACTACCTTAGGTATAAACCAGCATCTGCAGTTCTTTGTTTCCACACTATGTCCCCTGGTTCTTGATGATCTAACCCTGGGTAAAAGACCATGCATTCACCTTATCTACTCCCTTCATGATTTTATACACCTCTGTAAAATCACCCTCAAGCCTCTTCAGCTCCATGGATTAAAGTTGTAGCCTGCCAAAACTATCGCTATAGTTCTTTATTTTGACCACGGCAATAGGCAGCAGGATAATTGGCATTCTTTAACAAGATATTCACCTTCCCTGACTGTCAGAATCTCATTCTGAAGCTGTATCGCACTTCCAATGGAATCACGTTGACTTGAATTTCTCAAATATCTTAAATATTTTAAAGCCCTCCCCACTTCCAACACAGCTATTTCTAGCTGATATGAAGCAGACTGCCTTGTGAAAGTCTGAGGGTATTCGAGGGATTAATAGTGCTTACATTTACATGGATCTGAATGGAATGTTGATTGGAGCATGATCACAAATCCATTGTTTCATTACGTCTTTTGGAATACTGGTTTTGTTGGCAATGCAATGGGTTCTTGCCAAAGAACCGGGAGGCACAGTGGTGCGATGGTGGCGTCGCTGCCTTACAACGCCAGAGTCCCCGGTTCGATCCCGACTATGGGTGCTTGTCCGTACGGAGTTTGTCCGTTCTCCCCGTGGCCTCCATGGGTTTTCTCCGAGATCTTCGGTTTCCTCGCACACTTCAAAGACGTACAGGCTAAGAGGTTTAATTGGCTCGGTATAAATGTCAATTTCCCCTCCTGTTTATGTGCAGGGACTAAACTAATGAATGAATAGGTTTGTTGGCCAAGTGTTCACATACAAGGAAGTTGCCTTAGTGCTCCGCCCTCAAGTGACAACATGACATACAGTGACAGTTAAGAATGACACGTAAAACATTAAACATTAATAAGAAAACATTATTGATTCAACATGTGAATTAAATAAATTACCAGAGCAAAAGGAGGCTACAGATTTTTGGTTATTGAGTAGAGCTGGAAAAAAGCTGTTTTTAGCTGTGGCAGCTTTGACAGTCCGGAGTCGCCTTCTAGAGGAAAGTGATTCAATGAATTTGTGGCCAGGGTGAGAGGGGTCAGAGATGATCTTGCCCGCTCGCTTCCTGGCCCTTGCAGTGTACAGTTCATCAATGGAGGGAAGGTTGCAGCCAACAACCTTCTCAGCTGATCGGACGATTCGCTGCAGCCTCCGGATGTCGTGCTTGGTGGCTGAGCCAGACTAAACTAAACCCCTGTGCAAGCATTGAAATGTGTTGCTACCTCACATCCACCTGCCCCACCTTGTGTGTGATTCCTAACTGGCTTTATCGCTCATCTTGGAGAACCACAGCACTGAAGTGTAAGCAGGTCCTTCTCCAAGCAGACGGACTGGCTAAGCAGAAGAGAAATGGGTGCCAACTAAGAATCCAGGGGATGGACACAAAATGTTGGTGATACTCAGCGGGTCAGGCAGCATCTCTGGAGAACATGTGTGAAAAGGAACTGCAGATGCTGGTTTAAACCGAAGATAGACACAAAATGCTGGAGTAACTCAGCGGGACAGGCAGCACATCTGCAGAGAGGGAATGGGTGACATTTTGCCTCGAGACCCTTCTTAGGACAGATGGTCAAAGCTCGGCGGAGGCAGGTTCTCTGGATACTTTCAAGAGAGAGCTAGATAAGGCTCTTAAAGATAGCGGAGTCAGGGGATATGGGGAGAAGGCAGGAACGGGGTACTGATTGGGGATGATCAGCCATGATCACATTGAATGGCGGTGCTGGCTCGAAGGGCCGAATGGCCTTCTCGTCCACCTATTGTCTATTGTCTATAAAAGCAAGTAAAAATGTTATTGTTCTATCTGGGACATAAGACAATAAAACACTCTTGACTTGACTCTGGGTGGATGTACAGAGTCTCTTGCTCAGAGTAGGAGAATCGAGAACCAGAGGACATAGGTTTAAGGTGAGAAGGGAAAGATTTAATAGGAACCTGAGTGGTGACCTTTACACAAAGGGTGGTGGGTGTATGGAAAGATATGGCGGAGGAGGTAGTTGAGGCTGGTAATATTGCAGCATTTAAGAAACATTTAGACAGCTACATAGTTAGGATAGGTTCAGAAGGATATGGGCCAAATGCAGGCAGGGGGGACTAGTGAGATGGGACATGTTGGCCGGTGTGGGCAAGTTGGGCCTAAGAGCCTGTTCCTATGCTGTATCACTTTATGACTCAATACCGAATTGTAATGAGTCAAGAAATCCCTTAACGACTGAGTCAATGTCTACTTTGATTTGCATTTTGCATGTTATCTAGATCTTTATGAGCATAGAATTTGCCCAAATTCTATGCCCATTCATCGCCAGGTTTTGGAAACATTGTTTGCTTCGCACCATATTAATCAATGTAAAGTCCCTCATGACATCTCATTATCTCTCAATGCAACAGCTTCTCCTCATGTTTACTGGGTAGTTTAACATTAACAACACCTTTGCAACTCACCTCATGTCAACACAGATTCTCAGTTTAATCTTGTTGATGTTAAATAACTGCTGTTAAGAAAACAGGAAACACAGTAAGCATACTAAGTTTAATTTTGCTTAGTTTGGAGAGACAGCGTGGAAACAGGCACTTTGGCCGACCAAGTCCGCGCCGAGCAGCGATCCCCCCCGTCCACGAGCACTACCCTAACATGCTGGGGACAATTTACAATTGTATTACCAATGCCAATTTACCTACAAATCTGTAAGCCTTTGGAGCATGAGGGGAAACCGGAGCACCCGGGGAAAGGGGAGAAGGTACAAACTCCGTCCAGACAGCACCCGTAGTCAGGATCGAACCCGGATCTCTGGCGCTGTAAGGCAGCAACTGTACCGCTGCACTCCGTTATAATGCCCAGAAAAATGGTTGAAAATATTGTCCTGCTCCAAGTGACGCTGAGTCCACTACCGATCTAGACATTTTTTACTGGATTTCTGTGGCCCTTTTGATGAAGAAGTAGGTTGTGTGCGTGCCACAAAGAGCATTCAGGTTATTGAGAGAGGTAAGAGATTGCCAGGGCCTTGACAAAGATCTTTGTACCCTCCTACCATGCAGGAAGGGGGATTAGTTCAATTTGACACATTGTTCGCCACATAATGTTCCTGTGTTGTATTGTTTTCCTCGATGTCTTTCAATCGGCAAGGATGTTGCCACAACCTGAGGGTCTGAGCTATGGGGAGAGGGTGAGCAGGCTGGAACTCCATTCCCTGGAGCGCAGGAGGAGGAGGGATAATCTTATGGAGGTGTATAAAATTATGAGAGGAATAGATCAGGTAGAGACTAATGCCCTTGTCCCGCTTAGGAAACCTGAACGGAAACCTCTGGAGACCGTGTGCCCCACCCAAGGTTCCCGTGAGGTCCCCAGAGGTTCCGGTCACTCTCCATGAGTCACCAGAGGTTCTGGTCAATTGCCTGGAGAGCCTCGACCGAAGTGTGAGCTGCATCTACTGACCGAAGATCCTACAGGATCTTTGCTACCAACCGCACACACACACACACATCGTGAAGGTGGGGACCAGGGGCAGCGGAGGAGCGTTTTCTGCGTGTTGAAGAGGAAAGAAAACGGCTGCCACAGAGCACGGTAAGTCCTTTAGAGAGCGTGGGAGGGAGAGAAGGACAGAGAAAGGGAGAGAGAAGTGAGAGAGAAGAGAGAAGGGGGAGAGAAGGGAGAGAGAGAGAGAAGGGGAGAGAGAAGGGAGAGAGAAGGGGAGAGAGAGAAGGGGAGAAGGGAGAGGAGAGAGTAAAAGAAAGAGGAGAAGAGAGAGGGAGAGAGAAGGGAGAGAGAAGAGAAAAGAGAATGGAGAGAAGAGAAGGGAGAGAGAAGGGAAGAGGAGAGAGAAGGGGAGAGAGGAAGGGGAGAGAGAATAGAGGGGGAGAGAGAGAAGAGAGAGGAGAGAGAAGAGGGAAGAGAGAAGGAGAGAGAGAGAAGGGAGAGAGAAGGGAGAAGAGAGAGAAGGGAGAGAGAAGGAGAGAGAGGGAGGAGAGAGGGAGAGAGAAGAGAAGAGAGAGAGAGAAGGGGATAGAAGGGGAGAGGAAGGGGAGAGAAGGGAGAAGAGAGAGAAAGGGAGAGAGAAGAGGAGAGTGGAGAAGGGAGAAGAGAGAAGGGAGAAGAGAATGGGGGAAGAGAGAGAATGGAGAGAGAAGGGAGAGAGGGGAGAGAGAAGGGGGAGAAGAAGATCCACATTGAGGAAACCTTAACGGAAACCCGAAACTGGAGATCTTGCGCCGAACCCAAGGTTTCCGTGAGGTTTCCGTGAGGTTCCGGTCACTCTCCATAATGGTGGAAAGTGGTTTCCGCGTAGTCGCGGCTTCTGCCATGTTCCTGCGATTATTTTTTTAAAATAACGACCGCAACTAAAAATAGGTTGGCGTTTTGTCGAAGCCAGTGGTGGGGTCACTATTTACTTACAGCCAGTCGAAGGCCTCCACTGACCGGCCATTCTGATTGGCTCATTGGAGTTTTCAGCAAATAAATCTTCTTTGGTTTTCAGGGCCTAGTAGATCCGCCGGAAGGTAAAATGCCGCTAACTTTGTTAAACTTCCTAAACTGTCTCCACTCTCTCCCCCCTCTCACCCCACCCCCCTCTCTCTCTCCCCCTCTCTCTCCCCCCCTCTCCTCCCCTTCTCTCTTCTCCCCCCTTCTCCCACCCCCCTCCCCCCCCTTCTCTTCTCCCCCCTCTCCCCCCCTCTCCCCCCCCTCTCCCCCCCTCCCCCCCTCTCCCCCCCTTCTCCCCCCCCCTTCTCTGCCCCCCCTCCCCCTTCTCTCCCCCCCTTCTCTCCCCCCCTCTCCCCCCTCTCTCCCCCCTCTCTCCCCCCCCCCCCTCTCTCTCCCCCCCCCTTCTCCCCCCCTTTCTCCCCTTCCCCCCTTCTCCCCCCCCCTCCTCTTCTCCTCCCCCCCTTCCCCCCCCTTCTCCCCCCATTCTCCCCCCCTCTCCCCCTCACCCCCCCTTCTCTCTCCCCTTCTCTCCCCCCCTCCCCCCCCTTCCTCCCTCCTTCCCCCCCCTCCCTCCCCCCCCCCCCTTCTCCTCCCCCCCCCTCTCCCTGCCCCCCCCTCTCTCCCCCCCCTCCTCTCTCCCCCTCCCCCCCCCCTTCTCCTCCCCCCCCCTCCCTCCCCCCTCTCCTCTCCTCCCCCCTTCTCCCCCCTTCTCTCCCCCCCCTTCCCCCCCCTTCTCTCTCTTCCCCCCCCCTTTCTCTCTCCTCCCCCCCCTTCTCCCCCTCCCCCTCCCTCCCCCTTTCCTCCTCCCCCCTTCTCCCCCCCTTCTCTCTCCCCCCCCTCTCTCTCTCCCCCCTCTCCTCCCCCCTCTCCTCTCTCCCCCCTTCTCTCCCCCCTTCTCTCCCCCCTTCCTCTCCCCCCTTCTCTCCCCCCCTCTCTCTCCTCTCTTCTCTCTCCCCCCCCCTCTCCCTTCTCTCTTCCCCCCCTCTCCCCCCCTTCTCTCTCCCCCCCTTCTCTCTCCCCCCCTTCTCTCCCCCCTTCTCTCCCCCTTCTCCTCCCCCTTCTCTCTCCCCCCCCCTCCCCCCCCTCTCACGCTCTCCCCCTCTCTCCCCCCTTCTCTGCCCCCCCCCCTCTCTCTCCCCCCCTCTCTTTCTCCCTTCTCTCTCTTCTCTCCCTCTCTCTCCCCCCTCTCTCTCTCCCCCCCCCTCTCTCCCCCCCTCTTTCTCTCCCCCATCTCCCCCCTTCTCTCTCCCCCCCTTCCTCTCCCCCCCTCCTCTCCCCCCCTTCTCTTCTCCCCCTTCTCTCCCCCCCTTCTCTCTCCCCCTCTCCTCTCTCTCCCCCGCCCCTCTCTCTCTCTCCCCCCTCGCTCTCCCCCCTTCTCTCACCCGCTCTCCCCCCCTTCTCTCTCCCCCCTCTCTCTCCCCCCTTTCTCTCCCCCCTTCTCTCCCCTTCTCTCTCCCCTTCTCTCTCCCTTCTCTCTCCCTTTCTCTGTCCTTCTCTCCCTCCTGCACTCTCTAAAGGACTTACCGTGCTCTGTGGCAGCCGTTTACTTTCCTCTTCACACGCAGAAAACGCTCCTCCGCTGCCCCTGGCCTCCATCTTCGCGATGTGTTTGTGTGTGTGCGCTGTCGGTTGGTCAGTAGATGCAGCTCACACTTCAGTTGAGGCTTTCCAGGCAAGTGACCAGAACCTCTGGTGACTCATGGAGAGTGACCGGAACCCCCAGGAACCTCACGGAATCTCTGGGAACCTCACGGAAACCTTGGGTGGGGCACATGGTCTCCAGAGGTTTCCGTTCAGGTTTCCTAAGTGGGACAGGGGCTTTAGAGTTTCTTGCCCAGAGTAGAGGAATCACGAACCAGCGGACATAGATTTAAGGTGAAGGAGGGAAAGATTTTATAGGGATCTGTGGGATCCCTTTTTCACACTAAGGTTGGTGGGTGTATGGAACGAGCTGCCGGAAGAGGTAGTTGAGGCAGGGACTATCGCAACATTTAAGAAGCAATTAGACAGGTATACGGATTGGACAGGTTTAGATGGACATGGGCCAAACGCAGGCAAGTGGGACTAGTGTGGGTGGGACATGTTGGTTGGCGTGGGCAGGTCAGGCTAAAGGGCCTGTTTCCACTCTGTATGACTCTATGGTAGACGAGAGACAGCAGGGGCCCCGAAACTATGGGCAGGTTGCAGCCGGGAGAGGCCCAGGAAACGCTGCAGTCTGTGCCGTGCACTATACACCACAGTACTTTAGCAGGCATTGTATCAAAAGCAACTGCACTTCAAAGGGATAAAGTCACTACCATGCTTTACAGCTCACGGCTACAACTGCGCTGCATGTGGCAGTGAATGTCCTTTGTGCCTTTATAATGTTTCTGCCTCTGGCTCCTTCCAAACCACCTCCAATGATACAAAGTCCCTTTGTTCTGCAGGCAAAGAGCCAGTGAATTGGAACATAGGAGCTGCAGGAGGATACTCAATCCCTCAGGTTTATTATGCAGCCTAAAGTCTTTTGTTCCCTTTTCCCCATGCTCCTCAGCGCCTCTGGCCATTGAAATAAACCCAGTCGCAAACCTAAAAGTAACACTCGACTGATCATCAATTGCCCTTTGTAGAAGATGCTTCTGAAGCTCTACCACCCTCTGTGTGGTCAGATGTTTCTTCATCCAATTCCTTCAAGCTCTGTTTCTAACTTGAGATCTTGCCCCCCTCGTGTTAGACCTCCCAAGCAATGGAAATTTTAAAATCATTTCCAGTCTTTTCAGTTCCCCAAAATATCTTGAACGTTTTGGTGACATTACACTAAAAAGTATGAGCATATTAGTCTATGGACCAAGTTGATGTGAAGGTTTGATTGTAGGGCGACTCCATTTTGGCTAGTAGGTGTATGATGGGCCAAATGGTCGCCTTCTGTGCCATTAATTTATAGTGGTTTTATACGCCTTGTATCCGCCTGGCCAAGCAATGTACAACCCCTGTGTGTGGAATACATAGAGAGAGGTTTACTTGTACCATACATAGTCCATGTATGTAGGGTGAGCTGGCTGAATAATTGCCTCGGGATTGCTCATCTAATTTTGCAACATTCAAAATGCCTACATATTGGATATTACCAAGACATATGCTCAAAAGACCTTTGGAACATCTTAGAAAGCAGGACTTTCATTTATATAGCAACTTTGTAGAACAGGGTTTCTCTAAAGCTATTTCCAAATAATTAGACAATAGACAATAGGTAGAGGAGTAGGCCATTCAGCCCTTCGAGCCAGCACCGCCATTCAATGTGATCATGGCTGATCATCCCCAATCAGTACCCCGTTCCTGCCTTCTCCCCATATCCCCTGACTCCGCTATTTTTAAGAGCCCTATCTAGCTCTCTCTTGAAAGCATCCAGAGAACCCGCCTCCACCGCCCTCTGAGGCAGAGACTTCCACAGACGCTTTTAGATGCTTTTAGACCATAAGGCCATAAATGCAGAATTTGGCCATTTGGCCCATCAAGTCTGCTCTGTCGTTCGATCATGGCTGATCTATTTTTCCTCTCAATTCCATTCTCCAACCTCCTCCCCATAACATTTGACATCCTTACTAATGAAGAACTTATCCATCTCCGCTTTGAAAATCCCCGATGGTTTGGCCTCCGGAGCCATCTGTGGCAATTAATTCCACAGATCCACTACTCTCTGGCTAAAGAAATTCTTCTTCATCTCCACTCTGAAGGTAGGTCCTTTTATTCTGAGGCTGTGTCC
This sequence comes from Okamejei kenojei, assembly GCA_035221665.1. Lineage (NCBI taxonomy): Eukaryota > Metazoa > Chordata > Chondrichthyes > Rajiformes > Rajidae > Okamejei > Okamejei kenojei. The sequence goes on from CM069164.1 coordinate 7,817,648, forward strand.
TCTGGTCCTAGACTCTCTCACTGGTGGAAGCATTCTTTGGAAGTGTGAGCAATGCTTACGTTGCAATTGAATTGGCATCGGATGTTCCTGTTTGATGTCGAATGGAGAAGAATCGTCTGCCTTGGTAAAGAATGGAAAGCAGCAAAACATGAAATTAAAAATGTCAACTCCAATGGGGAATACAAATAAAAGATGAGAAACAAGCTGTCACAATCAGCCGAGCATTGCTCCTCATCTCTTTCAACAGAATCTTCAATCATGTGATCTGCTCCGATTAATTTATGTAACGTAGGTCTTTGGGATGCTGCACTTGTTGTAATGGCAGCTCCACAGGGAAGCACTTATCAGAATTAACCAGGCTATTTCCACAAAATGCATCACATACTCAAAGCACACTGGATGTCAAATGAAAGAAACAAATCCACAAGACACACAAAGGGTGGTGGGTGTATGGATCAAGCTGCCAGAGGAAGTAGTTGTGGCAGGGACTATCCTAAGCAGTTAGACAGGTACATGGATAGGACGGTTTTAGGGGGATATGGACCAAATGTTGGCAGGTATGGGTAGCGTAGCTGGGACATGTTGGCCGGTTTGGGCAAGTTGGGCTGAAGGGCCTGTTTCCACACTGTATCACTCTATGACAACATGACTTTACATCTTCTCGTCTCTTGTCTTAACAATATTTCTTTTAGCTTTTTGTTTAAAGATGCAGCACGGAAACAGGCCTTTTGGCCCAACGAGTCCGCGCCGACCCGGGTCAGGATCGAACCCGGGTCTCTGTCGCGGTGAGGCAGCAGCTCTACCAGCTGCACCAAGCCGATACCAACCCAGTTCCGTGTGGCTAAGTCACTATTCCACTTACTGGCGACGGCAGTTTGCATGAGCAGCTTAGAAGGGGCGGCCCAGTGGCGCAGCTGGTAGAGCCACTGCCTCACCTCGCCCGGGTTCCATCCTGACCTCAGGTGCTGTCTGTGTGGAGTTTGACTGTTCTCCCTGGAACCACTTGGATTTCCCCCCACACCCAAAAGACGTGCGGGTTTATGGGTTGAATGGCCTCTGTAAATGTCCCCTAGTGAGTAGGGAGTGGATGAGAAAATGGGATAACATAGAACTCGTGTGAACGGGAATCGATGGTTGCCAAGGGCTGAAAGGCCTGCTCCAATGCTGTATCTGTAAACCATCTCTGCTGAGATGAATAATGTTTCTGATTTGTATCATTTCGGATTAGCGGGCGAAGCAAGACACTTAAAATATTGCCTGGATGCTTAAAATATACCTAAGTATTAAAATTAAACTATAAAAAGAAAAAAAAGGCAGTCCTGTCAGGATTGTATTAAATATTTATGAGCATGGCAAGATTCAATTCCATTAATCTTCTCTTTTGAATGGATTAAGATATAAAGCCGATATGTATTGTAATGTAGTAGGAAATATACCTCCACTGACATTGTGGTCTGACGGAAAGCAACATCATTATATTTCAGATGAACTATGCTGTTCATTGTTGTCTCCCACACTCGCCCCCCCCCCCCCCCCCCCCCTTCCCCCACCACTCCTCTCTCCTCGTCTCCAAATGGATTATAATTTCACAGGCTCTCAGTTGGCTCCCAGCATGTGCCATGCAGCAGAGCTGATCGACCGGCAAGTCACCGAGAACAGAGAGGGACCCGGCAACTCAGCAGGTGGGCCACCAAGAGCTAAGAAGAACCTCCACTGTCAGATTGAAGCCAAACACTTTAACTCCCCTTCTCATTCTCACACTGACCTTTCTGTCCTGGGCCTCCTCCTCTGTCAGAGTGAGTCCAAATGCAAATTGGAGGAACAGCACCTCATATTTCACTTGGGCGGCTTACACCCCAGCGGTATGAACATTGATCTTTCTAACTTCAAGTAACCCTTGCATCCCGTTTCTCTCTGTCTATCCCTCACCCTAGTTGCCTTACTGGTTTCACTGTCGTCTTGTTGAGTTTTCCCATCTATATAACTCGTGTCACCAAGCCCACAGCCAACAATGGACCATTGTGGGCTCCACCTTTCCTTGATCCTCATTAATTTTTGCATATCTCTCATTCGTTCGATCAACATCTCACTATATCACCATTCACTCCAATCAAAATAAGTAAGAAAGGATTAGAATATTTTCTTCCACAGGAAGCCTTGCCCAGACTGGTGTGGGTGGCACTGTGGCGCAGTGGAAGAGTTGCTGCCTTACAGCGCTAGAGACCCAGGTTCGATCCTGACTAGCAGTGCTATCTGCATGAAGTTTGTAGGTGCTCCCTGTGACCACGTGGGTTTCCTCCGGGTGCCCCTATTTCCTCCCACATTCCAAAGGCCTGCAGGTTTGTAGGTTCATTGGCATCTGTAAATTACCCCGAGCATGTGGACTAGTGTACGGATGATCTCTGGTTGGCATGGACAAGGTGTGCCCAAGACCCTGTTTCCATGTTGCATCTCCAAACTAAACTAAACTAAACTAAACTCCCGACATGATGCTGGGCTATCAGATACAGTGTCCTCCAAACCAGTCAAGGACTGTAGCTTCACTTGGCAAATGGCCCACAGCCAGTAAATAATGGGTTGAAATCTCCGACCAGCATTTCAGTGTTAGACACTGCAGTAAATGATGAAAATAGCTGAACTTAAAAACAAAACACTGCACAACACAAGAGTAAATGTCGCTTGATGATGGAGCCTGGTTATTTTTAGCATGGTCCAATCTATAGAATGTATCCCTAGAGACCTTTCCTGTACTCGCATCAGCAAAACCAACTGGAAATATCTGATTAATTTATAGTGGGAGAACTAACATGCTCCATCCATCATTCACTTGCAAGACAATAGTTACTGGAATCTGTCACATGCCGGTGTCTCGATGCCAAGGAATTGCTCAGTGCGGGACCCCTGCACCCTGTAGCACACTGCGGTCATCGAACGGCACTGGAGTGTAAATGAAGATGAGCATTTATAAACCACAGTTCACAGAGACCACATGTTTCAAGTGAAGCAAAGATTAGGACCAGCTTAGAGGTCAATGTATCGACAAGCACACATTAAAGGGCCTGTCCCATTTTCACGACCTAATTCATGACCTTTTTTACTCGTTGACATTTTTCATCATGCTATAAAAACGCCCCGTACTTGATGCCATGACAATAGACAATAGACAATAGGTGCAGGAGTAGGCCATTCGGCCCATCGAGCCAGCAATGCCATTCAATGTGATCATGGTTGATCATCCCCAATCAGTTCCTGCCTTCTCCCCATAACCCCTGACTCTGCTATTTTTAAGAGCCCTATCTAGCTCTCTCTTGAAAGCATCCAGAGATCCTGCCTCCACCGCCCTCTGAGGCAGATAATTCCACAGACTCACCACTCTCTGTGAGAAAAAGTGTTTCCTCGTCTACGTTCTAAATGGCTTACTCCTGATTCTTAAACTGTGGCCCCTGGTTCTGGACTCCCCCAACATCGGGAACATGATTCCTGCCTCTAGTGTGTCCAAGCCCTTAACAATCTTATATGTTTCAATGAGTACCTACGACTAGCATCACGGCCTGCTACAACTTACCTACGACCTCGTGACGGGCAAAAAATAGGCCGTGAAAGTGGGACAGGCCCTTAAAAGCATACAGTATCAGCCAGAAGAAGGTTCCCAATCCAAAACATTACCCATCCATGTTCTCCAGAGATGCTGCCTGATTAGCTCCAGCACTGATGTACTTTTGTGTAAACTACCTTCTGCAGTTCCTTGTTTTTATATTTTAACTGGGAATTCTCGTCAAGCTATGCTTACTCCTCCTCCTTCTCTTTCCAGATACGTTTGAAGAAGGGTCCCGACCCGAAACATCACCTATCCATTTTCTCCAGAGATGCTGTCTGACCTGTTGAGTTGTGCCAGCACTTTGTGTCCATTTGTGTAAACCAACATCTGCAGTTCCTTGTTTCTATATTTTGACTGTTCTGTTGTGAAATCTCTACAAGGCATCCTCACTTTGAAGATGTTCTCCTCCTCTCTCCAGTTCAGTCTGAAGGAGGATCACCTATCCATTTCCCCAGAGATGCTGCCTGACCCACTGAGTTACTCCAGCACTTTGTGCCCAGGAGTCCTAAGATGCTTCAGAATCGTTTTAAGCTGTGAATGAGAACATTCAGTAGCTTAATACACGCATGGCAATAACCACAGTGAAAAAAGCATGTGGCTTTGATCAGCTGATGTTCATTGAGGGATACATATTGACCAAGGAATCTGACAACTTACACCCAAGGTAAACATTAATCCGAGTTCTGTTGAGAGAGATAATTGCCAAAGGAGAATTGCTGGGAGTGCAGGTACAGAGTGCAGGTACGTTGGTGAGACCACACTTGGGGTACTGTGTGCAGTTCTGCTCACACAGCTATAGGAAGGTTATCATTAAGTTGGAAATGGTGCGATGCAGATTCACCAGGATGTTACCTGGGCTTGCTGGCTTGGGGCGGTTGGATAAACGGAGACTTTTCTCTTTGAAACGTAGGTGACTGAAGGTGACCTTGTTGAGGTGAGGATGTTCATGAGGGGCATGGATCAAGTGAACAGTCGCAGCCTTTCTCCCAGGGGAGGGGATTCCAAAGCCAGAAGGCATAAGCTTAACGTGAGTGGGGGGAGATTTAAGAGGGAGCTATGGGGCAACTTATTCCCTCAGACGATAATCTGTATGTGGAATGAGCCAGCAGAAGAAGCTATGGATACGATTATGACTTTAAAAAAATATTGGGGACTTCCGGTGGCGCTATGGAGGGCTAGAGAGCAACGCCAGCCAGCTCCTTGGGAAAATGTTGAAAAATCGGGGAGAAAGAGACCTACCTGCTGCCTGCTGCTTCTGCACCGATTGTCGTGAGTGACATCATCAAAGTCAAAAGAGTTTATTGTCATGTGTCCCTGACAGGACAATGAAATTCTTTCTTTGCATAGCACAACAGGACATAGTAGGCATTGACTACAATTATATACTTAAATACACACATTAATTAATAAATTAATAAAGTGCAAATAACAGATAGAGGGGTATTAATGTTCAGAGTTTTGTCCGAACCAGGTTTAATAGCCTGATGGCGGTGGGGAAGTAGCTATTCCTGAACCGGGTTGTTGCAGTTCTCAGGCTCCTGTACCTTCTACCTGAATGTAGCGGGGAGATGAGTGTGTGGCCAGGATGGTGTGGGTCCTTGATTATGCTGCCAGCCTTTTTGAGGCAGCGACTGTGGTAGATCCCCTCGATGGAAGGAAGGTCAGAGCCGATGATGGACTGGGCAGTGTTTACTACTTTTTGTAGTCTTTTCCTCTCCAGGGCACTCAAGTTGCCGAACCAAGCCACGATGCAACCGGTCAGCAAGATCTCTACTGTGCACCTGTAGAAGTTAGAGCGAGTCCTCCTTGACAGACCGACTCTCTGTAATCTCCTCAGGAAGTAGAGGCGCTGATGAGCTTTCTTAATAATTGTATCTGTGTTCTCGGACCAGGAAAGATCTTCACAGATGTGCACGCCCAGGAATTTGAAGCTCTTGACCCTTTCAACCATCAACCCGTTGATATAAACAGGACTGTGGGTCCCCATCCTACTCCTTCCAAAGTCCACAATCAGTTCCTTGGTTTTGCTGGTGTTGAGGGCCAGGTTATTGTGCTGGCACCATATGGACAGTCGCTCGATCTCTCTTCTGTACTCCGATTCATCCCCATCAGTGATATGTCCCACTACAGTGGTGTCGTCAGCGAACTTGATGATGGAGTTCACACTGTGACCGGCTATGCAGTCATGAGTATAGAGTGAGTACAGCAGGGGGCTGAGCACGCAGCCTTGAGGTGCTCCCGTGCTGATTGTTATCGAGTCTGACACATTTCCACCAATACGAACAGACTGTGGTCTGTGAATGAGGAAGACGAGGATCCAATTGCAGAGGGATGCGCAGAGACCCAGATCTGCGAGTTTGGTAACCAGCTTGGAGGGGATGATTGTGTTAAATGCCGAGCTGTAATCAATGAATAACAGCCTGACATATGAGTTTTTGTTGTCCAAGTGGTCCAGAGCGGAGTGGAGGGCCAGCGAGATCGCATCCACCATTGATCTGTTGTGGCGGTAAGCGAGCTGCAGTGGGTCCAGGTTTTTGTCAAGGTAGGAGTTGATTTACGCCATGATCAACCTCTCGAAGCACTTCATCACCACAGGCGTTAGTGTCACTGGTCGATAGTCATTGAGGCACGTCACCTTGCTCTTCTTGGGCACCGGTATTATTGATGCCTTTTGAGGCAGGTGGGAACCTCAGACCTCAGAAATGACAGGTTGAAAATGTCCGTAAAAACTCCAGCCAGTTGGTCCGCACAGGTTTTTAAAACACGACCAGGTATGCCATCAGGTCCAGACGCTTTTCGAGGGTTCACCCCTCTGAAGGATTTCCTGACGTCGGTCTCTGTGACTGAGACTGAAATACCATCACAGCGTATGGGGGCGCGGGAAGGCACATCGGTGTTCTCCCTATCAAAGCGTGCGTAAAATGCATTGAGCTCATCAGGGAGTGATGTATCGCCAACATTCGAGCTGCCTCCTGATTTCGCCTTGTAGGAGGTTATTGCATTCAGGCCCCGCCACAGCTGCCGAACATCTGTCTCATCCTCCAGTTTGTAGCAGAACTCCCTTTTGTCCTTTTTGATGGCCTTACCCAGGTCGTATCTGGACTTCGTGTAGACCATCAGACATGAATGCCCGGTGTCTGGTCTTCAGAAGAGTGTGGATCTCAGAGTTCATCCAAGGTTTCTAATTGGGAAACACTCGGAAGGTTTTTGTAGGGATGCAGTCCTCCACACATTTCTTAATGAAGTCTGTAACGACTGTGGCATATTCATTCAAATCCGTTGCCGAGTCCTTGAACATTGCCCAGTCTACAGACTCCAAACAGTCCTGTAGTTGTTCCTCAGCCCCCCACGACCAGCCCTGTACTGTTCTCACCCCTGGGGGTGCGCTCTTTAATTGCTGCCTGTAGGCAGGAAGAAGCAGCACCGCAGTATGGTCGGATTTACCAAAGCGAGGGCGAGGGATAGAGCGGTAGGCATTCTTGATGGTGGTGTTTGGTCCCCTGGTGCAGCAGGAGACATGTTGGTGGAAGTTAGGGAGCGATTTCTTGAGATTTGCCTTATTGAAGTCCCTAGCAATGGTGGTAAAAGCCTCGGGGTAAGACGCCTGGTGTTTGTTGACCACGGCGTGCAGCTCCTCCAGTGCCAGACGGACGTCTGCCTGGGGTGGGATGTAGACCGCGGCCAGGATGATGGAGGTGAATTCCCTCGGAAGGTAGAAGGGACGGCACTTCACCGCCAGATGTTCGAGATGTGGAGAGCAGGAGTTGAACAGGACTGCCACGTCTGAGCACCACGCAGAGTTGACCATGAGGCAGACGCCGTGACTTACTATGTATACACAGCGCAGCCCCCCACGGATAAACCGAAAAGTCGTGTTACTAGGCAGAAACTGGTGGAACAAGAAAAAGGCCCGATTGAAGCCTCGGGCTCAGGTAGGATGCTATCCCAAGAAGATGTGTTGAAAAAAACTATGAAAAAATCGGAAGGTGAAGATCTTAAAACTTTTATTGCAAGTGAAATTGTTGGCTTAAAGGTGGAACTAAAGAGTGAACTTGCAAAAACGAACGAAGAATTGAAGAAGATGAATTTTGGGGAAGAAATAAAAAAAATCAAGGAGGAAATGATGGACTTAAAGCTTGAAATTAATATCACGGCTGTGAATACATCGGATAAACTGAAGAAAGAAATTGCAGAAATACTGACTGAACAAGTTGCAAGTATGACAAACGAGACAAATGTTAAAATCAGAAAAGTGACAACTGATCTTGAAGAAAGGCTGAATCCTGTGGAGGTGGCACTGAATCAACAGACGGCAGCCATAAAGGGCCTTGAAGAACTAGCCGAAACAAGTGCTCAGACTACGGCAAAGCTTATCAGAGAAAACCAATGCCTAACTGAACTACTGGGCAAAATAACTGAGAAATGTACTTAATTGGAAGGTCGCCAGAGAAGACAGAACCTAAGAATTGCGGGTATTCCAGAAAGGAAAGAGGCGGATCAAGATCCCCGAGAATTAACTGCAAATTTACTGCAAAAAGTTTTATCTCTGGATCAAAAGCCTTTACTTGCTTGCGCACACAGAGTGATGAGACGCCAGACAAGACAAGGTGTTCCCCCAAGATAAATGATAATAAAAGTTCAGTACGACTATGTCCTGGAGGAGATAATGCAAAAAATTACAAGAAACAGAAATCTTACATTTGAAGGATACGGGATCAGTATCTATCGAGACTACCCAGCAGAGGTCCCCAGGAAATGAAAAGCATTTAATGAGACCAAAAGAATCTTGAGGGAAGTGAAGAACTTGAAATATGGTCTTAGGTATCCAGCTACCCTAAGAGCCACCTACAATCAGAATGAACACTTTTTCACCAACCCTGTGGAGGCACTGGACTTTGCCCAGAAGATTAAGGCTCGAGAGGAAGCTTGAATAATACTTTTAAAACTGAACTTCATCATTGAATAAACTGACTTTGCAGGACTGGATGGAACTAAAGTCGTGTCTAAGGAAGCTGGAGAAAGATGTGGATCAGAAACTCTCCCATGGATACTAATAATTAGTATAACTGCACTACTAATACAAATAATTAATAAATAATAAAACTATAGCATGGTATTTTTACTAATCAGAGCTAATAATTATCACTAATGACTAATACTTACCTATAATTGAATGTTTAGAGTCAAATATAGAGATTGATTTCATTTGCCCTCCTTGGAAACCCTTTTTTTCATTTTTTATTAACTTTTATTTTGATTTTCTTTCTTCCTTTTTTTTCATTTTTTTAATTATATTCTTACATAAGTTTTAAATATATGTATCCTCACATTCCTGATTATTGGAACCCGAATATTTTAAAATCCAATATCCCCGGTAAAATACTGCTATGGAATAAAATTTCAAGAAACCAGGGAGCTGGTTAAGTTGGTAACATCAACTACGGAAGTCGGTAGATGGTTAGCCATGCTAGTATGGCTAGCACTAACTACACTAATACTAGATGTAGTTTTTTCCTTCTTTGTGCACATTATTAATTTCTTAATCTATCCTCTTTTCTCTTCTATTATAATCTATTGTTATTATTTTCAGTTTGAATGGAGTTACAAATTGGATCAAAGGAGATATACATGTGAGAGACATTCAAGGGTCTTAAAATTCGTCTATTCGGAGTTCGGGTATAAGGTCGGGTCTGTCGAACTGAACCATTGGCTCTATTATAGACCTCCATAGACAAGATTTAAAAATAAATACGGGGAATGAAGGAATAACGTTTTGTAGCTGGAATGTTAAAGGTATTAATGAACCAATTAAGAGAGATAAAGTACTAGCACATTTAAAAGCAATTAAAGCTGATGTAATTTTTATTCAAGAAACACACTTAAAAAACGATACCGAGCATAGGCTGAAAGCTAAATGGATAGATAAAACGTATCATTCTTCTTTTACACACAAATCCAGAGGCGTAGCAATATTATTTCGTAAAGGCACTTTATTTAAACATACATCAACTATAACTGACAGTGATGGTAGATACATTATTGTAATAGGAGAATTAAATGCACAAAAAATGATTTTTGTTAATGTTTATGGACCAAACTTTGATAGTCCACTGTTCTTTAAGAAAATATTTAATATTATTACCCATATCACACATCTGAGGTATGCTTTTACAAAATTGTATTCCCTTCGTTTTTACTGCCAGCAGGGGTAACAGGGGAATATTTTCTTATATTCCCCTTTCTTGCGAACGCCTATGGACTTTACCTGTTAAAACAGCGGGGAATATAGTCTTATATTCCCCTGGTCTCACATCCGGGAACTTGGCAACGTGACGGCAACGTGACGCTGCGTGGGAAATTTAGAATATTCAAACGGCAGACAGGAAGACTGCCGCGTCCATTTTGGTTAAATTTTACGTGGAAGTCCGCCGAGCTGAGATGTTCAAATTTTCCTCTAGATGTCTGATAATGGGTAATAATAACAATATTGACTGTCCTCTTTCGGGAGATACGACATATATTGCCCTCACTAGATCCATATTGCCCTCGTCTTCGACTCGGGCAATATGAATCTACTTCAGGCAATATATGTCGTATCCCCCTCAAGGCCAGTCAATATTCTATTAATATCTTGGAAATAGCACAACATAATTTAATAATGGAGGAGATTTAAATTGTACACTAGACTCTTATTTAGATAGATTCACAAGACAAAGGAAAACCAAATCCCATTCCAGTGACTTATTAAATGCATACATGGATACTAGTAATATTAAAGATGTTTGGAGAGTAGAAAATCCAACTGGACGAGAATATTCATTTTACTCACCTGTACATAAAACCTATTCAAGAATAGATTATTTTTTGGTAGACTCTAAACTCATATCACTTACAATTCAAAATACCATAATATTACAATCTCAGATCACGCACCTTTAACATTTATGATTAAAATAAACGGTAAAACGGAAAAACAGGGACAATGGAGATTTAACCCACAAATTTTAAAAGACAAAGTAACTCAGGAATATATTATAGAACAGATCAAGATTTTCTTTGAAATAAATGATAAACCGGAAATATCTTCTTCCCTATTATGGGAAACTTTTAAAGCATATGCCTGTGGAATTATGATTTCTTCTCTTTTTATAATAAAGAGAATCGGAGGGAACAACAGGAATTGGAAAAGGAGATTAAACAATTAGATACAGAGAATGCTGCTAATCCATCCATAACAAAACATAACAAAATCGCTGCACTTGAAATATAAATTAAATAAAATATACTCAGATCAAGTTGTAAAACTCTATCAATACACTAAACAATTACAATTTGAATTTGGAGATAAGCTTCAAAAATTATTGGCTCGTCAATTACGGGAAATGGAGGGAGAAAAATTAATCCATAGGATTAAATCATACAATGGCAAACGATTAGTACAACCCAAAGATATTAATGAGAGATTTTTGCAATATTATAAACATTTATATTCAGCTAAAACGACAGAAAACAGGATAGGAATAGAAGCATTTTTAAAAAAATGTAATCTAAATGGGTTGGATTCACAAAATAGAGAATCACTAAATGCTGAAATATCAGTAAAATAAATTGAATAATCTATCAGATCATTAAAAAAAATGGTAAAACACCGGGTCCAGATGGCATTGGTTCAGAATTTTATAAAACATTTTATGATCTGATTGCACCACATTTGAAGATACTCTATGAATACATCTATACCCACCAGAAACTACCAGGAATGTTAAATGAATCTATTATAACACTTATACCAAAAATAGACAAAGATCTGGATGACCCGGGATCATATAGAGCTATAGCTCTTTTAAATACTGATCAAAAGATACTAACCAAAATATTAGCATAAAGACTAAGCACAGTTATTAATAAATTAATTCACCCGGATCAAACAGGATTTATACCAAAACAATATTCCTCATATAACCTGAGACGATTATTCAATATTATATATTCGAAAAGAGGTATTAATAAAGACCTAGTAATTATATCGTTAGATGCGGAGAAAGCCTTTGACCAGGTGGCATGGTCTTACTTGTTTTCGGTTATGGAAACTTTTAAGTTGGGAGAGAAGTTTATTACTTGGGTTAAATTATTATACACTAATCCAACAGCCAGAATACTAACAAATCAAATGCTATCAAACAAATTTAATTTATTCCGAGGCTGCAGGCAAGGTTGTCCTTTATCCCCGTTATTGTTTGCACTTGCAATAGAACCATTAGCTCAACGTGTGAGATTACATTCTGAAATATATGGGTATGACACCAGAGATACTGAAAATAAAATCTCCTTATATGCGGGTGATGTATTACTTTATATTACAAAGCCGGAAATTAGTATTCCAAATTTACTAAAATTAATAACTGAATTTGGATTATCTTCAGGATATAGTATTAATTGGAATAAAAGTGAACTTAAGTCAATAATGGTAAATAACTTACATATATTACAACAATTTCCTTTTAAGATAGCAAACGAAAAAAATCAAATATCTTGGAATTTATGTAACAAAAAGATTTGATTCTTTATTTAAATCCAATTTTCCACTTTTATTGAATAAATTAAATAAGAGTATTTTATATTGGAAAATATTACCTATTTCAATGCTAGGTAGAATTAATGCAATAAAAATGATTTTTCTCCCGCAATTACTATATATCTTCCAATTGATTCCGATATATCTTCCTAAAAATGTATTTAAGAAGGTTGATTCTATAGTCACCAACTTTATCTGGGATTATAAGAGCCATAGAATAAATAAAAAACATTTATGTAAATCAAAAATAAATGGAGGTCTAGCACTGCCAAACTTTATGTTTTATTACTGGGCAGTTAATACTAAAAATATGATTTTTTGGTTAGTAGAGATGATAAACAACCTATCTGGTTAAAAATGGAAAAAGAAGATTGTTCGCCTTTTGAAATTAGCTCGATTTTATTCGCTAATATTAAACTAGATAAGAAAATCTATAGTGAAAATCCTATAGAAAGTGGGATACATATCTGGAAACAAATAAAGAAAACATTAAAATTGAAATGTATATCACTAGCCCTTACCATTGTAAATAACGTTACATTTAAACCTTCAATGATGGACAAAGGTTTCTTACAATCGAAAAACTATGGAGTTAATACGATGGGCGATCTCTATAGGGAAAACTCCTTCATGTAATTTCAAGAATTACAACAAATTTATGGATTACGTTCAAAAGATTACTTTAAATATTTACAAATTAGAGACTATGTAAAAGCAAACACACAAGAAATCAGAAATAGAAAGACAGAAATTTTAGATGAATGTCTAAATAAACACCCGAACACAGAAAAATTGATATCATATATTTATAACATTTTATTGGAAAACGATGTCCCAATGGCAGAAATATATAGACAATCATGGGAAAACGAATTAGGTCAAATAATCAGACTAGAAGTATGGGATGAAAGTTTACAACATATACACCATTGTTCATTAAATGCTAGACACTCTCTTATACAATTTAAAATATTACATTGATTACATTATTCAAAATCCAAATTACATAGTATTTTTTCAAATGTATCTGCCATATGTGATAAATGTCAGCACTTAGAAGCCAACTTAACGCACTCATTTACAAATTGTGTAAAAATTACTAAATTTTGGACAGAAATATCTAAGATAATTTCGAATGTTGTTAATATGAATCTGATCCCTGACTCAAAATTAATAATATTGGGAATATTAGAAAGAGATCAATTAATAACAACGAATCAAATTTTTTTTATGGATTACAGTTTAATAATTGGGAAAAAATTAATATTGAAATTCTGAAAAGGTCCTACATCCCCCACAACCAAAATGTGGATTACAGGAATGTCGGAGACACTTCATCTGGAAAGATTAAGGCTTGTCCTACTGGACAGGTTGGATCTTTTCAGAGGGATATGGTCTCCATTTATTGAATATTTATAGGGTCAAAATGGCTCGGTGCGAGAGCCTGACTGAAGCCTGAATAAAGGAATGGATGAAGAATCATACATAACAAATCATGGATATATCTCCAATGATGGATAACCTGTTTAACACTCCACTCATCTTTTTTTTGATTTTCTATTTTTACTTTATTTCTCTCTATTTTTTCCTATCTGCAATAAAAACAAAAAAAATGTATAGAAATACAAATAAGACATTACTGTTAATATTAATAATATTAAGAATGTATGTGACAAGTATATTCTTTTAATATGTACTTACGTCTAATAAAAATATTTAACAAAAAAATATATTGGGTATATATATGTAGAAGAAGGGGTTTAGATAGATATGGATGAATTGCAGACAAATACGACTAACCCAGTATACCAACTTGAGTTGCATGGACAAGGTGGGACGAATGGCCTGTTTCCGTGCTGTACAGCTCTTAGACTTATGAAAAGGGAAAAGATAGAAGGACATGCTTAATGCCTTCTGTGAGCAATGCAACATTTTGCTTCGGAGTCACGTGAGTGACCACGTGAAGAAGCCCTGCCAGGCGCAACGCATGTCGCACTGAACGGGCTGGTGAGCACAACTCCACCAGCGGTAAGTAGGAACTTCACAGGTGAGTGGTTTAAAAACTTTGCCTAGAAGTATTTAAACTCCGTCAAGCTGGCTCGAGCAGTCAGCAGGAGTCGGTGGTATGGAGCGGTCAGGTAGGAGAGTTCGCAGCAAGCGTGGGTCCAGCGATGCGGATTCGCAAATTAGATCGGGTCGGGAGATTAGAGAGGCAAAGCCGGTTCCGATACCGGGTGCAGTTTTACCGAGAGCTGTTATACCAGCTAGTGAACATTCCACACCAGCTCCAGGGACTCAGGAGCCTGAGGCCACTGATAGCCATAGGAAAGCTAAAAGAAAGTCTATCAGACCTGTTTTGTCTGACGGGTCTGAAGAAGAAGGAGACTCCCCTCAGGATAATAAAAGAATGTGGAGAGAGAATGCAAAACATGGAGACGATGCTCCAAACTTTGATTAACCAAGGGTCAAAGGCCCCAGTGATTCCCCACACAGCTGGTCAAGGAGGCCCATACGAGGCAGAATATGTGGATTATCAGCAAGGGGATTTCCTTCCAGCGCCTTGTATAGGACTGGAGGATGCCTCCCTGCAGTATGACTTGGGAGAAGCAGGGCAGGATGAAGCTGACCCTGATTCTGGTGTCCCTGCTCATGTGCATACACCAGAACACAAGAGCCACGCTCCGGGTGTCCCGGAAATAGCAATGAGTTTTGCTATTCCGGAAGGGACTGGTGAGGCAATGGACGAGTATCTTGCCAACAATATTAATTATTTGGTGTCTCACCAGATCCAACAAACTATGATGCAAGAGACTACTGGTAAATATAAAACACCTGTCAATTGTGCATCACGCAAGGTTCCACGGTGAACCCAGCAATCTGGGCACCCATGAGTGCATCTATGAGGGGACAGGAGGTTTCAACACGTCCTCCAACTGGTGGCTGCAGCAATTACTGCATTTGGCAAAATGGTCAAAGGGACAATGATCACACAAACCCAGAAAGATATGTTGGCCCTTTAATGCAATGCATTTTTTGAGGTGAATTGCACCAGGAAAATCGCCATCAGGCCAACACTAAATCAAAAATTTGCTGCTCTATGTAAGGCGACTAATGTGCAAACGCCTGAATTCCTATTTGGAGCAGACCTCGTCAAACAAATTTGAGAAATCGATGATGAGGCTAAGACAATTGGTTTAATGAACCCAAACATCTCAAGGCCACCGATATGAAAGCCTAGTTTAATGTACCGAAGATCGGATCCAGGTGCTGGGCCCAGCAGGGGGAGGCCAGTGGGGCACGGGTTTACCCACCAAGACAGACTGGCTACAACCCCAATATTGGCAGACAACAGACTTACAGGCCAACTGTAGAGGTACAGGGAATTTTTGTTAACGAGAAAGTTTCCGGTGGACAACCTCCTATTGGAGGTAGATTACAATTGTTTTATAATGAATGGTGCTGTATAACATCTGATATGTTTATACTCAATACTGTGTCACGTTCTACCATTGAGTTTATCTCAGGGATAGATCCACCTCAACAGCACAAGCCTAATAAAATGTTGGTGTTTTCTGCTCCAGAGACTGAACAGGTAAACGATGAGATTAAGAATTTATGCCAAAAAGGAGTGATTGAGAAAGCCATTCATCGTCCTCAACAATTTGTGTCTAATATATTCCCCAGACCTAAAAAAGATGGGGGTTGTAGAGTAATTCTGGACCTCACTCACTTAAATTCTTCAGTTCTCTACAGGCATTTTAAAATGGACACCTTCATTACTGCTAAACAGCTGGTATCACATGGCTGTTATATGGCAACTATTGATTTGCAAGATGCATATTATTCAGTGCCAATTCATGCTCATTATCGCAGGTACTTGAAATTTAATTGGATGGGACAGCTGTGGAAATACAAAGCATTGCCTAATGGATTAAGTTCAGCACCTAGGCTATTTATTAAATTGTTAAAACCTGTGCTGGGGCTATTGAGGGCCCATAATCACATTGTCATGGCTTATTTAGATGATATCTTAATTATCAGCAACACTAAAGAGTCAGCTGAAGAGTCGGTTGCAGCAACCAAAAATGCATTTGAAACATTAGGGTTTTTGGTCCATCCGACTAAGTCCAAGTTACAGCCATCCCAAAAAATTGAGTATTTGGGATTTCTTATTGATTCAGTTGATATGACAGTAACATTACCAACAGTCAAGGTTGTGGATATTGCTAATGTCTGTACTTGCCTCACACAAAAACTTTATCCCTCCATCCGAGAAGTCGCTAAGGTCATTGGGAAATTGGTAGCAGCTTTCCCTGCAGTACAGTTCGGACCTTTGCATTATCAACATTTGCAAAGAGCAAGAGAACAAGCACTAAAAGAGCATGCAGGCCATTTTAATCGGGTTATGCAGTTACCAACCACAGCTCTAGCAGAATTGCAGTGGTGGATTGTTAATGTTAGACAAGCTACCAATAACATTTTGGTGCAAGAACCTTCAGTGATCTTACAGACTGATGTAAGTGCTCTCGGATGGGGGACTACGGACACCGAGTCTAGCTGTGGGGGTAGATGGAAGGAACAAGAAGGTTTGATTCTCCACACACAGGGGATAAATTATTTGGAATTATTGGGGGCATGTTATGGGTTAAAGGCATATTGCTCCACAATTAATAATTTACACGTTCAACTCCAGATTGATAACACCACTGCAGTGGCATATATTAATCATATGGGAGGAGCAAGATCAGTATCATGTGATAACTTGGCTAACCTCATGTGGCATTGGTGTATTTCAAGGAACATCTGGGTTTCAGCCATCTATCTACCAGGTATAGACAATGTGGTGGCAGACCATAGGTCACGAAAGTTTAATGACAATATAGAATGGATGTTGAATTCTGAAATTTTTCAAACAATTGTCACTCGACTTGGGTTGCCAGATATTGATCTGTTTGCATCCAGATTGAATCACCAGTTGCCTAAATATGTTTCTGAGAGCCAGATCCAGGAGCAGTAGCTGTGGATGCATTCTCGTTACATTCGGGGCACTCATTCTTTTATGCATTTCCTCCATTTTGTCTGATCACGAAATATCTCACCAAAATAGAGCGTGACTCCGCCACAGGCGTTTTGGTGGTCCCAGATTGGCCAACACAACCATGGTTTCCCATTAGTGTTCAGAATGATGGCTCAGCCATTCATGATGATTCCCAGCTGCAGTAATTTGTTGGTGCATCCGGTTACAGGAGAAAGTCACCCGTTACATGACTATTAATTTGTTGGTCTGCAGGTTCTGACCAGACCATTCCAAGGCCTTGGATTGTCGAACAGGACCATGGAGGTTATCACTGCAGCCTGGAGAAATAGCACTCAAAAACAATATGTGGTCCACATATAGAAATTAGAGATGTTCTGTGTACAATCAAATATATCTTATCATACTGCAAGCATATGTGATGTGTTGGAGTTCCTTGCTAAGTTACATTTTGATGAGCACTTGAGTTATAGTGCCATTAATAGTGCTCGGAGTGCTTTGTCCTCCTATTTAGGGCAGTCTTCAGAACAACAACCTATCGGGACTCATCCGTAGTATGCCGATTTATGAGAGGAATTTTTAACAAAAACCCTCCTAAACCTAGATATACAGAAATCTGGGATATCAGTATAGCTCTCACACTGCTTCGGCAATGGGCTCCAATTACGTCATTATCTATGCAGAGATTAACTCTTAAAGTCGACACTCATGTATTTAAATCTCACTCCACCAGGGCGGCATCAACATCCACGGCGAAGGCTCAGGACGTGCCGCTAGACCAAATCCTCGCGGATGCAGGATGGTCTAGAGAATCAACATTTTCACAATTCTATGACAAACCTGAACAGACAGTGCCACGGTTTGGGCATGCTGTTTTGGGTTCCATTTAATTCATTTGCTTTGTTTTATATCATTGTTTGTAATTTCCCCCTGGGACAGAGGAGTTATTACTGTTTTTTGTTATTATTAAAAATAGTTATTGAATAATTCGAAGCAATGTTCAATATATTATTTATTCACTGCTGTGTCAACCGAAGCAGATTGTTGTATGGAATGCATCTACGGCATGAAAATACAGAGCTTTGAAATCTTCACGTGGTCACTCACGTGACTCCGAAGTAAAATAGTAAGATTAAACGAGCTTACCAATTTGAAGTTTTTTTTTTTTTTTTTTTTTTTTTTAATATTTTTATTATAGAAACAAAATAATAACAAAGTACATTATTTTACAATGATGAAAATACATGATATTAATGATATATTCGTACTATTAATATTATTTGTATTATTATTGATTATAAATTTTAAGATTATATATTTTATATAATTGAGAATACATGGTACTAGTAATACATTCATAATATTAGTAATATACTCATACTGTTGATAATATTTGTATTGTCTCTGATTTTGAAATATAGGACCAAATTTTATGTAATTAAAAATACGTAATACTAGTAAAACTTTTATGATATTCATTATATTTTCATACTGTTAATAATATTTGTATTATCATTGATTTTAAATTTAATTGAAAATACATGATACTAATAATACTTTCATAAAGTTAGTGATATTTATATTCGTACTGATATTAAAAATGTAAGATTATGTGTTTCTATACTTTTTTCTAATTTTTTATATAAGTATGAAAAGATAGAGAGAAAAAGTGTGAAAAGTTTGATGGAGAATGGAATATTACTCATTAATCCGTCCTTGGAGATATATTCATGATTTATTATATATATTTCTTCATCTATTCAAATATTCAGGTCTCAGTCAAGTCCTCGCGCCGAACCATTATGACCCTGTAAATATTTAATATATGGAGACCAAATCCCTCTGAAGAGATCTAACCTGTCCATTAGGACAAGCCTCAATCTCTCCAGATGAAGTGTCTCCGACATTTCTATGTTCCACATTTTGATTGTTGGGGATGTAGGGCCTTTCCAAAATTTTAATATTAATTTTTTCCCAATTATTAAACAATAGTCGATAAAAGTTCTTTGGTTCATTGTTATTAGTTGGTCAGTTTCAAGTATTCCAAGTATTCCAATTTGAAGTTTGATCCTTATTTTATGAGGAGTTACGTTGAGGATTACGTGCCCTCTGCTCCCACCCTCATAATCTAAGAGATCATCTGGTAGTTCTAGTCTTCTAAAAGCCTTACTATGTTACTCCGGCTATTTGTTTTCTGTGTTTTCACGCTGCTGCTTTGAAGTATGATGTGCATGCTCCTGGCGGGGCTTCTTCACGTAATCCCTCAACGTAACGCCTCATAAAATAAGGATCAAACTTCAAACTGGTAAGTTCTCATTTAATCTTACTTTTTTCGCTGATTCCTGGCAATCTCTAGCTCACAACTGTTAAACGTGGAGAAGGGACATTTGGGAAGATGTTACATCCATTCCCCAGTCGCAAACAGAGACCTTGCTCGAGAGTACCTCTCTTCATAGATGTTGCCTCACTCATTGAATATTTCCCAGTAAGAATCAGGGTGGCACGGTGGCAGAGCAGTAGAGTTGCCGCCTTACAGCACTTGCAGCGCCGGAGATCCGGGTTCGATCCCGACTACGGGCGCTGTCTGCACGGAGTTTGTACGTTCTCCCTGCGTTGGTTTTTTTTTTAGATCTTCGGTTTCCTCCCACACTCCAGACGTACAGGTTTGTAGGTTCATTGGCTTGGTAAATGTAAAAACTGCCCCTACTGTGTGTAGGATAGTGTTAATGTGCGGGGATCGCTGGTCGGTGCGGACCCAGTGGGCCGAAGGGCCTTTCCGCGCTGTGTCTCTAAACTAAACTAAACTAAACCTGATGTGCATAGAGTGACAATCCACACCGACCAAAGCAGGCATTTTTATGTCATGGATAAAATTGATTGATTGATACTGAATTGTCATGTGCATTTGGTACAGTGAAATCCTTTGTTTTGAACGCAGAGTCGTCATGTAACAGGCGCCAACAAACGTACAAAAGTATTCAATGTAGTCCCTCTTCATTCTCTCCCTCCCCCCTCCCTCCACCAAATCCCTCTTTGTTCTTGGCACCACACCCCAACCCACCCCACCACACTGGCTCCCTCGTAGTTCTCTCGGCAGCAGGTCCTTGACTGACTTATTCTCACTGTATTCTGAACGATAACTTAATGAACCAATCAGCAATGAATTCTCACAGGAGAACATGGTTTAATCAAGCCGTTAAGCTTTTCTCTTCCCACGAAGATGTATTGAAAGCGGATAAAGTATTGTATCAGTTGCTGGGTTTCGTGGATCAGGCTATGTTCATGTGACATTTCAATATGCCGTGACAACATCAAATGGCAGATGCAGAAGCCAAAAATAGAACTTATATATTTTAAATCTCACGCTTTACACCCGACGCAAATTCATCCAGATTTTGACAACGTTTTAAATCTAGTTCATTCTTTTATTTTTGTTCAATTCTTTGCTCTGCAGAATTTTACCGAAGAAGGGTCTTGAAACGAAATGTCCACTGTTCCTACTGTACAGAGATGCTGCTAGACCCGTTATTCTGGACATCTGAATTTCCCTGAGGGGATCAATAAAGTGTTTATTTATTTTTATTTTATTTATTTTACTCCAACAATTTTTTGTCCAACTTGGAATTAAACCAGCATCTGCAATTCACTCCTACATATTTTACCAAATGGATATTAGGTGCCTCAACTACAACTTTTATTGATTGCAAAACCTCTCATTCTATTTTAGCAAGACCAGCATGATATACGAACTGAAAATGATGGAAAACACTCAGCAGTTCAGGCAGTAACAATGGAACAAGTTAAAGAGACTTTGTCATAACACAGATGGAGAGAAATCATGTTAGCATAAGTTGCAGAGAAGGTGAGGGAAGAATCAATATGATTAAAACAGATATTTCTGTTAGAGTGAGGCCAAATATATGTATACTGTTGATGGTTGGCATTGACATAATGTGTTGGAAGCTGGTCCAAATCAAAGATAGACACAAAATGCTGGAGTAACTCAGCGGGACAGGCAGCATCTCGAGAGAAGGAATGGGTGACGTTTCAGGTCGAGACCCTTCTGGCAGGGGAGTGGGTGGTACAGAAATAAGGAAGTGTATAGATAAGGAAGTGTAAGGTGTGAAAACAGGACAAAGGGAATGGAGATCAAGCAACATGTAGAATAGATCATTGTTAGTTGGGGGGAAGGTAACAACAAAGCAAAACAGAAACAAAATGGGGTCGGAAAACCGGGAAAGGGGAGGGGATGAAGAGCGGGAAAGCTACGGCTACTTGAAGTTAGAGAAGCCAATGCTGGTACCGCTGGGGCTTAAATGAAATATGTGGTGCTGTTCCTCCAATTTGTTGGCATGGAATAATGGGCTAAAGGGCCTGTTTCTGTGCAGGACAAATCCATAGTTGTTCCTTCAGACTTGATAACTTAGAGATACAGTGTGGAAATAGGCTCTTTGACCCACCTCGTCCGCCCTGGCCAGCGATCACCCCGTACACTAGCACTATCCTACACACTCGTGACAATTTACACTTGTGCCGAAGACAATTAACCTACAGACCTGCACCTTTGGAGTGTGGGAGGAAACCGGAGAAAACCCACACGGTCACGGGGAGAACATACAAACTCCGTACAGTCAGCACCCGTGGTCATAAAATCGAACTCAGGTCTATGGCGCTGTGAGGCAGCAACACCGTGCTGCCCCTTTACAGTAAACCTTCTTTTCCTCTTCAACTCCAGCTAGATCTTTCTTTTTCAACTCCTCGTCCCTCAGTCCAACACATTTCAATTGGAGAGAGGAGTCTGTATACGCTCGATGCTTAAGATATCTACACACTAGGGGGCACTGCATTGAAGGTGCCCCTGACTACAGCCTGTCCGTTTTTTCCCCACTTTTTTTTATTTTAGTTTGTCTAAACTGTTTGTTTTGGGGATTCTTTAGCTTTTCTATGTGGGGGAAGGGAGTTCGGTAAGGGGGAAACCGTTTCCTAGTCGCTTCCTGGCGGGGGTATACGACTATTTCTCTGAGTCACGTCCTCGCCCCCCCCCCCCCCCCCCCCCCCCCCCCCAACCTCGCGGCCTACCAGCTGGATCGGAGCGGCCTTTCCTACCGGGGACCGGGGACCGGGGACCGGACCAGAGCTTCGGCGGCACGGCGCGGCGCTGGATTCACCGTGGAGCGGGCGATGCCCAGCTGGATCGCCATTTGTAGCTCCGGAGCGTTGGGCCTGCTGCTTCAACATTGAGGAGCTGTGGTACGCGGAGCTCCCAGCGCGGGCGGCGCTGACCGACATCCGGGAGTCCCTGGAGCCCTTTGCCGAGGGCCGCCAGTGTGAATCTCCGCCCGGCGCGGCCTGGGGACGTCGGGAGCCGCGGACTCTGGTAGGAAGCGGCCGATTCGGAGGTCCAAGCCGCTGAGGTTGTCCTCCAGTCCCGACGTCGGAGTGCCAACATCCCAGCGAGCGGGCCTGAGCGGCGGGCTGCCCGTAGTGGCGACTGCGGAGGGCGCCGGAGGCCCCAACCACGGGTGAACATCAGAGCGACTGACTTTGGTGCTTTCCCTCACAGTGGGAAATATTTGATTCTGCTGTGTGGGGATGTTTTATGTTGGACTCTATCATGTGTTGTGTTCTTTATTTTATTGTATGGCTGGATGGTGACCACATTTCACTGTGCCAACTGGCACATGTGACAAATAAATATATCTTGTATCTTGTACCCCGAAGCACTTCACAATCAATAAAGTAGTTTTTTTAATGTTATCACTATTTTATTGCAGGAAAGGCAACAGTCAGTTTATGCACAGCAAGTTTTTCAGACAATAATGTCCAGATATTTATAGGAACGCAAGTGACTGCAGAGAGTGGTGGAGTCAGCCCGGCCCACGGTGGCTCAGCGGTAGAGTTGCTTCCTCACAACGCTAGAGACGGGGGTTCGATCCTCACCACGAAACCAAGACGGCAGCATCAATCATCAATGATCCGCACCATTTTGGCCATGCCCTTTACTCATTGCTGCCATCAGGCAGGAGGTACAGAAACCTGATGTCCCACACCAACAGATTCAGGAACAGCTACTTGTCCCCCCCGCCACGGGTACCATGTAATCCCGTGCTACCCGCTCCATGGTCGGATAGTCGGCGACTAAACCGTCTCCCCCACCTGGTTTGCCAGGTGAGGAGGGGGCTGTGGACCCCCAGCAGGACCAAAAACAAGACCCGTCAAAGGGCGGATGAGCTTCTAGCGAGCCAACGGCCATCCACACTTCAGTAGAAGTTGCGATCACTGTCGTACACGGCATTGTAAGGCACCGTGCCCGTTGATGTTTTCAACAATGATGATGATGACACTTTACTACTACCTACGAGGTTCTTAAACTGACCTCCACAACCCTAACCCCGCCCTGACAACACTCTGGTCGACCTCTGACACTACCATAGACTTGCCTTTTACTCTAACTAGTTTTCTGCATTAATGCTTAATTGGTTTGCACAGTCTTACTTATTTTTTTGAGAAATGTTGTGTAATTTATGTATGTGAAGGAGGAGTTCCAACCCGAAACGTCGCCCATTCCCTCTCTCCGGAGATGCTGCCTGACCCGCTGAGTTACTCCAGCAGTTTGTGTTTATCTTTGGTGTAAACCAGCATCTGCAGCTCCTTCCTACACATTTGATTTTGTGTACTTGTCTGAGTCTATGTTCCTTGACATTGCTGCAAGCACCATTTCTCACTGTGCCTGTGCATGTGACAATCAAGTCGACTTGATGTGACTTGAAATGCTGGTTGAGGGAAAAATATTGAAGCGAACACTCAGGATGAGTGCTCGACGACAGACACTAAATGCTGGAGTAACTCAGCGGGACAGGCAGCATCTCCGGAGAGAAGGAACGGGTGACGTTTCGGGTCAAGACCCTTCTTCAGACCCTACAGTGAGTGCTCCTCACTTCACTGAGATATGGAAATACTAAAATCTTAGATCTGATGTATTGTTCAGAAGATGACACCTGCAACGCTATAGCCATATATAGTGTTACATGGGACTGCTGCAATACATTATTGTGTGTTTGAGTTACTGTAATGGGACATAAACCTGCAACTGATTCAGAGCTAGAGCTGATGTTCCAAAATTAATCTTGTTGTACTGTTCATTAATTAATTGTGATTAATTGTCCTACGTTTGGCTGAGTAAGTGGCAGATGAAATGCATCCAAACTGTGACTCTATCCCCCAATTTAATTTAATGGCCCAGAGGCTCCCTAATGTCTCTCAGCCAGTGCAAGACGCCGGTGCCTGAAATTGGACAAAAATCAGCGATTAGCGCGACGGCAGCAGTGGCGCAGCGGTAGAGTTGCTGCCTCACAGCGCCGGAGACCCGGGTTCGATCCTGACTACGGGTGCAGTCCGTACGGAGTTTGTACGTTCCCACTGTGACCTGCGTGGGTTTTCTCTGGGTGCCCCGGTTTCCTCCCACACTCCAAAGCCGTACAGGTTCGTCGGTTAATTGGATTCAGTAAAATTGTAAATTGTCACGCGTGTGTAAGATAGTGCTAGTGTGGACGCTGGTCGGCGTGGACTCGGTGGGTGAAGGGCCTGTTTCCATGCTGTATCTCTAACGTCTAAAGTGAGGTCTGGTGCAGACCTAAATGCTCAAATGTCCAGCTCTGATCACCTGCACTTCAGGTCTTAACCCTTTCTGCTGCCTTCATCAGTATCTTGTAGAAAGGAGAAAGACACTGAATCCTTATTCTTCATTTTTTGATTGAAAGACTTTGTTATGTCAGCCACAATTCCAGGTTTAAACCTACCATCCCAATCCACCATTCCCTATGGAATTTAATACGTGGCAGACCTGTGTCTCTACATTCTATGATTCATATCTAAACCAAATATGAAACGGAGGGAAATCTAACTCTTGAAGACCTGTCCCACTTACGTGTCCTTGGCACGCAAATTACGTGACCTCGTGGTCGCGTTGAGGCGCACGGGCATCGTATGGCCGCGCGGGGCCAGTCCCACAGAGAAGCGCGGAGGGGTATGTAGTTGTGCGCGCCATCGCGCGGGGCTCCGAAATGTTTGTAGCGGATGAAATATTCCCGCGCCAATGGCCTGTCGCGGGAATAAGTGGGACAGGCCCAAGACCCTGGCGCGACGCAACGTCTCACCTCCAACAGCAGCAGAAGCAGGCAAACGATCGCCGAGCTCGACCTGCGACTCACGGCCGTTGCGGATCCGGATCCGCCCCCATTCCTACTCCCAGAGCGGGGCCAAGCAAATTGGAGATAGACACAAAATGCTGGAGTAACTCAGCGGGACCCGCAGCATCTCTGGAGAGAAGCAACGGGTGACGTTTCGGGTCAAGACCCTTCTTTTCAGACTGAAGAAGGGTCTCGACACGAAACATCACCCATTGCTTCTCTCCAGGGATGCTGCCGGTCCCGCTGAGTTACTCCTGCTTTTTGTGTCTATCTTCAAATGACGTCACGCGCTCCAGATGGCTGTGCGGACGCATGAAGTCGCGCGCGACCTTCGCGGGACCGTCGCGGCTCAACGAGGTCGCGTAATTTGCGTGCCAAGGACACGTAAGTGGTACAGGCCCTTGACTCTCAAGACTGGACAGAGTCTATTCTCCCAGAATCTATATCTCCTCCAATCCATAGGCTATGAAACCCTCTTCTTCCATTACCACTCCTTGATTTATGTTATTCTGTTCACTTTGACAGTGTTCTGGCAGCACAAGCACTGGCCATTCATCAATATTTAGACGTGTCACGAGCAAAATCTAATCAATACACTCCATACTCAAGAGAGTGTTCTCCCAAGCAGAAACAGTAATTTATCACCCCTGGACCTTTCACTTTGTAGAGTTGGATTCCAGTTCAGGTCTAATGTGATACTTGTTGGGGCATCGTGCACCTTGGAGTTAAGTGACTTGCGTTTAACCCAAGCTCTCGCTGCACTGCAGAACTTACTGCTCCTTACAAATGCATGGTAATATTCATTATCCGAGATGCCACAGGATATAGCTGATGCCACAGCTGAAATAAATGAGTCACAACATTACACAGGCTTAGTTATAAAGAGAAAGACTTCAGAATGGACTCCTTCTGTCTGAATCTTGCAGAATGTGATATAGAGTGAAATGAAGGATTAGTTACAGTAGATGAGTGCCTTATTCTCTGCAGGGACTCTGTAGGTCGAAGAGCCTGTTTGTGTGCTTTATAACACTTACTCTAACTCTAGTTTAGCTTGTTTCGCTGAACACCTCGGCTCACCTGACTTACCTGATCTGCCGGTTTCTAAATACTTCCCCTCGTATTCCCACACTGACCTTTCTGTCCTGGGCCTCCTCCACTGTCAGAGTGAGAGTCAACGCCAATTTGTGGAACAGCACCTCATTTTTCGCTTGGGCAGCTTACAACCCAGAGGTGTGAATATTAACTTATCTAACGTTGTGACCTTTGTTTTCCTTCTCCCTCCATCCCTCTCCCATCCTAGTTCTCCGACAGACTGACTGGGCTCCTGATTAAATTTTATATTGTATAAATTGTTGCCGACTTCCTCTCGCTAATAATGATCTATTCTACATTTCCCTTGAGCTTCATCCCCTTTGATCTCTCGTTTTTCACACCTTACCCTTCCATATCTCTTGTTTCCTCCTCCCCTGACTGTCTGAAGAAGTGTCTTGACCGGAAGCGTCACCCATTCCTTCTCTCCAGAGATGCTGCCTGTCTCTCCGAGTTACTCCAGCATTTTGTGTCTATCTTCAGCATGACCCAGCATCTGCAGTTCCTTCATACTCTAACTCCAAGACGTAGAACAGCTGATCTCCTCCACTGACAAGTCTTTCAGTTTGGTTTAGTTTAGAGATGCAACGCTGAAACAGGCCCTTCAGCCCACTGGGTCCGAGCCGACTAGCGATCCCCGCACACAAACACTATCCCACGCACACTAGGGACTATTTACAATTTTTACCGAAGCCAATTAACCTACAAACCTGGAGTGTCGGAGGGTGTACAGACAGCACCAATAGCCAGGATCGAACCCGGGTCTCTGCCTCTGTAAGGCAGCAACTCTTCTGCTGTACCACCCTGCTGCCCCACGATCATGTCATGCCGTCCTGATCATCAAAATATTGCAGAGAATACATGCAGCGACAAAATAAATGACCATTGCTTGCTTGAACCAGGATATGTCGTCGAGACTCAGTAGCTTCACTCAGTAGCGTCATGGGAGTTTCAATGTATTCCTGACCAGACGAGCAAGGCTTCAGTTTGATATCTTTTCTGAAAACACCTTTGACAATCCATTCCCAATGTGCTTTGCTCTGTGTGGGCTAGTCTTGGAGTGGATTGATATCTTCGAGAGCCAATGTCCTCTCACCTCGTAACTCCTTCATAACCCATTGGGGCAACGTGTCTGAGCTGATGAGGAGCTGAGAAGGGAAGGGACTGCGAGCATTCGAAAGGAAACACCAGATCAAAAGGCAAACGGGTGAAGTAGCGGAGTAAACAAAAATAAAGGATAAAACAGAAAAAGTCTCCAATTCAATCAATCAATCGTTACTTATTGTGACGTACTTAGTAGTAGGCCCCTCATGACTGACCATGAGCGATGTATGCTGGTCAAATGCGAGCCTGGGCGATGTCATATGGAGGACAGGCTGTTGCCCATGCAGCACGTCCCCCCTCTCCACGTCGCTGATCGATCCAAAGGAACAGCAGGGCCGTTACAGTCTGGCACCAGCACCGTCACAGGAGCTGCCAGAGCGAGGTCGTAGACAACGGCGAACTGCCTTAGGGGCTCCGACTCCTGATTGGCCTTTTCCATAACTGGATATGGCCACAAGACAGTGGAGGTTTTAGATCAGAGTATTCCCTCTCTTAGATGGACTGCCTTCCCAGGCTGACGAGCCCCATCTGCCCGAGACTCGTGGGGGCGGGAGCGTCTACCTTCCCGTGCAGGTCTGTAGCACCTGCCCACTGCCGACATGTACTTAGAAACTGTGAAAAACATTGCTTTGCAGGCAATTGAAATCGTACCATTCACAAACACAATCAAGATTCAAGAGACATTTATTTGTAAGCATGCACCAATTGGTGCAGTGACATTTGTGGTCACCATACGGCCATACGAATTTAAAAAAAAGAACACGATAGTCTTTAGCATAAACATCCCCACACAGTGGAATCAAAGTTTCCCACGGTGAGAGAAGGCACCAAACTTCAGTCATCTTCCCTTGCTTTTCACCCGTGGTCAGGGCCTCCCGAGCCCCCTGCTGTCGCAGCTGCGGGTGGCCCGATGTTCAAGCCCTCTCGCCGGGATGATGGAACTCGCAGTTTGAGGAACACGTCGGAAATGGGAGAACGTTCTCCGCAGCGGCTTGATGGCCTCCATCTGCAGCATCGGCCACTTCCCACCTTACACCAGAGACCGGCTCCCAAAGTAAGAGCCCATCAGGCATCCGTGCTGGGCGGAGATGCACACTGGCAAGACTGTACCCTTTAAGTCCATTTTTTTTTTCCTAAATGTAAGGAACTTAACTAGTCCAGAAAAGCCCGTGGCCCTGGTGGTGGGATTGGGTCAAACCTGGTCAAGTGGTTCATAAGTCAGATTTAGGTCATTTCTATCATGGCTGTGACACTCTTACCCATCAAGGTCTGTCCATTCCCCACCTTAAGAATACCCATTGATAGCCTCCTCAGCCGTGTGTGGGAATGAATTCCACAGATTCAACACCCTCTGACTAAAGAAATTCCTCCTCATCTCCTTTCGAAAGGTACGTCCTTTTATTGTAATTCTGCGCCCTCTGGTCCTAGACTCTCCCACTAGTGGAATTATCCTCTTCACATCCATGTCCTCTACTGCCGCAAACAGGAATGTGGAAAATAGTAGATTTGATCTGAGGCCAAAATACACAAAGAGTCTCCATGTTTCCAGCACCATCTTGGAGAATCTAGCATCAAACAAGGCCACAGAAGGAGATGGACTGTGTGGTGACAGACACACCAATGGAAAGAGTAAAACATAGCAGGAATAAGAATAGAAGGCAAGAAATTGAATTGTACAGAGCCCTAGTGAGACCACACCTGGAGTATTGTGTGCACCTTTGGTCTCCGAATATGAGGAAGGCCATTCTTACTATTGAGGGAGTGCAGTGTAGGTTCACCGGGTTAATTCCCGGGATGGCGGGACTGACATAAAGAATGGGTCGACTGGGCTTGTAATCACTGGAATTTAGAAGGATGAGAGTGGATCTTATAGAAACATATAAAATTCTTAAGGGATTGGGCAGGCTTGCAGGAAAAATGTTCCCCATGTTGGGGGGGAGTTGATTGATTGATTAAGGTTTATTTAAATAGGGACAGATACAAAAACATAGATACACTTGAAACAGTCATCTGATGTATGCATCATAGTGTTTTTAGCCAAAGCCAAAGTCCCTAGTATTCAAAATGCAGATTAACACTGGAAAAGGAGAAAAAGACATACAGAGACCACAGCGTAAACACTAAACGTGAGAACAAGATTGTTTTGAATTAGCCACAATTTTGTGTTTCTTTTGAATGTGACGTATGTAGGGATACATTTCAAGGTCTGGCAGTGAGTTCCAAAATGAGTTTAAGTTTACAAAAGATTGCAACTGCATTATTATCTGGTACCACTTTGCAGTCTTGTTATTGTTTAGCTGGGGGCACGCCATTTAGGCACCTGACAATTTAACTAAATGTAAGGAAATAAAGGTTAAAAATGAGAGTAACGAGTGAGAGTTTTCACTCCGTGGTGATCACGTAAAAAGCGGCAACGTCGGAACTCGCGCGAAACTTGTCCACTTTGTGGCGCTAACGGCAGGTAACCGTGAAACTTGATAACTCGTGAAAAAAATCAAACATGTTTGATTTTTTCCACGAGTCAAATTCACTATTCAAGATAAAAATTGAAACATTTTAACTCGTTGAGAGCGCGTGAGCACTCTTAAATCAGCAGCTGGACAGAGTAAAAAAAAAGGTGATTTCAAAAAAAAAACACGATTTTTAAACGTCTCTTGCCAGACGCGGCCACATTGGGATTTCTCCGGGCGTGGAGCTACTGCATTGTTGGGAAGAGGCTCGCATGGCTACGGGTGGCCTCCGTCACCGGACAGCGGAACCGACTGCCATCTCAGTGGCTTTGCCGGCCCGCCCACCTCCGTCTGAACAGTGCTGTGGGCGATGGATAACATCCCAGCGGCCGGTGGAGGTTACTCCTGTGTCAGCGCGATTGACATATGGAGTAAGCTCCATGTCGCCCGCTGACCCGTTCTTGTGCTGGATGACCCTCTCCCCAGAGCCCCTGCCCGTCCCGCTGAGCCACAGACAGGGAGTTGAACGTAGACACAGTAAGGCAGCACCCGAGGAGGGAACATCACTTATCAGGAGCCGCCACGGGCCAGGTAAGCGCAGATGCAGCCATCACTGTAGCATCTCTGTCCCTATCTTCCAATTCCCACTTTGAAATAAAATAAAACTTTCGACAAAAAAATTGTGATGCACTGTATCTGCAGGTTTGTTACACCGAATCGATGATTGAAATGCGTGGGAATCGACGAATCGCGCGCTGCAAAATGTTTAAGCCGAAAACTGCAAAATGGGAATTTGAAGATAGAACAGAGATGCTACACAGAGATTTTAAGCTCTTGGGTTGCACAGTGGGGTAGGGCTTTAGGCAGCATCTATGGAGCAAAGGAAATAGCCGGGTCTTTTGCATATTTCCTTCGCTCCACAGATGCTGCCTAAAGCCAAAGCCCTACCCCACTGTGCGACTTCTTAAAATATCTGTGTAGCACTATCTACTTTGTATATTGACCCTCTAGGATGTGCTATCGCTGGTCGGCGCGGACTTGGTATTAGAAACACTGTGTCACTTTTCAGGAGACAGCTCAAGAGTACGTCAGGAGACGTTGTCAGCTCGGGAGACGAACTTGGAACATCGCAGTAAACGGCAAAATACCATACCCGCGGGAACTCGGTTCAAACACTTGAACATCAACTTGGCATCTCGTGCACAACCACGAGTCTGTCACTCGGGGTCATCAACTCGCACCGTTTAGGAATGTAAGGGTCTCGACCCGAAACGTCGCCTATCCTTAGATGCTGCTGCACCCGCTGAGTTTCTCCAGCTTTTTGTGTACTTAGGATCTTATATTTGCTTAGAATTTGACAGTGATGATACCTTATTCTTTTTTTGTCCAGGACTTTCAAGGCTCGGTTATAGAGACACTCTATGGCCTTAATTGATGACTGGTGAGCCTGGGACCATGTGGTTAAGCCATAAGATATATGTGAGAGAATCACAGAATTCATGAAAAGAAAAGCACAGTTAAAAGTCAAACAGTTTCTTAAAATCATAAGTGGAGTAATTCATAAGTGGACAATTGTCAATTCTTCCCTTCCCTCCCGCTCCACAACTTCCCCGGGCACTTTCCCTTGCAACTGCAAGAGATGCTACACTTTCCCTTTACCTCCCCCCTCCACTCTCTTCAGGGACCCAAGCAGTCCTTCCAGGTCCGACAGAGGTTCACCTGCACCTCCTCCAACATCATCTACTGCATCCGCTGCTCCAAATGCCAGCTGATCTATATCGGTGAGACCAAGCGGAGGCTTGGCGATCGGTTCGCCGAACACCTCCGCTCGGTCCGCAATAACCAACCCGACCTCCCGGTGGCTCAGCACTTCAACTCCCCCTCCCACTCCGTATCCGACCTCTCTGTCCTGGGCCTCCTCCACGGCCAGAGTGAGCAACATCGCAAGTTGGAGGAACAGCCCCTCATATTCCGCTTGGGGAGTCTGCATCCTCTGGGCTTGAACATTGAATTTTCTCAATTCTGTTAACCCTTGCTGTCTCCTCCCCTTCCGACCTCTCCCTCAGCCCTCGGGCTCCTCCTCCTCCTTTTTCCTTTCTTCTCCCTGCCCCCCCCCCCCCCCCCCCCCCCCCCCCCCCACCTCCCATCAGTCTGAAGAAGGGTTTTGGCCCGAAACGTCGCCTATCTCCTTCGCCCCTTAGATGCTGCTGCACCCGCTGAGTTTCTCCAGCCTTTTGTGTACCCTCTTATAATCATAAAACAGCCCAAGTTTGCCTTAATGGTTTTACACATTTTCTTAATATGACTTTATAAAGTTCAACTGATTGTCTATAATTATTCCCAGATACTTTACTTCAGGTACTTGTTCAATGAGCTCACCATTGATTTTTATATTAAGGAGGTTTGCTAGGGGTAGTTTTTTGATGGAGAAGCAGAGTTTGTCTTTTTAGTGATTAAAGTTAAACAAGATGAGGCCAGCCAAGATGATATTTTGTCTAAGTTGGCATTTAGTTTCTCAGCCACAAAAGTACAGGTTTTACCAGATGCATATACAACTGTGTCATCTGCATACATCTGAAGAAGGGTGACCCGAAAAGCCTACCTATGTCTGGACAACCCTCTGGCAAATTGATGTAGAGACTGGAGAGTATAGGTCCCAAGACAGTGCCCTGAGGGATCCCTGTTTCAATTTTGAGAAAAGTGGATCTCACACTATTAATTATAACACATTGTTCACGACCCTTTAAGTATGACTCAAACCAGGACAATGACTGTTTTGAAAAATTGAACTGTTAGTTTTGAAATTAAGATGTCATGATTTACTGTATCAAACGCCTTTTTTAGATCTAAAAATACTGCACCAACCACATTTCCTTTATCAAGTGAATGTTTGATATTTTCGGTTAAAAAACAAGTGGCAGATTCTGTAGAATAGTTGCGTCTGAATCCGAATTGCAGGGGATGCAAATAATGGTTTGTCTCAAGGTGGTGCATCAGTTGTTCTGAGACAATCTTCTCCAGGACTTTAGAGAAAACTGGAAGAAGACTAATGGGTCTAAAGTTAGAGGTCATTTCAGCATCTCCAGATTTAAAAAGTGGTATTACTTGAGCAGTTTTCCACCAATCTGGGAATTGCCCAGATTTAATGGAGATATTAATAAGACAGGTGAGAGGCTAGATTAGAATGCTACTATATTTCTTAAGAAAAGCTGTGTCTAGATTATAAATATCTTTTGAGTAAGTGGTGTTTAGGTCATGTATAGCTTTTAGGACAGCTATACAAGTTCAGAACAAGGGGTTAGGAATAAGGGGTGGGCCATTTAGGCCTGAGATGAGGAAAAGCTTTTTCGCTCAGACAGTTGTGAATCTGTGGAATTCTCTGCCACAGAAGGCAGTGGAGGCCAATTCACTGGATGTTTTCAAGAGAGAGCTGGAGTTAGCTCTGAGGGCTAACGGAATCAAGGGATATGGGGAGAAAGCAGGAACGGGGTACTGATTTTGGATGATCAGCTTTGATCATATTGAACGGTGGTGCTGGTTCGAAGGGCCGAATGGCCTACTCCTGCACCCATTTTCTAAGTTTCTGGTTCTGTGAAATTTTTGTACCAGAGAGTGGTAGGACTGACAACAAATTCTGAATGGGATTGACTGGCAAAATGGCCTTGAAGTGAAACTGAATGAGATCGCAGCAATTCGTTTGGTTCTCCAGGCTAACTGGGCCAGTAATCTTGAGGTGGCATGGTGGCAGAGCTGGTGGCTTACAGCGCCAGAGACCCAGATCCCATCCTGACTACGGGTGTTTGTTTGTGCAGAGTTTGTACGTTCTCCCCGTAACCTGCGTGGGTTTGGCCCGAGATCTCCGGTTCACTCACACACTCCGAAGACGTACAGGTTTGTCGGTTAATTGGCTCGGTATAATCGTGCCGCCTGTGCCACCTTGATAACAGAATGATGGCAGCAGCAGGAATGGGTAAGGAAATGAGGCTGGCACAACAATCGGGCTGATTATAGCAGGGTGTTTGTAGACAACAAGATGCCTGGGGAGAGGAGGGTGTCTGGACAAAGAGGAGCGTCGAGGACATAGAAGAGTGTCCGTGCACAGCGAGGGCAGTGTGGGTGCATCGATGTGCAATATCATTCAGCAGACGTTCTTGCACACTGTGATGGTTTTATATAGCTCCTTAAACCCCTGTCTCACGGTGCGAGCTGACCCACGAGTGACCCCGAGTTGTCGCTCGCGGTAATCACGTACACTAAACGTAGCGGGAACGTCGGAACTCTTGCGAGCAACTTAGCGACTCGTGGCGCTAACGGCAGGTACCCGTGAAACTTGGTAACTCGTGAAAAAAATCAAACATGTTTGATTTTTTTCCACGAGTCAAATTTACAGGTCAAGTTAAAAATTGAAACATTTTAAACTCGTTTATAACGTGGTGGCCCGTGCGTTTACCTTAGTGATTCGTGAGTCTACCGTGGGAACTCTTTTAACTCAGCGGGCAGGCAGCATCTCTGGAGAGAAGGAATGGGTGACGGGATGACATTTCCAAATTTCTCACTTTTTTCAACTAGCATCTGCCCTTTCTTGTGTATGACATTATTTGTATCTACAGTGCCTTATGTCTTGGCAATTCATGATTCACACACACACAATGCTGGGGTAACTCACACACACACACACAATGCTGAAGTAACTTGCACACACACACAATGTTGGGGTAACTCGCACATGCACACACACAATGCTAAGGTAACTCACCCACACATACACACAATGCTGGAGTGACTCTCACACACACACACAATGCTGGGGTAACTCGCACACGCACACACAATGCTGAGGTAACTCACACGCGCACACACACGCGCACACACACGCGCACACACACACACACACACACACGCATACATGCGCGCGCGCACACACAGACACAATGCTGGAGTAACTCACACACACACTCACACACACAATGTTGGAGTAATTCACACACACACACACACACACACACAATGCTGAAGTAACTCGCACACACACACACACAATGCTGGAGTAACTCGCATACACGCACACACACAATGCTGGAGTAACTCGCACACACACACACACAATGCTGGAGTAACTCGCACACACACACAATGCTGGGGTGACACACACAATGCTGGGGTAACTCGCACACGCACACACATAATGCTGGGGTAACTCGCACACACACACACACAATGCTGGGGTAATTCGCACACGCACACACACAATGCTGGGGTAACTCACACACACACACACACACACACACACACACACACACACACACAATGCTGGAATAACTCACACACACAATGTTGGAGTAACTCACACACACAATGCTAAGGTAACTCACACACACACACACACACAATGTTGGAGTAACTCACACACACAATGCTAAGGTAACACACACACACACAATGCTGGAGTAACTCACACACACACACACGGACAATGCTGGAGTAACTCAGCGGGACAGGCAGCATCTCCGGAGAGGAGGAATGATGATGTATCGGGTCAAGACCCTTCCTTAGACCACTACCCAGAGATGCTGCCTGTCCCGCTGAGTTACTCCATTATTTCGTCCATCTGTAAACCAGCACCTGGACTTCCTTCCCACACAATAACCAGTGAGATTCCCCACTAAACTTCCGTGACCTCATTGTTCCCCTCTCTGTCATCCCCAGACCTCGGCTGCAATGTCACCGCTGGCAAATCCGTTCATTCTCGTTCTACTGCACCCGCTCCTCGGTGAAGCGGCTAACTTCATTCAAAAAATTGGAATGTCACATTGGCGGCGCAGCAGTAGAGTTGCTGCCTCACAGCGCCAGAGACCCGAGCTCAATCCTGACGACTGGTGCTGTCCGTATGGAGTTTGCACGTTCTCCCAGTGACCTAGAAACACACCTGTCCAACTCGCCCGGAGTTTCGTTCGGTTTCAGGGTGCAGCCTTGCAACGAGGGGAAGAGCAGGTTCCATCTGGACCAGCATCAAAAACTCACGGCTGAGCCACGGTAATGATGATGCCCAGCCTGGAAGGAATCCCGATCCCAATGGGAGGCAGTCATGAGATAATGCCTGGCTGTTGTGCTCGAGGAGAGATTTGCTCTTTAAAAAATTTGAATCGAAATTCTACTTATAGTGAACTACACACATGAAAGGGATCAGATGGTATAGTGTCTGAAGAACCGACCCGAAACCTCACCTATTTATTTTCTCCTGAGATGCTGCCCGAGCCGGTGTGTTTCTCCTGCTTTTTGTGTCTATCTTTGGTGTAAACCAGCATCTGCAGTTCCTTCCCGCACAATATAGTATGAACGTCGGGTTTCTAATCTGATACACAATAGATAGGGCACCATCCTCGGGCCAACCTGGTGTCAGGCTGTAGGAAGCAGCTGCAGATGCTGCTTTAAACCGAAGATAGACGCAAAATGCTGGAGACAGGCTGCCGTCATCCATATTCTAGTGACACATTGGTGTTCCCGTGCAGCTCTACACCAGAACAAAACACTGAAGAAGGGTCTCGACCCGAACTGTCACCCATTCCTTCTCTCCAGAGATGCTGCCTGTCCCGCTGAGTTACTGTCACCTAGTCCCATCTACCTGCACTCAGACCGGAGCGTGGCAAGTGGGTTACTGACCCCAATCCCCTCTCCAGACTCCCCAAACACTGTGAACTGAGCTCTCCCCCCATCCCGGGAAATACAGTATTTAAAAACATAAAGCACCAAGAAATGCACTTACCACGTTATTGGTTACTGGAGGGTGCGCATTTTCCCTTTGTAGGTCGTATCAATAGATGCGGCCGCGCTGAAATAACTCAAAGCCACAGGATGGAGATGTCTTCTTTAACATTGTTGCTTTATTAAAACATACCTTCATTCACGAGTAACGGGAGAGGACTTGGTAACTCGGGAGAGGAAGTTGGAACATCGCAGGAATGACATACCCGTGGGAACTCGGTTGAACATTTGATCATAAACTTGAAGTCTCGTACACAACCACGAGTCTTTCACTCGGGGTACCTCGTGGGTCAACTCGCACCGTGAGACAGGGCCATTACGTCAATGCCTGCAAAACCACTGGCTCCATTGTGCTGCTCTCACATGTCCTCCTTCAACTGGTTACTTTCCAAAGTGTTAGCAAATTGCCTTTCCAAATATATTAGCATCTCTCCGTTGAGAGCCACACGTCATACAGCAGTCCATCTTGTAAAAAGGCTAATAGTCTCTCTCTCTCTTTTTTCTTCCTTTTCAAAAACTTTATTCGACACAGTCATATGATACAACACACCAAGACATAATCAGAAATTACACTATATCAAATAATCATTATAGGACAACAGTGCATTCATTGTTTACAATACTCTCAACCCCACGCGGTGACCAGCGCCCACGGAAGGCCTCCAGAGTCCCCATGGACACCACGTGTTCCCTCTCCAGGGACGCACGTGCACGGACGTAGGTCCGAAAGAGGGGCAGGCAGCCGACTCCAGCCTGACCATCGACCGCCTGTTGCCCGGACCCCCGAATGGCCATCTTGGCCAGGCCCAGGAGCAAACCGACAGGGAGGTCCCAACCCCCCGATCGGCGCTTCCTACTCCCTGCCTTGTGTCCAAACACCAGGCTTGTGGGACTAAAATGCAGCCAAAACTAGAGGAACAACCCCTTCAGATATTGGTACAGAGGCAGTAACCTCAAACACTCCATATACATGTGGAAAATGGTCTCATCTTCACCGGCCAAGCGGGACTCAGGTAAACCCCCAGATGGAGGAGGTGCGTGGTACTCCACGTATACATTGTCATCTCCTCCGGCAGGTGTCTACCTGCCACTGACCCACTAAAAGTCCAGAACACTTACTCCAGTTAATCCTGGCAGACGATGCAGCCGAGAAAACCTTCTGGCAGTCACGCATCCTCCGCAGGTCACCGGGGTCAGTGAACGTAAGGAGTACATCATCGGCATACGCCGAAAGAACCACCTCCACCCCCGGGCCTGGTAGAGCCAGGCCTGTCAACCCCCTCTGCAGAAGACACAGGAACAGCTCCACACAGACCGAGTACAACTGTCCCGACATGGGGCACTCCTGACGAACCCCCTTCCCAAAGTGAACGGGAGCCAACAACACACCATTACCCCTCGCGAGACACTCCGCTGCAGCGTACAAAAGCCGGACCCGGGCCACAAAATGCGGTCCAAATCTGAATGCTTGCAGCGTCCCGAAGTCTGTGGAGAACTGAGTGAGCTCAAGCAGAAGGTCCTTCTGTGCTTCTTTCCTCTCCTGATACTCTCCCCATTCACAGGATTCTTCGCCAATCTGACCCAGGCGAGACTCTGCATCGAGTAACTCCCTCTCGAGTCGAGGTTACCTCTCTGGCGAAAAAAGATTGGTGACGTTTTGGGTTGGGACCCTTCTTCAGACAAGACGCTTCTCCATCCATCCTTTTTCTCCAGAGTTGCTGTGTGTGAGTTCGTAGAAATCTGCCGTTCTTTGTATTCTACAAGCATTCCACCAGACTGTGCTTCTGATTGTAAACTCCAATGAAGGTAACCAGTGGCATCAAATGACTGTAATTTACCCAATATGCCCCATTGAATCTGAACCCAGGAAATAAATAGCAGCAAGCCCCCACCAATCCTGCTCCGAATGCCAGACCTGATAAACCTTCTCTGAACTAGAACGCCGCAACGCTGCTTTCAATTAAGCTCCCGCTGAAAATCCCTTTGAGCTCTGGAGGAACGGCCTGAGAGGTACGAGATTCTACCGCTCTTTGAGGTTCAACCAGCAAGCAAAGGGACTGGAAACAGCTGCACTCTGACAACTTGCATCGATTTTCCAGACACACTTCATTTACTTGTGCACAAGGAGAGGACCACAATCCCAGTTACCGGACTACTCTCAAATTCTGCTCGGAGGTAACAACTAGTAAACAGATTCTGATCAATTTGTGGCACGGTGGCGCAGTGGTAGAGCTGCTGCCTTACAGCGCCAGAGACCCAGGCTCGTTCCCGACAATGGGAGCTGTCTGTACGGTGTTTGCACGTTCTGCCCGTGACCGCGTGGGCTTTCTCCGGGACCTTCAGTTTTCTCCCACACTCCAAAGACGTACAGGTTTGTAGGTAAATTGGTTTGGTATAAATGTAAATTGTCCCTAGTGTGTGCAGGATAATGTGAATGAGCGGAAATCAATAGACAATAGACAATAGACTGTCTGGAGCAGTAGGCCATTCGGCCCTTCCAGCCAGCACCGCCATTCAATGTGATCAAGGCTGATCATCCCCAATCAGTACCCCGTTCCTGCCTTCTCCCCATATCCCCTGACTCCACTATCTTTAAGAGCCCTATCTAGCTCTCTCTTGAAAGTATCCAGAGAACCGGCCTCCACCGCCCTCTGAGGCAGGGAATTCCACGGACGTTACAGAGGGCCTGTATCGCTGAACTAAACAATTGAAATCTTACACACTGTCTAATTCCTTATCAACAATCACAATACATTCTTAAAAGCGCTTACATATAATAAAAACTACATGCCATCCAATCCCCTATTTGCATTTATTCTTAGTAAAGTTAACACGCAAGGATTTACAAATCTAAGGATCTCAGCAGTTATCGGGCAAGTGAACCAATCTACCAACAACTAGAGAACAGTCCTGAGCTACTTTCTACCTCATTGGAGACCCTAGGATTATCTTTGATCGGACTTTACTGGACTTTATCTTGCACTAAATGGCATTCACGTTATTCCCTTCACCATGTATCCCTACACTGTGGATGGCTCAATTGTAATCATGTATTGTCTTTACGCTGACTGGATAACACGCAACTAAAGCTTTTCACTGTACCTCGGTACACGTGACAATAAACTCAACTCAACTAAACCTTAGATGGACACAAAATGCTGGAGTAACTCAGTGAGACAGGCAGCATCTCTGGAGAGAAGGAAAGGGTGACGTTTCGGGTCAGTATGAAGTAGGGTCTTGATCCATTCCTTCCGTCCAGGGATGCTGCCTGTCCCACCAAGTTACTCCAGCATTTTTGTGTCTATTTTCGGTGTAAACCAACATCTGCAGTTCCTTCCTACACATTTTGTCAACTCAACCTTGTTGTATACGTCAAAGGATGAATCAGTACGTGGTACTTTATTCTCACAATCTCTCACTTGTGCTGTGTAGCAATCTTAACCTTTGTCGTTCTGCAGACAAGATGCATCCTCCAAACAGGGGCAAATATCAGCACCGACAATGTCAATAGACATTAGACAATAGACAATAGATGCAGGAGTAGGCCATTTGGCCCTTCGTGCCAGCACCACCATTCAATGTTATCATGGCTGATCATCCCCAATCAGTACCCCGTTCCTGCCTTCTTCCCATATCCCCTGACTCCGGTATTTTTAAGAGCCCTATCTAGCTCTCTCTTGAAAGCATCCAGAGAACCTGCCTCCACCGCCCTCTGAGGCAGAGAATTCCACAGACTCACCACTCTCTGTGAGAAAGTGTTTCCTCGTCTCCGTTCTAAATGGCTTACTCCTTATTCTTAAACTGTGGCCCCTGGTTCTGGACTCCCCCAACATCGGGAACATGTTTCCTGCCTCTAGCATGTCCAAGCCCTTAACAATCTTATATGTTTCAATGAGATTCCCTCTCATCCTTCTAAACTCCAGAGTGTACAAGCCCAGCTGCTCCATTCTCTCAGCATATGACAGTCCCACCATCCTGGGAATTAACCTTGTAAACCTACGCTGCACTCCCTCAATAGCAAGAATGTCCTTCCTCAAATTAGGGGACCAAAACTGCACACAATACTCCAGGTATGGACTCACTAGGGCTCTGTACAGCTGCAGAAGGACCTCTTTGCTCCTATATTCGATTCCTCTTGTTATAAAGGCCAACATGCCATTCGCTTTCTTCACTGCCTGCTATACCTGCTTGCTTACTTTCATAGACTGTTGTACAAGGACCCCCAGATCCCGTTGTACTTCCCCTTTTCCCAATTTGACGCCATTTAGATAGTGATCTGCCTTCCTGTTTTTGCTACCAAAGTGGATAACCTCCCATTTAACCGCATTTTATTTCGGAGTCACGTGAGTGACTTTGTGAAGACCCCGCCGGCACGCATGCGCGACATATCGTTGCTCACATTTGCTGTCGACAAGCTGGGGGGGGACTCTCTCCACAGCTGCGCTCTCTCCACAGCTGCTTCAAAAAGG
This sequence comes from Okamejei kenojei, assembly GCA_035221665.1. Classification (NCBI taxonomy): domain Eukaryota; kingdom Metazoa; phylum Chordata; class Chondrichthyes; order Rajiformes; family Rajidae; genus Okamejei; species Okamejei kenojei. The sequence continues at coordinate 7,858,919 of CM069164.1, forward strand.
CCGTTAAGGTAAGTACACTAACCATACGCTGGTTGCAGGTACAAGACATGGAAGGAAAAGGTAAAGGGAAGGGGAGCTTCCCAAGAGCAGCGGGACGCCAACAGGCCAGCGGCCACTTTCTCCGGAGCTGCGAGAAACACCGGCAGCATCCGGACGGCCGGGGGAAAAGGTGCGGAAGTTGGGCGCATCAGTGACACCAGCGCCCAACTTATCTCCGGAAAGGATGTCCGCACTGGAGCAGGGAATGCCAGACCCTGACTTCGTGCCCCCATCCCCCAGGAAGCGGGGGAACAAACAGGTACGTGGCAAAGTGCCTCGCACACCGACGGCGGCATCACCCTGTGTTGTTCAGGATCCACGGGGGCAAAGCCGGGTAACGACTTGCCTACAGGGGAGCCCCGCAGTCCCGGCACGCCACGTACAGCTGCCAGGGATATCTGCCGTAGGGCAGGCCGGCAGAGCTACTGCTGCGTCGAGCAGGAGCTGCCGACACAAAGCTGCATCAGGCTGCGGTAAAGGGCGCTGGTGGCAGCAGTACACGGTCGACCAGCTTAGCTCTGGCAGCTGCCGACCGTGCACCTCCACGGAGATATATGTCAGAAGTGGAGGTAAGCGTGCACGGACTTCGGGGAGCCAGGTACCGGGGGCCGGCGCCGACTCATCTCCACTGCCTTCCTACCAGGCAGGGGGGCCGCCACAGTCCGCTCGAAGGCCGACTAGTGGTATGTCCGTGTGGGAGTCGTATGGGCCTGCAGGAGCAGTTGCCAACGACGACCTACCACCGGACCCTAGTTTGCACCTTATGGAGGTGTGGTCCGCTGGTGGAAGCCCCAGAAAATTGCAGAGCCTGGGGAAGTCGGCTTGTCCGCCGCGAGTAGCGGGGACGGTCGCATTGTAAGGTTGGAGCTCTTGGTGGAGCAACTAGTCCAGCGGATATGGACCGGGATGAGCGGGAGTCTCGGGCCTCCACAAGCCATGCCAGGAGACCGCCCAGCATCTCGTCTTCTCCAGCCAGCAGTGATAAAAGTTGCCAGGGATGCCGGAGGCCGCAGATCCAGAGCAAGGTGCAGACCTGCTGGACGTAGTGGGGAAATTTGCCACAGCTACCCACACCGGGAAGCCGTTGCACCCCAAACTGGCGGGAACCATTAATTATCTGACCGCACACCAGCTTCAGGGTCAGGTAGTCAATGAAACCATGGAGAAGTTCAAGCCATCCAAAAACTGCATCTACTTAAGTGTCCCCACGGTCAATGCCCAAATCTGGGGGAATTTGAGTACCACCACCAAGATGCAGGACGTACGCCTCCAGCGCATCCTAAAACTCCTGTCGACGGGCATTACGGCATATGCCAAGACCCTCGATGGGGATAACATGACCAGCGAGCAGCAGGATGCCCTCTGCAATACGCAGTTTTAAATAAACTGTCTTCGTAAGAGCTCCATCCGGCCCACTCTCAACCCAAAATTTGTAGGGTTGTGCCATACCTCCACCACTCCACCGCCTCATCAGCTGTTCAGGGAAGATCTGCCGAAACAAGTCAAGGAAATGGACGAGGAGGCCAAGACCGTTGGCCTTATAAAACCACCACCGGCTAAAGTACTCCCGTACCAGCGACAACAACTGTACCCTAGCTGGAAACCTCGCCAGCCGGATAGGACACCAAGGACCTATCTGCCTCCAGTCCCCCAACAGCAGAGGCCTTTTTTAGGGCACGGCCTGCAGAGGCCCACATGGAAGATGCGGCCACAGCCACGACAAGCAACACAACGTCCCCCCAAAACACCATATACCAAGACCCACCGTTGACCATGGAGGTACGGGGGTCTGGTTCATCTAAGAAAGTACCAATTATAACCTCACAAGTAGGGGGACGGTTGCAGGCATTTCGTGGTGCTTGGGATGCATTAACCACAGACTTTTGTACAATATACCCATTTCAAAATGGACACCTTTGAAACAGCTAAGCAGCTGCTTTACCAGGGGTACTTTATGGCTTGCATCGATTTAAAAGATGCTTACTATACAGTCCCCATCATAGAATCTCACAGGAAGTTCCTAAAATTTGTCTGGTGGGGACAGTTATGGCAATAGAAAGCCCCCAGACTATTTACCAAAATAGTCAAAACAATATTAGCAATCCTCAGGCAACAGAATTATATCGTCATGGCATAGTTAGACAATATACTTATAGTGGGACAGACCCTCCAATTGGCAAAGCTGGCAGTCACAGCGACCAAATCTTTATTCGAGACATTAGGGTTTGTAACCCATCCAGACAAATCCAAACTAACCCCGTCTCAAGTTATGGATTACCTGGGCTTCACCATTGACACAAACTGAATGATGATCACCATCCCGACCAACAAAGCTTCAGACATAAAAGAAGCGTGCAACAGCCTTGCTTGCGCCAGGTTACCGACTATCAGACAGATGGCTAAGGTAATTGGGAAATTGGTAGCTACATTCTCAGCTGAGCAATTCGGACCATTACATTACCAAAACTTACAAAGAGCAAAGATCTCAGCATTAAAAGCAAATGCTGGGCACTTTGATAGACCGATACGGCAGCCAATTAAGGCCAAAGCTGAGCTACAATGGTGGATTGACAATATTAGTGAGTGTCACAAACCCATCATTGTTAGCAACCTATCTGTCGTGCTACAGACTGACGCAAGCGCACAAGGCTGGGGTGCAACTGACACCACGTCCAGTTGTGGTGGCAGATGGGACCCTCACGAGTCTACCCTCCTCCAGACACAAGGGATAAACTATCTGGAGATGTTAGGGGCTTTCCATGGGCTACGGGCATACTGCACTAACTTACAGCATTTACATGTCCGCCTCCAAATAGATAACACCACGGTGGTGGCTTATATATAAATCATATGGGTGGTATCAGGTCGTTATCTTGTGACGAATTGGCAAAAACAATCTGGCACTGGTGCATTGAGAGAAATATTTGGATAACAGCGACCTATCTATCAGGGAAGCTCAACGCAGTGGTGGACACCAGGTCAAGAGTGTTCAATGATAACATCGAGTGGATGTTGAACCCCCAAATTTTTGCTGAAATTACAGCTAACTTTGGCACACCAGATATAGACCTTTTTGCGTCCAGGTTGAACCATCAGATACCAACGTATGTGTCTTGGGAACCAGGCCCTGGGGCAGTAGCTATGGATGCTTTTTCTCTCCATTGGGGGAAATGGTTTTGCTACGCATTTCTCCCATTCTGCCTCATCAGTCGGGTATTGCAGAAAATTCAACTGGATTCTGCTACAGGCATTTTGATCATACCCGACTGGCCTTCACAGCCATGGTACCCGGTGGTCCTCCAAATATTGAAACATCCGTGGGTTCAAATTGATAAAACCCCCAAATTGATTTCCACCCAATTACGGGGGAAAGTCACCCGTGCCATGGTCACCTACACCTGTTGGCTTGCAGGTTCTAAAGAGGCCGCTTATCAAGGCCGGCATATCACCCAGAGCCATGGACCTCATCTCAGCGTCGTGCCGAGCATCAACCAGGAGGCAGTACCTCACCCAGGTCAGGAAGTGGGAGGCATTCTGCTCCCGTACCAACACGACCTACAGCTCAGCCACGATCCCTGATGTCCTGGAATTCCTAGCGGGCCTTCATTACGATGAGGGCCTCAGCTACAATGCCATCAACAGCACCAGGACTGCGCTGTCCTCATACCTGGACACAGGTGTAGGCTCAAACCACCTGGTGTCCAAATTCATGAGGGGGGTGTTCAACACCAACCCTCCATGACCCAGATACAACATCACCTGGGACGTAGGGATAGTACTGACCCTACTGAGGAGCTGGTCCCCTATGACAGAGTTACCACTCAATAAGCTCACCCTCAAAGTGGTGATGCTGATGGCACTGACTACAGCTCAACGAGTTTGCACATCTAAGTCAGTAACCTAAGCCACCATAAACTACAATCCGGAAACAAAGAAGCTGCGGCTGGATAGCATGGTCTCCACCCTGCTAAGGTCACTTTCTTTGTAGAGGACCTGCTGAAGCAGCACAGACCTGGGTCTCTTGGGCTGCAGTTGGAATTTCGGGCATACCCCACTGATGCCACCCTCTGCATAGCCACCCATCTCCGCCACTACATCAGAACAACACGAACCATCTGGAAGATGGAGCAGGGGCTCCTCATCAGCCACAAACAACCACATCACCGGGTGTTACACAAAATGCTGGAGAAACTCAGCGGGTGCAGCAGCATCTAAGGAGCGAAGGAGATAGGCGACGTTTCGGGTCGAGACCCTTCTTCAGACCGGGTGACTGTGCAGACTATCGCAAGGTGGCTCAGGGCGGTGTTGGGTGCAGCAGGGAGTTGATACTAACATTTTTAGTACTCACTCTACCAGGTCTGCATCCACATCAGCAGCGAGGGCCATGGAGGTGCCCATGGACCACATCCTCGCCACCGCGGGCTGGGCCAGTGAAGCAACCTTCCAGCGGTTCTACAATAACCTGCTGGTCGCCCCCGCAAAGTTCACGGAAGCCGTGCTGGGAGCGCTCCATGAATATTTGTCCCCGAATTAGGGGTCTTTTGCTTTGTTATTATTTGTGTTAATAACTGTGCATTATTTTTCAGCCTGTTCAGTCTGGAATGCATTAACTACCTTCCTCCATCAGTATTGCGGCAGTGTGATAGCATGGACGTTGTCCAGGGCATGAAATCACAGAGCTTTGAAATCTTCACAAAGTCACTCAAGTGACTCCGAAATAAAATAGTAAGATTAAACCAGAACTTACCAGGTTCGAAGGTTGATCTTTATTTTATGAGGAGTTGCGGTGAGGGATTTTGTGCCCTCCGCTCCTAACCCTCTATCATAAGGTCAACTGGTATGTTCTACGTCATTAATCTTACTATCTCCAGTCATGGGGCGTTCTGTAATTCCACACCGCTGCTTTGAAGAATGTCGCGCATGCGTGCTGGCGGGGCCTTCACGAAATCCCTCACCGCAACTCCTCATAAAATAAAGATCAACCTTCGAACTTGGTAAGTTCTCGTTTAGTCTTACTATTGAACTTCATCTGCCATGCATCTGCCCACTCCCCCAACCTGTCCAAGTCACCCTGCATTCTCATAGCATCGTCCTCACAGTTCACACTACCACCCAGCTTTGTGTCATGTCAACAATTCCAGTGAGTTAGCCGTCTCTTTCTGTAAGCCAGGAAGCATCCATTTGTCACCTGAATCCGGTGTGGTTTTGGCTGAAGGGACTGTCTCCAGAGTAAAAACAAGTGAATGTGCAAAATGGCTCCATTTGAAATGCATTTCACAACACTTCACAGCATTTCACAACGGGACGGCAATCTGTTGTACTCAGCTGAAGATAAAAGCCACAGACTATAAGCATAATTCTGAAGATCAGCAAGTCGGAAATGTGAATGCAGGGAAAACTCAACAAGTTGGAAGCAGCCATGATCCAGCGTGTGATCCCAGCAAAGGATCATATTTCAGTGAGATATTAAGGCTGCAGCATGTAGATTAGGGTCGGCAGCCTTGTTCTGCAGAGGGGCCAGGACTCATGTCTGTGAGCGGATGGCGGGCCACATCTATCGCCATAGTGTGACACTTGGTGTTGTTTTTCGCGTGTTTTCACGTGTTTTTCCATTCGTTTTCTGCAGTTCCCAGGTCGGCTCACCTGCCCAAGGACTGGCTGCAGTTCAAACAAATTGAAAAAAAATACACCAGCGGGCTGGATGATTTTGGGTTAGGGGCCGCATCCGGCCCGTGGGCCGTAGGTTGCCGGTCCCTGATGGAGAAAGAAACGAGCACAGGTTTCCAGTGCACGCTGTCCCAAGTCACACCATTCTGGTACTCAGTTCTTAAAGTTACAGTTGCCGTTTTATACACTATTATATATGCACCACACAGAAAGAGGCCATTCGACCCTTCATGCCGGAAAAGCAAAATATACTGTCCCTCCTGGAGTGGCAGTGCAAGTGAGCTTCCTGAGTGTGTATACACAGAGAGGCAATAGGTCCGGATGGAGTCCCTGGCCACGTCCTCAGGACCTGTGCGAATCAGAGCTGGCTGTGGTATTCATGGGCATCTTTAACATCTCACTGCTCCGTTCTGAGGTTCCCACCTGCTTCAAAAAGACCACTATCATCCCGGCGCCAAACAGTAGCGGTGGCAGGGAGGCGCAGTGGTAGAGTTGTTGCCTTACTGCGCCAGAGACCCGGGTTCGATCCTGACCCTGGGCGCTGTCTGTGTGGAGTTTGCACATCTAAGTCAGTACCTAAGCCACCATAACCTACAATGTGGAAACAAAGAACTGCAGATGCTGGTTAATACACAAAAATACATAAAGTGCTGGAGTAACTCAGTAGGTCAGGCAGCATCACAGGGGTTTTGGGTCAGGACGAAGAGTCCCGACCCGAAACGCACCTGTCCATGTTCTCCAGGGATGCTGCCTAACTGCTGAGTTACTCCAGCATCTTTATTTGTGACAACATGCTTTGCTTCATAGACAGTGTAACCTGATGCCACTTATCATCACCCCAGGTAAAGCCATGGGGCTCAAAGGTAATCTCACAGCTAAATAGCAACTAAACTGGAGTTTGCATAGGTTCTGAGATCAGTCTACTTCCAGGCCAGAACCAATAAGTGCCAGAGGTAGTGATGGAGGAATATGTTTGCTTGTAATGTTCAAAAGGTATCTGGATAAATGCTTGAAGAACAATAACATTGAGAGATATGGAGAAAGAATGGGGAAGAGGCATTCATTAGATTACACTATCAGAATCACAGTCATACACCATGGTAACAAACCCTTTTGGCCCATCCTTGGAACTTATACTTGGAAAACTTTATTGTCATTCAGACCTTGCGGTCTGAACGAAATTCCGTTGCCTGCAGTCATACATATAGTAAATAACAAAAACACACAATAAACACATATTTAACATCCACCACAGTGAGTTCACCAGACACCTCCTCACTGTGGTGGAAGGCAAAAATCTTGCCTTTGTCTCTTCCCTTCTTCCTCTTCCTCTTCCTCTGCGCTGAGGCGACCCGGGCCTCCGATGTTGTGACCGCACCGGGTGATGTAAATAAGTCCCGCGGGTGAACCGCGCTCCGCGAGCGGGCCGGTTCAACTCCGCGGCCCGGGGCGGTCGAAGCTGCCGCCCTCCAGTCCAGCGGACGCAGCTGTTGCCGCGGGAGCTCCGGAAAAACAGGTCACCAACCCGTGACCTGCGAGCTCCCGACGATGTCGTCCACTGGGCCCGCGGCCGTCCCACTCCCACTCTGACCAATAACCACCCGTTTACACTAATCCTGAACTAATCCAATGTCAACTAGGCCAAGTCCTGAGGGATTCTCCCTCACTCCCACGAACTAGGAGCAATGTACAGTGGCCAATTACTGACCAAACAGTCTGAACAAGGGTCCTGACCATGAAACATCACCCATTCCTCTCCAGAGATGCTGCCTACAACTTACTGTTCCTGCCCTACCCTCACTTTCCAAAATACACTCGTCCAGAGTAGTTCAGCTTAGAGATACATGGAAACAGGCCCTTCAGCCCCTCGAGTTCACACTGACCATCAATCAAGAGTCAAGAGTCAAGTCAAGAGAGTTTTATTGTCATGTGTCCCAGATAGGATAATGACATTCTTACTTGCTGCAGCACAACAGAATATGTAAACATCATACAAAATGGAAGATAAAAGTTCAGTGTGTCTGTAGACCATACACAATAAATAAACAGATATAGTGCAATAATAATAATAATAGACTAATTGTTCAGAGCTTATTTGGTGTGGTGTTTAATAGCCTGATGGCTGTGGGGAAGCAGCTGTTCCTGAACCTGGACGTTACAGTTTTCAGGCTCCTGTACCTTCTTCCCGACGGCAACAGAGAGATGAGTGTGTGACCATGATGGTGTGGGTCCTTGATGATGTTGGAAGCCTTTTTGAGGCAGCAACTGCGATAGATCCCTTCGATGGTGGGGAGGTCAGAGCCAGTGATGGACTGGGCAGTGGTCACAACTTTCTGCAGTCTTTTCCGCCCCTGGACGTTCTAGTTGCCGAACCAGACCACGATGCAGCCAGTCAGTGGCCAATCATCTGTTCACACTCATTCTATGCTATCCCACTTTCTCATCCACTGTTTACACACTCAGGCCAATTTACAGAAGCCAATTAACCTACAAACCCACATTCTGTTTGGATGTGGGAGGGAAGGAATAGGTGACGTTTCGGGTCAAGACCCTTCGTCAGACCTGACGCGACCCAAAACATCACCTATTCCTTTTCTCCGGAGATGCTGTCTGACCCGCTGAGTTACTCCAGCATTTTGTGTCTATTTAAGATTTATTACCGATGTACAGTGAAAAGCTTGGTTGTATATGCGATCCAATCTGAGCAGATAAACTCAAGTACAACAGATAGAGCAAAGGGGAAGATACAGAGTGCAGAATATGTACTCCCCACACTGCAGCGCAGAGGTTCCACAGCAAAGGCCAATGTCCATAATGAGGTAGAGATGAATTGGACAGTAGGTTGACTTATGGAAGCACCGTTCAGAAGTCTGATAACATAGAAAATAGAAACATCGAAAGTAGGTGCAGGAGGAGGCCATTCGGCCCTTCGAGCCAGCACCGCCATTCATTGTGATCATGGCTGATCGTCCCCAATCAATAACTCGTGCCTGTCTTCTCCTCGTATGCCTTGATTTCACCAGCCCCCTAGAGCTCTATCCAACTCTCTCTTAAATCCATCCAGTGATTTGGTCTCCACTGCCCTCTGTGGCAGGGAATTCACAAATTCACAACTCTCTGGGTGAAAAAGTTTTTTCTCACCTCAGTCTTAAATGGCATCCCCTTTATTCTAAGACTGTGGCCCCTGGTTCTGGACTCGCCCAACATTGGGAACAGTTTTCCTGCATCTAGCTCGTCCAGTCCTTTTATAATTTTATACATTTCTATGAGATCCCCCTCATCCTTCTAAACTCAAGTGAATACAAGCCTAGTCTTTTCAATCTTTCCTCATATGACAGTCCCGCCATCCCAGGGAACAATCTCGTGAACCTACGCTGCACTGCCTCAATCACAAGGATGTCCTTCCTCGAATTAGGAGACCAAAACTGTACCTGGAACAGAGGGGAGGAAGCTGTTCCTGAGTCAGGTGGTGTGTCTGCTTTCAAGCTTCTGTATCTTCTTCCCCAGGGGAGCAGGGAGAAAATGCAATGAGACAAGTCTTTGACTATGTTGGCTGCTTTCCAGAGGCAGCGTGAGGTGCAGATGGCGGGTGGGGGGAGCCGGGTCTGAGTGGCGGACTGGGCAAGGACCACAACTCTCTCTGCAATGTCTTGCAGTCTTGTGGTGGAGTCATTCCATGTTTAAGTGCCATCCCCGATACACATCCACAGAGGACAGTCTGGGACACTAACTGGCCAGTTGGAAGAGCGGTATGTGAATGGCATTGTGTGTTCATTCCCGGAACCTTCGGACAAAGAATTGGCCGCAACCCGCAATGGAATGGGGTTCCTGGCAGACGGTGTTTAATTTTCCACGTGGCTGTGGGTGAGGTGTGGGCAGGGAATGGGGATCCTGCGAGTGTGTGTGCGTTTATAATTAAGTACAGGCAAGAAAGATGCGCTTGGCGATAATATGAGGGTTGAGTCTGAAGAAGGGTCTCGAACTGAAACGCTACCCATTCCTTCTCTCCAGAGATGCTGCCTGTCCCGCTGAGTTACTCCAGCATGCTGTGGCTATCTTCAATCTGTGTGAGTGTCAGGTTGGCTACATTGCGGTGGAACAGGGGGGGGTGAAACTGGGGTTGTGTGTCTGTGTGTGGGGGGAGGAGAGAAAGTGGCTGCAGTCTCCGTTGTGTGAGTCTGCAGTGCTGCTCTGTGTGTGTGTGTGTGTGTGTGTGTGGAGCAGACGCATCTTACAGCGAGCTCTCGCTGCGCCGTTATACAGTACCGCCTGCCCCTCACTGCAGTCCGGACAGCGAGACTCTGAACTCGCCCTCCCGCACAACTGCCTGTGTGTGACCCGGGACCAGCACCTCTGCACCCACCCACCCACCCACCCCAGTGTCCGCCAGACCTCCGGCACGGTAAGGAAACATCAACCAGTGGAAAGGAGAGCCATTGGCAGTGAATTGCCAATGTTGAAGTGAAAAGCGCGTTGATCAAATTAAGAACAGCACAGGGCAACGTAAACACACGCCTGTATATATATATATGTATATGTATGTATGTATATTTATATATATATAAACTTTATAATGTTATTATATATAACCCCACACACACACACACACACACACACACACATGTAGGAAGGAACTGCAGATGCTGGTTTAAATCGAAGATAGACACAAAATGCTGGAGTAACTCAGCGGGACAGGCAGCAACTCTGGAGAGAAGGAATGTATGATGTTTCGGATTGAGACCCTTCATATATATATATATATATATAATGTTATAAAGTTTTATATATATGTGTGTATATATACAGGCATGTACGTGCGTTTACCTTTACTGTGCTATATATAAATATAGAGTTATATATTTAATATCGTTATAAAGTTATATATAACTCTTTTTTTCCGACTAAGGCATGTTTTCAGTAACTAGGTCCGACGGGAGAGATGATGACCAAGATTCAGTCATAGTTCAGCCATTTCCACATTACACATGTGAAAGGCTATGGGGTGACCGGAGGTGGTTTTGCGGTGAATCCATCAGCGTTTGACCTAGTCCCCCGCGATTGCCTCCATCAAGCTATTTCCCCATCAATCTTGCTTCAACGCTCAACCTCCTGCCTGTCTGCCCTAACATGTGTTATTCGTGTAGTTCCCGGTGGAAATGTGTCCATGAATGCATTTGCGAAGCTTATTTTATTGTGACTTCTTTAGAAAGCTAAAGGTGTCGGTGGCATAACACTAGTTGCAACAGCGTGTGTGAGAAGAGACTGCAGATGCGGGTTTAAAACGGAGGTAGACACAAAAAATGCTGGAGTAACTCAGCGGGGCAGGCAGTATCTCTGGAGAGAAGGAATGGGAGACGTTTCGGGTCGAGACCCTTCTTCAGACTGGTTAGGGATAAGGGAAACGAGAGATATAGACGATGATGTGGAGAGATAAAGAACCATGAATGAAATATATGCAAAAAAAGTAACGATGATAAAGGAAGCAGGACATTGTTGGCTGTTTGTGAGGTGAAAACGAGAAGCTGGTGCGTCTTGGGTGGGGGAGGGCTAGACAGAGAGGGAATGTCGGGGTTACATGAAGTTAGAGAAATCAATATTCATACCACTGCCCAAGCAAAATATGAGATGCTGTTCCTCCAATGTGTGTTTAGCCTCAGTCTGACAATGGAGGGGACCTAGGACAGAAAGGTCAGTGTGGGAATGGGAAGGAGAATTCAAGTGTTTAGCAACCGGGAGATCAGGTAGTGTAATGAACTGTAAATGGGTTGAGCATCTATATCTAAATGTTGCCATTCACACGCTAGTCTCCATCACTAATCCCATGTTATCTCTAGCTCTGTTTTACCCATCCACTTTCCTACCGTCATCAGGTTCTTAAATGGACCAGAACTCACTACTCCTACATCAGATACAGTGACTAGGGGTCACAGCTTAAGGATAAGGGGGAAATCCTTTAAGACCGAGATGAGAAAGACTTTTTCACACAGAGAGTGGTGAGTCTCTGGAACTCTCTGCCACAGAGGGTAGTTGAGGCCAGTTCATTGGCTATATTTAAGAGTGAGTTGGATGTGGCCCTTGTGGCTAAGGGGATCAGAGGGTATGGAGAGAAGGCAGGTACGGGATACTGAGTTGGATGATCAGCTATGATCATATTGAATGGCGGTGCAGGCTCGAAGGGCTGAATGGCCTACTCCTGCACCTAATTTCTATGTTTCTATGTTTCTATGATGAGCGTTTGACGGCGCTGGGCCTGTACTCGCTGGTGTTTAGAAGAATGGGGGGGACCTCATTGAAACGTTCAGAATAGTGAAAGGCTTGGATAAAGCGGATGCAGAGAGGATGTTTCCACTAGTGAGAGAGTCTAGGACGAGAGGTCATAGCCTCAGAATTAAAGTACGTTTGGTTTAGTTTAGAGATACAGCGCGGAAACAGGCCCTTTGGCCCATCAAGTCCACACCGACCAGGGATCCCTGCACATTAACACTATCCCACACACGTTAGGGACAATTTACATAAACACCAAGCCAATTAACCTACATTCCTGTACGTCATTGGAGTGTGGGAGGAAACCGAAGATCACAGAGAAAACGTTATTTTAGGAAGGAGAGAATTTGAGTGTAGGGCCCTGCACAACTGCATATGCAGCATATGCAGTTCCTTTCTACATGCAATGGACTACCTCTTGCACTACCTTTGGACTTGTTTTCTAATTGTGTTTTGCGCCACTACCCTATTTTTTTTTTGCACAGTCTTTTTCTTTTCAGTGTCTTATGGAAAGTATGTGCAATTTGTGCATGGTTTGTGTTGTGTGTGTTGCGGGAGTCTGTGCCTGCCATTTTGCTGCGTACAAGACTTTCACTGCACCCATATCTAACCTTACTGGTGTAAGTGAAAATAATATGGCAGATTCTTCCCTGCTGTTATCAAGCAACTGAACCATCCTATCATCAACTAGAAAGTGGACCCGAGCCCCCATCTACCTCACTGGAAACCCTCAAACTATCTTTGATCGAACTTTACTGTACTTTATTAGTTAGTTGAAATTAGATTAGTTTATTGTCGCGTGCACAGTGAACAGGTTTTGTTGCGTGCTAACATGCCAGCAGAAAGACAACATATGATTACCATCTAACCATCCGCAGAGTACTGACATTTAAAAGCATGGGGTGATTGTAATATGTGATTAGATTCAAGTTTCAAGATTCAAGAGAGTTTATTGTCATGTGTCCCAGATAGGACAATGACATTCTCTCTTTGCTTCAGCACAACAGAACATAGTAGACATGAATACAGAACAGAACAGTGTGTCCATATACCATTGAATATACAGTGGCTTGCAAAAGTATTCATACCCCTTGAACTTTTCCACATTTTGTCACTTAACAACCACAAACGTAAATGTATTTTATTGGGATTTTATGTGATAGACCAACAAAAAGTGGTGCATAATTGTGAAGTGGAAGGAAAATGATACATGGTTTCCAAATTTTATTACAGATAAAAAACTGAAAAAGTGTGGCGTGCAAAAGTATTCAGCCCCCCTGAGTCAATACTTTGTAGAACCACCTTTCGCTGCAATTACAGCTGCAAGTCTTTTGGGGTATGTCTCCACCAGCTTTGCACATCTAGAGACTGAAATGTTTTCCATTCTTCTTTGCAAAATAGCTTAAGCTCAGTCGGATTGGATGGAGAGCGTCTGTGAACAGCAATTTTCAAGTCTTGCCAGAGATTCTCAATTGGATTTAGGTCTGGACTTTGATTGGGCCATTCTAACTCATGAATATGCTTTGATCTGAAACCATTCCATTGTTGCTCAAGGCTGTATGTTTAGGGTCGTTGTCCTGCTGGAAGGTGAACCTCCGCCCCAGTCTCAAGTCTTTTGCAGACTCTAACAGGTTTTCTTCCAAGATTGCCCTGTATTTGCTCCATCCATCTTCCCATCAACTCTGACCAGCTTCCTGTGCCTGCTGAAGAAAAGCATCCCCACAGCAGGATGCTGCCACCACCATGTTTCACAGTGGAGATGGTGTGTTCAGGGTGATGTGCAGTGTTAGTTTTCCACCACATAGCGTTTTGCATTTATGCCAAAAACTTCAATTTTGGTCTCATTAGACCAGAGCACCTTCCTCTACATGTTTGCTGTGCCCCCCACATGGCTTGTGGCAAACTGCAAACGGGACTTCTTATGGCTTTGTTTCAACAATGGCTTTCTTCTTGCCACTCTTCCATAAAGGCCCGATTTGTGGAGTGCACGACTAATAGTTGTCCTGTGGACAGATTCTCCCACCTGAGCTGTGGATCTCTGCAGCTCCTCCAGAGTTACCATGGGCCTCTTGGCTGCTTTTTCTGATCAATGTTCTCCTTGCCCGGCCTGTCAGTTTAGGTGGACGGCCATGTCTTGGTAGGTTTGCAGTTGTGCCATACTCTTTCCATTTTCGGATGATGGATTGAACAGTGCTCCGTGAGATGTTCAAAGCTTGGGATTTTTTTTATAACCTAACCCTGCTTTAAACTTCTCCACAGCTTTATCCCTGACCTGTCTGGTGTGTTCCTTGGGCTTCATGATGCCCAAGGAACATTGTTTGTTCACTAATGTTCTCTAACAAACCTCTGAGGCCTTCACAGAACAGCTGTATTTATACTGAAAATTTAGATTACACACAAGTGGACTCTATTTACTAATTAGGTGACTTCTGAAGGCAATTGGTTGCACTGGATTTTATTTAGGTGGTATCAGAGTAAAGGGGGGCTGAATACTTTTGCACGCCACACTTTTCAGTTTTTTATTTGTAAAAAGATTGAAAACCATGTATTATTTTCCTTCCACATCACAATTATGCGCGACTTTGTGTTGGTCTATCACATAAAATCCTAATAAAAATACATTTACGTTTGTGGTTGTAACGTGACAAAATGTGGAAAAGTTCAAGGGGTATGAATACTTTTGCAAGCCACTGTATATATATAATACACGCATAAATAAGCAGATAAAGTGCAATGGGCTATTAATGTTCTGTTTGAGTTGAGTTTAATGGCCTGACGGCTGTGGGGAAGTAGCTATTCCTGAACCTGGATGTTGCAGATTTCAGGCTCCTGTACCTTCTACCTGAAGGCAGCGGGGAGATGAGTGAGTGGCCAGGATGGTGTGGACCCTTGATGATGCAGCGACTGCGATAGATCCCCTCGATGGTAGGGAGGTCAGACCCGATGATGGACTGGGCAGTGTTTACTACTTTTTCTGGTCTTTTCCGTTCCTGGGCGCACAAGTTTGCCGAACCAAGCCACGATGCCACCGGTCAGCAAGCTCTCTACTGTGCACCTGTAGAAGTTCGAGAGAGTCCTCCTTGACAGACCGACTCTCCGTAATCTTCTCAGGAAGTAGAGGCGCTGATGTGCTTTCTTTATAATTGCATCAGTGTTCTCGAACCAGGAGTGATCTTTGGAAATATGCACGCCCAGGAATTTGAAGCTCTTGACCCTCTCCACCATCGACCCGTTGATATAAACGGGACTGTGGGTCCCCATCCTACAGGTTATAGATCCGCTTCTGTGGCCAGCACGCAAATAGTCGGCTGGGTTGGGCGATCTTGTTTAAACTAATCTTGTGTTAAACATTACTCCCTTCATCCTGTACCTGTTCACCATGGTTGGCTCGATTGTAATCATGTATAATCTGTCTGCTGACTGGAAAGCGCGCAACAAAAGCTTTTCACTGCACCTCCGAGCACGTGACAATAAACTAAACTAAACTAAACTCAACTTAATTTCACTGGACACTGTGCTGTTGGAATTTACAAATTCTCAGCATGCTAGGTCAATCATCTTATTTTCCTCATTTTCATACTGACTATCCAATATATTGCGCTAAGCTTTCAATCCATTCTTAACCCTCCGTTAAAATGTTCAAAAGCTGCTCTATTACAATCTCTCCTTCAAACTGGCAGCAGGGTGTATTCTGTCTGTAATACTGCCTTCATGGAAAGGACCATTAGTTAGGCTGCTCCTCAACACCCTACTCTGCACAATGTTACACTCCCTACTAGATTGTTCACAACATCACCCGCCTTTCCCTCCAATAGTTCAGTTTAGTTTAGAGATACAGCGTGCAAACAGGCCCTTCGGCTCATTGAGTCCGTGCTGATCAGCAAACCCCGCGCACTGCCACTACCCTACACACACTAGGGACAATTACAATTTTTATCGAATCCAAATGAACCTGCAAACCTGTACATGTTTGGAGTGTGGGGGGAAACCAGAGCACCTGGAGAAAACCCACACGACCAAAGGAAGAACATACAAACTCCTTGCAGTCAGGATAGAACCTGGGTCTCTGGCGCTGTCAGGCTGCAACTCCACTGCTTCACTCCTGTGCCACCCTTATATCACATATACATGTGATACATATTCTCTTTCCCACAGCTACCATTGTTTAATCTATCTGGCCTTAAGGAATATTGAGTCGTCCTCTGGATTTGTACCACTCCAGCCTGACCTCTGTGATTCTCAGCTTGCCTCCCCGACAATCATCCTCCACATCTTTGTACACTCCCTGCATTAGACCGTATGGGCGGCACAGTGCAGTGGTGGAGCTACTGCCTTCCAGCGCCAGAGACCTGGGTTCGGTTGTGACTACGGGGGCTTGCCTGCGTGGAGTTTGTACGTTCTCCCCGTGACCTGAGTGGGTTTTCGCCGAGATCTTCGGTAGTCTCCCACACTCCAAAGACGTACATATTTGTAGGTTACTTGGCTTGGTGTGAATGTAAAGTTGTCCCCAGTATGTGTGGGATGGTGTCAATAGACAATAGACAATAGACAATAGACAATAGGTGCAGGAGTAGGCCATTCGGCCCTTCGAGCCAGCACCGCCATTCAATGTGATCATGGTTTCTTCTTCTTCTTGCGTATGATGGCTGCAGCCTAAAGTTGTCCGACAACTTGTTCTATTTGATCTTATTTGATTGTGCACGCCGGGTTGATTGCATTCGTCGAAACAGGGCGGACCACGTGAAGGTTGCAATCTCCCACCCCGTTGATCATGGCTGATCATCCCCAATCAGTACCCCGTTCCTGCCTGCTCCCCATATCCCCTGACTCCACTATTTTTAAGAGCCCTATCTATCTCTCTCTTGAAAGCATCCAGAGAACCGGCCTCCACCGCCCTCTGAGGCAGAGAATTCCACAGACTCACCACCCTCTGTGAGAAAAAGTGTTTCCTCATCTCTGTTCTAAATGGCAGGGATCGCTGGTCGGTGTGGACTGGTTGACCGAAGGGCCTGTTTCTGCACTGTATCTCTAAACTAAACCAGAGCTGGGGAAGGAGTTCAGCGGGACTATTTAATATGGTGCGTGATATCCCGTCTATTCCTCAACATAACGTTAAATTTCTGCTCAGGTTCAGCTCCCAGAATTGCTACTTGAATAATTGATAGCATGATTACTAACGTGAGATTCGCACCAGCTTTCTTATCTACCTATAACTAACTTTCCCTTCCATTGCTGAAGGCAGTACAAGACTATTGAAGAAGGAGCTATTTTGTCTTGGAGTAGCTGAGACTCACCGGGTTACACTGTTATCTCTGAGTCAGTTGATTTTCATTTCATACTGCAAAGACAGGTTGGAAATACCTAGGCTAACGAAAGTCAGAAGTGTAAGGATGTGGATGTAAAGGATATAGTGTCATAGAGTGATAGAGTGATCCAGTGTGGAAACAGGCCCTTCGGCCCTACTCGCCCACACCGGCCAACAATGCCACAGCTACACTGGTCCCACTTGCCTGCAATTGGTCCATACCCATTGGTCCATGTAAACATTGTCCTTTGTGTGGGTAGGGCGGTAATGTGCGGGGATCGCCAGTCGGCACGGCCCCGGTGGGCCGAAGGGCTTGCTTCTGGACCGTGTCTGAATCTCTGAACTAAACCAAACTGCACTCCAATGCATGTCTTGGTTCCTACATCAGTAACTTCAAAAGTACTTACTTGGTTGTCATGGAGGAGATACAGGGAGAATACAATTCCTAAAATCTGGAACAAAAAACAAATTGCTGGAGGAGCTCAGTGGGTCAAGCAGCATCCATGGAGGCAAAACATCGATTCTCCCTTTGCCTCCACAGATGCTGCTTGACCCGTTCTGTTCCTCCAGCCATTCATTTTAGGCTCATTGTCAAGTGTATCGAGTCATCCTTAAGTCGTGCAGGGCATGTCATTATTGTGCTCTCATTGTGTTACGATTCCACTGGTGAAGGTGATAATCTATTGTTCTGATTCCATGGGACAGGCACCATTCATAAGGTATTGCTGAAACCATGAGTTTAGTTTAGTTTAGAGATAACAGTGCAGAAGTTGTCATGTTTTGACCCGAAATGTCATCCATTCCTTCTCCCCAGAGATGTTGCCTGTCCCGCTGATTTACTCCAGCATTTTGTGTTTATCCTCAGTTTAAACCAGCACATATCAGTACACAATGCAGAAGCAGGCCCCTCGGCCTACCAAGTCCACACTGACCAACAATTCCTGTACACCAGGGACAATTTTGAACCATTTTACCAAGCCATAGTCTACAAACCTGTACGTCTTTGGAGTGTGGGAGGAAATCGGAGCATCCAAAAAAAACACGCGCAGGTCACGGGGAGAACGTACAAACTCCGTACAGACTGCCCCCGTAGTCAGGATCAATCACCCGGGTCTCTGGTCCCGTAAGGCAGCAACTCTACCGCTGCGCCACCTTGCCGCCCTAACATTAACCAAATGTTAAACAATTTCACCTGGATCCCATTCACAGGTCCTTTTTCATCTAGAGGGAAGACATTGACTGCAGATAGGTGTGTATAGAGGTGTATAAAATCATCAGGGTGAATGTACATTAAAGAACTAGAGGGCATAGCTTTAAGTTTAGAGGGGAAATAATTAAGGTCAGCTTTTTCACGGAGAATGGTATATATATATGGAACGAGTTTCCAAAGGAAATGATTGAGCCAAGTATAATAACAACACTTATAAAACGTTTGGAAAGTTACTTGCACGGGAAAGGTTCGGAAGGATATTGATCAAATATGGGCAAATGGGACTAGTTTAAGTGAGAATATTGGTTGGCATGGAGAAGAAGGGCCGAAGGGCCTGTTTCCGTACTGTATGACTCGAAGTGTAGGAAGGAACTGTAGATGCTGGTTTACAATGAAGATAGACACAAAATGCTGGAGTAACTCAGCGAGTCAGGCAGCATCTCTGGAGAGAAGGAGTAGTTGACATTTCTGGTCGGAACCCTTCTTCAGACTAAATTTTGTGACTACCTTCTGAATGATTCTAAGTTGTATCTTCCCAGCCAGTGGTATTGATGTCAGATGGAGCAGCAATGTTTAGTTTAGTTTAGAGATACAGCGCGGAAACAAGCCCCTCGGCCCACCGAGTCTGCACCGACCAGCGACCCCCGCACACTAACACTACCCCACACACACTGGGGACAATTTTACATTTGATACCAAGCCAATTAACCTACAAACCAGCACGCTTTTGGAGTGCAGGAGGGAAGCGAAGCTCTCGGAGAAAATCCACGCAGGTCACGGGGAGAACGTACGAACTTTGTTTAGACAAGCACCCTTAGTCAGGATCGAACCCGGGCCTCTGGCACTGCAAACGCTGTAAGGCAGCAACTCTTCTGCTGCGCCACCGTGCCACCCCGTTGAAGGCCTGTTTTAGAACAAGGCATCTTCCCAACCTTGCTGAATGTGTGACAAGCTTCTTGTTTCACCTGCAGGCCGTGAGAACTGGAATAACCGTCGGGGTTAACGCATGAATAAATGACCCTTGGCAAACTCAAGATCCCGAGGCTGCACTGACACTGACAGGATTCCCTTTGAGTCCATCGCCATCAAGCAGGAATCCAGCAGACTGCTCGGAGCCCGGCACCTATAATGAACGCCAGTCTTGACGCTTTCATCAGCCTCTACCTTCGTCAGACTTGCTGTGACCACAATGGCACGGATGAGGCCACGGACATGGACACGGCGCGGAGGTGTAACGGCAGCGGCAGCCCTCACTTCCAGATCCCCGTCTTCTCCGGCGCGGCCAAGGTGAGGGTGGGGATCACCGCCCTGGTCTTCACCGTCTCCGCCTTCTGCAACCTGGCCGTGCTGTGGACCACCGGCCGCAACCGCAAGCGCAAGTCCCACGTCCGGATCCTGATCGTCAACCTGGTGGTGGCGGACCTGCTGGTCACCTTCGTGGTCATGCCGCTGGACGCCGCCTGGAACATCACCGTGCAGTGGCAGGGCGGCGACCTGGCCTGCCGGCTCCTCATGTTCTTCAAGCTGATGGCCATGTACTCCTGCGCCTTCGTCACCGTGGTCATCAGCATCGACCGCCAGTCCGCCATTCTCAACCCGCTGGGCATCAGCGAGGCCAAGAAGAAGAACAAGATCATGTTGACGGTGGCGTGGCTGCTGAGCGCCATCCTCGCCACACCGCAGGTGAGAGCTGCCTAGCGCCAACTGGTATTTCACTCTGGGAACTGAATGCTGGCCAAGTGTTTTTCTGGCTGACTGGTTACAGTCAATTGCTGGTGGACAAGAGTGCTGGAGAAACTCAGCGGGTGCGGCAGCATCTATGGAGCGAAGGAAATAGGCAACGTTTCCCTATTTTCTTCGCTCCATAGATGCTGCCGCACCCGCTGAGTTTGCTCCAGCAATTTTGTCTACTTGATTAATATGTTTGAGAATGGAGTCATTGACAATATTCCCCATGTACAAAGATAGTTTAAACTCAACTGGTGTATTGGCATTTTTTTTGGACGTTTTACTTTACGGTGCTGGCTTGAAGGGCCGAATGGCCTCCTCCTCCACCTATTTTCCATGTTTCTATGTTTCTATTATAGGTGAGGCATCATATTTACTCACAGCAGCAGCATTTAAGAAGTGGTGAGCCACAAATTAAACATAAATTCTCAATAAATTATATCTATTATTATTTATCTTGAAGACAGAAAAAATAGACGCACATGTCTCAAAACTATGTTACAATTGATCAGTACAGAAAGGTTTAATGCATTTAAATGAACTTGCCTATTTCCTTTGCTCCATAGATGCTGCCGCACCCGCTGAGTTTCTCCAGCACTTTTGTCTACCTTCGAGTTCCTTCTTAAACGCTACAGTCAATTGCTCGTAGTTTCAACGGCAGACTGCCATGAAACTCCTAGACTAACGACTTAATGCCCAAGCTGCACACAAAATGTTGGACCACACATCCTGGCTAAATATGCTCCTGGAATATCAGCTGGTCAAGCACTTCCAGAACTGTGCACATTTCAATGAAATCCCTTCTCATTCTTTTAAGAGTTAGTGACATCAGGCCTGGTCAGTCCAATCTGTCCCCATTCAAAATGTGTAGGAAGGAACTGCAGATGCTGGTTTGCATCAAATGATAGGCGCAAAGTGCTGGAGTAACTCAGCGGGTCAGGCAGCATCTCTGGAGAAAAGGAATAGGAGATGTTTCGGGTTGGGACCATTCTTTGGACAGCAACATCGAGAAGGCCAGAACACAACAGGTTCGGCAACAGATGACCTCAGGAAGGGTGGAGCCCACAATGGTCCATTGTTGGCTGGGGAAGATGTGCTAATGAGACGGATGCAAACAATGGAGCATAGGATGACTCGGGTGGGGAGGGTAGGGGGGTGGGGAGGGGGGTGGGGAAGAGGTGGGTGGAGGGGAGAAAGAATGCTGTAGTTACTTGAAGTTAGAGAAATTAATGTTCACACCGCTGGGCTGTAAGCTGCCCAAGCGAAATATGAGGTGCTGTTCCTCCAATTTGCACTGGGCCTCACTCCAACAGTGGGTGAGGCCCAGGCCAGAAAGGTCAGTGTGGGAATGGGAAGGGGAGTTGAAATGTATGGCAACCAAGAGATCATAAATAAGCTTCTGTAGTTCTTTCCTAAAGATTTAATGTTCAGTTTTGTCTGGAAAAGTTTAGTCCATTCCCATTGATTAACAGAAGTTTACAACCAAGCAAAATCATCCACTGAAAATATTTTATTACAGCTATTGATTGCACTGACAGGTTTCTGAAAGCCCTGTATTAGTGTTTAGTTTAGAAATACAGCACGGAAACAGGTGCTTTGGCCCACTGATTCCATGCCCACCAACAATCACCCATTCACACTAGTTCTATGTTATTTCCACTTTCATAAGGTCATATGTGATAGGAGTAGAATTAGGCCATTCGGTCCATCAAGTCTACTCTGCCATTCAATCACGGCTAATCTATAACTTCCTCCCAACCCCATTCTCCTGCCTTCTCCCCATAACCTCTGACACCTAAACTAATCACGAATCTATCTATTTCTGCCATAAAAATATCCACTGACTTGGCCTCCTCAGCCTTCTATGGCAAATCATTCTACAGATTCACTACCCTCTGACTAAAGAAATGTCTCCTCGTCTCCTTCCTAAAATAACATTTGTTAATTCTAAGGCTATGAGCTCTAGTTCTAGATTCTCCCACCATTGAAACATCCTCTCCACATCCACTCTATCCGAGCCTTTCACTATTCTGGATGTTTCAATGATGTCCCCCCCCTCATTCACTGACCATCGATCGTCTGTTCACACTCGTTCTATGCCATCCCACTTTCCCATCCACTGCCTACGCATGCGGGCAATTTACAGAGGCCAATTAGCCTACAAATGCGTACGTCTTTAGGATGTGGGAGGAAACTGGAGCACCTGGAGGAAACCCACGAGGTCACAGGGAGAATGTGCAACACAGACAGACAGACAGCACCTGAGGTCAGGATCGAACCCGGGCCTTTGGCGCTGTGAGGCAGCAACGTTTACCAGCTGTGCCATTCTGCAGCTCTACGGTGCAGATTGAAGCTGCTGCAATGTTATTACTGAAAAGCATTCTCTGGTTCAGTATAACAGAGTATAAATGCAAACTAAAGCTCTATCAGCACTTAAACGACTCAAAAGCCACCCCTGATCAGCAATATAATTTTTCCATTCTACACATTGTCAGTCAAAGTGTCTCCTCTCCCGGAGATAAAGTAATATTAAACAGAATAATGTAGAAACAACAAACTGAAAATGCTGGCTTACAAAAATGACACAAAGTGCTGGGATATCTCAGCGGGTCAGGCAGCATCTCTGGAGAACATGGATCGGTGACATTTTGGGTCGGGACACTTCAGAATAACCTCAGTAAATTAGAGAGAGACTGCAAAAGAAAGAGGCTCGGCTCGATTAAAAGACCATTTATCTGATGACACATCAGATCTGCAGACATGCGGACAGAATGTTACTTCAACAGAAAGTTGGCTTTCTGAAATATTATTGTAAGCGGTCAAACAGCTGGAAAACCCTAATGATAGTTTGATCAGCTGAGTACAGCTTAAGTTTCCTCCAACTGATTGATTGATTGAAAGATACAGCATGGAAACAGGCCCTTCAGCCCACCAAGTCCACGACGACCATCGATCTCCGGCTCACATTAGTTCAATGCTATCCCATTTTCTCATCCACTCCCTACACACTAGGGAACATTTACAGAGGGCCAATTAACTTTCAAACCCGCACGCCTTTGGGATGTGGGAGGAAACCGGAGCGCCCGGAGGAAACCCGCACGTTCACAGGGAGAACGTGCAAACTCCACACAGACAGCACCCCGAGGTCAGGATCGATTCCGGGTCACTGGTGCTGTGAGGCAGCAGCTCTACCAACTGCAGCACTGTGTCACCTTGTTTAGACTCAGTGGCTACGTTCAATCGCTGGTAGCTTTAAGGCAGACAGCCATGAAACTTAGAGGCCAACGATTTAATGCCCAGTCTCATCAAGGAAAATACTGTCCGTTACACAAGGATACAACTAAGCAGCAGCATCCTGCACTACTAAAAATAAGAGAGAGAGAGAGAGAGAGAGAGAGAGAGAGAGAGAGAGAGAGAGAGAGAGAGAGAGAGAGGTGTTTTCTTCTCAGCTCTGCGGTTGAGAAGGATTGAAGCAGCCTTTCAAGGATTTTGCTGTTGGAGAAGGAACAGAGGCAGAGGGGCTTCATAGTTTAACTTATCGTTGGACTGTTGAAACTTTCCTCTGGTCTAGGATTCCTCTACTAGTGCGAAAATTCCTGAGTTTTCTCTACATTGTCGAGGGTGCGGTTGTCGTTGGCGGACTGCCAAGGGTGCCTGGAGATCGAGGGCACGAAGATTTCGGTGTCTTTGTCTTTTTTGCACCGTTTCTCTGCCCTAAATTCATTTTGCACAGTGCGGCTGCCTGGCTTAATGTGAAGAAGGTACTTTTGCTTCTGGCTAGACTGGGATAGAGCTTCCCAAAAGCTGCTCTCGGCTGTGGACGAACTTGGGGACTTTCCTGCTTCAGCTGGAGGTTTCTGCTTTCTGCTGCCTGTCTTTGACTGTGACTGTCTCTGGAACTTAACTTGGAGCTGAGCTGCTGGGGTGCCTGGAGCTGGTTTGTGCCTCTGTCAGGATGGCGATGGCTGGGGCACGGCCGAAGGTCCAGACCTACGCAGTGGCAACAGTGGCGGGTACGAGGCCATCTGAGCATGAGCCTCATGTTGACTTGGATTGGGACGGGTTTGGTATCTCGGTTCAAACTGGGCCTATGATGTCCAGGGGAGACATTACAAAGGCCTTGAATGAACTTCTTGGGAGGGGAGCTATTGTCTCTTCCGAGCTCGAAAGAGGAAAGGTTGAGGTGATACTAAAGACCCGGGAGGGTGTGGCCCGAGCATTGGAGCTGGGGGTTTCAGTGAGGGGGGTCCACATACAGGTGGATCCGTGGGTATCCAGGGTGAGACCGGTTCTCCTGCGGAGTTGCCCCACATATATTCCAGACGCATCACTTATTCCACACCTGTCTAAGTTTGGCGGTCTAAGTGCTTTAGGCTCATGCACCCTGGGGGGGACCCAGAGGAAAAAGGGGTCTTCAGTTTTAGAGGAGGGTGTTCATGAATGTGGGTGATGGGGATGGCGCTGAGGGGAGTTTCGAGGTGGAGTATAGGGGTCTCCCTAGAACCGTGCGTTGGAGTTGGGGAAAGGCACGGTGTCATGCGTGCGGCGAATTTGGACATCTCCGGAGGGAGTGTCCTATTCGCGGGGTCACTGCGAGAAGTTCTAGCGCAGCGGCCCAGGGATGCACTGCTGGCCCATCCGGCGTGGCTCGTCAAACCTCAGTGGCGCGGGGTGGTACTGCTGACCCGGCTAGGGCTGCCAGCTCTGCCTCGGTGATCCAGGGCGGCAGTGATAGCCCATCTGGGCCTGCAGGTTCTGCCTTGGGGACCCAGGGCAGCGATAGCCCCCGCCCCCCATGTCCTGAACCTGTGGTGGCGGCTGAAGGCGGGGCACAGGGGGAGGGGGTGAGGAAGGGGGCAATTGGGAGAAGCAGAGGCAGGAGAAGAAGAAGGAGAGGAGAAAGTCCGCCCGAGCGAGTAAAACGGGATCGGGTGCGCACCTGCCGAGTTCTGATACCACCCAAGGGGCACCTGTCAGCTCCAGTGAGATGCAGTTTGCACCTGTCGTGGTCCAGCAAGGAGCTGAGGTGGTTCAGACGGGGGCAGGGAAGCTAAAACGTGCGGGTGGTAAAGTGGCTGGGGGTAGTGTGGAGGTGGAAGATACTTCTGTTATGGAGGTCACCGTACTGCCACATGCTAGCGGGACAAAAAGGAGGTTAGTGCCTGGCGAGGAAGAGCAAGGGCGTGGGTCCAAAGTGAGGGGGATGTCTTTCTCCAGACCCTCCACCACTGATGTGGTTGGTGGTCTTGAACAGGTGTCCTCCGGGTCGGAGGTTGGGCCTCTATTTCAGGGATCTTCCGCGAGTATTATAAGACCATGTGCTGCGGTTGACTCCTCTGGTGGTGTGTCCTCGGAGCGGGAGGATGCCCCTTTGTTTCAGGGGACTTCTGAGGGAGTTATCTCATCGGGTGTTGAGGTTAGCTCCCCTGGGTGTGTGTCCTCTGGGTCGGAGGAGGTCCCCTCGTTTCAGAGGCCTACTGAGGGTGTTGGCACGCCAGATGATGGGGTTAGCTCCCCGGGTAGTGTGCCCCTGAGACGGGGGATGAGCAGAGTCAGCCCGAAGGGGGAGGTTCAGGGGCATTGGTGTACCACTCTGTGCTCCTTATCAGAGCCAATGGAGGTGCTGGGGGTGTGCTGCCTCTCCGGCTGAGTCGGCAGGGGAGAGTTTAAAAGGCAAGAGGAGATTCTCTGGGTGTTGCCTGTGGAGAGGGAAGTCTAGGTGTTGTGGAGGTCGGGGCTGTTTCGGGTCGTGATCCTCCTTCAATTTCCGAGGGTGCCAGTGTACCACAGGCCCTGGGGGTGCCTCTTGTTTTTTCTTCCCCAGGCCCAGACGTGGAGGGTGATGGGAGAGTGCAGGAGCCCAGCCAGTCAGTGGGCTGCTTGTTGCGGTCAGGGGTGTCGGGACCCTTCCCTGGCATTGATCCTGGGGTGGTGGCATGCCGGAGGAGGGGGAGAGTGATGGGGCCAGTTTGTGTAGCAGGGGATTAGTGAACTTTCCGAGAGTTCTGGTTTTTTTCAATTTTTGATAACGACCTGGGAGCTGCACTGGTAAGCTTGTTGTTTCAGTGCGAGTGGGTTGGCCGAGTGCCCAGACTCCAAGGCCGTGTATCATGCAACAATTATCTGTGAGGTGCGAGAGTTCCTAAAAACAAGTCGTACCAGCAGAACAAAAAAGGATGCTGCAAAGAAACGGTGGGAGGATTAGTCAGCTTTGATTAAGACTCTCGAGGCTATCCTTGGCAACAAGGACAGCGATCTTCCTGACTCTGAGAAGAGACAGTTTGGGGACTTTTTGGAGTTCCTCAGAGAGAGAGTCTAGGCGGAGTGTGAGGATCTCAATTTAGTGTGCCTGCACATTCACAGTAGCTACATTAAATTTAAACGGGAGTAGAGAGAGTTTTCGCAGATTTCAGCTTTTATCAGTCCTTAGAGGGGGAAATTTGCGGTGTGTTTTCTGCAAGAGACGCATACTGTTGTTAGTGATGAACCCACCTGGCGACTGGAGTGGGAAGGGGGGGGGTCTACATGAGCCATCTCAGCTCGAATTCGAGTGGGGTGGCCTTTCTGTTGGCCCCAAATTTTCTGCCAAATGTTTTAAAAGTGCAAGAAGTTGTGCCAGGAAACGTTTGCTCCATCTGGCCGTGAGCCTGGATGGCATGCCGTTGCATTTCATTAACGTGTATGCCCCTAGCTCCGGCACGATGCAGGCCGGCCTACTTCAGGAGGTGACTGCTCTGTTGAGCACATAATTGATAGGGGAGAGTGTGTCTTCCTTGGTGGGGATTTTAATTGCACACTTGAGGCGCGAGACCGTTCTGGTACTCAGTGTGCCCCTGCTGTAGCGAAGAAGCTGAGAGGGTTGATTGAATCCTTTGAGTTGGTTGATGCCTGGCGGAACCTCCACCCGGATTCCACTGCTTTTTCGCAGAGGTCTGAGGGTGGTGGTTCCCGCATTGATCGAATATATATTTCCCGAGCGTTTGTTTCCCGTGTCTCGGCGGCATCAATGCGGCTGGTGCCGTGCTCGGACCACTGTCTGGTGCGTGTGGATTTCAATCCAGCGCGCGCTCGGGCTGGGTCCGCGTACTGGCACTTTAACAACAGGCTGCTAGAGGATCGGTGTGTTTCCGGGAAGCATTCATGTCGGTTTTGGGGAAGTGGAGAGAGAGGCAGAGGTGCTTCTCTTCCCTTAGGCAGTGGTGGGATGTGGGGAAAGCTCATATCCGTCTCTTTTGTAAGGATTATACGTGGGGTCGACCGGAAGCGGGACTCAGCGGTCGAGAGGCTTGAGAGGGAGATACTGGACGCAGTCTCGTCTGGGTCGGTTTGGTGAAGACTCCTGCGAATGGAGAGTTTCAGATGAAGAAGGAAGCATTGAGGAGCCTGCTGCTTGAGCGGTCCCGAGGCGCCTACGTGAGGTCGCGGTCCAGATCTGCACGATCTGGACCGAGCTTCGCCTTTCTTTTTCTCTCTGGAGAAGGGGCGGGGAGCTCGCAAACAGCTCGTGGAGCTGCCCGCAGACGACGGCTCCTTCTGTCACTGATCAGAGAGGATCAGTGCCTTGGTCAGGTCCTTTTATGGGTCCCTGTTCTCTGCGGATGGATTCAACAGGGAGGCTCATCGAGATCTGTGGGAGGGTCTGCCGATAGTAGATAGGGGGGTGGCAGATCTTCTTGATGGCCCCTTATCTTGGAGGAGTTGACTCGTGCCCTGCATCAGCTCAGGAGCGGTAAGTCCCCTGGGATGGATGGGCTGACGGTAGAGTTTTGTTAGAGCTTTCTGGGATGTCCTTGGTGGAGATTACATGTTGGTTCTGGGAGAGCCTGGCGACCGGGGAGATGCCTCTCTCGTGGCGTAGGGCAGTTGTTGTCCTGCTGCCCAAGAAGGGCGAACTCCGCTTGTTGAAGAACTGGAGCCCGTCTCTCTCCTATGCACAGAGTATAAAGTGTTTGCACGGGCAATGGCAAATCGCCTGGGCTTCGTGCTGTCTCAACTGATTCATCCTGACCAGTCCTATACAGTCCCTGGCCGGTCCATTCAGGATAACATCCACCTGGTAAGGACCTGATTCATCTAGCCCAGGGCACTGGTCAGCCAGCTGCTTTTCTGTCTCTTGATCAGGAGAAGGCTTTTTGATAGGGTGGAACATGAATACCTTTTCGGACGTTGCAAAAAAGCGTTTGGGTTGGACCGCATTTCGTTGCCCGGGTCCGGCTTTTGTACACTGCAGTGGAGTGCCTTGTGAAGGTTAATGGTGCATTGTTGTCTCCTTTTCATTTTGGGTAGGGGGTCCGTCAGGGGTGCCCCATGTCGGGTCAGTTATACTCGGTCCTGTGTGGAGCCGTTCCTCGTGTCTTCTTCGGAGGAGGTTGACAGGCCTGGCCCTACCTGGCCTGGGGGTGGAGGTGGTTCTTTCGCGTATGCCGATGATGTACTCCTTATGCTCACTGATCCTGGTGACCTGCGGAGGATGCGTGAACTGCCAGGAGATTTTCTCGGCTGCATCTTCTGCTAGGATTAACTGGAGTAAGTGTTCTGGACATTTAGTGGTGAGTGGCAGGTAGACTCCCTGCCAGAGGAGATGGTAATGTTTGCGTGAGTACCACAACACCTCCTCTATCTGGGGGTGTACCTGAGTCCCACTGAGGATGCTTGGCCGGCAAACTGGCGGGAGTTGGAGACGAAAGTGGCCGCCCGGTTGGGGCGCTGGTCAGGCCTGCTTGGAGTTCTTTCCTTTCGTGGGAGGGTGCTGGTCATAAACCAGCTGGTGGCCTCCATGTTATGGTACCGGCTGGCTACTCTTGTGCCGCCCTCTATTTTTGCAACTGCTTTACAGAAGAAGCTGGTAGATTTCTTTTGGGGAAATAGGAAGCACTGGGTTTCCGCGGCGGTCCTGAGTCTCCCGTTAGAGGAGGGCGGCCAGGATGTGCTAAGAGTGAGGAATTTGGTTGTTTTCAGCCAGCATGTTGCTCCATGAGGGGAGGGGGTTGTCGTGGCTGCGGGAGTGGCCGGTCCTCACCCTGTCATGGCGGGTGTCGAGGAGAGGCGAGTGCCTAGAGTGGTTCTGATAGAGCTTACCCCCGCTCCGTCAGATCTGCTCATCGGGCCTAGGATCCGGGATATTTCTCGGGTACCGGTTCCACACAATCTAAGCCGCCTTTCTGAGATGACTAGCTTGCCGTTTCGTGATGCGAAGAAACGCGCACTGTACAGGATGCTCCTGCACATTCTGCACCTCCTTACCTTCGTCTCCCGTCCCGACACACCATGGCGGACGGTGTTACCACCTGAAGGCGGGGGAGGTCCTCAGTGGGGGTCCTTCTATAAGCGAGTTGTTCCCCTTTACATTGGGGACCTGGGGTGGAGAGTGTTGCACAGAGCGGTGGTTTGTAATAAACTTTTGAGTCGGTTCACGGGCTTGTCCGCAGCATGTATTTTCTGCGGCGAGCAAGAGACCGTGTTCCACGTGTATATGGAGTGTGAGAGGCTACTGCCCCTGTACCAATATCTGAAGGGGTTGTTCCTCAAGTTCTGGTTGCATTTTAGTCCCACGATTCTAGTGTTTGGACACAAGGGCAGGGAGTGGGGAGAGCCGAGTGGGGGGGGGGGGGGGGAACTTTCCCTGTCGGTTTGCTCCTGGGCCTGGCCAAGATGGCCATTCGCGGGTCCAGGCAGCGGGCGGTCGATGGTCATGCTAGAGTCGGCTGCCTGCCCCTTTTCCGGGCCTACATCCGTGCACGTGTGTCCCTGGAGCGGGAACATGCGGTGTCCACGGGGACTCTGGAGGCCTTCCGTGGGCGCTGGTCACCGCGTGGGGTTCAGTGTATTGTGAACAATGATTGTATTGTTGTACTATAATGGTTGTATATAGTGCCATTTTTGGATTATGGTTTGATGTGTTGTATTATATGATTGTGTCAATAAAGTTTTTGAAACTAAAAAAAAGAGAGACAGAGAGAGACAGAGAGCTTAAACAGTGACAGAGGCTAATGAAATCAGTGAAAGATTTATTCCCATGCACTGACAACTGGAATCAGGTTTTTACTGTACCTGCTTGTTCTATGCTGTACATGTCCGTAATTCATTTGGAGGCAATTTTTGAAATGAAAGCCTTATTTATCACGGAGTGTGTACCTGATGTGGAATAATTTTGCTGCCGTGTGGTATTGACAGCCTTGGGTATTGCCAGGCTTGCATGTTGCCATCTGCACTTGTCATAGTTCCTTTACCTCAGTCTGCTGTGTGCACTTTAGTTCCAGTGTCGTTACCAATAATTTACCGGCTTCCTGCTGTGGCTTGATCTGAATGATGTTTGATAAGCAATACAGTTATTGGCAGTAATGCTTTCACTACTTGGCTGGTGTGGTTAGTTAGTGTTCAGAACGGGCTAGAATTTGGTTGTATGGCCAGTGATCTAATGCAACCATTTGATGAAGCTGTTTGCAGCATTATGCAAACCAGTACTGCCCGCAGACTACTGCGGAAAGCAGCAGAAAGAAGCGCTCTGAGCTTAAATCTGGTTTATTATTGTCACAAGGACCGAGGTACGGTGGAAGCCTTTGCTCTGCGTGATATCGGCTATCAAGTCAAACTCAAGGACAATGGAACGCTAGAGAATAATGCAGCAAGCCAATGGGCTCTCCCCCATGTGTATGCTGTTTCCCACTGGGCAAAATGCCACGCATTCAACTGGAGATGCTAAGCCAAGACAGAGATAAAGTCAGGAAGGTCAAGTGTTCAGGAGAGATCAGGTTAAGAAATAACAAACAAGCCACGTCTGTCCAACTTCTCCCTGTAGTTGAAACCCTCTAATCCTGGCAGCATTCTGATAAACAACCCTCTTGCACCCTCTCCTGAGTCTCCACATTCTTCCAATAATGGGACGACCAGAACTACATGCAATAAAATTTAGCCTGACATAGTCCTATAGACCTGCACCATGGCTTCCGGACTCTAATACTCAATCTCCCTAGCAATGAAGGCAAATATAGAATACACCTTCTTTACCGCCATATCTACTTGTGCTGCCACCATCAGTGAGCTATGAACTTGGACTTCCAGATCCCTCAGAAGCTCAGAGTGCTTCTTTCTGCTGCTTTCTGTGGGCAGTACTGGTTTGCATAATGCTGCAAACAGCTTCATCAAATGGTTGCATTAGATCAGCAGCCGTACAACCAAATTGTCCCTCTAAAGGTAGAGCACAGGGGTGTATATAGAATGCAGAATATGGAGTCTTAGCTTGGCCATAGAGGCCCCTTGTCCTGGTTGTGGGACTGGGTCGGAGTTGCATGGATTGTCCTGGCCAAGTGATGTGTCAATGTCATCCACCACTGTTCCATTTCCAGAGACGAAGTCCAATGTCCACAGCAGGTACAGGTGAATCGGACAATACCCTATCTTATGGAAGGACCATTCACAAGCCTGATAGCAAAGGGGAAGATAGGCACAAAATGCTGGAGTAACTCAGTGGGACAGGCAGCATCTCTGGGGAGACATCTCCAGAGATGCTGCCTGTCTCGCGGAGTTACCCCAGCATTTTGTGTCTATCTCCGATTTAAACCAGCATCTGCAGTTCGTTCCTACACAACAAAGGGGAAGAAGCTGTTCCTGAGTCTGGTGGTGCATGCTTTCAAGCTACTGCATTTAGGTATTAGAATTGAGAAGACAAAGGTTCTTGGCCATGTTATGAAACACCGTACCTGCGATTTCTCTTGCAGATTCTCCTGTTTCATACGACAAGCATGAATGTGCCCCAAACCTTCACTCAGTGCTCCACTATTGGGAGTTTCAATGAACACTGGCAAGAGACGTCCTACAACATGTTTACGTTTGTTTTCCTGTTCCTCATGCCTTTGATGATCATGATATTCTGCTACACCCGAATCCTGATGGAGATATCAAAGCGGATGGCCAAGGGAAACTGTAAGTTAAAATCTCATTATCATTAGTGCCTTTGTTTTCCCAGCACCATCGGTGATTCACATCATGACTTTTTCAGACTAAGCGATCTGTGGAACTGGATCACTTCCTCATTTTTCCCTTCCTGACGTCTCAATTGTACTTTCAACTTTCCAGATTAATTAATTAACCCACTCCCAATATATGTGAACCTTAATGGCATTAAGGCCGGCACTGTGGCACAGAACTGCTGCCTAAAGGGCCTGTCCCACTGTACGAGGTAATTCTCCCGAGTTTCCCCTTATTCGAACTTGGAGAATTACGGTAATAGCCGCTCGTAGGTACTCGGGGCTCTCGTGAACATTTTTCACAGAGCTGAAAAAACTTCACGAGTTACCGCGTTTTCCCGAGTGTCTGCCGTTAGCGTTACAAGCCGCTACGAGACACCCACGAGCTCCGACGTAGCCACTACGTACATTCTATGTACTTACCACAAGTTTGAATTTTTTTTTTAAACTCGTGAGAGCTCTTGAATTACCTCATACAGTGGGACAGGCTCTTTACAGCGCCAGAGGCCCGGATTCGATCCCAACTATGGGTGCTGTATGACAGAGCTTGTCCGTTCTCCCCGTGACCGCGTGGGTTTTCTCCGGATGCTCCAGTTTTCTCCCACACTCCAAAGACTTTTTTAAATTGCAAATTGTCCCTCGTCCCTTGACCCTAGTAGGACAGTGTTAGTGTTTGGGGATCGCTGGTTGGCACGGACTCCGTGGGCCGAAGGGCCTGCTTCTGCGCTGTATCACTAAGCTAAACTAAACTAAACTAAACTAAATTAAAAATACAATAATGAAACACTGCTTGCACGTATTCTTTTCAAATACTTTGATATCATCGAGTCAAAGTGTCATACAGCACGGAAACAGGCCCTTCTTCCCAACTCATCCATGCTGACCAAGATGCCCCATCTAAGCTAGTCTCATTTACCCGGGTTTGGCCCATATCCCTCTAATCCTTCCTCATCCATGTACCTATCAAAGTGTCTTTTAAATGTTGTTTTAGCACCGGCCTCAACTTTCTCTGGCAGCTAGTTCCATATACCCACCACCCTCTGAGAAACTGAAGAAGGGTCAAGCATTCCTCCTCTCCAGAGATGCTGGAGTTACTCCAGCATTTTGTGTCTACCATTTGAGAAACTATATACTACACTCTGGTATTGTTCTTTTTCCCACTTTAATACTTGTAATTATATTCATGCAGAGTATTACCTGATTTGCTTCAATAGCACTCAAGCCAGAGCTTCTTACACATAACAATAATAAACTAAGCCCGAGCCTCAAAAGTTGCCCCTTGGGTTTCATTGAAACATTTCCCCTCTCACATTAAACCTAAGCCCTCCAGCTCTTGATACTTAATACCCTGTACATTCACCCAATCTATTCCCCTCATGATTTTATACTCCCCTGGAGTGGTGTGTTAGGATGTTCACCCTTACTGACCGAGACGAATCTGGTCGCATTTACCAGACACAAGGAATGTCAGGTGCTGGTTTACAAAAAGAAAAACACCCAAAGTGCTGGAGTAACTCAGCAGGCCAGGCAGCATCTCTGGAGAACATGGATAGGCCACCTGAAATGTCACCTATCCACGCTACCCAGAGATGTTGCCTGTTCCATTGAGTTATTCCAGCACTTTGTGTCACTTTTATTGACAGCATCATTGGGATGGTCAGGTAAATATAATCGACTCATGTCTCTCGAGGCAGAAAGGGAACATCGAACAAATTGGTATTTAGGCACTCATGTGGGAAGCATTGTTTGTCGATGTCGATTGAGGATAGGATTACACTCAGATTCATTTCAGAATGTCAAGTCATTGTCTTGACTTCAATAGTCACCAATATCACGTCATCAACTTTCATTGACTAAGCACAAACAAGCCTTTACTGATGGATTGATCTATATTGATCAATCTCGCACGACAAAGAGAAAGCGAGAAAAGAGAAATTACAGTAAGGACGTCGTCAGAATGAAAATTATTTTTAAATCTATATCCTGATGAAAATGGGAGATTGGTTTGTTTCTGTGTTTGCTTTTCAGTATCGTCGAAGGAAGTGCATTTAAGACGGTCAAAGAACAACATACCCAAGGCTCGACTGAGGACCCTAAAGATGAGCATTATTATCGTGACCTCATTCATTGTTTGCTGGACTCCCTACTACCTCCTGGGACTCTGGTACTGGTTCTCCCCAGAGATGCTTTCTGAGGAAAAGATCTCGCCTGCATTAAGTCAGATCCTCTTCATCTTTGGTCTCTTCAACACCGTCTTGGATCCCATCACCTACGGGCTTTTTACCATCCATTTCAGGAAGAGTCTCCAGTGCTGCTGCCGCTCGGAGAAGACCGCGTCCAACCTAGATCTCAACACTACGCAGACGGGCTCCTTCAGGTGCTCGGCGTCGTCCTTTCGCCTCAAAAAGTTAATTGCGCTTGGTCAAGAGGGTCAAAGGTCAATCGCGGAGAACGAGTCCCACAGCAACAGCAGTTATTGCAAGAACGGTGCTCTTGACGCACCGGGAGGCTGCCAGTGAAAGCACTAACACAAGGTGCTGAAGACTGATCCTCCTGTAGTCCTGAAACATGAAGTACAGAAGACTGATGTGTTCTTGTGTAGTCTTGCACTAGGGAGCAGGCCAGTCTAACTGCAAGTAACAGCCCGGTTGGTGTGTTCATGATTTGATTTTGTGGTTGAACGTTGTTTTCTTTCCCACTTTGGTCACTGCCTTTCTTGCCCTTATGAGTTACAACAAAGGCACCATTCTGCCCGTCCACTCCACCCTATCCCTGTGTAAGGGCAAGGCAATCAAGCCTTCCTCCATGGCCCTGGCGATGCATCACCATCTGACGCTTACCCAACAACCCCTTCATTGCTCCATCAAAGTAAATTGGGCTGCAAATACTGGTCTTGAATCAAGAGGATCCTTCTCATCAGAAGTGAAGCCACGTAATGTTCAGACACAAAGGTATTTATAGCCTGTGTTCTCATCTCTGTGAGAAGCACCTTTAAATATTTCAACTCTTCAAATAGTTTGGTAACATGAAAGCTTTCAGAAACTCTGATGTCGTGTTGCTTATCTTGAAAATCGACCGACCAGCCTGTCAAACTGGCTGGAGAGACACCACAGGAAGAGTCAAATGCAAGTGGACCTCCCAGTGTCTGGGCCCGCTGCAAGACATCCTTCCACCTGCTCCATCAATATCAAAGCTCTATCCATCAACTTCATGCAGTTGCATTTCTTTAGAGAACTTTGCGTAAAGTCTGAAGGAGGGTCCCGACCCGAAACGTCACCAGTCTGAAGAAGCGGTCGAACCAAAATCGTCACCTATCCATGTTCTCCAGGAATGCTGCCTGACCCGCTGTGTCACTCCAGCACATAGTGTCTCGCTCTTTAATGTACAATCAATGTAGATAGTCAATGCTTTAAGACAAGGGTCTGAAGAAGGTTCTCGACCCAAAATGCCACCCATTCCTTTTGCTCCAGGGATGCTGCCTGTCCCGTTGAGTTCCTCCAGCATTTTGTGTCTATCGATGCTTTTCAACAATCTGCAAATTGCAAATGCTCATCGTTAATCTGCTTTGGCCCCTCTCCATTTGACATCCAACTCACAGCTGGAAAATGCTTCCAAGCCCAGACCTTTACATTCAGAATACAAAGTGTAGATTTAATATAAATTCTATTTTTTAATGGAGATTACTTTTGTCATGAAATCCGTTCTCCTTCAGTCAACTGTGATGGGTTTACCACTGCTTTGTGATCGAGTGATGATTATTTTCCCAACACATTGACAGGATTGTTATTTAATAAAATGATGCCTATCGATGTTAATAATTGTGTACATTGTACTATATCCAGAGTTACCCAGTCCAATCTAAACTGACTTTACCAATTACAATACTTGTTCATCTCAACAAATAAATACACTGCCATGTGTGGTTGATACTGCCTGGTGTGGTTTATCTTGAGCTCATAGATGAGTATATACAGCGTGTAATAATTGATCTCAGGGCATCTGGATTAGAAAATGGTGAATTTAACTTCATCCGGTGCTAATCGCCAGATGATGGCAACAAAACAAGTAATTTATCTTTAAGGGCCTGTCCCACTTGGCCGTCATTTGGGCGTCACGCAGATGGCGCGCCACTGCCTATGTCATCGCGCACCATGAGTGCGTAATGCGCACCATGCGCGCATCACGTGCGTGTCACGACGCAAGCGTAAATGATGTAGAGTAAATCACGCGCAAATGATGGCCAAGTGGGACAAGCCCTTTATTTACCCAATTTCATTCAGACCTAAGAGTCTGAAGAAGGGTCTCGACCTTAAACGTCACCCTTTCCTTCTCTCCAGAGATGCTGCCTGTCCAGCATTTTGTGCCTGACTTCTCTCAATCCGTATAAACTGTGCTTCATCCTCAAATCTAACTTTCCCTGACTGATCCACACTTTTCATAACTTCATGTTCAGAAGGTATAGGAGCAGATTTAGGGCCGTTCGGCACACCAAGTCTACTCTGCTATTCAATCACGGGTGATCTACCTTTCCCTCTCACCCCCATTCTCCTGCCTTCTCCCCAATACCAATTAAGAATCTGTCAATCTACGCCATAACATCTATTATCGTGGCCATCACAGTCTTCTGTTGCAAAGAATTCCACGGAATCGCCACCCTATTTGTGCAGCTGGGTGGTAGAGTTGCTGGCTTACAGCGCCAGACACCCGGCTTAGATCCTGACCACGGGTGCTGTCTGTACGGAGTGTGTACGTCCTCCCTGTGACCTGTTTGGGTTTTCTCCAGGTGCTCCGGTTTCCTCCCACACTCCAAAGACATACACATTTGTAGGTTAATTGGTCTAGTGTGCATAGGATAGTATTAGTGTGCAGGGATCGGACTCGGTGGACCGAAGGGCCTCTCTCTGCGCTGTATCTCCAAACTAAACTAAACTATTAAAATATTTTATTTATTAGAGGTAAATACATCAATGTACTTCACATATATATTGTTACAATCATTGCACCCCATCATTTTTTGGCTTTTAAAGAAAAAGAATAGAAAGAAAGAGAGTGAAATAGGTGAAAAGAGTTGTGATAGTGAAAGAGCGTGCCAAAGGGGAGAAGAAACCCTTGGTCAAAGAATTAGAGAAAGGGGGTTAAGAGATAGACCCTAAAAAAAAAGGAAAAGGAAAAAAAAGCCAGTTACTATGTTATATATATCACGCAAAAGGAATCCACCAACTCAATAGTTTTTCATCCCCCCCTACCAATGCCCGAGGTACTCCTGCTAAACTATTGGTGTCAACTATTTCCTTCATTGTTTCATTCTACATTTTCATATTCCTTGTCAAGAACCTCAACTTAAACCCCTGTTAGATTTATCAGCAATGCTCACGTTTAAGATCCTTGTCAAGGAGACAGATACAATATCAGCACATTTTGAGGAGCTTAGTGAATGTGCTCTGCCTGGATATTGAGCTCATGGGGATGCTGACGTTTGCTACATGACCTGTCACTTCACTGAGACTGGCAGCAACTTTTCTCTCTACACAAAAATATCCATTAATGCAGAAATAATTCCCTGGAGTTGCCTCAATCATTACACACTGACTGCAATGATTGTTTATTTGGGTTGAGAGATACGGTGTAAACGGCCTTTTGGACCACCATCTGGGCACCGACCAGTGTTGCCCCCACATTATTACACTACCCTACAGAGACCAAGACAATTTACATTTTATACCATAACCAATAACCTACACACCTGGCTCTTGAGTGTGGGGAGGAAGATCTCGGAGAAAAACCCACGCCGGTCCCTGGGGAGAGCGTCAAAACTACTCCGCACAGACAAGCACCGCGTAGTCGTGAATCGAACCCGGGCTCTGGCGCTGTGAGGCAGCCACTCTCCGCTGCTACCAGCCGTGCCGCCAACTCTGTGAAATTGTTGCCACAGGAGGGGTACGGGTGCCAAGGCCGTGGATGGTTTTAAAAAGTCGTAGATTGGCAGATTCTTCATTAGTCCCCCACTGTTGCAAACACCACGTATCCCAGCTGTGCTGTGATGTGACACAACAGTCTCTGTCAGACAAATTGAATTGGACAAACTTCCCTTTGAAGGTTTGAAGAGTCTTAAACTGTTGGATCAGAACCAGATCCACTCATGGGAGACATGGATAGAGTGGATGGGAAAGGATGTTTACCACTAGTGGGAGTAGTCTCGACTCAGAATAAAAGGACGTGCCTTTAAAAAGGAGAAGAGGAGGAATTTCTTACGGCAAGGTAGTGAATCTATGGAATTCATTGCCACAAAGGACAGTGGAGGCCAGGTCCAATAGATATTTTCTAGGCACCAGGGTCTCCACCATACCCCGCAATCTTTTCTTCAGAGAACGGGGATTTCCCCACTCCCCTACTATAGATGAGCTCGCACCAGGGTCTCCTCCATACCCCACCCAAAACACTGCCCTCTCCATCCCCATTCCCCCCCACTCGCAAACAAGGGCAGAGTCCCCCTGGTCCTCACCTTTCACCCCACCAGCCGGCAAATACAACACAAATAGTCCTCCCGCCAGTTTCGCCACCTACAACGTACCCCTCCACTCGCACATCTTCCATTCTTCCCCCCCCTGTCCTGCTTCCATAAAGACGCGCTCCCTCCGCAACCTCCCTTGTCGATAATTCCTTCCCTCCCAGCCTCTAACACCCCTCCCACGGCAGTTTTCCCTTTGCAACCGCAAGAAATGCTACATTTGTCCCTTTACCTCCCCCCTCCACTCCTCAGGAGGGTACCCAAGCAGGTCCTTCCAGGTCCTGACCAGAGGTTCACTTGCACCTCCTCCAACCTCATCTACTCGCATCGCTGCCCATATACCAGATGATCTATAATCGGTGAGACCAAGCGAGGCTTTGCGGATCGTTTCGCCGACACACCTCCGATCGGTCCGCAATAACCAACCCGACCTCCCGTGGCTGAACATTCAACTCCCCATCCATTCCGTAATCGACCTCTCTGTCCCTCTAGGGCCTCCTCCACGCCAGTAGTGAGCAAACACCGCAATTGGAGGAACAGCACCTCATATTCGCTGGGGGATCTGCATCCTCTGGGCTTGAACATTGAATTTTCTGTTAACCCTTGCTGCCCTCCTCCCCTTCCCACCTATCCCTCAGCCCTCGGGCCCTGGCAATTCCCTTTCTCTCTACCTCTCTCCCCCACCCTAGTCGCACTAGCTTCTCATTCTCACACTACAAACAGCTAACAATGGCTTGTTCCCTTTATCATCAATACTTTTTTGCATATCTTTCATTCATTGTTCTTTATCTCTCCACATCACCGTCTATATCTCTCGTTTCCCTGATCCCTGACCAGTCTGAAGAAGGGTCTCGACCCGAAATGTCGGCTATCTCCTTCGCTCCTTAGATGCTGCTGCACCCGCTGAGTTTCTCCAGCCTTTTGTGTCCCCCAGATATTTCTAGGATGCAGGTTGACTGATTCTTGATTAGTCCTGGTGTCAGGGATTATGGAGAGAGGGCAGGAGAATGGGGAGTTCATTGCTACAGTCGAGGCTGTCGAGGTCCAGTGAATGGAGGAGAATAACAGATTAAAGGGCCTGTCCCACTTGGCGATTTTGCCGGTGTCATATCAGTGTCGCCAAAAGATTTTGAATATTTCAAAATCCAGCGGGGTCAAAAAGGTGGTTGTGACTCTTCAAGTTCAAGTTCAAGTGAAAAAACACCGCATGTCATACGCCATCACGTCGCGTCATACGTTGTCACTCCGTGTATTTTTCGGTGACATGATACGTCGGTCAATGATGTTGGCAGTCGCCGAAAACATCGGCAAGTGGGACAGCCCTTAACAGATTCTTGATTAGTACGGGTGTCAGGGGTTATGGAGAGAATGGGGTTGAGAGAGAAATATAGATCAACTACTATTGAATGGCGGAGTAGACTTGAAGGGCTTAACTTTGGGTTGATCCTTAAACCTATCAACATGAAGATAGTCTATTCCAATGTCCTCCAGGCTTTCTGCACTCCCTGCGAACCAGTGGTCAATTTGAAGTCTTCCCCCCTGGGGCTAAATTCACGTCAAGTCCCATTCACCCTTCGCCCCTTGTATTTTTACCTATTCTAAATTTCTCATGATGGAGGTGGTGGGTCACAGACAAGGCCAGTGTCTCTCGGCCTGAGGAAGGGGGTGGCCGTCTAACTTCTTGACCGACTAGTACTGCAGTACTTCGAGTACAGTTGAATGGCTTGCTCATGGACTTCGAAAACCAGATCGGAATCAAGGTTTCAAGGTCAGTTTATTGTCACATGTACCAGTTGAGATACAGTGAAATTTGAGTTGCCATACAGCCATACTAAGTGAAAAGCAACAAGACACACAACCATGTAGACGTTAACATAAACATCCATCACAGTGGATTCCACGTTCCTCACTGTGATGGAAGGCAATAAAGTTCAATCTTCTTCCTCTTTGTTCTTCCACGGTCGGGGCAGTCAAACCATCTGCAGTCGGGGCGATCAAACCCCCTACAGACGATGGTCGGAGCCTCCACGGGTGATCAAAACTCCCGCGTCGGGTCAGTTGAAACTCTCTCTGCGACATAGAGCTCCTGAGTCGGCCTCTTCTTACCAGAGACTGCAGGCTTCACAAAGTTAAAGTCCACAGGCCCCGCGGTTGGAGCTTCGATTCCTGGTAAAGGGCTAGCAAGCTCCGCGTTGTTAAAGTCCCACGGACTCCCGTGGCTTGGAGCGCCGGGCCGATCTCCAGGAAAGGCCGCCAACTCCACGATGTTGAGGTAAGTGATAGAAAGAACGATTCCCCCACCCCCCACCCTCCACATAAAACAAACCAAGGAACACTAAACCATACTTCTTAACACATACTTAAAATAACAAAAATAGAAGATAGGACTGTTGGCGAGGCAGCCACTTTTTTTCTTCTGGTGGCGCCACCAGTAGTCGAGCACATTGTTAGAGGTTTGAAGGTTGCAAGTGGAACACATTGGTGGCAAAGCTACCATCTTGAGTATGTTGTGTGTCAGAGGTTATGGAGAGAAGGCAGGAGAATGGGGTTGGGAGGGAGAGAAAGACCAGGCATGATTGAATAGCGGAGTAGGCTTGATGGGCCGAATGGTCTAATTTTACTCCTCTCACTTATGATCTTGAGTACTTAGCGAGCCAGAATATCTTTGTTTTAATTATAATGCAGCAGTCTTATAAGCATCGTTACTCCTCTACTCCCACCGAGGTTGGAAGAGTTTCGGAATACCAATCTTCTATATGTGTGTTGTTGGCAGCACAATGGCTGGTGGCATTGTGGTTTGACTTGGTAACTCAGACACCCAAAAACAAGGGAAGGTGCAGAAATTGCTAGACGTTGCCTTGTCAATCATGGCTATCATTCTCCTCACCATCCAAGGGATCTGCAGGAAGCGCTTCTCTGAGAGGACAAACAATGTCATCAGAGACCCACACCACACTGGCCATGCCCTCATCTCACTGCTACCATCAGGAAGAAGGTACAGAAGCTCGAAAACTGTGAGCTCTAGGTTCAAGAACAGCTTCTCCCCATCGACTATATGGTTCAAGAGTCACTCTGCACAGGCCCAACCACATCCACACCCAACTACCATGGATTACAGGAATAGGACAGGTTTGGTACTTGGATCCGACAGGTTTGGAGGGATATGGACCAAACGCATGCAGGTGGGACTAGTGTAGCTGGGACATGTTAGCCGGTATGGGCATGTAGGGCCGAAGGGCCTGTTTCCACACTGTATAATTCTATAACTTTGAAACTATGTTGCACTCCTTGCTCCCGCAGGCACTATTGTCGTCTAAATTATGATTGATAATTTATTGTATTATTGTTTATGATATATTTATTTGTTGTGTGGCTGTGTTAATGTGCTGTGATCACGAGGCAACTAAGTATCACTGTGCTCCGGTACTGGTCCATGTGACAATTAAACATTCTTGACACTAGATCAGGACTGTGGCTATCTTTTCTTTAA
Organism: Okamejei kenojei; assembly: GCA_035221665.1. NCBI lineage: Eukaryota > Metazoa > Chordata > Chondrichthyes > Rajiformes > Rajidae > Okamejei > Okamejei kenojei. Next base: position 7,901,096 of record CM069164.1, read on the forward strand.
TTCTAGACATTGCCAAGGTGACCTTTAAGGTTGTTAATCCAAGACTCTGGATTACATATCTACTAATCTTGTAATCTAACCCACGGCAGTGTTTAACCTACATCAGATCTCAGTTCAGAAACATTTCATTTTAATGTGACAAGTTTTGTGACAATGTTCCATCGTACCGTAACCTTGGCATCACCTCCATTCCTACAATCCCCCTGTTCTCTCTGCTGCTGCAATAAGGCCATCTCGACATTCCTTAAATTAAATACCTTCCACTGCTAAAATCCTAAAATCTGGAAATTCTTTCCTCAAATGAGAGCACAGTGGCACAGCGGTAGAGTTGCTGCCACAACCTGACTACGGGTGATGTCTGCATGGAGTTTGTATATTCTCCATGTGATCCCGTGGGTTTTCCCCGGGTGCTCCGGTTTCCTCCCACACGTACAGGTTTGTGGGTTCATTGGTTTCGGTAATGTTTGTAAATTGTCCTTAAGTGTGCAGGATACTGTGCAGCGCAGAGAGCATGCTGACTGGTTGCATCGTGGCTTGGTTCGGCAACCTGAGCGTCCAGAAGTGGAAAATGATGCAGAAAGTTATAACCACTGCCCAGTCCATCACTGGCTCTGACCTCCCCACCATCGAAGGGATCTATTGCAGTCTCTGCCTCAAAAAGGCAGCCAACATCATCAAGGACCCACACCATCCTGGTCACGCACTCATCTCTCCGTCAACATCGGGCAGAAGGTACAGGAGCCTGAAATCTGTTACCTCCAGGTTCAGGAACAGCTTCTTCCCCACAGCCATCAGGCTATTAAACTCGCCAACAAACAGACTCTGAACTGTAGCAGCCTATTGCACTTTATCTGCTTATTTTACTTCGGAGTCACGTGAGTGACTACATGAAGAAGGCCCGCCAGGCGCATGCGCGTCATTACGTCCGCGCATGTCGCACCGAACGGGCTGGAGGGCACAGCTCCACCAGCGGGTAAGTAGAAACTTGCAGGTAAGTGTTAAACAACTTTTCCTGCAGGGTATTTAGCTCCGTAAAACTGGCTCGCGAAGTCAGTTGGAGTTACAACATGGACCGGTCCGGGCGGAGAGTGCGCTCCAAGCGCGTGTCTAGCGACGAGCCGCATTCTCGATCGGGTCGGGAGATAGTAACCGGACCTCCGGTTCCGATACCGGGGGCCGTTTCACCGTTACCACCAGTGGAAAGTGCTTCCAGGCCAGTGCCTGAAACTCAACAGGCTGTGGCTGCTAAGAGGCACAGCAAGGCCACAAGTAAAACAAACAGGCCAGTACTATCTGATGATTCAGATGACGGTGGTGATTCTCCCCCAGGGGCTAAAGAGATGTGGGGAAAAATGCAACATATGGAACACATGCTGCAGCTTTTGGTACAGCAAGGGGCTAAAGCCACAGATACTTCTCAGACAATTGAGCAGCAGGGATCCTGTGAAGAGGATTACCTGGAATACCGCCGTGGTGAATTCCTTCCAGCGCCTGTTATAGGACTGGGGGATGCCTCCCTAGACTATCAAATGGGAGATGCGGGGCAGGATGCAGCTGACCCTATGTCTGGTTGTCCTGCTTATGTGCAAACACCAGAGCACAAGAGCCTTGCTCCGGGTGTACCGGACATAGCAATGTCTTTTGCTATTCCGGAGGGAACAGGTGAGGCCATGGAGGAATACCTAGCAACTAATGTAAATTACTTAGTTTCTCACCAGCTACAACTATCTGTCATGCAGGAGACAAGCAGCAAATATAAAACACCTGTTAACTGTGCTTCATTAAAAGTGCCAATGGTGAACCCAGCAATATGGGCACCCATGAGTCCTTCCATGAGGGGGCAGGAGGTTCGTTATCAGCACGTCCTCAAACTGGTGGCGGCCACGATCACTGCATTTGGCACCATGGTCCGAGGGACCGTGTTATCTCCGTTACAGAAAGATATGTTTAGCCATGATTTGTAACGTCTTCTTCGAAATTAACTGCATTCGTAAAATTGCCATCAGGCCTACTTTAAATCAAAAATTTTGCTGCACTATGTAAGGCGACCAACTCCAGGCGCCTGAACTCCTGTTTGGCTCCGATCTGGTCAAGCAAAATTAAAGATATTGATGAGGAGGCGAAAACTATGGGGCTAATAAAAGCCGGCCGCATCTCGTCCGTCTCTTCGGAAACCCGGGGATCGTTTACCGCAGGTCCGATTCCGGGTGCTGGGCCCAGCAGAGGGAGGCCAGGGTGGCAACGAGGGTATCCACCACGTCAGGTTCCCTATAACCCCAACACGGCCAGACAACAGGTTTCCAAAACACCGACAGAGGTACAGGGACTTTGTGTTCAAGTTACAAATTCGGGTGTGCAACCTCCTATTGGAGGTCGGTTACATTTATTTTATAACGAATGGTGTTGTATAACGTCTGATATCTTTATACTAAATACTGTGTCAGGGTCCACCATTGAGTTTATCTCAGGGATAGATCCTCCTTTCCAGACTAAGCCTAGTAAAGTGTTGGTGTTTTCTGTTCTGGAGACTGAGCAAATCAATGTGGAGATTCAGAATTTGTTCCGTAAAGGTGTGATTGAAAAAGCAGTTCATCATGCTCCACAATTTGTGTCTAATAGTTTTCCCAGACCCAAAAAGATGGTGGTTGTCGTGTAATTCTGGATCTCACTCAATTGAATACTTCAGTTCTCTATAGACATTTTAAAATGGACACATTCGTTACTGCAAAGCAGCTGATGTCTCAGGGTTGTTATATGACCACCATTGATTTACAAGATGCTTATTATCGGTGCCAATTCATGTTGATTATCGGAGGTACTTGAAATTTAATTGGATGGGACAGCTGTGGCAATATAGAGCATTGCCTAATGGATTAAGTTCTGCACCTAGGTTATTTACTAAATTGGTGAAACCTGTGCTAGGCAATTGAGGGCCCACAATCACATTGTCATGGCTTATTTAGATGATATCTTAATTGTGGGCACCACTCAAGAGTCAGCTGCAGCCTCTGTTACAGCAACCTAGAATCTCTTTGAATCATTGGGGTTTTTGGTCCATCCCACTTAAGTCCAGGTTACAGCCAACCCAAAAGATTGAGTCTTTGGGGTCTTCTTCTGGATTCAGTTCATATGACAGTTACATTACCAGCTGCTAAGGTACTAGATATTGTTAATGTCTGTACTCGTCTTACACAAACTCTTTACCCTTCCATCCGAGACGTTGCAAAGGTCATTGGGAAATTGGTAGCAGCCTTTCCGGCAGTACAGTTCGGGCCTTTGCATTATCAACATTTGCAAAGAGCAAGAGAACAAGCATTGAAACAGAATGCAGGTCATTTTGATTGCTTTATGCAGTTACCCACCACGGCTCTGGCAGAATTGCAGTGGTGGGTTGTTAATATTAGCCAAGCCACCAATTACATTTTGGTGGACGAACCTTCAGTGATTTTACAGACTGATGTTAGCGCTCTCGGATGGGGGGCTACAGACACAGAGTCTAGCTGTGGGGGTAGATGGCCTGAGAAAGAGCACTTGCTTCTTCACACACATGGTATTAATTACCTGGAGTTATTGGGTGTTTTTTATGGGCTAAAAGCATATTTCTCCACCATGTCAGATTTCCACGTCCAACTCCAGATTGATAACACTACAGCTGTGGCATATATTAATCATATGGGAGGAGCAAGATCGGTGTTATGTGATAGTTTGGCAAATACTATCTGGGATTGGTGTATTTCACGCAACACCTGGGTTTCGGCCATCTACCTACCAGGGATAGATAATGTGGTAGCAGACCTTAGGTTGAGAAAGTTTAATGACAATATAGACTGGATGTTGAATGTCAGCATATTTCAAACCATTGTTGCTAGATTTGGATTGCCAGATATTGATCTTTGCATCCAGACTGAATCACCAGTTGCCTAAATATGTCTCCTGGGAGCCAGATCCAGGTGCAGTAGCTGTGGATGCGTTCTCGTTACACTGGGGACATTCGTTCTTTTATGCGTTTCCTCCATTCTGCTGATTCCGAAATGTCTTACTAAAATAGAGCGGGACTCCGCCAATGGTGTTTTGGTGGTCCCAGATTGGCCAACACAATCATGGTTCCCATTGGTACTGAGAATGATGGCACAGCCATTCATGCGCATTCCCAGCAGCAGTCATTTGTTGGTGCATCCGGTTACAGGAGAAAGTCACCCATTACATGACCATATCAATTTGTTGGTCTGCAAGTTCTGACCAGAAGATTTCAAGGCCTTGGATTATCGAACAGGACCATGGAGGTTATGACTGCAGGGTGGAGAACTAGCACTAAAAAGCAATACCTCGTGCACATTAAGAAATGGGAATGCTTCTGTGTACAGTCTAATATATCATATGCTACTGCTAGTATAAGGGATGTGTTGGAGTTTTCCTTGCTACTTTGCATTTTGATGAGCACCTTAGTTATAGTGCTATTAACACTGCTCGCAGTGCTTTGTCCTCTTATTTAGGGCAGTCTTCAGCACGACAACCTATTGGGTCTCATCCATTGGTGTCCAGGTTTATGAGAGGAATTTTTAACAAAAACCCTCCTTAAACCCAGATACACAGCAATCTGGGATGTCAGTATAGTTCTCACACTGCTGCGGCAATGGGCTCCAATTGTGTCATTATCTTTGCAAAAATTGACTCTTAAAGTGGTTATGTTAATGGCGTTGGTTTCAGCACAACGTGTCCAAACATTGCACTTGTTAAGAATAGATGATATGCATTTTTTCTCAAGATGATGTTACATTTTATGTCTGTGATTTACTCAAACAAAGTAGACCAGGCAGGTCTGGAATCAGGGTGATGTTTAAAAGCATATCCTGGTGACCAACTCTTATGTGTCGTTAAACATTTAACCCAATATGTTGAGTTAACCAGCAGTCTGAGAGGTTCGGAGTTAGGGACTTCTCATTAGTCACAAAAAGCCATATATGCACGTGTCTGTGCAAACTATTTCTAGATGGTTGAAACAGGTGCTCAGTTCTGCGGGGCATCGACACTGATGTGTTTAAATCTCACTCCACCAGGGCGGCGTCTACATCCGCGGCGAAGGCTCAGGACGTGCCGCTAGATCAAATCCTCGCGGTCGCAGGGTGGTCTAGAGAGTCAACTTTTTCCCCGGTTTTACGATAAACCAGTTCAGGCAAAGCCACGGTTTGGGTCTGCTGTTTTGGGTTCCCTTTAATTTATTGCTTTGTTTATATCGCTTATTGTTTGTAATTTCCCCCTGGGTCAGAGGGGTCATTACTCTGTTCGTTATTAAAAATCGTTATTGAATTATTCATGCAATGTTCAATATCTTCTTTATTGTACTACTGTGTCAACCGAAGCAGCTTGTCGTATGGAGTGCATCTGCGGCATGCAAAACACAGAGCTTTGAAATCTTCACGTAGTCACTCACGTGACTCCGAAGTAAAATAGTAAGATTAAATGAGAACTTACCAGTTTGAAGTTTGATCTTTATTTTATGAGGAGTGACGTTGAGGGATTACGTGCCCTCCGCTCCCACCCTCATAATCTAAGAGATCATCTGGTAGTTCTAGTCTTCTACGAGCCTTACTATGTTACTTCGGCTATTTGTTTCTGTGTTTTCACGCCGCTGCTTTGAAGTATGACGTGCATGTGCCTGGCGGGCCTTCTTCACGTAATCCCTCAACGTCACTCCTCATAAAATAAAGATCAAACTTCAAACTGGTAAGTTCTCATTTAATCTTACTATTTATGTGTATATTGGACTGAACCATTCAGTATTTTTGCTTACAATATTCTGTTGTGCTGCAGCAAGCAAGAATTTAATTGTCCGATCTGGGACACATGACAATAAACACTTGTCTTGTCTTGGGGATCGCTGATTGGCGAGGACTCGATGGGCCGAAGGGCCTGTTTCCGTGCTGTATCTCTAAAGTAAACAAAACCTCTTTGCCAGTTTACACTGCTTTCTCGTTTGAGCATCTTCCTTGGCAGCTATGTTTCTGACCATCTGTTCAACATCATACGTGGCTCTGTGCCAGGTTTCAGCTCTGTGAAACAACTTGGTCCAAGCCTTGAAGCTGAAATTGCTATTGAACTGGGAATCCTGATGCCAACAAGGCTGAAAGGTGGCACAGTGGCGCGGCTGGTAGAACTGTTGCCTCACAGCGCCAGAGACCCGGGTTCAATCCTGATCTCGGGAGCTGTCCGTGTGGAGTTTGCACGTTTTCCCTGTGACTACGTAGATTTTCCTCAGGCGCTCCGGTCTCCCCCAACATCCCAAAGACGAGTAGCTTTTGTAGGTTAATTAGCCTCTGTCAAAAATGAAATGTCCCCGAATATGCAGAGTATGGACAAGAAAGTGGGGATGACACAGAATTAGTGTGAATGGGTGATCGAAGGTCGCATTGACTCAGTGGGCCGATGATCCTGTGTTCCTGCTGTATCTCTAAACTAAAGCTCAACTCAAATAAGATGTGATTATGACCAGAAAGCCAACTACCAAATTCGAAATAGACACAGAAAGTGCTGATGGACCCCAGCGGGTCAGGCAGCATCGGTGGAAAGAATGTCAAGCAATGTTTTGGGTCTGAACAAGGCTGAAACACCATCTTTCTATTCCCTTCACTTTGCCTTTTGTTCAAGATTCCAGCATCTGCAACTTCTTGTGTCACCAGATTTTAAATGACTTTCTAGTTTAAAACTAAGTCTTATTAAAAACCTTTACAAAGGTTTAGTTTAGAGATCCAGCATGGAAACAGGCCCTTCGGCCCACCACCTCTACCCTGACCAGTTTTGACTAGCACTATCCTTACACACTAGAAACCATTAACAATCTTTGTGCACCAATTACCCAACAAACCTGTAGTTCTTTGGAGTTTGGGATGAAACCGGAGCACCCGGAGAAAACCCACGCAGGGCATGAGGAGAACATATAGACAGCGCCCGAGGTCAGGATCAAACCTGGGTCTCTGGCGTTGTAAGGCAACAACTCTACCGCTGCACCACCATGCCACCCAATTTACTTTCCCAAGTTGCAGCCAAGAGAATCAGGAGGTGAGGAGTTTTATTTTAAGTCAGAAGCAAACGGCTGTAACTCGCATCTGGCTGCAAATAACAAGGCTTTGAACTATCTCTTGAATGGATCACCATGGAGCTACTGGATGACTGTGTCTCGGGTGCTGCAGAAGGGAACACTTTCACTAGAATAAGGACAGAAATGAAATCTGGTCAAACGCTCTGCAGAAATGCAATTTAAAACATACACAGTCATGACAGAAACACATTTCAACAAGTGTAATTATGGGCAAAATCCTGAAAAAAATAAACGAGAACTCAAAGTCAAAGCCCAAACAATAACCTTTTATTCAACAAAGCCTCCATTCACTGAGAGACCATCTAAGAAGCTGAGGGAATACAAGGAACTACAGATGGTGGTTTACAAAAAAAAAAGACAGAATGTGCTGTAGTAACTTGGTGGGTCAGCCAGCATCTCTGGAGAACATGGATAGGTGATGTTTTGGGTTGGAAGGGTCCTGAAACCAAAACGTCACCTATCTATCTTCTCCAGAGATGCCGCCTGACCCACCGAGTCACTCCAGCATTTTGTGACTTTTATTTCTAAGGAGGAGAGTAAACGATTTTAGGAACAGTACTCAACAATAGAAACATAGAAACATAGAAAATAGGTGCAGGAGTAGGCCATTCGGCCCTTCGAGCCTGCACCGCCATTCAATATGATCATGGCTGATCATCCAACTCAGTATCCTGTACCTGCCTTCTCTCCATACCCCCTGATCCCTTCAGCCACAAGGGCCACATCTAACTCCCTCTTAAATATAGCCAACTAACTGGCCTCAAATACCTTCTGTGGCAGAGAATTCCACAGATTCACCACTCTCTGTGTGAAAAACGATTTTCTCATCTCGGTCCTAAAAGACTTCCCCCATATCCTTAAACTGTGACACCTTGTCCTGGACTCCCCCAACATCGGGAACAATCTTCCTGCATCTAGCCTGTCCAACCCCTTAAGAATTTTGTAAGTCTCTATGAGATCACCCCTCAATCTTCTAAATTTCAGCGAGTACAAGCCAAGTCTATCCAGTCTTTCTTCATATGGAAGTCGTGCCATCCCAGGAACCAGTCTGGTGAACCTTCTCTCTGTACTCCCTCTATGGCAAGAATGTCTTTCCTCAGATTAGGAGACCAAAAACTGCACGCAATACTCCAGGGTGTGGCCTCACCAAGACCTGTACAACTGCAGTAGAACCTCCCTGCTCTTGTACTCAAATCCTTTTGCTATGAATGCCAACATACCATTCGCTCTCTTCACAGCCTGCTGCACCTGCATGCCTACTTTCAATGACTGGTGTACCATGACACCCAGGTCTCGCTGCATCTCCCCTTTTCCTAATCGGTCACCATTCAAATAATAGTCTACCTTCCTGTTTTTGCCACCAAAGTGGATACCTCACATTTATCCACATTATACTGCATCTGCCATGCATTTGCCCACTCACCCAGTCTATCCAAGTCATCTGCAGCCTCCTAGCATCCTCCTCACAGCTAACACTGCCCCCCAGCTTCATGTCATCCGCAAACTTCGAGATGTTTGCATTTAATAGTAAGATCAATGAGAACTTACCAGTTTGAAGTTTGATCTTTATTTTATGAGGAGTTACGATGAGGGATTACGTGAAGACCCCGCCAGGACGCAATGCGCGACATTCTTCAAAGCAGTGGTGTGAAATCACAGATACCAGAGTAGACTATATAGTAAGATAAGAGAGAACTTCCATACCAGTTGAACTTTATAATAGAGGGTTTTGGGAGCGGAGGGCACGTAATCCCTCATCGTAACTCCTCATAAAAAAAGATCAAACTTCAAACTGGTAAGTTCTCATTTAATCTTACTATTTTAACTTCGGAGTCACGTGAGTGACTACGTGAAGATTTCAAAGCTCTGTGATTTCATGCCCTGGAACGAGACCATGCTCACACACTGCCATTTCTGGGACGGAGGATGAACGTATTTCACACACGACACTGTGCTGAAAAACAATAAAGGTATTATTCATACCTAAAAAATATGCCCCCACATTGGGTAATTTATTTTACAGAACTTAATTTTTCCCTGCAAACGTCTCAGGATCGCCCACGGGTTTATTAATAACGCATTTGAACGCGTTCATTGCTTCCACCCCGCTGTGGCAAGGATGTGGTCCATAGGAACTCCCATCATCCTAGCGTCCGATGTAGATGCAGCCCTGTTGGAGTGAGATTTGAAAACATTAGTATTCACCACTGCACGTAATACCACCCGAACCATCTGGATATGGTTTGCACTGTGACCTTAGGTGAGGGATTTATGGCTAATGAGAAAGCTCTCTCCGTGCCTATAAGTGTCTTGGTGACTATATATTGGAAAGTATGTGTCACTATGCAGGGCCGAACTATCTGCAGGATAGGCCAGAAACTCTAATATTGGCCAAAGGAACCGGGTCAGTCTAGTTTAAGTACCCCTGTATGTAGCAGGTTATCTGCCATTTGTGACAGACATCACGTCCTATTCTAGCTTGTGTAAGGACTGGACCGTTTGTGTGATCCAAGTGCCATAATCATTTCCCATCTAGGATATTAGTTTGTCCAGAGTGAGCCCCGATATTGGTGTCCATCCTCGTAACATGGTGTACTACCTATGTCCCATATATAGGTGTATCTGGACTGGGGGGAATAGAGTACAAATACCCCTCATTCGTTTTAGGTACTAGTGGGTGTGATCCTATAGCCAGGTGATCTACTCCCTCTGCCCAGATATTAGATAGGGCACCCCTTGCACAATAATGGCACTGTAACTCAATCCTTCATCGAAATGAAGGGTGGCCAGAACTCCAGCACTTCAGTGGTGGTGGCTGAGTCATATGTAGTGTTCGTCTGGTGCTGAACACTTCCCATTTCCTGACAATGTCAGGTACTGTCTTCTCGTGGACCTCCTGTACGACGCTGAGATGGCATTGATCGTCCTGTCGGAGAGTCCGTATCCCAGAAATGGCCTGTTCAGAAACTGCAAATCAACAAGTTCATACAGTCATGGCACGGATACTTTCCCGCACGGGGTGTGCCAACCTCCTTGGCCGTTGTTGATCCAGATGCAGGGTTCTGAGACCATCTTTGTACTGTTGGGAACCATGGTACCCGTTGCGGCGTCTTGTTTAATTATTGTAAGACTTCGCCTGATGAGGCAGAAAGGGAAAATGCATAGCAAAACAAATCCCCCCCCCCCCAATGCAGCGAGAAAATCGTCCATCGCTGCTGCCTGGGTCTGGTTCCCAAGCAACATATGTTGGTAGTTGGTGAATTAGTCGGATGGAAAAAAAGGTCGATATCTGGTGTCCCATACCGGTCTATAATATCTGTAAACACTTTCCGATCCAACATCCATTTAATGTTGTCGTTGAATTTACGTGACCTGATGTCTGCCACTGTATTTAGCTTGCCTGGAAGGTAAGTGGTTGAGATCCAAATCTCTCTCCCAGACACAGTGCAGAATATTATTAGGCAATTCATCACATGATATCGACTTTATTCACCATATGATTATATAGGCCCCCAGTTGTGGTATCAATCTGTACCGTACATGCAACTGGTGCTCATCTGAGCGTAGGCCCTGAGTCATGAAACGCTCCCAGCATTTCTAGATAATTAATTCCTAGTGCTTTAAACAGAATAATTTTTGTGCACTCATCTGCCACCACAACTTGCGGTGGTATTAGTTGCTCCCCAACCTTTAGCACTGGCATCAGTCTGTAATGTACCCTAGGATATAGAATGGGGGTGAGGGGGTTAGGATAATATAGAACATTTCTATCCACCAGTTTAATTCTAATTACTTTCCCTGGTAGTTGCATATAGGCCTATTGAAATGGCCTGTATGATTTTTGAGAGCTAAAATTTACCCTCTTCCAGGTTTTAATAATGGAGTGGTCCAATTGTGCTGCTGGGAACGCAGCCACCAATTCCCAATCACTCTTGCTCCTTGCCGAATGGATGGTTCCCTGATGCCAGTGAGGCTTTTGCATACTCCCATCAGTCTGCACTTTGTTTGGTGGCAAGGTGATAGACTTATGAACAGAGTCAATAGTGAACCCCAAATAATCCATGGTAGTGGAGGGTTCCAATTTTGATTTATCTGGATGTACGTTAAACCTCTCTGTTGTGGCTGATACCACCAATGTAGCCAGCTCCATTTTCACTACAATGAGAATATCATCAAGGTAAGCCATGACGATATGGTTATGTTTCTTTATGTATGCTAAAGCTGGTTTTAATAATTTGTAATAGCTGGGTGCTGATGACAACCCATTGGATAAGGCATATACATTGCTGTCCCATCCAGATAAATTTCAGGTATTTACGATGACCCTGTGTGTGACAAAATTGTCTAATTTGAAATGGGCATACTGAACGGAAGTATTTAGTTCGGTCAAATCTATAATGATACGGCAACCACCATCTTTTTAGTTTTTTATAAATATATTTGATACGAACTCTTGAAATTCTCTGATTGTTTTCTCAATCCATTTTGTGTTTAGTCATAGAAACATAGAAACATAGAAATTAGGTGCAGGTTAGATTACTGTTAGTCTTAACAGTTCAGCATGTTCTCTCTTTTTGTGAAGTATGAACTTCCTGCTAGGCGTATGCTGAACTGGGACGGTAGTTCGTATACAAATTCAGTTTTGTAATTCTGAATACTTCCGAGTATGTAAAAGTTCAGAGGTAAAAGTGCAGCACACATGATGAAACAAGTGCAACCGTCCCCCAACTTTAATGAATCGGACATGCAATGTTTTTTAAGACAACCAGACCCACCTACCTCCATGGTTACCGGTGTTGTGTGGGTTGTCTCCGCACTTGTTTCTTCTGGTATTGTGTTGCAGCGTTGTGGGGTTGGCGCGTTTTCCATGAAGGCCGGGCTGGGCCATGGTCTGAATGACCGCTGTGCAGGTGGGCCGGCCTTCGAGCTTTCACCACCAGATGTCTTCCATAGCACGATGTCTGGTGGTGTGTAGGGGTGCTGCCGCTGTTGATAGGGGGTTTTAGTGATGCTTGGCACCTTGATCAGGCTATAGCCTTGGCTTCCTCATGACAGGTCTTTCACCTGCTTCGGGAGGTCCCCCAACAGCAATTGTGGTGCCTGTGTGCTACTTGTCTTGCATAATTCCGCACTTCTTGATGATGCTCTTCCTGTAACTGTAAATCTCCACTGAGTATTACACAGTCTGCTAGAGCATCACGTAACTCTTCAGGCAAATCAACCCCATCAGTTGTCCTGGTACTGCTGTGATTTTAGCAGCCAGCAGTTTCCTCTGGAGCTTCACCTCCTGGCTCCTTATAGATGGGCTCCTGTTGCCCCAGATGGGGTCATGGACTGCTGGTACATTAAGAGAAATGGAGTTCTCTGGAGCAATGTACTTCCCAGCCATAAAGTTAATGGCTTGCTCCTGTAGCTGGTTTGTAGCCATGTATTTTTCACTGGCTTGCAGCTTTGTATAGGCAGTCCTTCTTGAGTTGATACAGCATGCCACAATCTTCTGCTGCTCTCATCTTCTGGCACCCCTCACAGTTGACTGTTCAGCCATTGCCCCTTCTTCAGGGTCAGCCCAGCTCTGACCCCTAATGCTCCCCTGCGAAGAGGGTGAGACATTTGGCAGTCCTTGAAAGGATGCTGCCGTGGGTCTGCGAGAGACCCACTGTGACTCTGCCCCTGCATAGCAGGTCAGCTGGAGCACTGCTCCCCACCCGCTCCTGCGGGAAAGACGCCCGCCGTCGCTAACTGTGAACGGGGTGTCTTCAGGTTCGGACCCAGCGAGTCAACTGACCTGTCCGACTTCCGGGTGGTTTTGCCGCCGACCGCGGCGCACCTGCGGTCTGTAGCGGCGAGAAGCCGGCAGCTGCTGGCAGCACCTGCAGCTCTGGAGAGACGGCACGCTGCTGGCTGCTTCCACAGCAGCGGATTATCAGCTGCTGCTCTCCCTTGCGCGACTCCATGGTGCTTCCTCCGTTCTGCAAACGAAACACACCGAGTCGCCACGCTCACCAGAAAAGGTAAGACTTACCTTCAGTAAATTTTCAAAATTCGCGCTGGAGGAGCGGCGCTCCTCCCGACTGTCGCTTCCGCAATGCGTTCGACGATATGTCGCGCATGCGTCCTGGCGGGGTCTTCACGTAGTCACTCACGTGACTCCGAAGTAAAATTCCCTCGTCCAAATCATTAATGTATATTGTAAATAGCTGGGGTCCCAGCACTGAGCCTTGCGGCACCCCACTAGTCACTGTCTACCATCCTGAAAAGGACCCGTTCACTCCTACTCTTTGCTTCCTGTCTGCCAGCCAGTTCTCTATCCACATCAATACTGAATGGTGTTAAAGGATCTGTTGTAAAATATTCAAGGTATATTGTACCATCTGAAGTCTTCTCCTGGTCTGATCACATCTTCCTTTACGAATCATTCAGGAAAGAAGCTGCGAACTGGAGACCAAACATTCCCCTTGCATTTCACCTCTTTCCCTCCCTTCCCCATCCTAGACGTCCTGCTAGTTTTACTGTTCGTGTCCATGCGTTATCATCTCCTCCACACCATCATAGAAACATAGAAAATAGGTGCAGGAGTAGGCCATTCGGCCCTTCGAGCCAGCAGCACCATTCATTGTGATCATGGCTGATCATCCTAAATCGGTACTCCCGTTCCTGCTTTCTCCCCGTAACCCTTGATTCTGTTAGCCCAAAGAGCAGTTTGAAGACGTCCAGTGAATTAGCCTCCACTGCCTTCTGTGGCAGAGAATTCCACAGATTCAAAACTCTCTGTGAAAAAGATTTTCCTCATCTCAGTCGTAAATATCCTACCCCTTATTCTTAACTTGTGACCCCTGGTTCTGGACTCGCACAACATCGGAATTTTTTTTTCCTGCCTCTAGCCTGCCCAATCCCTTAAGAATTTTATATGTTTCTGTAAGATTCCCTCTCATCCTTCTAAATTCCGGTGAATATAAGCCCAGTCGATCCATTCTTTCATCAAATGACAGTCCCACCAACCCAGAATTAACCCGGTGAATCTATGCTGCACTCCCTCAATGGCAAGAATGTCCTTCCTCAAATTAGGAGACCAAAACTGCACATAATATTCCAGGTGTGGTCCCACCAGGGCCCTGTACAACTGCAGTAGGACCTCCTTGCTCCTCTACTCAAATCCTCTTCCTACGAAAGCCAACATGCCATTAACTTTCTTCACTGCCTGCTGCACGTGCATGCTTAATTTCAGTGACTGATGTACCAGCACACCCACATCTCATTACTCCTTCCTTTTCTTAATCTGACACCATTCAGATAATAATCTGCCTTCTTGTTCTTACAACCAAAGTGGATAACTTCACATTTATCCACATTATACTGCAACTGCCATGCATCTGCCCACTCACCCAACCTATCCAAGTCACACTGCAGCCTCATAGCATCCTCCTCACAACTCACACTGCCACCCAGCTTTGTGTCATCTGCAAACTTGGAGATGTTACATTTAATTATTTTGTCTAAATCGTTAATAATATATTGTAAATAACTGGGGTCCCAGCACCGAGCCTTGTGGCACCCCACTAGTCACTGCCTGCCATTCAGAAAAGGACTCACAAATTTCTACTCTTTGTTCCCTGTCTGCCGACCAGTTCTCTATCCAAAGTCAATTTTATTCGTCACATGCACCCGAAGGTGCAGTGAAATGGATTTGCCAGCAGCGATAGACTTAATAAAAAGAACACACAATACACATTAGAATTTAACACAAACATCCACCACAGCATTCTTCACTGTGGTGAACTTAAAAAGTTCAGTTAGTCCTCCTCCTTTGTTCATCCGTGATCGGGACCATAAACCCTCCGTAGTCGCCGCTACGGACGGCCCGATGTACAGACCCTCTCATCGGGATGATTGAAACTCCGACGGCGGGACAATCAAATACACTCCACGGCTTTTTCCCCCCTCCCCCCCCCCCCCCCCCCCCCCCCCACCACCCCCACCCAAGGATATTATAGGCCACAGGCTGGCGGTCGGAGCTCCTCTTCGGCGATCCCCGGCAAGTTGTTCACTCCCCGCCCGCAGACCACAGGCGCATGATGCCAAAGTCACCAGGCCAGCGATCGGAGCACTCCTCTCTGGCGACCCCTGGCAAGGGTTCCCCCTCTCCGTGATGGAAAAATCCACGCTGCGCCCGCTGCTGAGCCTCCGGGCCCGACTCCGGGAAAGGCCACTCCAATCCAAGCCGTTAGGCCGCGAGGAAGGCGAAATGGAAAAAGTTGCCTCTCCGCCGAGGAGGCTCCCGAAAGTGGTTTCCCCCCCCCCCACCCCCACCACCACCGCCCCCACCCAAAACACACCAAGAGACACCTAAACTAACATTATAGACCACCAAAAAAACCAAAAAAAGGTCGAATAACGAACACGCTGCTGCAGGGCAGCCGACTCGCAGCGCCCACGGACCATGTCAATACCCTACCCCCAATACCATTTGCATGATTTTGCACTCTAATCTCTTGTCAAAGGTTTTCAAACGTCCAGATACACCACATCCACTTGTTCTCAATTATCAATTTTACTTCGAGTCCACGTGAGTGACTTCGTGAAGGACCCCGCCAGCAGGCATGCGCGGCATATCGTCGCACGCATCTGCAGCGGCAGCTGGGGGAGGGAGTGCGCTCTCCCCCACCGGCTCCTTCACAAGACCGGCAGGTAAGTATTACCTTCCTTTACAGCATGGACAAGGGCCGCAGGACGACGCTGTCGGGGAGCTGAGTTGTGCTGCGGCCAGCCGACGGCCCTTGTCCCCGGAGCTGCACGGAACGCCGGCAGCTTAACGCTCACAGCATGGACAAGGGCCGCAGGATGACGCTGTCGAGGAGCGGAGCTGAGCTGCGGCCAGCCGACGGCCTTTGTCCCCGGAGCTGCACGAACGCCGGCAGCTTTAATCGCAACGGTGGGGGCAGGAATGCAGAGTCGGCGCTCCCGCTGATACAGGGGCCGACTCACCCGAATGGGTTACCACTATGGAGCTGCAAGCAACAGGTCCAGACTCCCGAGCCCCCCCGTCCCCCAAGAGAATACGGGGGGATACAGGTACGTGGCAAGGGGTCTTGTTTTTCTTTTACAGGCAACCTCTCCCCGAGCTCCAGTAGACCCGAGGGGGCTGGGCCGGGGAACAGCCGCACGACAGGGGAGCCCTGCAAAGTGCATTACGTACCGCAGCCAGGGATATCTGCCATCGTGCAGCCCGGGCCCTCATAACACTGCTGCATCGAGTAGGCCTGCTGGAGCAGATACCGCTGACAACACACCCCGTCAGGCTGCGGTCAAGGCGGAGGTGGCAAGCAGGAAGTGGTCGGTCAGCTCAGCGCTGCGAGCGGAACGACCATGCGCCTCCACGCCAAGTAATGGTGTAAGTGTGGAGGTAAGCTTGCACGGACTCCGTGGGAGCCAGGTTCCGGGCCGGCGCCGAGTCAACTCACCTGCCTTCTTATCTGCCAGGTGGGCCGCCACAGTCTGGGAGAAGACAGACTAGCGGAGAGTCCGTGCGGGAGTCGTATGACCCTACTTGGGCTGTAGGTCACGACGGACCTGCCATTGGACCATAGACCCTAAGGGGGTGAGGTCCGATGGTGGAAGCCCCAGTGAATTCGCAGGGCCTGGGGAAGTCGGCTTGTCCGCTGCATCTCGCAGGGACGGTCGCATTGAGCGGTTGGAGCTCTTAAATGGTCCAACATCTCCAGCGGGACCGGAGAACGAGAAGAACGGCATCCACTAGCCGTGCAAGGACTCCGCTCAGCTCCTCATCGTCTCCAGCCAGAAGCATAATGATTGCCCAGCTGCTGAGTTTGACGACCACCAGGGACAGCCAGTGACCGCTGAACCAGAGTATGAGGAGGATGCTGGATGTGTGAGTGAAGTTTGCCGTTTCTACCCAGACAGGTGAACCCTGCACCACGAATTGGCGGGCACCATTGATTGCCTACGTATGCACCAACTCTGGAGTCAGATTCTCAATAATACCTTGGAGAAAGGTTCTCCACGGGCATAACGGCGTTTTGCAAAACCTGATCGGGGATAGTGTGTCCAGTAAATAGCATGATGCACTGGCACTCCTATGCAACACCCAGTATGAGATATATTGCCTGCGTAAGAGCTCCATATAGCCCACACTAAACCCCAAATTCGCGGGGTTGTGCCGACCATTACCGCTCCACCGCCGCATCAGTTGCTTGGAGACCTGTACAAACAGGTGAAGGGACTGGACAAAGGAGGACAAAAAGAGTGGGCCTCATGAAACTCCATCGTCAGAGTTCACCCATATCACCGGCAACAGCCTAATACAACCTGTGAACCAAGGCTGCCGGATAGGGCACAAAGATTCTACCTACCTCCATCTCAATAAATACAACGACCATTTAGGGCAAGGCCAACAGCGGCCTGCATGGGAAATGCGGCCGCCAGGCCGTCAACCTCCATAACGTCCACCCGTGCCGAAGCACCGTATGTATGGAACCGCCGTTCACTATGGAGGTAAGGGGGTCTGGCTCCTCTCACGCCGTAGTATCCCTCCTGTACGAATAGGTGGGCGATTGCGGGCGGCCTTGGACATATGGGGAAAACTGTAACCACAGATGAGTTTATTTTACAAAGTTGTTCAAGGTATATAATTCGTGGGAGGTATAGATTCCCATACCCAGCATTCGCCTCGTAGGAATTTACTCTATCCCGAAAAGAGGTGGAGGCAGGGCATGCTGAAATTATATGGCGAGCAGGGAAAAGTGGTAATTGGCATAACCAAGCATGGACATATTGAGATGAGCCTAATATGTTCACCAGCAGTAAAAATAAGAGGAATGTCGGGTTATAATCGATTTAGCTGAGTTGAACACTTTTTGTACAATATACCCATGTCAAAATGGATGCTTTTGGAACAGCTAGGTGGAATGCTTTACTCAGGGTACTTTATGGCATGTATCAGTTTGAAAAAAGCATGCTATTACGGTGCCCATCGCTGAGGATCACAGGAATTCTGAAGTTGTCTGGAAGGGTGCATTGCCTAATGGAACCATCACAGCTTAGGCTGTTTACCAAGTTGGTATTTACCTGTATTGGCTCTTCTCCGACAACAAGATTATAGTGAAGGCATGTTGGATGAAATCCTTATAATGGGGCAGAGCCTCCAATTGGCAATTCAAGGAGTGGCTGCAACCAAGGCTCTGCTTAGAACCTGTGATTGTAATCCATCCAGACAAATCAAAAACTGCACCCGCTACGGGTTATGGATTTGGTGTTCACCTTAGACACTAATTTAATGAAGTTTATCATCCCCACTAATAAAGCTACTGCTATATCAGAAGAGTGCCACAATCTTGCTTGCGCCAGGGTATCGACCATGTGGCAAACAGCGAAAGTTATTGGTATTGGTAACTCTAAATTGGTAACTACATTCCCAGCTGCACGATTCGGACCGCTACACTACCGAAATTCACAAAGGTCACAAATCACAGCATTAAAAAAACAAATGCTGACTGCTTTGATCGGCCACTTTGGTTACCAACCGGAAGCTAGAAACAAGCTATAATGGTGGGTAGATAATATTAAAGAATGTCATTGACCTATTATATGGAGCAACCCTGATGTTGTGCTACTAACTGACGCAAGTGCACCAGGCTGGGGAGCAACTGGTACGATGTCCAGTTGTGGTGGCAGATGGAACTCTCATGAGTCTACATTCCTGGAGTCACATGGGATAAACTATATAGAAATGCTGGGGTATTTCATGGACTGCAGGCTTCTGTACTAATTCATGGGATTACATGTCCGCTTTCGAATAGATAATGCTACAATAATGGTTTACATCAATCATATGGGTAGTATTAGGTCGCTAGTTTGCAATGAATTGGCTAATACAATTTGGCACTGGTGCATTGAAAGAAATATTTGGATTACTGCGACCTATTTGCCTGGGAAGCTTAATTCAGTGGCGGACACCAGGTCACGTGTCTTCAATGACAACATTGAGTGGATGTTGAACCCCCAAATTTTGGAGATATTATAGCTCAAATTGGGGACACACCAGATATTGACCTATTTGCGTCCAGGCTGAAACCATCGAATACCAACGTATGTGTTGTGGGAACCAGACCCTGGTAATAGCATTGGATGCATTTTTTATCCATTGGGGGAAATGGGTTGTTACGCGTTTCCCCCATGCTGCCTCACCAGTCGGGTATTGCAGAAAATTAAACTAGACTCTGCAACTGACATATTGATCATTTCCCGACTGGCCTACACAACCATGGTACCCGATGGTTGTAGAAATGTACAACAACCATGGATGGCGATTGGGAAACATCCCAAATTGATTACTCACTCCATTACAGGGGGGTCAGTCATCCTTGCCATGGTCATTAAACTTGTTGGCTTGCAGGTTCTGAAAAGACGCTCAAACCGGGCAGGCATCTCGTCAAGAGCCATGAACCTTATTGCAGCATCGTGTCGGGAATCAGCCCAATATAACCCGCAAACAATATCTCACTCAAATCAGAAAGTGGGAGGTTTCTAGCCCGGAACAACAAGTCCTCCAACTCGGCAACAATACTGGATGTGTTGGAGTTTCTAGCAGGCCTCCATTTTGATGCAGGCCTCAGCTACAGTGCCATCAACAGCGACAGGAGTACGCTGTATTCATACCTGGATATAAGTATCAGCTCCCACCACCTGGTGTCTAAACTAATGAGGGGAGTATTCAATACCAATCCCTCCACGACCCAGATATACAGTAACGTGGGATGTGGGGATCATGCTGACCCTACTGAGGAGCTGGGCTCCTATAGATGAGCTACCATTTAAACAGCTCACCCTTATGGTGGTGATGCTCATGGCACTGGCGACAGCCAACGAGTCCAGATGTTACAAAAACTGCGACTGGACACCATGGTGGCCAACCCTGGTCAAATAAAATTCTTTGGTAAAGAGTTATTAAAACAGGAGTTGCTACTAACGTTTTTTAAGTCTTATTCCACCAGGGCTGCAGCGAGAGCCATGAAGGTGCCCATGGACCACATTTTCGCCACTGCGGGCTGGCCAGTGGGGGAAAAACCTTTCAACGGTTCTATAACAAGTCTCTGGCCGTTCCTGCGACATTCACAGAAGCTATCCTGGGTACCGCTCAGTAAATGTCTGGCCCGAATTAGGGGTTGTTGTTTAGTTGATTAATAAATTGTGTTGATTTTTCAGCCACTGTCAACTGAACTCCATTAACAGTCTTACTCCATCAGAATGGCGGCAGTGTGATAAGCATGGACGTTGTTCAGGGCGTGAAATCACAGAGCTTTGAAATCTTCACGAAGTCACTCACGTGACTCCGAAGTAAAAATAGTAAGATTAAACGAGAACTTACCAAGTTTGAAGTTTGATCTGTATTTTACGAGGAGTCGCGGTGAGGGATTTCGTGCCCACCACTCCCACCCTCTATCATCAGGTCAAACAGGTAGTTCTACGGTTTTCATCTTACTATTTTCAGTCATGGTTGGTTCTGTGATTCCACACCGCTGCTTTGAAGGATGCCGCGCATGCGTGCTGGCTGGGTCTTCACGAAATCCCTCACCGCGACTCCTCGTAAAATACAGATCAAACTTCAAACTTGGTAAGTTCTCGTTTAATCTTATTTATTAATTTTACTTGTTACATCCTCAAAAAATTTCAGAAGATTAGTCAAGCATGATTTCCCCTTCATAAATCCATGCTGACTTTGACCGATCCTGTCACTGCTATCCAAATGCACTGCTATTATATCTTTAATAATCGACTGAAGCATCTTCCCCACTTCCGGGTTTGGTCTTTAATTACCTGTTTTCTCTCTCCCTCCTTTCTTAAAACGTTCACAGACACATTAGCTACCCTCCAGTCCACAGGAACTGATCCAGTGTCTATAGAAAATGATCACCAATGCATCCACGATTTCTAGGGCCACTCCTTCAGTACTCTGGGATGCAGACCATCAGGCCCTGGGAATTTATCTGCCCTTAGTACCAACAGTTTACCTAACACCATTTCCTGACTAATGTGGATTTCCTTCAGTTCCTCCCTCCCACTAGATCCTCGGTCCCCTAATATTTCTGGACCAAACAATGGACCATTAAGGGCTCTTTGAAACATAGAAACATAGACAATAGGTGCAGGAGAAGGCCATTTGGCCCTTCGAGCCAGCACCGCCATTGTGATCATGGCTGATCGTCCCCAATCAATAACCCGTGCCTGCCTTCTCCCCATATTCCTTGATTCCACCAGTCCCTAGAGCTTTATCTAACTCTCTCTTAAATCCATCCAGTGATTTGGCCTCCACTGCCCTCTTCCACAAATTCACAGCTCTCTGGGTGAAAAAGTTTTTTCTCACCTCAGTCTTAAATGGCCTCCCCTTTATTCCAAGACTGTGGTCCCTGGTTCTGGATGCGCCCAACATTGGGAACATTATTCCTGCCTTTGGTCATCGGTGCTGACTCTGATCGGTAATGCACTCTAATTTCATACCTCTAATTTCCCTCTCCCCTAACTCTCAGTCTGAAGGGTCTTGACCTGAACGTCACCTATTCTTTTTCTCCAGAGTTGCTGTCTGACCCACTGAGTTACTCCAGTTATTTGTGTCTATCTTCCGCTGTGTCTATCATCAGAGAGACCGATATTGAGAAAGAGCCTAAGAATACAGAGAGGCAATTTGGACTTAAATATTCATGAGTCAGCAGTGAACAAGCAATTGACTTCAATAAAATTGCAGGCATCGGCTTCCTTCTGGTAATACTAAGCTCGCATTTTGCTCAGTGAAGGTCAGCTGGAAGTGAAGCAGAATCTGCCACATCATGAAAGTTTGACCGGCCGACCTAACACCAGGTGTAGAGTTCACAGCGGAGCAATCCAATCGGCTTTCTCTTGAGTTTAATTAAAACTTGGAGAAAAGGAACGCTGTCTGCATTCATCACGTTAGGTCTGAAGAGATTTAACGGCGGAGTATTAAATGCAGCCATAACAAAACAGCTGACTTAATGCATTGCATTTAAAGGAGGTAGGCATTTTAAAATAAAGAAGCAGTGAGAAAGATAACAACAGCGTGTGAACTCACACAACTGGGTTTCAAACAGTTTCGGAATGGACTGATTTAAGAATAAACTCAACTCAACGAATTTAAAGAATTAAGTATAAAGGTTGAGGATGAGTTTTTAATTTACAAAATTGAATTTTATTCAGCATTAAAAACATATTCAAAACAGGCACGGAGGCGCAGCGGTAGAGTTGCTGCCTCACAGCGCCAGAGACCCGGGTTCGATCACGACCACGGGTGCTGTCTATATGGAGTTTGTACGTTCCCCCGTGACCTGCGGGGGTTTTTCCCGAGATCTTCGGTTTCCTCCCACACTCCAAAGACCTGCAGGTTTGTCGGTTAATTGGCTTGATATGAATGTAAAAATTGTCCTTAGTGAGTATAGGATAGTGTTAGTGTGCAGGGATCGCTGGTCGGCGCGGATTCGGTGGGGCGAAGGGCCAGGTTCAATAGACAATAGACAATAGGTGCAGGAGTAGGCCATTCGGCCCTTCAGGCCAGCACCACCATTCAATGTGATCATGGCTGATCATCCCCAATCTGTCCCCCGTTCCTGCCTTCTCCCCATATCCCCTAACTGCTATTTTTAAGAGCCCTATCTAACTCTCTCTTGAAAGCATCCAGAGAACCTGCCTCCACCGCCCTCTGAGGCAGAGAATTCCACAGACTCACCACTCTCTGTGAGAATTCCACAGACTCACCGCTCGCCGTGTGTTTCCTCACTATATCTCTAAACTAAACTAAAAAGAGCTGTGTAAAAAAAAAACCTTTGGACAATCTCATATTCAGATATTTACTATCCTTACACCAAGGACCCTCGCCACGGGTGGTAATACCCCCTCGGGTGATATCTCTTTCCTTGTTTGAGGGGGTTTCTCCTCTCTTACTGGCCCTCTCCTCGCCAGTGGCACCCTCCTCTTCAACTCTCCGAAACAGCAAGAGAGTTTGTGAAGAAAAAAGGGTCCCGATCTGAAGCATCTCCAATGCATGTTCTCCAGAGATGCCGCCTGACCTGTTGAGGTTCTCCAGCATCTGCTGTCCCCATGTATCTACATCTTCCGGGCGCTTGTAAGATGATGGCCAACCCAGGCGACTATTTGTGTGTCAGCCACAAAGCAAATGTACAATCACATATTACAATCACTCTTAAATCTCCACTCCGACTTATCCATACACTGTAAATGCTTTGTCTGTGAACTGTGAATGGCTCGATTGTAATCACCTATTGTCTTTCCGCTGACTGGATAGCTCACGACAAAAGCTTTTCACTGTACATCGGTGCACGTGACAATAAACTAAACTGAACTAAACGACAAAAGACTTTGTGAAATAGCTCAGTGAAATGTTTATTAACATGGAGTGGTGATGATTTAGTCGGGGTGGAAATAGAATCCATCGTGACATTTTAGAGGGAATTGGATGGATACTCGAGGGGATTATTGCAATACCATGAACCTTTTGAACCTTCTGAATTTTGTAGTCGGCAGGGCAGTACTCTGCATATCACCAACTTGGACAATTTTACTTTTTTTTTTATCAAGTCAATTAACCTACAAACCTGGACGGGTCTTTGGCGTGTGAGAGGAAACCGAAGATCTCGGAGAAAACCCACGCAGAGCACGGGGAGAACGTACAAACTCCACGCAGACAGCATCCGTAGTCGGGATCGAACCCGTCTCTGGCGCTGCATTTTGCTGTAAGGCAGCAACTCTACCGCTGTGCCACCGAGACTGCCATCATGAGAGGCTGAGAGATGGGATCATTAGATTGCCCCTCAGGGGGTTAGCAGGGAGTGAGTAGGCTGACTGGCCACCTCGTGTGCTGTAATACTGAGAGGCCATTTCTCAGATGACACTTTAAAACCGTGGTCCTGTTGCCTGCTGCATTTTTGACATTAATTGATTGATACTTTATTATCACATGCGATACGTCACAGTGAAGTTCTTTGTTTCGCACACCATGAACAAGGTATGCCAAGAGTCGCCGCGTAAGGGCGCCGGCAATGTTATAATGCATTCAACGTAGCCCCCAATTATCCCACTTTGTTCTCGCCTCCCCCCCCCCCCCCCCCCCCCCCCCCCCCCCCCACCCACACCGGGTACCATTTTGTCCTTGGTGACCCCACACTCCAAGTCCCTGTTACTCCTCCGGCCTTTTGTGATACCTCCAATATTTGCTTTTTACTGTGAATCGCTGAGAGATTGAAGCCGGTGGGAGCGTGTTGTGCACAAATAGGCTGCCGTACCACCTACAGTGCGCTGATGTAACAGATCACACTACAGAAATGATTCACTGGCTTCAACGCACTTAAGCACACTCCGGGGATACTAAAGGCTCTGCAGTAGTACCGATTCTTTCCTTATTAGCTCAGAGATGTATATCGGCACTTGAGTAATCACACAACATAAATAGCTGACTGAGAAGCCCTCTGCACAAGCTGTGATGTTTGATAAACCGCCCCTGGCACATTGTGTTAGGAATGTTCCTAATTATAGCTCTGATTAGAAGCCTGCTCGTTTTTTCTCAGAAGAAAGGTGCAAAATGCTGGAGTAACTCAGCGGGTCAGGCATCATCTTTGGAGAAAATGGATAGAAGATGTTTCGTGTCGGGTTAAAAGAAGGGTCTCGAACCAAAACGTAAAGGCTGCTCAGTCCCGTTGAGTAAAGGGCCTGTCCCACTTACGTGTCCTTGGCACACAAATTACGCGACCTCGTGGTCGCGTTGAGGCGCACGGGCATCGTAGGGCCGCGCGGGGCCGGTCCCACTGAGAAGCGCGGAGGGGTATGTGCGCGAAATCTTTCAGCACCTGCAGTTCTTTCCTACAAATGTTTTTCTCTTCCTGTCATAGAAACATAGAAACATAGAAGATAGGTGCAGGAGGAGGCCATTCGGCCCTTCGAGCCAGCACCGCCATTCATTGTGATCATGGGTGATCGTCCCCAATCAGTAACCCGTGCCTGGCTTCTCCCTATATCCCTTGACTCCACTAGCCCCTAGAGCTCTATCTAACTCTCTCTTAAATCCATCCAGTGATTCCTCTGTGGCCGGGAATTCCATAAATTCACAACTCTCTGGGTGAAAAAGTTTTTTCTCACCTCAGTCTTAAATGACCTCCCCTTTATTCTAAGGCTTGAAGTCCGCACTTGAAGTCCAGACACTGATGGAATAAAGTGCCTGGGTTGCAAATTGGTTTGTCGCTGCCTGCCTTCACCACTCCTCGCGTGTGAGCCAAACAGGAGAATATTCGGATGTAAATCACTTCAAACCAGTCATGAAAGGAGTTTATACGTTCTCCCTGTGACCTGCTTGGTTTTACTCCGAGATCTTCGGTTTCCTCCCACACCCCAAGGACGTACAGGTTTGTAGGTTAATTAGCTTGGGATCAATGTAATTTGTCCCCAGTGTGTGTTAGGATAGTGTTAGTGTGCGGGGATCGTTGGTGGGCGCAGACTCGGCGGGCCGAAGGGCCTGTTTCCGCGCTGTGTCTCTAAACTAAACTGAACAACATATAATCCTCTGACATTTTCGTCACCTCCAACGGGATCCCACTACTAGCCACATCTTCCCATCTCCTCTCCTTTCTGCTTTCCGCAGAGACCATTCCCTCCATAACTCCCTGGTGAATTCGTCCCTTCCCACCCAAACCACCCCCTCCCAGAGTAATCGCCAATTCCTTCTCTCCACAGATGCTGCCTCACCCGTTGAGTTTCTCCAGCTGGTGTCTGAACGAAACAGTGGCTGATCTTCAGGACTCCGTGCAAACATGAAGATTTCGAGCAGACACCAGCGGGTGGTATTTCGAGCAGGATTCACACTGAAGTTTATCACAGATACCTTGTAGCGAACTGGTTTCCTGTTATGCTGGCTAAATGACACAGCACAGCGAGCAAATCGATCCAGACTATCGTTGGGCCCATATGACTCGAAATATCATTGCAACCTTAACCATTCACTCCTGTGATAACCTTGAAAAAGGTTTCATCAATAAATAATTTGGTTTAAAGGCAAGATTACTTTGAACTATAAAATATTTTACATGTAATGAAATTGACTTTCTATTGCGTAACCACGGCTTATCTTGCATATTTATAGTACGTTACTTCACAGTTTGGTGTATGCACAACAATAGACAATAGACAATAGGTGCAGGAGTAGGCCATTTGACCCTTCGAGCCATGGCTGATCATCCCCAATCAGTACCCCGTTCCTGCCTTCTCCCCCATATCCCCTGACAACAAAAGCTGAACATCCTAAATAAATCTGAAGAAGTGTCTCGACCAAAACGTCACCCATTCCTTCCCTCCAGAGATGCTGCCTGTCCCGCTGAGTTACCCCAGCACCTTGTGTCTATCTTCAGTTTAAACCAGCATCTGCAGTCCCTTCATACACATCCTAAATAAATCATCACCTTAAAAGAAAAACTAATTCTGTAACTTCTGCATTCCCCCTCTCTACCCTAGTCACCCTACCTGTTCCATCCCTGTTGATATCACACCTTCCCCAGCCAACAATGGGCCATTGTGGGCTCCACTCTTCCTGAGGTCATCTGTTGGCGACCCTGACTTTCTCTGGCCATTCAGTCTAAAGAAGGTTTCTGACCCATTCACCTGCTCCTTTTCTCCAGAGATGCTGCCTGATGCACGGAGTTACTCCAGCATTTTATGTCTATCTTCGGTGTAACCTAACATCTGCAGTTCCTTCCTGCACATTCTCTCAGTCTGAACTCTATTGCATGAATTTAGAGTCATACTCATACAGTGTGGAAACAGACCCTTCGGCCCAACTCGCCTACACCTGCCAACAATGTCCCAGCAACCCTAGTCCCACTTGCCCGCGCTTGGTCCATAACCCTCCAAACCTGTCCTATCCATGTACCTGTCTAACTGTTTCTTAAATGATGGAATAGTCCCAGCCTCAACGACCTCATCTGTCTGGACATCCGGTGGCGCTGTTGCTAGCTGCCTCCGCCCACGATCTGGTTGCCTTTTTGTTTGTTATGTTTAGTGTGTTTTTAAGTTTTTTTTCAATATTTTATGCGGGGGGGAGCGGGTAGGGTAAGGGGGAACCGTCCTCCAGTTGCTTCCTGGCGAGGATGCGGCTATTATCCGAGTAGCATCCTCGCCCCCCCACCGTCCGGCCTACCAACTGGATTGGCACGGCCTTTCCTGCCGGGACCGGACCAGAGCTTCAGCAGCTGCGGCGTTGCGCTCGATACATCGTGGAGCGGTGAAGGCCCTACCTGGGATCCCCGCTGCTCCAACATCGCGGAGCTGTGGTTCGAGGAGCTCCCAACGCGGGCGGTGCCGACTTTAACATCGCGGAGTCCTGGGACCCTTTGCCGGGGGTCGCCAGCACGAATCTCCGCCCAGTGCCGCCTATGGACATCGGGAGCCGCGGACTCCGGTGGGAGGTGGCCGATTCAGAGGTCCAGGCCGCTGAGGATGTTCTCCCGTTCAACGTCGGGGTTCCATCGTTCCCGGCGACAGGGCCTGAACATCGGGCCGCCCGTAGCGGAGACTGCGGGGGGGGCTCGGGAGGCCCCGACCACGGGTGAATATTGGGGAACATCAGCGAGGAGTTTGACTGGACTTTGGTTCCTTCCCTCACAGTGGGGAACTTTGATGCCGCTGTGGGGATGTTTGTGTTGTGGACTACTGTGTTCTGTGTTTTTGTGTTTTTTTAATTTTATTTTTTCTATGACTGTAAGGGAAAGATAATTTCGTTGTCTCTTAATTGAAGGCAATGACAATAAATTAAATCAAATCAAATCAAATCAAATCCTCTGGCTGCTTGTTCCATACACCCACCACCCTCTGTGTGAAAATGTTGCCCATCAGATTACTATTAAATCTTTTCCTCTTCATCTTGAACCTATGTCTTCTGATCCTCGATTCCCCTAGTCTGGGTAAAAGACTCTGTGCATCTACCTGATCTACTCCTCTCATGATTTTGTACACCTCTATAAGATCTCCCCTCATCCTCCTGCGCTCCATGGGATGGAGACCCGGCCTACTCAACCTCTCCCTATAGCTCACACCCTCTAGTCCTGGCAACATCCTCGTAAATCTATTCTGAACCCTTTCAAGCTTGACCATATCTTTCCTAAAACATGGTGCCCAGGCCTGAACACAATATTCTAAATGCAGTCTCAGCAACATTATGCTGATTGTTGGCCGTTGTGGGAGATTTGGGACAATGTTGGCTGCTGAGGGCGAGTTGGGACAAAGGGCCTGTTTCCACAACTGTATTACTCTATGCCTCTAAATTCAGGCAACATCTTTTCACTGCATGTGATGTGTATGTGACAAATACAATTGACTTTGACTGTGATTATATACAACTGCAACATGACCTCCCAACTTCTATATTCATATCAGCAGTTCCCATTTTTAATTTAAATGCAGACAATTTTATAGAATATATTTCTACCACCAGGATAACCCAAAGTAGACTCTAATCACGGATTTTACTTCGGAGTCACGTGAGTGACTACGTGAATCGGCATTACGTCGACGCTGTCGGTAGGCAAAGAGTTGCAGAGCGCAGCTCCACCAGCGGTAAGGAACAGGCCCGCAGGTAAGTATATTTAATTTACTTACAGGGCGTGTTTCAAACTCCATTACGCTGGCGTGCAGAGCCAGGAGGCGTTTAAAATAAAAATGGAAAAAATCCAGAAAAAAAATCACCGCCGATTAAACGAGTGTCCCGGGGAGACGATAAACAGTCGGGACATGAGATTAGTGCGGAGCCGGTTCCGATACCGGTGGCCGTGGAAATACCTGTTAGTGAGCCTATAATTACTCCACAAACAGAAGCCACGGAGGAATTTCCTGTGCCAAAGAAAAATGAAAGGAAATCCGTGAGGCCCGTGGTTTCTGATGACTCTGATAATGAAAGTCCTCCGGATAGAAAAGCCATGTGGCTAAAAATGGAACGTATGGAGAAAGTTCTCCAGACTATTTCAACCAAGGGTCCAAGAACCCAGAATATTCCCTTACAGGCCCTGAGGGGTTTGCATTTCAAGAATATGGCATTATGCCAAATTGGGAATTTGATAATCCAGACCCAGAAATTGGGCTGGAGGAAGTCTCCTTTGATGAAGTCTCAGGAGTGCCAGCGCTGCAAGAGACAGATCCTGAAGGAGGTGATGTTGGTCATGAGTACCCACCACAATATAAAAGATGAAACCAGGTGTGCCTGATGTGGCAAGAAGCTTTGCTATACCTGAAGGAAGTGGTGAGGCCATGGAAGAAAACCTGGCTGCCAACATTAATTACTTGGTATCTCACCAGCTTCAAGAGGCTGTTATGGTTGAAACAGCAGATTTATATAAAACACCGGTATATTGTGGCTCACTAAATGGAAACCTACGGTGAATCCGACTATTTGGACGCTAATGCGTCAGTTATGGCGGGCACAGGAAATACGTTTTCAAAGAATCCTCAAACTATATTTCAGCTGGGATCACTGCTTTTGGGAAGCAAGTGGAAGGTTCTTCAATGACCAAAATTCAAAAAGATATGTTGGCTTTATTCTGCAATTCATATTTTGAGCTCAATTGTATGAGGAAAATGGCGATTCGAACCCATTTTTGCACCCTAGATTTGCAGGTCTGTGCAGAACAAGTAATGTTCAAACTCCTGTTTTTTTTGTTCGGAGAAAACCTGCCCAAACAAATCAAGAGATGGATGAAGAGGCAAAATCTATTAGCCTCATGAGACCCTTCATCTTTGGCCAAAGAAGGTACGGTGCGATAAGAAGGGGATTTGATTTTGGAGCTGGAACAAGCAGAGGCAGGAGTATGGTAAGGAAATATTACCATCCAGCACAGCCTAATTTCACCCATATGTGGGGAGAAGGAGACCAGCACGTACGTTTGGAGAGGTACAAAAACTTTATTCTATCACAGAAGAACCTTTGGATGAACCTCCAATTGGTGGTAGATTACAATTGCTTTATGATGAATGGGACTGTATTACATCTGACTGGTATATATTAGATACTGTATCAGGAGCTACAATAAAATTTGTAGAAGGTATTGATCCACCCGTACAGAATAAACCTAATCGTGTTTTGATGTTCTCTGCACTTGATAAAGCTGAAATTAAAGAGGAAGTAAACAAATTGTTTAAAAAAGGAGTTATTGAGAAACTGTTAAGCATCCGCAGCAATTTGTATCAAATATATTTTCAAGACCTAAAAAAAGATGATGGTTGTAGAATCATTCTGGACCTTACACACTTTAATACATTTGTCCAGTATAAACATTTTAAGATGGATACATTTAACACTGCAAGAAAGTTGTTATCACCAGGTTGGTACATGGGTACTACAGATTTAAAGGATGCATATTATTCAGTACCAATTCATCGTCATTTTCGAAGGTACTTAAAATTTAGTTGGATAGGACAGCTGTGGCAATATAAAGCATTACCTAATGGATTAAGCTCAACCCTCATAAAATAAATGATCATCTGGTAGTTCTAGTCTATGTTGAGCCTTACTATCTTACTCCGGCTATTGGTTCTGTGTTTTTCATGCCGTTGCTTTGAAGTATGCCGATCATGCGCCAGGCGGGGCTTCTTCACATAATCCCTCATCGTTACTCCTCATAAAATAACGATCAAACTTCAAACTTGGTAAGTTCTCAGTTAATCTTACTATTAGATTTTATTTGGACAAAGCAGTTTTGTAGAATCACAGAGTGATACAGCGAGGAAACAGCGTTTCGGCCCAACTTGCCCACACTGACTAACATATTCCATCTACCCTAGTCCCACCTGCCTGCGTTTGGCCCCATACAAAAATCTTAGAGCTTCCATTCATTTGTCCTTAGTACCATGTATATCTCTTGTTCCTCTTTTCCCTGACTCAGTCTGAAGAAGAGTCTCGACCCGAAATGTCACCTATTCCTCTCTATGATCTTTGCTTTCGTCCGTCTGTCCGCACGTTCGCTCGCTCTTGGTGCCGGCGCTTCTCCCCTCGGACTCCGCCAAACAAACAAACAAACACACAGCATGTCCGGCAGATCGATGCGGGCGAAGACCAGGAGCAGGGAGAAGGATGACATAAAACGGGTCATGGCAGCTTTCGAAAAAGTACGGAAATGGTAAGGGGGAAATTTAAAAAAAACACCGAAAGGAAATAGATGTTTAACAAAGAAAAAGAGGGGCGGCGATCACTCCGTGTCCGTGTCGGAGGGAAGGGGGGGGGAGGATGATTTGAGTTCCTCTTTCCCTTGACTCAGTCTGAAGGCAGGTCTCGACCCAAAATGTCACCTATTCCTTTTGTCCAGAAATGCCGCCCGACCCGCTGCATTTTGTGTCTATCCTTTAATCTTCTCAGCTTGATATAGCAGAACCTCCCTGAATTAACTTGACGCCATGACGGAAGCCGGTTACGGAAATGACGCTGCAGATTACCCATCACCTACTACGGCTTTTACGCGGTGTGAACCATCTTGCTCCGCTCCAAGATATTTGGCCCAATATATCTCCAAACCTGTCCCATCCATGTACCTGTCTAAATGTTTCTTAAATGTTGGGATAGTCCCAGCCTCAACTACCTTCTCTGGCAGCTGGTTCCATACACCCACCACTCCTTTTGTGAAATAGTTACCCCTCAGGTACCCATAGGGTTCAAGAGTCATCAGCTGAGGCACCACTGACTCTTGCAAATCAATATCAATCCTGAGCTAGAACAAGGGAGAGAGGCCAGGAGGAGTGACCCAAAACAATAACCAAACTACTGGAGGAAACCAGCATCTATGGAGGAAAATGGCAAAGCAACATTTCAAGTTGGGACCCATCTTCAAGTCTGCAGTAGAGGGGAGAATACTGGTAAAAAGTAGTGCGGGGAAGGGCTGGGGAAAGCACTGACCACAGCTTCATCAAAGAGTTGTTTTTAGTCCTTTTTTAATTTTAGAGATACAGCATGGAGACAGGCCCTTCGGCCCACCGAGTCTGTACCGACCAGCAATCCCTGCACATTAACACTATCCTACAAACACAGGGACAATTTATATTCATACCAAGCCAAATTACCTACAAACCTGTACGTCTTTGGAGTGTTGGAGAAAACCGAAGATCTCGGAGAAACCCCATGTGGGTCATGGGGAGAACGGACAAACTCCGTACAGACAGCACCAGGACTCAAAATGAATAATATTGGGAATATTAGAAACAGATCAATTAATAACAATGAATCAAAGAATTTTTATTGATTACAGTTTAATAATTGGGAAACAATTAATATTGA
The DNA here is from genome assembly GCA_035221665.1 of Okamejei kenojei. Taxonomy (NCBI): domain Eukaryota; kingdom Metazoa; phylum Chordata; class Chondrichthyes; order Rajiformes; family Rajidae; genus Okamejei; species Okamejei kenojei. The sequence goes on from CM069164.1 coordinate 7,933,525, forward strand.
AATTCTGGAAAGGTCCTACATCTCCCACAACCAAAATGTGGATTACAGGAATGTCGGAGACACTTCATCTGGAAAGATTAAGGCTTGTCCTACTGGACAAGTTGGATCTTTTCAGAGGGATATGGTCTCCATTTATTGAATATTTAAAGGGTCAAAATGGCTCGGTGCGAGAGCCTGACTGAAGCCTGAATAAAGGGATAGATGAAGAATCATACATATAAAATTATGGACATATCTCCAACGATGGATAACCTGTTTAACACTCCACTCATCTTTTTGATTTTCCATTTTTACTTTATTTCTCTCTATTTTTTCCTATCTGCGTTAAAAACTAAAAAATGTATAGAAGTACAAACAAGACATAATTGTTAATATGAATAATATTAAGAATGTATGTGACAAGTACATTCTTCTTTTAATATGTACTTAGGTCTAATAAAAATATTTAACAAAAAAAAAAAAAAAAAGACAGCACCAGGTGTCGGGATCGAACCCGGGTCTCCGGTGCTGCAAGCGCTGCAAGGCAGCAACTCTGCCGCTGCGTGACTGTGCTGCCCTGAAGACACTTGAGACACGAGAGATTTTGTTTTAAAGCAGTAAGGAATTGAAGGGTTGAAATGCAAAAATATGATTCAATGTAAAAATTCCAAAGTTAATGCATTGATCTTTCTGTAATGATAGAATTATACGAGTAGGACTTTTAACATAGAACTTAGATTAGTACAGCACAGGAACAGGCCCTTCATAAGTTCATACGTTCGAGGTGCAGAATTCAGCCCATCAAGTCTACTCCACAATTCAATCATGGCTGATCTATCTCTCCCTCTCAATCGCACTATTGTGCCTTCTCCCTTTCTTCCCACAATGTCTGTGCTGAACATTATGCCAAGACCAACTTTTAACTGCCCGCGCGTGATCCATATCGGTCTATTCCCTGCATATCCATGTGCCTATCCAAAAGTCTCCAGTGTCATTATTGTATCTGCTTCCACCATCACCCCTGGCAGTACGTTCTGTGTACTCATCACACTCTGAAAGAACTTGCCCCTTTAAACATTGCCCCTCTCACCATAATGTTCTCCTAGTATTAGACATTTCCATCCTGGGAATGTTCTGAATGTCTACCCTATCTATGCTACGGTCTATTTGTGTATGATATTGGAGTTCGCCTACAAACCTGTACATCTTTGGAGTGTGGGAGGAAACCAGAGCACCCGGAGAAAACCCACGCAGTCACGGGGAGAACGTGCGGTACCTGGATTCCATTCTGACTATGGGTGAACTGTCTGTACGGAGTTTGAACGTTCTCCCCGTGACCTGCGTGGGTTTTCTCCAGGATCTCCGGTTTCCTCCCACACTCCAAAGATGTACAAGTTTGTAGGTTAATTGGCTTGGTATAATTGTAAATTGTCCCTAGTGTGTAAAGGATAGTGTTAGTGTGCGGGGTTCACTGGTCGGTGCTGTCTCCGTGGGCCGAAGGACCTGTTTCCGCGCTGTACTCTACAAAAACTAAAGGTTAAATGCAAAAACTCAGTGCCAGACAGCACCCGTTAGTCAGGATTCGAGCGGGTCTCTGGCGCTGTAAGACAGCAACTCTACGCTGTGACACACCCTGCCACCTGTCCTAGGACAGACAGAAATCAGCTTTCCATTCACGATTGTTGGCGCAAGTTTCCTGATAACACCATTTTTAATTCATCACCACCTAGGGCTTTGGGACAAGGCAACATAATATTTCAGGTCTGATCCCTGAGCTGCCTGGAAGGCAAATTGGTCATGTCAATCCTTTAGCTGCATCCAACATTCAATTAGTCCGTGTCCATTGATCTGTATCTTAGCTCATCTAGCCAGCTCGGTTTGATTTCAATACCTACTTAAGCTTTATACTCGCATCCTTGGATTTTGTAATTGCCTTTCAAGCATAGTTTTTGGGAGAGGGAGAGGGTCGGATTTTCACTTCCCCTGGTAGTCAAACATTACGACTGAATTACTGAGGGTTAATTTTATTATTATGCTCTCTAACATCTATACATCTCCCACCAGAGCTATTAGATTTCCTCTATCAACTCCTTCAAATATCCTAAACACATCAACTGTATCACTCCTACTAAAGGGAGATTCTGCCTGCTGCCGCGAAACTTGTTTTCCTAACCGAACCCCTTTCAAATCCAGGGTAGACAAAAATTCTGGAGAAACTCAGTTGGGTGAGGGCGCGATCAAATGGAGCGAAGGATTAGGTGGACGTTTCGGGTCGAGACCCGGTTGAAATAGGGACACAATGAGACTGCAGATGCCGGCATCTTTTCGATCAATGAACAATGTTGGAGGAATCAGAGGGTCGGGCAAATCTGTGGTGGGGAAAAAAGGCACAAAGTGCTGGAGTAACTCAGCAGGTCGGGCAGCATCTCTGGAGAATGTGGATAGGCGATGTTTCCGATCAGGATCCTCCTTCAAACTTCCGTAGTGCAAAGCCAGGCAGCTACTGATAAAGAGCCCTGACTGAAAACTTCTGTCCCTTTCCCTCCACAGATGCTGCCTGACCTGTTGAGTTCCTCCAGGAGTTTGTGTGTTTGCTCATCATTTTAGTCAATCTCAGCTGCAATCTAGCAAAGACCAGTGTATTTAATATCAGCCAGGTTAGCTGTGATGAGCAATCAGCTACTTTTTACAAAGAGAGAGGCAAGTCAGATCTCGCTTTTATGACTTTAAGAATACAGTGGGGAATCAGGCCCTTTGGGCCCACGTGTGCGTGCTGACCAGCTGATCACCCATATACCTGCATATCTTACACTCTATGGTAAATGCACTTTTTTTTCAAACCAATTAACATAGAATCTGTACGTCTTGGTGTATGGGAGAAACGGGTGCACCTGGTAGTGTGAGTGATGGAGAGGTGTTTCCACTAGTGAGAGAGTCCAGGACCAGAGGCGTGATTGCCTAGAATAAAAAGGATGTACCTTTACAATGGAGATGTAGAGGAATTTATTTGTTTAGTCAGAGGGTGGTGAATCTGTGTAATTAGTTGCCTTCAGGAAGGCTTTGTGGAGGTTCATCAATGGATATTTTTAAGGTGGAGATTGACAGATTCTTATTTGTAAAGGTGTCAGAAGGTTATGGGGAGAAGGCAAGAGAATGGGGTTAGTAGAGTGAAGATAGATCAGTCATGATTGAATGGGTGAGCATTATGCTGGCAAATGGCCTAAATTTGCCCCTCAAATTATGACCTTATGACACCCAGAGAAAAACCCCGCGGGTCCCTGGAGAAACGTACAAACTCTGCAACACACAGCATGTAGTCAGGATCAAACCCGGGGTCGTGGCAGCGTATGGCCAAGCAAGTCCCCCCGCTGCTTGCACTCGCTGTTTGCAGGCAGAGTGCTACTTCCTGCTGCCATCCTCCAACCTGAATACTCACGCACCAATGCCGTCGGTGAGCATGTGGGACGCTGACTGAAGCCTGAAACACTGTTACTTGTGAAGAATAGATATGAGGAAATATGTGGTGAAACGCCTTACAGAAAGTAGCAAGATAATCAGCGATCTCCGCATTTATTTTGTAGGTTTTTACAAAACCACAATTCACAACTTTCCCAATTCCAAACGCGTTAGTTCTCATTTCTTCATTCTTTGTTCTTCTCTGTCCTGATACGCGTCAATACCCTTGGCTCTCCAGAGACGCTGCTGACACGTTGTTGAGTTACTCCAGCAATTGCTCTTTTAGTTTGTAAGCAGCATCTGAATTCTGTTTCTCCGAGGACTTTTGGGGCAATCGCCGTAGGAAGGTTGAACGGGATGTGAAGTCGTTTGAGCAAAGGGTTGAAAGGCATCGTGGAGATTAATTTTATCTTTCTGGCACTGCATATTTGCTGGGGACATGAGGACCACGGTGGGAATTGGAAATTGTGCCCTAGGATTACGAGTCCTGGCCGAGAATTGTGCCCTAGGATTGCATGTTGGTGAGGAAGGAGATGGTTCTCTTAGCCAATATGATGCTTATTTACTCAGTCATGGCTCAATTCCAGGATCCGCTCACATGGATTCACTGAGGACATGGCATAAGAACAATGTCATAGAATTGCTTAAGTCATCCCTCCACCACACTCCAGTTTACATTCGTTGGAATATTTTTGGAGGACCAAGGAAAACCAAGAACAAGATCCCTAACACTGAGTTGTTGTCAGCTGGTCCTGGCACAAAGTGAAGTATTGAGATTAGTATATTGTACACGTACCGGAGGTTACAGTGATAAGTGTGTGGTGTGCTAAACCAGTCAGTGGAAAGGACAAGGTGGACAAATGTGCTGGAGAAACTCTGCGGGTGAGGCCGCATCTACGGAAAAAAAGCGGGGGGGAAATAGGGGAAATAGGCAACGTTTGGGCAGAAACCCGAATACGTTGCCTCTTGTCCGTTGGGTTTCGGCCCGAAACGTTTTGCCCTTTTCCTTTTTCGCTCATAGACGATGCTCACCGCTGATTTTATCCAGCATTTTGTCTACCTTCGATTTTCCAGAATCTGCGGTACTTCTTGAACAGTGCATTGAGCCTCCACATTGTTACAGATAATTATAATGGGAATAAAGTGATTAATTCTGGCGCAGCGTAAAGATAGTTGAGTCTCTCCAATGAGGTGGATGGATCTCGGAATAATCTCTGGTTGTAGGTAGGATGGTTCAGTTGCCTGATAACAGGTTGGGAGTAGACAGACCACGATCTGGATTTATTTACTCCAATGATACGTACCTTGCACGAAAACAACCATAATTATCTTTTTATTTATTCATTTTTGGGAATCTGGACAATTCTTGGCCAAAACCATGTAGTAATAAAGAGAGACACAAAGTGCTGATAGTAAGGTCAGGGCCGCATCTTGGAAAAAATGGATGGGTGAAGTTAGTTTCAGGTCCTCAGACTGAAAGTCTACCCCAAAATTCAATGTATTGCTTTCTCTCTCCCCCCACCCCCCCCCCCCAACTACAATCAGTCTGTAGGTAGGGGTCCCACGCGAAACATCACATATTATTTGCTCTTGCAGAGATGCTGCCTGACCTGCTGAAGGTACTCCGCCATTTTGTATCTATCTTTGGTACAACCCAGCATCTGCGTTTATGTGTCTGTCATTTTTATTGTTTCCTTTTGTCTCCTTTTCAGTCACTCCATCTTTTCATCAAATCCCCTCCCCAGCTCACTGTATCCACATATCAATTGCTAGGGATTCCCTTCTCGCTAACCACTTTTTTCTGCTTTCTCCCCAACTAAATCAGTTCTGAAGGAGGGTCTTGACCCGAAGCGTTGTCTATCAATTCCCTTCACTGATGCTGCCTGAGCTGCTGAATTGGCTGAAATGGTCGTTCATTCAGAGGGTATCAGGAATTGACAGCATTTGCCAGTAATGTTGATAGAAAGATGGGAATGCTGCTGAGTTATTCCTGTAGCTCCAGCTTCCATCCTACTTGAAAAAGTAGAAATATGAAACCATTGAAAAATAGGCGCAGGAGGTGGCCATTCAGCCCGAGCAAGCACTGCCATTCAATATAATCATGGCTGTTCATCTAAAATCAGTACCCCGTTCTTGCTTTTTCCCCATATCCCTGGATTATTATGCCCTTAATGCCTTTAGCCCCCAAGAGAGAGTTAAATCTAACTTCTTCTCTTGGAAGGTCAAATGCGCATTTTGCCTGTGGGATTTTAAAGAAAAGCACGGAATCACTGGCCTTCGGCACTGAGTCCGTGCTGCCCGTGTTCTATGTACAATCACTATCCTACACACACTTCAAGTTACAATCTTTACCGAAGCAAATTAACTACAAAACCTGCACGTCTTTTTGGAGTGTGGTGGAAAACACCCAAGAAAACCCACGCGCAGTCACGGGAAGAATGTTCAAACACTGTACAGACAGCAACGGTAGTCAGGATCTAACTCCGGTCCCTGGAGCTGTGAGGCTTTGCCACTGTGCCGCCCTGTATCTGTTTCATTTTCTCTGATGAATATTCTAGCCCAACATCAGGTGAATGCATAATGCAAATTCAATATGATTATGAAATTATTAATGATGAAATTAATTCAGCGGGAGACAGAAAATTTCTCTCTCATGTCAGAAGAATTGTTTACCAAAGGAGCCTCCATCTGCTTAGAGAACTTTACATAATGTAAAATTTCACTCATAATTAAGGTTGGGGGGAGGGAATATCGAAGACTGATTGATGTTGATACACTGGGGCTTGCAAACACTCTCAGCAAAATGAGGTCCAGGTCAGTCGTCATGACGCTTAGGCCTCTTTCACAATTATACTTTTGGTTTTGTTGTAGTTGAGTTTAGTTTAGAGGATACAGCACTGAAATCAGGCCCTTCAGCCCACTGGGTCCCACCGCCCAGCATCCCGCACATTACACTATCTACACACTCGGGACAATTTACATTTCACCAAGCCAATGAACTGACAAATTGTTCATCTTTGGGGAGCGGGGAGGGAAACCGGAGCTCCGGAGAAGGCTCCACACGGTTTCCACGGGGAGAAGTTGACAAAAGTCCGTCCAGACAGCACCCGTAGTTCTGGATCGATCATGGGTTTCTGGCGTTGTTTTATGTAGGACAATAGGACACTAGACATAGAATTGGTGCAGAGTAAGTAGGCCATTTGGACTTCGAGCCAGCACCGCCATGCAATGTGATCATGGCTGATCATCCCCAATCAGTACCCCGTTCCTGCCTTCTCCCCAAATCCCCTGGACTCGCTATCTTTAAGAGCCCTATCTAGCTTCTCTCTTGAAGCATCCAGAGAAACCGGACTCCACTGCCTCTGAGGCAGAGAATTCTTTTGTACACGGATCACCATCTCTGTGAGAAATGGTGTTTTCTGTCTCCGTTCTAAATGTTATCGTTATTCTTAAATGTGGGCCCCCTGGTATGGAGAAACTTCGGAAAACATGTTTCCTGCCTCTAGCATGCCCAACCCTTAACAATCTTATATGTTTCACTGAGTTCCCCTCATCCTTCTAAACTCCAGAGTGTACAAGCCAACTGTCCATTCTCTCAGCATATGTCAGTCCCGCCATCCCGGGAATTAACCTTGTAAAACCTCTTTTTCCCTGCACTCCCTCATTAGCAGAATGTTCCTTCCTCAATTAGGGGACCAAAACTGCACACAATACTCAATGTGGTCTCTCACTTGGGCTCTGTACATGCTGAAGGACCCTTTTTGCTCCTATATTCCGATTCCTCTTGTTATAAGGCCAACATGCCATTTTGCTTTCTTCACTGCCTGCTGTACCTGCATGACTTACTTCATAGACTGATGTACAGGGTCCCCCCAGATCCCGTTGTACTTCCCCTTTTCCCAACTTGACGCCATTTAGATAGTAATCTGCCGTCCTGTTTTTGCTACCAAAGTGGATAACCTCACATTTATCCGCATTAAACTTCATCTGCCATGCATTGGCCCACTCCTCCAACCTGTCCAGGTCACCCTGCATTCTCATAGCATCCTCCTCACAGTTCACACTGTCACCCAGCTTTGTGTCATCTGCAAATTTGCTAACGTTACTTTGAATCCCTTCATCCAAATCATTGATGTATATTGTAAATAGCTACGGTCCCAGCACTGAACCCCACTAGTCACTGCCTGTCATTCTGAAAGAGACCTGTTAATCCCTACACTTTGTTTCCTGTCTGCCAACCACTTTTCTATCCATGTCAGCATCCCAAATACCATATTCCCTGATTTTGCCCACTAATCCCCTATCAATTGCTTTCTGATGGTCCAGGTACACTACATCCACTGGCTGTCCCTTGCCCATTTTCCAAGTTACATCTTCAAAAAATCAAGCATGATTTCCCCTTCATAAACCCATGCTGACTCGGTCCGATCCTGTTACTGCTATCCAAATGTTCGGCTATTTCATCTTTTATAATTGATTCCAGCATCTTCCCCACCACCGATGTCAGGCTAACTGGTTTGAAAATCTACCGTCTTGAAATTGAATGATTTTGAAAGCTTTTCAGAGTGGAATGTCAATTATATTCATTGTGCACTATGATGAAACTAATAGCTGATATGCTCAACTTCCATAAAAATTATAGACTGCAATCAGCGTTGAAAATATTGAGTGAATATAAAAACCTGTTCCGTGATCAAAGGAACTCATTTAGCCCAATAAAGTCATCAATACCTCAAAGATTCATTTGAAATTCGTCACTGGAAAGCAAAATAACAGATTCTAGAAAATGAAGGAGAATCAGAGTAAACAAGTGGCCTTTAGGGCAATTTGATTGATTGATTGATTAAGGTTTATTTAATAGGGACAGATACAAAAGCATGGATACACTTGAAACAGTCATCTGATGTATGCATCATAGTGTTTTTAGCCAAGGCTAATTTTCAACACTTGTCCCTAGTAGGGCTTTTGCCAGCAGCATACAATAATAAAGAAAACACAAATACACAATACAAATGTAACATCAGCATCCACCACAGCATTCATCACTGTGGTGGAAGGCACAACATTTGCCGGTCCTCCTCCACTTTCCCCCGTGGTCGGGACCTCAACCCTCCACAGCCGTCGCTGCAGGCATCCAGACAAGGTAAAGACCAGGGTCAGATCTCCCCACCGGAGACCGCGGCTTCAGGCTGGTATAGGCCGGCGGTTGAAGATTTAAAGTTCCCGCCTCTGCCAGAAGCACCGCTGACAGCAGGGCCGGCGGTCGAAGCTCCCCTCCGGGGGTGATGGTAAGTCCATGCTGGACCCGCGGTAGAAGTAGGCCGCGGCCGGTGGTGGTGGCTACTCCTTCCCCCGGGTCCCCCACGAGGAAGCCCGGGCTGCGGACGCCGCTCTCCCTGCAGACCGCGGCTTCAGGCTGCCGACTGCCGCGGGTCAGCGAAACAAAGCGCTCCCCTCCGGCGAGCCCCAGCGAGGGCCCGCCCGCTCCCCGCCGAGTGTCCACGCTGCGCCCGCCGCTGCAGCCCCGGGCGCGTCTCCAGCAAAGGCCACGCCGATCCTTGTTGTTAGGCCACGGGGGAGGCGACATGGAAAAGTCGCCTCTCTGTGGAAGAGGCGGCCAAAACGGGTTCCCCCCTACCCCCCCCCCCCCCACACCACCCCCCACACAAGACGCGCCAAGAAACATTTAAATGATGCACTGAAACTTACTAAAAACTAAAAAAAGTGGAAAAAAGACAGACAGCCGCTAACAGGGCTGCCGGCTTGCACGCCCCCACCAACCTGGTTCTATGTGTAGGAAGGGACTGCAAATGCTGGTTTAAACCAAGGATAGACACAAAGAGTTGGAGTAACTCAGCCGGTCAGACAGCGTATCTGGAGAAAAGGAATGGGTGACTTTTTGGGTCGAAACCCAAAAATATCTTCTATTTTGAGTTGTTATGTACTGGATTGCAGGAGTCTAACTTTCAAATGCAGATGGTAAGAGCAAAAAAGTGAAACATTCTTGTAATATCACAATCTCAGTCTGTCAGCCTGGTCAGTTTGGACGAGTTGGGCCGAAGGGCCTATTTCTGTGGTGTATAGCTCTGTGATTCCAAATGGTAGCTATAGGGAGGACGGAGGTTACAGAGATAGGGAGACATGTGTATTGGCATTCTTTGAATACACAATGAGCATTTTAACATTAAGGCATTGCTGAATCAGGAGTCAGTACAAAGGAGTAATGGATAAATGGGAGATGTCTATCTAGTGTCTATCTTCGATTTAAACCAGCATCTGCAGTTCTTTCCTACACGTGAATAAATGGGGCTAGGTGCACGTTAACACATGAGCAGGAGGAATTTAAGAAGAATAAATGAGGTGAGCAGGCAAGGACAAACTTGCTCAATGTAAGAATATAAAGTTGAACAGATTTACAGAAATTTTATTTCAGGTACCTTAGTTGGCTAGAAAGTTGACGAGTAAAGGGCCTGTCCCACTTAGGCGTCATTTGCGTGTTACACGGGTGGCGCGCGAGGATTTTGAGCATCCCAGAATCCTGGGGTGCCGCACACTACCACGCGTCTGCGTACGCCTCACCACCCGTCATGCACGCGTCATGCACACCATGCGTGTGTCACGACGCGCCAACCAATGTCGGATAAATGACGCGCAAATAACGCCCATGTGGGACAGGCCCTTAAATCTTTCCTGCGAGATTTAATGCACAGCAATGTTATTCCTGGTCCATGACATAGAGCATAGAACATAGTACAGATCTCGGAGAAAACCCACGCAAGTCACGTACAAACTCGGTACAGACAGCCGATCCCGTAGTCGGGATCGAACCCGGGTCTCTGGTGCTGTATGCACTTTAAGGCAGCAACCCCACCGTTGCGCCACTGTACCATCCCCAAAGTGCAGAAAAGGATTTGAATAAAATAAACTGCGAATGTGACAGAATGACTGATGGAGATCTTCAATATACCATTGAAAGGAAACTTTAGAATAAGTGTAGCTGGCATGTTCACAAAGGAAAATGGAAAACATTTTTTCTTACATAGAGCTGTACAGCACAGGAACAAACCGTCCATGGAATAACCATGAGGCCCAGTTAAAGTAATGGCCTTTGCTAGTATATGATCCAGATCCCTTCATTCTCTGCATATTCATGCGCCAATGCAAAAGTCTCAACGTCACAATCGTATCTTCTTCCTCCACCACTCCCGGCAAGGTGAAGGGCTAGGCAGCTTTGAAGGACTACAAATGAGGTCATGTTCATCAGTGAGAGGAGCAGAATTAGGCCATTCGGCCCATCATGTCTACTCTGGCATTCAATCACGGCTGATCTATCCTTCCCTCTCAACCCCATTCTCCTGCCTTCTCTCCATAACCCCTGAAGCCCGTAATAATCAAAGGTCCTTCAAAGGGCAGAGAGAGGAGTGTGGTGGAGGGAAGTGGCAGCTGGAAAAATGCTCCAATATCTCCAGCCCCATATAAAGGGCTTGAGACACATGGCTGGCGGGGGGGGGGGGCCTTCTGAACCTTCTGAACCTTCTGAATTTTGCAGTCAGCAGGGCAGTACTCTGCATATCGCCAACTTGGACAATTTAACATTTTATCAAGCCAATTAACCTACAAACCTGTACGTCTTGGGAGTGTGGGAGGAAACCGAAGTTCTCGGAGAAAACCTACGCAGATCACGGGGAGAACGTACAAACTCCATACAGACAGCACCCGTAGACGGGATCGAACCCGGGTCTCTGGCGCTGCATTTTTGCTGTCAGGCAGCAACTCTACCGCTGTGCCACCGTGACTCCCTTTCACTGCCAGGTTCCCCGACCTCTGGGTAATCCGCAACGTCCTTCAACATAATGAGAACAACTCGTGGAGTGGCGCTGTCCAGTTCCTCACCGCCCAACACGCAACCAGAAGGCAGGAAAATGGGATGAGGAGGCAGAGATCAGCCATGATTGAATGGCGGAGTAGACTCGATGGGTCAGTCGAGTCTACTCCGCCATTCAATCATGGCTGATCTCTGCCTCCTCATCCCATTTTCCTGCCTTCTCCCCATAACCCTTTTAAATCAAAATCATTTTTATTTCGTTTTCAGGACATAACAAAGTGCAAAGTTGTCCATTTTTTACGAACAGAGTGTACGAAAGAATAAATACAAAACAACTTATGCCAACATATAACAAGACAACAACAATACCAAAAAAAAATTAGATACTAAATATAACCCCTCCCCAGTCACTGCCAGTGAGCTTATACAAATATCAACTTGTCACGATAAGTGAATGGGTAGACTGTTAAGTTGTTAAACTGTACTTGATGATCAAGCATTTACAAAGTCTGGAATCCCCATAACCCTTGACATCCATTCTAATCAAGGACTTGTCTATCTCTGCCTTCAAAATATCCACTGACTTGGCCTCCACAGTGTGGCAATGTGTCCCACAGATTAACCACCCTCTGACTAAAGAAGTTTCTCCTTTCCAAAAGAGCACCCTTTCATTCTGAGGCTGTGACCTCTGGTCCTAGACTGTCCCACTAGTGGAAACGTCCTTTCCACATCCACTCTATCTATGCCTTTCATTATTCTGTAAGTTTCAATGAGGTCCCCCATCAACCTTCTAAACTCCAGCGAGTACAGGCCCAGTGCTGTCAAACGCTCATCATATGCTATCCCACTCATTCCTGGAATCATTAAAAATTGAAGGCAAAATGATGATGTGTCCAAATCTGTTTCTTTCAAATATCTTATCATATCAAATATCAAGTCAAGAGTGTTTTATTGGCATATCGCCTAAAACAGAACAATGAAATTCTTACAAAGGTAGACACAAAATGCTGGAGTAACTCAGCAGGTCAGGCAGCATCTCTGGAGAAAATGGATAGGTGGATAGGTGAATTTTCGGGTCAGGACCATTTTTCAGACTGATTGTAATAGGGAGAGTGGGGGGAAAAAACTGAGTGAAAAAAAACCCAGACCAAACTAGGGCCGGAATCAAATGACCTCAGGCAAGGGGGTTCCCTGATAGATTTTTGGATGGAGCCAGGTGTGAGCTCAAGAGGGATACATAGGAAGCTGATTCACGGACATTTAGTGGAAGAGGGGTGGAGAGGGAGGGGGGGATTGGGGGAGGGAGGGGAGAGTTGAGGCAATGGGATTCCCTGATAGGCCAATTTTTGGATAAGTAAACAGTACTCAGTAAACAACAGAACAAACATCAAAACGTTCGGCATATTTAGAACATAGGACAAAGGCAGAAACAATAGTGTTCAATAGCCTGATGGCTGTAGGGAAGAAGCTGTTCCTGAACCTGGACGTTACCAGGCAGGCAGCATCTCTGGAGAGAAGGAATGGGTGACGTTTCTCGTCGAGGCTGTTCTTCAGTTTCCTCAGTAGAAGTTCAAGAGCGGATTCATCGACATAACGACCTCTTCTAACGTTATAAGTTAAGCTTGTAATGAGGCGGCAACATCTTGCATGAAATAAGGTGGATTGAATAAAAGGTGTTAAATGGAGCAACTGGGTTTAAAGCTGGTCTCACATTATGTTTTATAATAACACTACGAAATAAAATTTCAGCCCCAGGTTAGGCGCTAATGTTTACTTCAACACTCATGCGATCTTGGACTTCGCACAGATTAAATTAATTTCTTCATATGCGTTTCCTGCTTCATACTTCTGAGAACTCATGGGTTTTCTTCTGAGAACAATCTCTGTGGAAGCCACGTTCCGAGAAAAAACGATGAAAATTATAGCTCCGTGACGAAATACATTATTTATAGTTTCTATGTTACATTTTTAACAATAGCTCCATGAAGGTGCAACAGGTCTCATTTCAGATGATCATACATCTAAAGAATGATTTAACACAGTAAAGGACCTGTCCCACTTTCCCCGAGTCCTCTGCTGAGTTGAAAGGACCTTAGAAAAAAAATCAAGATTTTTGTGATCTACGAACTCCTCCTCCCGACTCTCTTTTTACTCGTGGGCTTTTTTATCATGCTGAAAAAAATGTCCCGACTTACCTGATGCCCAGAGAACCTACGGTTGGCATAACGAGCCGCTACGATATATCTACAGACTCCTATGGACTCGCCACGGACATTCTCCGAGTTTGAATCAAGGGGAAAACTCCGGAGAATTCGTCAGTAACCTGGGAAAGTGGGACAGGCCCTTAAGACATTAGGCCACCCGTTATTAGTTTAGTTTAATTTAGTTTAGTTTAGAGATACAGCGTGGAAACAGGCCCTGTGGCCCACTGAGTCTGCGCCAACCAGCCATCCCCGTACACTAGCACTATCCTGCATGCTAGGGACAACATACAATTGGTACCGAAGCCAATTAACCTACAAACCTGTCGTCTTTGGAGGAAACTGGAGCACCTGTTAGGATCGAACCCGGGTCTCTGGCGCTGTAAGGCAGCAACTCTACCGCTGCGCCACCGTGCCGCCCTACAATGTTATGTTAGCGTTAACTGCGCGGAAGAACTTCTTGATGCGTCCATCATCCCAATCCTTTCCCCAGAGCCCTATAACATATTCCCCTTCAACATTTATCCAATTACCTTTTGGAAGTTATAGACAATAGACAATAGGTGTAGGAGTAGGTCATTTGGCCCTTCGAGCCAGCACCGCCATTCAATGTGATCAAGGCTGATCATCCCCAATCAGTACCCCGTTCCTGCCATCGCCCCATATCCCCTGACCCCGCTATTTTTAAGAGCCCAATCTAGCTTTCTCTTGAAAGCATCCAGAGAACCTGCCTCCACCGCCCTCTGAGGCAGAGAATTCGACAGACTCACCAAGATGTTGAGGATTATTCAGAAGTTATAAAATGATGCGGAAGTAGTGACTATTTATTCAATAAACGAATCAGACTTCAGAATATCTACTTGAATGTAGCCAGAAGGAATGGGTGAAGACCCGAAATGTCACCGATTCCTTCTCTTCAGAGATGCTGCCTGGCTGTCCCACTGATGTACTCCAGCATTTTGTGTCTATCTATTGTAATGTACATTGGAAGCAGTAATGAGTTTGTAATGAAATGGACAGCTTTGCAAACAGAATGTCTGCTAAAATAATTGAATATGTCAATTGAGCGTTCATCAAACCTGAAATCTTCAGCTTAAAAAAGAACATAAAGTGTTAGAGTAATTCAACGGGGACATGCAGCATAGTTGGAGAACATGATAGGTGTAGTTTTGGGTCAGGACCTCCCTTCAGAAGCATCTACAGTCCCCTGTTTCTAATCTTCATCTTAAGTTAGTTCACACTGTTGTGACAGAGATGAAGAAGGATGAGGGGGACACTTACCGAATAGTGAAAGACCTAGATAGAGTGGACGTGGAAAGGATTTTTCTACTAGTGGGAGAGTCTAGAGCACAGCCTCAGAATAAAAAAAGACGTGCCTTCAGGAAGGAGCTGCGGAGAAATGTCTTCAGTCAAAAGGGTGGTGAATATGTGACGGCTGCGGAGGCCAAGTCATTGGATATTTTAAAGGCAGATACATGATTGGTAAGGCTGTCAAAGATTATTGGGAGAAGGCATGAGAATGGGGTTGAGAGGGAAAGATGGCTCAGGCATGATTGAATGGTGGCGTAAGCCTGATGTGCCGAACGGCTTACTTGTGCTCCAGTGACTTATGAACTTATGAACTCTCACGGCAGCTGCAATATGCTCATATTGTCAATATGTGATTCTTCAAAGTTGGTTGCCTGCATGCAAAATGTTCAAACTTAGTCGATAATTATACCCATTGACACTATAATTAAGTGTACATTGTTGCCTTTGTTTGCCATTGAAACTGCAGTTCATCATTTATTGTCATAGAGACATAGATATTAGGTGCAGGAGTTGGATGGTGAATGGCGTTGCTGCCTTCGAGCCAGCAACGCCATTCAATATAATCATAGCTGATCATCCAAACTCAGTACCCCAATCCTGCTTTTCACCCCATATCCCTTGATTCCATTAGCCCTCAGAGCTAATTCTAACGCTCTCTTGAAAACTCTTTATTTTCTTTATGTCGTCTTTGTTTTTCAAACATATATAAACTCGATAGAGTCATAGAGTCACACAGCATGGAAACAGGCCCAACTTGGCCATGCTGACCAATGTGCCCCATCTACACTAGTCCCACCTGCCCGCATTTGGATCATATCCTTTGAATCTTTTCCTATCCTATGTACCTGCCCAATTGTCTTCTAAATGTTGTAGTGTCAATGTACTTCAAGTTTGGGAGATTTCTACCAAGAGGGTCTTCATGAGAATGTCTGTTTCTCTTGAGGAATAAAGACTTTTCTACCAACCAGCTTCAGCCTCAGAGTGACTCAGTTCAAAAAGTCACCGCTAAAGTCATCACTTCATCTATTTCCTTGGAGAGAATTAATTCCTGAAAAGCAGGACGTTTCTGCATCCCTACTCCTGATTCGTTTGAGTCTGTGAGTCATTTGGTTACTGACTATTCCTGCCATTAGAAAATAGTTTCTCCACAGTTATTCCATCATGCATGTAATGATGTTGAAAATACCTCTGTCAGTATTCCCCCCTGAACCATCTGTGAGTTAAGGCAAGCATGCCCGGTTGCAGTACAAATAGAAATCGTTCAGTTGGGTCTCCATTAGGATTTTCCCCAGTACGATTTCCTCACACCTTATGATTCAAGTCATGGTTGTGATCTCTCTCAAGATAGATATTTAGAATAAAACTTTCCCTGTGAGCACTGGTGGAGCAGCAGTAGCGTTGCTGCCTTACAGCGCTTACAGCGCCAGAGACTCGGATTCGATCCTGGCTGTTGGGTGCTGTCTGTGCGGAGTTTGTACGTTCTCCCCGTGACCTGCGTGGGTTTTCTCCGAGATCTTCTCCACGCTAAACTAAACTGAAAAGGCAACCAGTACCTATTAAAGTTGCAGATATTTTGGCAAGGTGGAATCATGCTGAGGCATGTGTGCTGTCTAAAGGGCCTGTCCCACTTGGCCGTCATTTGCGCGTAATTTACGCGACATAATTTAGGCGTCACGACGCGTGGAGCGCACGTCGTGACATGCACGTGAGGCACGCATGGTGCGCGATGACACATGCCCTCCGCTCCACCCTCATAGATCTCATCTGGTAGTTCTAGTTTTTATCATTTTACCTTTATACTTCAGTCATTGTTAGCTGTGAATTCATTCCGCTGCTTTGAAGATTGACGCACCAACGGCTGTACGAGCTTCTATTCACGTAGTCCCTCAACTGGCGTTTAAAAAAAAAGCCACGAGCGGAAGTCCGATCGATATTTCTTCAGCAGCGAGCAGATACAAGCGATACAAACCTGCATTTTAATCCCCCCCCCCCCCCCCCCCCCCCCCCCCCCCCCCCCCCCCCGAGAGAGCGAAAGACGGAGAGAGACACAACGTGGATCGGTAGGTAAATTTGAATGACTAACCTGCACACCAAGAACTTCACCAAAAAGAAGTTCGTACTCATGATGGTGAGGTTTAAGAAATTTCAATGTGTCATCAATGCATCAATCTACATTCCAGAGTAAAATGTAATTATGTTTTGAAGAAAGTGTTAATGACGCGCGGTGAATTGTATTCAAAAGAACGCAGCGTCATTAATACTTCATCTAAAATACAATTACACTTTACTGAGGAATTGTGGATCGATGCATTGTTGACGCATTGGATAACTACTTGTTTAACTACTAGCTGTTAACACAACTGGCTGTTAACACTAATTGGTTAACACATCGTTTGTGTCTGATGACTGTAGGTCCAGCGCTTGTATTCCATGTAAAGAAATCCGTATGGCGAATGTTTTTAAAAAACTTTTTTTTGACAAAGCGAATTTGTATTTCCATATGAAATACGGAAAATTAACGCGGGGCCCCCCTTGGGCGCGGGGCCCAATTTGGAAAAATCGGTCCAATCGGCCTAATCGACCCTGGTGCTCAGCATGTTGGTCATTGAGGAGGTTGGGGGAGGGGAGACTCTAACGATTCCTTCCCTCAAATTTAAGCCTGCACGATAATTGCTCACACCATCTGTACACAGGTTTAGTTCAGTGGAGTTTAGTTTAGTTTAGAGTTATAGTGGAAACAAGCCCTTCGGCCCATTGAGTCCACACCAACCATCAATCCCAGTACACTAACACATTCCCACACTCGAGGGACAATCTACCAACGTCAATTAACCTACAAACCTGAACGTCTTTGGAGTGTGGGATGAAACTGGAGCACCTGGAGAAAACCCACGCGTACAAATTCTGCACAGACAGCACCCATAGTCGGGAACATACCGGGTGTCTGGAGCTGAAAGGCAGCAACTCTACCACTGAGCCACCATGCCGCCACAGAAAAAGGTCTTTTAATGAATTCATTTCAAATTGCTTTCTGCCAGAAGCGGAAGTTCCTCTATTCTTGCAGATGAATCCCAAGTTTTGGTCCCCTAATTTGAGGAAGGACATTCTTGCTATTGAGGGAGTGCAGCATAGGTTTACAAGGTTAATTCCCGGGATGGCGGGATTGTCATATGCTGAGAGAATGGAGCAGCTGGGCTTGTACACTCTGGAGTTTAGAAGGATGAGAGGGGATCCTATTGAAACATATAAGATTGTTAAGGGTTTGAACACGCTAGAGCCAGGAAACATGTTCCCAATGTTGGGGTAGTCCAGAACAAGGGGTCACAGTTTAAGAATAAGGGGGAAGCCATTTAGAATAGAGAGAGGAAACACTTTTTCTCACAGAGAGTGGTGAGTCTGTGGAATTCTCTGCCTCAGAGGGCGGTGGAGGCCGGTTCTCTGGATACTTTCAAGGGAGAGCTAGATATGGATCTTAAAGATAGCGGAGCTAGGGGATATGGGGAGAAGGCAGGAATAGGGTACTGATTGGGATGATCAGCCATGATTACATTGAATGGTGGTGCTGGCTCGAAGGGCCGAATGGCCTACTCCTGCACTATTGTCTATTGTCTATTGAAGACTCGGCACAAATTGATGGCATTATATAACATCATGACTATAATTATGTGCGTGAATAACATGTTTTACTTCAGAGTCAGTGAGTGACTACGTGAATAGAAGCCCATACAGCCGTTGGTGCGTCATGACGTCAGACGTTGGTGCAGTCGGGGCCGGCTCCGGTTGGAGCAGCAGCGCTCCTCCAAGCAGTAAGTTTAAAAAACGGAGGTAAGGTTTTTTAAATTTTTTACCACAGGTCATTTTCTGCGACGGTTTGGAGTTCTTGGAGATATGTTGCAGAAAGTGAAGAAGGTGTCGGCGAGGCGCTCCGCAGGTAGAAAGGAAAGTGACCAGGAGAGTGTTGTGGATGGAGGCCCGTCTGGTACACCTGGTCCGGTGCTGGCTACACAGCCAGTGGTTGCGGACCCACTGCCTGGGGGCAGTGAAGGCTTGCCAGTAGGGCGGAAGGCCACTGGCAAGTCTGTCAGGCCCGTAGATGAGTCGGGCCTGGAGGTTATACCCTCCATAGGAGAGTCCGTTTGCTCACGGCTCTCCCAGGTCGAGATTTTATTACAAAGAATGCTCGACAGGGACCAGCTCCGTGAGGAGGAGTGGTGCCCAAGCCAGGCTGATGGAGAGCTTGTGCTAGCAGCACCTGTTTCAGGGCTGCAGAACTATCCTGCCTGTGAAGAGGATGTTCCATCAGTGCAGTTTGCTGACACTGATTCTATGCTGGGGGAGAGCAGTAAAGAAGTTCGGTTGGAGGAAATGTCGAACATTGCTGGGAAGTTTGCTGAGCCTAGAGAGGCAGAGAGGGCGATTGATGGGGAATTGGCTGAAGCCATTCAGTATATGCTCTCCCACCAGTTACAGGAGCTAGCTATGGATGAAGCAACAAAAAACTATAAAGCTCCTGTTAATTGTGATCTCCTGAAGGTGCCGGTGGTTAATCACCAAATTTGGTCACAGATGGGTATGCCAGCTAGGGCCCAGGAGATGAAGTTTCAAAAAGTGCTTAAACAGTTGTCAGCAGGTATTACAGCTGTGGTGAAAGTTATTGATCCAAGCAATATGGTTGAAGCACACCAGGACGGACTGGGATTCCTTTGTAATGCATTTTTTGAAATCAATAATATCAGGAGGGCCGCTATTAGGCCAGTGCTTAATCCGAATTTGGCGAGTTTGTGCAAACCGACCAGTGTACCACCACAAAATCTGTTGTTTGGAGGTAACCTTGCGAAAAGGGTAAAAGACTGTCATGACGATGTTAAAACTATGGCCTCATTAAGCCGGCTGCTAAGCAAGGCAAAAGGTTTTATCCGTATCGGAAAGGAACTAATGTGGATGCAGGAGATGGAACGAGCCGTTCAGGTTTTCAATTTCGGAACTGTCAGGCTGCCAGCATGAAGAGGAAGGTGCCTTTCTCTACAAGAGGTCGAGGACAACAAGGTCCGCAAGGAAAGATGCAGGTAAGGAAAACATCGACAGACGATGAATTAACTGATGTTCCTGTTCAAATTGTGGGAAGGTTAAAATTGTTTCTCAAACAATGGCAGCAGTTGACATCAGATTTGTTCATACTTAGTAGTATTGAAGGGGTGAAAATTGAATTTTACTCTAAGGACAGTCTACCTTAATCAACATTTTCCTAGTCATAAACTTATTTTTTCAGATGAGGAAAATGTGCTTATTCAAGCAGAGATTCAGTTGTTACATAAGAAAGGGGTAATTGAGCCTTCTGTCTATCAAAGTCGACAATTTGTGTCAAAATATATTTCCCAGATCTAAAAAGACTGGGGGGTGTAGAATTATTCTGGATTTATCGAGTTTGAACAAGTTTGTTTGTTATAGGCATTTCAAAAATGGAAACCTTTACCACGGCCAAACATCTAGTGTCCAAAGGGTGTTATATGGCAACTATTGATTTAAAGGATGGCGTATTACTCAGTGTCTATTCATGATGATGATAGAAGATATTTGAAATTTATTGGATGACTCAGCTGTGGCAAATTCAGGGCATTGCCGAATGGATTAACTTCAGCCCCTAGATTATTTACTAAATTGGTAAAACCTGTGTTAGCATTACTTAGAGCTCAGGGGCATGTGGTAATGGCCTATTTAGATGATATTCGGAATTGTTGGAAAGACTCATGCTGAAACTCAATCGTCAAATTTCAGTTGTTAAAATCACTTTTGAACAAATGGGATTTGTTATTCACCCAGGATAAATCTAAATTATCAGCAGTCCAAATTATTGATTATCTGGGATTTACCATTAATTCCAATCACATGTTGGTAACTTTGCCCAGGGATAAATTTGAATCAGTTAATTGAGAACTGTGTTAATCTCGTTGGAGAACAACGGCCTTCGATTAGACAAGTAGCCAGGTTAATTGGAAGTTTGTTGCAGCATTTTCCAGCTGTGCAGTATGGTCCTCTGCATTATCAACAATTACAACGATCAAAGGAACAGGCACTGAGAATACAAAGGGGCCATTTTGATAGGCCTATGCAGTTGTCAGCTGGGGCGATTGCTGACATACAATGGTGGATAGTACATGTTTCAAAAAGTTTTAGGAAGGTTTTGGTGGGAAACCACCGTCACTGATATTACAGACTGATGTAAGTGCACTGGGTTGGGGGCAACAGATATGTCTTCTAGTTGTGGAGGCAGATGGAATGTGGATGAGACATCCCTTCTTCAATTAAGAGGGATTAATTAATTAGAGTTGTTGGGCACCTGGTATGGGCTCAAAGCTTATTGTTCTACAGGGAGGGACTTGCATGTGCAGGTTCAGATTGACAACACCACAGCAGTGGCATATGTAAACCACATGGGTGGAGTTAAGTCACAGTCTTGTGATAGACTGGCTAACCAGATTTGGAGCTGGGGGTGTATTGACCAAAATATCTGGCTTTCAGCACTTTATTTGCCAGGTAGATTCAACACTGTAGCTGACACTAGGTCACATCAGTTTAATGACAACATTGAATGGATGTTAAATCAGGATGTATTTTAACCAAATGATTGTTCAGTATGGATTGCCAGATATTGACTTGTTTGCATCTCGATTAAATCATTAGTTACCTAGATATGTTTCATGGGAACCAGATCCTGGGGCAGTAGCAGTGGATGTGTTTTCACTGCATTGGGGAGGAATGTTTGTGTATGTATTTCCTCCATTCTGTCTCATCAGCAGATGTTTGCAAAAGATCAAGGAGGACTCCGCTTCAGGGGTATTGGTAGTGCCAGATTGGCCTACACAAGCATGGTTTCCCATTGTATTACAAATGGCTAGGGAGCCTTACATGATTATTCCCAAGAATAAAAATCTACTGGTAAATCCAGTCACTGGGGATCAACATCCTTTACATGATCGTATTGATCTGTTAATTTGCAGATTTTTGAGGAGGCCATACCTGGGGAGAGGACTGTCTCATCGGACTGTGGATCTTCTCACGTCGGCCTGCAGGGATAGTACACAGCAGCAATATATCACCTATATAAGGAAGTGGGAGCAATTCTGCCTACAGCAGAATATTGTATATCACACTGCAGGGATCACGGACGTATTGGAGTTTTTGTCAACTCTTTATTTCGGCCAAAAATTAAGTTACAGTGCGATTAATTCAGCCAGAAGTGCTCTGTCTTCTTATTTACCTATGAATGCAGAAATTACATACAGTAGGGACACATCCGTTAGTTTCACGATTCATAAAGGGAGTTTTCAATTCTAATCCTCCTAAACCCAGGTATGCCGGTATTTGGAACGTGAGTGAGGTTTTTCTTATGGTTCTTCGCCAGTGGGCTCCGGTTACAAGCCTATCTATAGCCAAATTAACTATTAAGGTGGGTGGTCATGCTTATGGCGTTGGTTTCAGCTCAACGTGTACAAACGTTGCAAAAGCTACGGCTAGATAGAATGCATGTGTCGGCAGATGCCATTATATTTTATGTCTATGATTTGCTTAAACATAATAGAAGAGGCATGACAGGATGTAAGATTGTGTTTTCAGCATACCCCGCAGATGATCGCTTGTGTGTAGTCTCACATTTATCTCGTTACATTGAGATTACTAAACCTCTGAGAGGAACAGAGTCAGCTTTGTTTATTAGTCACAAAAAACCACACAGTAGGGTCGGTGCAAACAATTTCAAGGTGGCTAAAGCAGGTCCTGGCAAGTGTTGGAATTGATACTGATAAATTCAAATCTCATTCCACCAGGGCGGCATCAACTTCCGCGGCAAGGGCGATGGACGTGCCAATAGACCATATCCTCGCGGGCCGCAGGATGGTCCAGTGAGCTAACTTTTCAGAGGTTTTATCACAAGCCGATTTCAAGGCTCGGGTGTGTTTGCTGATTCTGTTTTGAGTACTGTTACACTTTTTCCCCTGAGTTAGAGGGGTTTGTTATGATTTGTTTGTAAATAAATTGTTATTCATTTAACAAATGTTGTTACTGATGCATGATTGATTGTTAACGACTTTTGAGTCAATCAAGGCAGTGTGAACGTCGGATTTGGGTCTGCGGCGTGAATTCACAGTGCTTTGAAGTCTTCACGTAGTCACTCACGTGACTCCGAAGTAAAATAGTAAGATTAAACGAGAACTTACCAGTTTGAAGTTTGATCTTTATTTTATGAGGAGTCGAGTTGAGGGACTACGTGCCCTCTGCTCCCACCCTCATAGATCTCATCTGGTAGTTCTAGTTTTATCATCTTACCATTATACTTCAGTCATTGTTAGCTGTGAATTCATTCCGCTGCTTTGAAGATTGACGCACCAACGGCTGTACGGGCTTCTATTCACGTAGTCCCTCAACTCGACTCCTCATAAAATAAAGATCAAACTTCAAACTGGTAAGTTCTCGTTTAATCTTACTATTCTGATATGCTGGAAGGGACGCTGAGACTGCAAATGTCCCATATCAATGCAAGATCTCCCTTTGTTCTTTTCAACAATGTTTAAATTAATTTTACTGAGAAAGATTATCACAGAAAATTATGTCATTTGAAGAATCAATTTCACACAATGATCCTGAACGGGTTCTGTGTCTTTTTGAATTCTTCCTTGTCTTTTCTTCTTTATTCAGAACCTTGGGATTGAGTTCGGTCAACTTCAGTTTAGGTTCTGGGGTTGTTGGGTGACGAAAGGGGCCAATGTTGATCCCAAAGATTCTTCTACACTTGGGGCTGGTAGGGTACATTGAGATGGGATAAGGGGTAGTTTGTGAGTTTACGCTCGCCTTCCACCGTGTGCATTGAATGGGTTTAGTTTAGTTTAGTTTGGAGATACAGAGGCTCTTCGGCCTACCGAGCCCATGCCGATCAGCGATTTTACTTCGGAGTCACGTGAGCGAGCCGTGCCAACAATGTCTCAACCCCACGGGAGTGCGGGTAGCGGGCAGCCGTCTAGTTCATCAACGGAGCCGTCGGTCGTTAAACCAACTTACACAGACTTGGTGTCGGAGAACACTGTGCCCACGCCGGAGGGGCGTAAGGCTGCCCAAAAGTCTGTCCGGCCGATAGACTCAGACGAGTCCGGCCGAGAGGGTTCGACCCTAGAAATGGATGCCGCGGAACGGATATCCAGGATGGAGCTCCTGTTGGAGAGGATGCTCCATCCAGAGCGCCGGCCTCTCCAAGAGCCCGCGCCAGCAGCGCCTACCGGGCTGCCAAGTATTTTCCTCCAGGACGAGGAAAGAATACCGGGTCAGATGGAATCTGACGCCGATTCACAGGGTTCAGCAATAGAGGCTGAAGAGGTCCCATTTCTGGCGGCCAGGTTTGCCGTCCCTACAGACTCTAGCGAGCCGCTTGGAGAGGAGCTTGCTGCCAGCATAAATTACCTGGCTTCCCACCAGCTCCAAGAGCAGGCTAGGGACACTACTGCCAAAAAGTGTGAGACCCCCGAGAACTGTATCCTGCTGAAGATGCCAACAGTTAATCATGCCATTTGGGGCCACATGAGCAAGCATGCGAGCGCAGGAGATTAAACTGCAGCGGGTGCTCAAGCTCTTGGCATCGGGAATAACGGCTTTTGGTAGGTCGGTGGATGGTGGGCTCCTGACTGGTTCAGACGGATACCCTAGCTCTTATGTGCAATGTGCACTTTGAGATTAATTGTCTCAGAAAGAGCACCATCCGCCCCAACATTAATCCCAGGTGTGCTGCCTTATGCAAGCCTGGCACCATCCAGCCGCCAAATCTATTATTTGGAGAAGACCTGGCCAAAAGGGTAAAGGAGCTGGATGACGAAGCCAAGACCGTCGGGCTTATCAAGGCGCCAGTAACCAACGGAACTCTCCGACGGCAATACCCCTATAAGCGGTTTGCGGTAACCGGGGCTGGGCAAGGACCAAGCCGACCATTTAATGCCTGCAACTGGCGCTCCCCAGCAGGTGCAAGGGGAAACATGCCTTTACAACCCAGGACCAGGCAAAGAGCACCGGTAACCATGGAGGTAGGTGGGTCTGGCTCCTGGAAACATATTGCGAGAGAATTGCCTACCAGTTGGAGGAAGGTTACACAGGGTTCTAGGAGAATGGTGTAAAATAACCCCGAATGTGTTTATACTGCAGAGTATTCAAGGATTTAAAATTGAATGTATTCCTACCCTGTGTCCACCCACCCAGCACAAACCAAAACGGGCACTTATCTTCTCACAAACTGAGAATTTGATGGTTCAAGCTGAAAAAGCCTGACTAAGATCAAGCAGGACACCGCTACGGGGGTTCTGGTAGTGCCCGACTGGCCTACAGAGCCATGGTTCCCGCTCATTTCGGAAATAACCACGCACCCTATTGTGCTGGTTCTAAAACGTGTAAATGTATTGGTGCATCCTGTGACTGGGGATCCACACCCAATGAATGATCGTGTAAATTTGTTGATTTGCAGAATTTAAAAAGGCCGTACCTGAGTCTGGGACTGTCCAATCAGACTGTGGATACCATCACATCATCCTGGAGGGATAGTACAAAAAGGCAATACCTCTCGCATGTAAGGAAATGGGAGGAATTTTGCTTGTATGGGAACATCACTTATCACACGGCTTCCATCCCAGATGTGCTAGAATTCCTATCCCACTTACACTCCAATGAAGGGCTGAGTTACAGTGCCATCAACAGTGCCAGGAGTGCCCTGTCAGCGTACTTGTGCCGAGGGTCAGATCTCCAGCCTTTAGGGTCTCACCCATTAATATCAAGATTCATGAAGGGTGTGTTTAATTCCAATCCTCCTAGGCCTAGGTACTCTCAAATCTGGGATGTGAGCATGGTACTCATGGTGCTCCGTCAATGGGGAACAGCCACATCATTGCCCTTACTAAGGATCACCCTCAAATTGGTCATGCTCATGGCGCTTACATCAGCGCAAAGGGTTCAGACGCTCCACAAACTGCGTCTGGACAGACGTTACTTTTCACGTCTATGACTTACTCAACAGAGCAGACCAGGGGTGTCAGGATTCAAGCTTGTATTGTCAGCTTATCCCGCAGATGCACGTCTGCGTGTAGTGGAGCATTTGAAACATTATATTGACGTTACGAAGAGCCTCAGAGGGTCCGAGGTAGCACTACTTATAAGCCACATAAGCAAGTGTCATTTCAGACCATCTCACGATGGCTGAAGCAAGTCCTGGGATGTGCAGCAGTTAATACTCAAAACTTTAAATCTCACTCTACCAGGGCAGCATCAACGTCAGCGGCGAGGGCAATGGACGTCCCTCTTGACCACATCCTCGCGGCCGCAGGATGGTCAAATGAATCGACTTTTCAGAGGTTCTACAACAAGCCGCTTGTTGAATCCGGGGTGTTCGCCCCTCTGTGTTAAATTTTGTTTCCTAGCTTCTCCCTGGGAGACCGGAGTTGCTATTGTATATATTTTCTGCTAGTTGTGAATTAAAACATTAACATGTTAATCA
This sequence comes from Okamejei kenojei, assembly GCA_035221665.1. NCBI lineage: Eukaryota > Metazoa > Chordata > Chondrichthyes > Rajiformes > Rajidae > Okamejei > Okamejei kenojei. Next base: position 7,959,815 of record CM069164.1, read on the forward strand.
GTATCATGAATCAATGTTGTTACTAATTCACTCCTCCTGAGTCAACTGCTTGCAGTGTGATACGCCTGGATTTGGATCAGCGTGAAATCACAGACCTTTAAAGTCTTCACGGAATCACTCACGTCACTCCGAAGTAAAATAGTAAGATTAAACGAGAACTTACCAGTTTGAAGTTTGATCTTTATTTTATGTGGAGTTACGATGAGCGATTACGTGCCCACCGCTCACAACCCTCATATCACAAAGCTCATCTGGTAGTTCTGGAGTCATAATCTTACTATAATACTTCGAGTGTTGTTTTCTGTGATTTCACACCGCTGCTTTGAAGATTGACGCGCATGCCGACTGGCGGGGTTCTTCACGTAATCCCTCATCGTAACTCCTCATAAAATAAAGATCAAACTTCAAACTGGTAAGTTCTCATTTAATCTTACTATCCCCGCACGCTTGCACTATCCTACACATACTAGGGACAATTTACAATTATACCAAATGAATTAACCAACAAACCTGTACGTCTTTGGAGTGTTGGTGGAAACCGGAGATCCCAGAGATATGTCCAACTTCCTTATATATCATAGACTGTATTCAGCTTATTGTAAATAGTGAGTGAATATAAACGTTTAAGAAAGAACTGCAGATGCTGGTAAAATCGAAGGTAGACAAAAAATGCTGGAGAAACTCAGCAGGTGAGGCAGCATCTATGGAACGAAGGAAATAGGCGGCGTTTCAGGTCGAGAGCCTTCTTCAGATTGATGTGGGGGGGGGTTGGAAGAAGAAAGGAAGAGGCAGAGACGGTAGGCTGTGGGAGAGCTGGGAAGGGGAGGGGAAGGAGGGAGAAAGCAAGGACTACCTGAAATTGGAGGTCAATGTTCATACCGCTGGGGTGTAAACTACCCAAGGGAAATATGAAATGCTGATAGTCCCACTTGTCCTCACCTTCCACCCTACCAGCCGTCGTATACAACAGATAATCCTCCGACATTTTCGCCACCTCCAACGGGATCCCACCACTGGCCACATCTTCCCAACTCCTCCCCTTTCGGCTTTCTGCAGAGACCGCTCCCTCCGTAACTCCCTGGTCAATTTGTCCCTTCCCACCCAAACCATCCCCTGCCCTGGTACTTTCCCTTGAAACCGCAGGAAATGCTACACTTGCCACTTTACCTCCCCCCTCGACTCCATCCAAGGACCCATGCAGTCTTTCCAGGTGAAGCAGAGGTTCACAAACAAACACTAATAGTGCAAAAAGACACAACCAACGCACCTTTGACTTTTGTTTTAGGGAAATCGGAATCAACCATTGCATAAATGGAGATACAAAGAACTGCAGATGCAGAACTGCAGGGGGGGGGGGGTGGTCGGGGGAGAAAGCTGATAAAGGGAGGTGGGGGTGGACAAAACCTGGCATGTGATAGGTGGATACTGGTGAGGTGGTGGTGGGGTGGGGGTGAGGTTTAAATTGATTTGGCATTTCACTGACTGCTATCACTGACTTCTACAGATAGACAGTAGAAAGTATCCCGACTGGATGCACATGATTACAAGAGGCTGTACACCCTGGAGTTTAGAAGGATGAGAGGAGATCTCATTGAAACATATAAGATTGTTAAGGGCGTGGACACACTAGAGGCAGGAAACATGTTCCCGATGTTGGGGGAGTCCAGAACCAGGGGCCACAGTTTAAGAATAAGGAGTAAGCCATTTAGAACGGAGACGAGGAGTGGGAGTGGTGAGTCTGTGGGATTCTCTGCCTCAGACGGCGGTGGAAGCAGGTCCTCTGGATGCTTTCAAGAGAGAGCTAGATAGGGCTCTTAAAAATAGCGGAGTCAGGGCATATGGGGAGAAGGCAAGAACGGGGTACTGATTGGGGATAATCAGCCATGATCACATTGAATGGCGGTGCTGGCTCGAAGGGCCAAATGGCCTACTCCTGCACCTATTGTCTATTGAAGAGAGTAGTGGACTCAGCCCGGTCCATCAAAGGCACGGCCCTCCCCACCAAGGAGAGCATCTACACGAGGCACTGCCTTAAGAAGGCGGCATCTATCATCAAGGATCGCCACTATATGGGCCAGGTCCCCTTCTCACTGAATGCCTGAATCCACACATCACCAGGTTCAAGAACAGTTACTTCCCTATAACTACTAGGATCTTGAAGCAATTTGCATCACACTAATCCTAGTTCAATAACGGAACATCATGGGCCTTCCCTTGCAGTATTACAGATATGTTCATTTTTTTTCTTTTTATTTCTTGCAAAATGTATAAATTGCATAATTTATGTTTTTTGTGCACTGTCTGAATCTATATACCTGTGACAGAGGCTGAGGATGTTTCCAGTGGTGGAAGTTGAGGACCAGAAGACACAGCTTCAGGATAAAAGGATGTAGCATTAGAATGGAGAGGAATTTCTTTAGCCAGAGGGTAGTCAATCTATGGAAGTCATTGCCACAGACGGCTGTGGAGGCCAAATTATTGGGCATTTTTAAAGTGGAGAATGTTAGGTTCTTGATTAGCAAGGGCATCAAATATTAAAAATAAGAGGTAGGCCATTTAGGACTGAGATGAGGAAAAACTTTTGAGTTGTGAATCTGTGGGATTCTCTGCCGCAGAAGGCAGTGGAGGCCAATTCACTGGATGTTTTCAAGAGAGAGTTAGATATAGCTCTTTGGGCAAATGGAATCAAGGAGTATGGGGACAAAGCAGGAACGGGGTACTGATTTTGGATGATCGGCCATGATCATATTGAATGGCGGTGCTGGCTCGAAGGGCCGAATGACCTACTCCTGCACCTATTATCTATGTTTCTATTACGGGAAGAAGGAGAAGAATGTGTTTGAGAGGGAAAAATAGATCAGCCACGATCGAATGACGGAGTGGACACGATGAGCCGAATGGTCTAATTCTGCTCCTGTGTCTTATGGTCTAATGGACATGGATGATGTTGCAAGCAAGATCTTCTTTGTGTACCTGTACATCACCGTACTTGTGCATCTGACCGTAAACACAACTTAGCTTGACTTGATAGCGATGATGGATGACGAACACAGACCATGCCTCCGCATGTTCACGGGGGATTTGGAACTCAATTGGTCTGCTTGCAAATGAAGGTAACCGCCTGACAGAATGGAATGCCAAAGCAAATTAGTCCATCAGGAAGGAAATGTTCTGTAACAGTAATGGCACTGTGCAGTGTTCTTGTCACTGCAAAATGCTGCAATGCATTTCATAGAAATACCAGATCACAAAAGTTTAGTTCGGTTTAGTTTTCTTAAGTTTAGTCTAGTTTAGAGATACAGTGCAGGAGCCGGCACTTCTTCCCACTGAGTCCATGCCGACCCAACACTATCCTACACACATGAGGGACAATTTAAAATGTTACCAAGCCAATTAGCCTACAAACTCCACTGTGTCCGCGCCGACCCGTGATCACCCCGTACAGTAACACTATTCCTTGATATCAGGGACAGTTTACAATTTTATCAAACCCAATTAACCTACAAGCCCGCATGGTCACGGGGAGAATGCACAAACTGCACCCGTAGTCGGGATCGAACCCGGGTCTCTGGCGTTGTAAGGTAGCAACTCTACCGCTGCCCGAGGGGTCACTCCACATTTAGTCAAGTAATGATGCTCGCTCAGATAATAGGTGTATTATAGTAATACAGTAATTACAGTAATAGGTGCTCGCCCTGAATCCAACGAGAAAGGGGGAAGGGTAGAAATGTTATATAATTTAAGAAGGGAAAGTTTATAGTTTGAGACTCAGACATGTGAAGGCCAGGCCACCAAGGGTGGACAGATGGAGATCAAAAATCTACAAGAAACTGGAATTGAAGAAGAAGAGTAGTAACCTTCCGAATCGCAGGGCTGAGGACCTCAGTGAATGGCGAAGACTGCGTGGGCTTGTAGGTTCATTGGTCTCTGTAACTCGCCCCCTAGTGTGTAGATAGTGGATGCGAAATTGCAATAGCATAGAACTAGTGTGAACAGGAGATCAATGGTCGGTGTGGGCACATGAGGCCTAAAGGCCTATTTCCATGCTGTATCTCTTAAAAACTATCTCTACCAAAGAACTGTGGAGATTAGAAGTTGCAATTTTTAGTTCAGTTTTAATTTTAGAAATACAGCAAAGAAACAGGCCCTTTGGCCCACCGAGTCTGATTGTGGATGATCAGCCATGATCACATTGAATGGCGGTGCTGGCTGGAAGGGCTGATTGGCCTATTCCTGCACCTATTGTCTATTGTCTATTGAATCTATGCGACCCATTCTTTAATTTGAACCGACACACGAGGGCCAATTTGTTTTCCACAGAAGCCAACGAATCTACTAACCTGCACATCTTTGGAATGTGGGAGGAAACTGGAAAAAACCCGCACAGTCACAGGGAGAACGTACAAACTCCATACAGACAGCACCCGTAGTCGGGTTGGAACCCAGGTCTCTGGCGCTGCAAGGCAGCAACTCTACTGCTGCGCCTCCGTGCCACCCGAGAAACAAACAATACAGATATTAAGCTGATGGGAACAGATACAACACTTGATCTGAACCAAAAGGCCGAAAAGCAAAAGCATTGAGAACTTTCAAATCATATTAGATTGATTGGAATTAAGATTTGCTGTTGACTTGAAGGAAACATGTTGACCACTGAGTTCCCAGTTGGAATTAAATGTCCTAACATAATTCTCATGTTAGTGTAATTTATAAATTAGCATCTCCCATGCTGATCTAAATCAAAGGCTTGGAACCACGCTGTCATATTCAAGTTTAATTAATTAGATTAATATGCAGAATAAGAAGCATCTACAGATTGAGATCTTGGCAAAGTTCACCATACAAGCACCTCCAGTCACATGGGGAACAAAACAGGAAATACTGAAGAAGGGTCACCTAATCCTTTTGACCAGGGATGTGGCCAAACCCGCTGAGTTACTCCAGCATTTTGTGTCAAGATCTTCGGTGGAAACTAGCGTCTGCAGTTCCTTCCTAAGCAGGAAATAGGAGAAATGTCTAGCGGGTTAGGCAGGATTGATGGATGAAGAAACCATGCTTCATGTCGATGTCCTTCATCAGAACCGTGAATTGCCCCAAATGCGTACAGTCAGGTGACATAGAACTAGCGTGAGCGAGTGATGGTCGGTGTGGACTCGATGGGCCGAATAGTCTGATCCAATGCTGTATCTCTAAACTAAATTAAACTGGGAAAGGGAGAAAACAAATGTCTTGTTTTCAAGTTGCAAGGAGCACAAAGTAAGGTTGCTCAGGCAACATATTGCTTCTGACGCCATTTCAATCACAGGTGAGGAGAGGGGGAGAGAGAGAGTGAGAGAGAGAGAGAGAGAGAGAGAGAGAGAGAGAGAGAGAGAGTGGAGAGAAAGAGGAGAGCAGAAAGAGAGAGAGGGAGAGGGAGAGGGAGGGGGAGAGAGAGAGAGAGAGAGAGAGAGCGAGAGAGAGAGAACGAACGAACCGTGGTGTATGTTGGTGCCAGATGGTGCAATCCGGAGACTCGAATATGTAGAGGGATGTGCGACCTGTTATTTTATATTGTAACTTTATTGATAGTTGATCGTTTTTCTGTGTTTTGCTTGTATTTTGCTTCAATAAATAGTTATTTGTGCCCGTCAAAAAAAAAAAAAAAAAAGAGAGAGAGGAGTGAGGGGAGGGAGAGAGATTGAGAGAGAGTGGAGAGAGGAGAGAGAGAGAGAGGGAGAGGAAGAGGGAGAGAGAGAGAGGGAGAGTGGGGAGAAAGAGAGGAGAGAGAGAGAGTGAGAAAGAGAAAGGGGGGTGAGGGGGGGGGGGGCGAGAGGATAGAGAGAGAGTGTGAGAGGGAGAGAGGAGAGGGGGAGAGGGAGGGGGGAGGGGGAAGGGGAAGCAAGGGGAGGGAAAGGGAGAGAGAGAGAGAGAGAGAGAGGAGAGAGAGAGAGAGAGAGAGAGAGAGAGAGAGAGAGCAATGAGAAGAACATGCTGATGCACGACCTGATGCTGTGAGGTGCAGAAACCTCTGAATCAAAGGGTGATGTGAGTGAGCATCAGTAAGTCACGAAGCAAGTGTGGAGAGAGAAGCGTTGAGTTAATGATGCAGACAGAATGACACACAAAGGAAAGGCTGGTTTTTGGAAATTATTGAATTCAATACTTGGTTCCTAGATCTGCAAAGTGCCTTGTTACAAGATGAGTTACTGTCATATTGTTTCACTATTTCATCGGTCTCTGTTATGACAATGCAGGGGGCCAACGACACTCTCCCTTCTCCCTTTATCCCCCTTTCCCTCTCCCTCTCCCCCTCCACCTCTCCCTCTCCCCTTCACTCTCCCTCCTCCTCCTCCCTACCCATACCCCTCCATCTTTCCCCCTCCACCTCTCCGCCACCTCCCCTCTCCCCTCCTCCTCCCTACCCATACCCCTCCACCTCTCCCTCTCCCATCCCCCTCCATCTCTCCGTCTCTCCCTCCCCCTCCATCCCCACCTCTCCCCCTCCTCCTCTCCCTCTCCCCTTCCCTCACCCATACCCCTCCACCTCTCCCTCTCCCTCACCATCCCCCTCCATCTCTCCCTCCTCCTCTCCCTCTCCCCTTCCCTCTCTCCCTCCCCCCTCCATCTCTCCCTCCCTCCCTCTGCCCCTCCTCCTCTCCCGCCCCCACCCCCTCTCCCCATCCTCCTCCACCTCTCCCAACCTGCTCCATCCACCTACGACACACACATTTCTCCCACCAGATTCCCTCCTTCGTCTGGTTCCGACGTGCACCTCTGCCTCAGCCGGGAGCTGGCAACCCTTGCCTACCGCCCTCCAGCCATTGCTTCCACCCTCACTCCCCCCACCCCACCCCTCCCCAGCTCAACCTGCCAGTCCTCTCTCACCGTCCTCTGTCTACTGGTCACCCACTGGCCCCTTCTCTCACCACCCCGCCCATCTCCTCCTTATACTGGCTTTCCTCCCTCCCCAGTCTGGGTCCTGATGCAGGATCTCGACCCGAAACGTCGACAATTCCTTTTCCCACTGAGATTTTTCTCGACTTGCTCATTTTTTTTAACAGTTCAGCCCCATTCACCCCACCCTTTCTCAATAACCTTTCAGTGAAAAATCTCTGATCAATTACTCAAAAACATACCTCCATCCTAACAATGAAAATAACCCTAACATCACCATGGTTACAACCAGCCTGTTATTAAATTGGAGCTAAATAATTTATAAATGTTGTAACTGACAATGAATAATGTCCCAACCCCACAGAACTGCAGACGGCACTTAAAATACAGTTCAGTCCAGTTTAGTTTATTGTTTGTTACACAAAAAGCTGGAGAAACTCAGCGGGTGCAGCAGCATCTAAGGAGCGAAGGAGATAGGCGACGTTTCGGGTCGAGACCCTTCTTCAGACTGTAGTTTATTGTTTAATGTTTTACCAAGGTACTGTGAAAAGCTTTTGTTGCGTGCTATCCAGTCAGCAGGAAGACAATACATGATTATAATCGAGCCATTTACAGTGTACAGATACACGATAAGGGAATAACATTTAGTGTAAGGTAAAGCCAGCAAAGTCTGATCAAAGATAGTCTGAAGGTCACCAATGAGGTAGATTGCAGTTCAGGACAGCTCTCTGGTTGTGGTAGGATGGTTCAGTTGCCTGATAACAGCTGGGAAGAAATTGGACCTGAATCTGGAGGTGTGCGTTTTCATACTTCTATACCTTTTACCCGATGGGAGAGGGGAGGAGAGGGCGTGGCCGGGGTGCGACTCGTCCTTGATTGTGCTGCAGGCCTTGCCGAGGCAGCGTGAGGTATAAATGGAGTCAATGGAAGGGAAGTTGGTTTGTGTAAAGGTCTGGGCTGCATTCAACTAAATGCCTAATTTTACTTCGGAGTCATGTGAGTGACTACGTGAAGAACCCGCCTCACGCTGGCAAACGGCATTACGTCGACGCTGACGGCGGAAGGAGGAGCTGCAGTAAGGAGCAGCTCCTCGCAGCGGTCGGAACGGCCCCGCAGGTAACTGCAGCAAAGTCGGGATGTTTTTTAGCGTAGCAAAATAAAAATACGGGGAAAAAAGCTAGTGCGGATCCGGTTCCGATACCGGTGGCCGCTGATATACCCGTTAGCGAGTTCTAGATTCTCCAGAAGTTAAAACCACGGAGAGAAATGCTCCTTAAAATATAAAAGAAATCTGAGAGGCCCGTGGTTCTGATGACTCTGATACTGAAAGTCCTCCAGATAATTAAACTATGTTTAATACTCTCTGGAATTTAGGAGATTGAGAGGGGATCTTATAGAAACTTACAAAATTCTTAAGGGGTTGGACAGGCTAGATGCAGGAAGATTGTTCCCGATTTTGGGGAAGTCCAGGACAAGGGGTCACAGCTTAAGGATAAGGGGGAAATCCTTTAAGACCGAGATGAGAAAGACTTTTTTCACACAGAGAGTGGTGAGTCTCTGGAACTCTCTGCCACAGAGGGTAGTTGAGGCCAGTTCATTGGCTATATTTAAGAGTGAGTTGGATGTGGCCCTTGTGGCTAAGGGGATCAGAGGGTATGGAGAGAAGGCAGGTACGGGATACTGAGTTGGATGATCAGCCATGATCATATTGAATGGCGGTGCAGGCTCGAAGGGCTGAATGGCCTACTCCTGCACCTAATTTCTATGTTTCTATGTTTCTATGTGGAACTAATAATGGAGCATATGGAGAAAGTTCTCCAAAAAATTATGAGACTAGGGTCACAGTACCCAGAAGGTTCCCAAAAAAGCCCTGAGGGGTTTAATTATTCTGAATATGGCTGTGGGCCTAATTGGGAGTTGGAACTCCGGACCCAGGATTTGGGCCGAAGGAAGTCTCATGGGATGAAATCCCAATTGATTTAGGGCTGCAGAAGGCAGACCCTGCTGATGGTGATTTGCATTTGGAAAACACACCACAAAATAAAGGAAAGGCCAAATGTGCCTGGGATAGCAAAAGAATTTGCTATATATGAAGGAAGTGGTGAGGCTATGGAAGAAAACCTAGCTGCCAACATTAATATATGGTATCTCACCAACTTCATGATTCTGTGATGATTGAAACATCAGAATTATAAACGCACAGGAAATTGTGCCTCATTGGAAGTGCCTACGGTTTTTATCCGTTGATATGGGCATCCATGACCCCAAATATGAGAGCTCAAGAAGTGAGGTTCAAAAATCCTCACAAATTATTCTGCTGCCATTATGGCTTTTGGGGAGATGGATAAGTTTAGGAAAGAGGGCCTATTGTGCAAATTCTTTCTAGGAAATTATTGTATGAGGAAAATGGCTATTCGGCCATATTTCACCCAAGGTTTGCAAGCCTGTGTCGAGCAAGTGGTGTTCAAGCTCCTGGTTATCTGTTTTGGAGTAAATCGGCCTAAATTATTAAAAATTGGATGAAGAAGCTAAAAATTTTAGATGAATGAAACCTTCGTCTTAGGACAAAAAAGGTATTTTTTTGCCCAGAAGGGGATTTGATTTTGGAAATAGAGGCAGAAATATGTCAAGGAAATATTATTGTACTGCACAGCCCAATACTTACCCGTATTCGGGGGGAAAAGGAGACCACCACGCTCATATGGAGAGGTATTAAAGACTTGTTCTATCCTTAAAGAAACTGTCGGATTAATCTCCAATTGGAGGGAGATTACAAAAGTTTTATAAAGACTGGCTTACTATTACTTCTGATCGGTTTATTTTTACAAGCAGTTTCATGGAGCCACTATTACATTTTAAAAAGGGGTTTAATCCTCCAGTACAGATAAACCTGCCTATGCTTTCGTGTTTACTGCAATTGGAAAAAGCAGAGATTAATGTGGAAATTGACAAATTATCTGAAAAGGGGTTATTGAAAAAACTTATGAACACGAGCATCAATTGTGTCTAAGATATTTCAAAAGACATAAAAAAGATGGTGATTGCAGAATTATTCTGGACCTTACAGATCTAAATAAGTGGTAGAATATAAACTTTTAAATGGAAACATTTAATACTGCAAGATATTTAATATCAGCAGGTTGTTATATGGCTACGATTGATTTGAAAAACGCCTATTATTCTGTACCAATACATCAGTTTCTGGAGGTACTTAAAATTTAATTGGCTGGCGACAATTATGGCAGGTTTAAAGCTTTGCCAAATGGATTGAGTTCAGCTCCCAGGCTCTTTACTAAACTGTTGAAACCAGTTTTAGCCCAATTAAGAGTACAAAAACACATCGTTATGGCTTATCTCGATGACATTCTAATCATTTTATGGCAATCAAGAGTCAGCTGAGAATTAGTTTCAGTACAAAAGCTTTGTTAAAGCTAGGGTTCTTGATTCATCCAATTAAATCCCAGCTGCAGCCAGCACAATCAATTAAACTATTTGGGGTTTGTAATTAACTCAGAGACTATGTTAATACTTTACCAACAAAGATAAAGTTGTGATTTTTTGGTGACTTGTAATAATCTCATTCACAAACTTATCCTTCCATCCGAGAAGTAGCGAAAACTATTGGTAAACTAGTAGCAGCATTTCCTGCAGTAGAATTTGGTCCATTACATTATCAAAAAATCTTTCAAAGGGACAAAATAAGAGCTCTCAAAGAGAGGGCCAGGCCACTTTGATAGGCCTATGCAATTAACAAAAGAAGCTTTGTTGGAATTAGCATGGTGGGTTAAAAAATGTCCCACAAGCTGCTAAAAACATTCTGATTAAACAGCCTGAAATTGTTTATAAATAGATGCTAATGTTCTCGGATGGGGGGGGGGGGGGGGGGGGGGGGGTAACAGATTCATCCTCCAGTTGTGGAGGTAGATGGAGGGAAAGTCCAAGAAGAAACGTTTCTTCAAAACTTATGGTATTAACTATTTAGAGTTATTGGGTGGCTTTCTATGGTCTAAAAGCATATTGCTGTTCAAAAAAGGGTCTACATGTATTAATACAGTTAGACAATAAAACGGATCTGTTGCATATATTAATCACATGGGGGGAGTCAGATCAGTATCATGTGATTGTCTGGTCAATGAAATATGGCAGTGTTGTATTGATCGCCAAATTTGGATTTCAGCAAACTACATTTCAGGTAAAGACAATGTGGTGGCAGATAAAAGATCAAGGATATTTAAAGATAACACAGAATGGATGCTTAATCCAGCAATATTTAAGAATATTGTAACTCAATTTGGTTTACCAGAAATTGATTTGTTTGCATCAAGGCTTAATCATCAATTGCCTAAAATATGTGTCTTGGGAACACGATCCAGATGCAGTAGCAGTAGATGCTTTTTCATTGAACTGGGGGAATATGTTTTTTATGCTTTTCCACCTTTTGCTTTGGTTCAGCAATGTCTGAAGGAAATAGAACAAGATTCTGCCACAGGATTGTTGGTAGTTCCAAATTGGCCAACACAACCTTGGTTCCCATTAATGCTGAATATGATTAAAGAACCATACATGTCAATTCCTAACTGTAGTGATATTTTGATTAATCCAGTAACCAAAGAAATTTATCCATTATATGCATATATGAATTTATTAATCTGCAGGTTTTGACCAGACCACTACAGGAGCTGGGATTGTCGGACAAAACTATGGAAGTTATAGTCGCATCATGGCGAGATAACACACAAAAACAATATATGACACATATTAAGAAATGGGAAGAATTTTGCACACAGTCAAATATTTCTTATGATACTGTTAATATTGCATGTTTGATATTGTGATACTGTGATATTGCATGAAAAATGTATTGGAGCTCCTTGCTAAATTGCATTTTGAGCAACATTTACAGTGCCACTAACACTGCACGCAGTGCCTTATCATCTTATTTAGGACTTATGTCTGACCAGAAATCAATTGGATCACATCCACTAATATCTAGATTCATGAAAGGAATCTTTAACATTAATCCACCCAAACCTAGATACACAGAGATTTGGGATGTGAGCATTGTACTTACCTTACTTAGACAGTGGACTCCAATTGAAGGATTGTCATTGGAAAGATTAACATTCAAATTAATAATGTTAATATCATTGGTTTCAGCTCAAAGAGTGCAAACTTTACAAATGTTGCGTTTAGACTGTATGCATGTGACTACAGATAACATTGTGTTCTATGTTTACGATCTGATCAAACAAAGCAGACCAGGAAGAATTGGAGCAAAGGTAATCTTTCAAGCTTATCCTATTGATCCTACTTTATGTGTGGTTAGACATTTGAACCATATATAATAAAGTTACCAAAACTCTTCGAGGAAATGAAATAACGTTAATGATTACGCATAAAACACCACACACTAAAGTTTCAGTTCAAACCATCTCAAAGTGGTTGAAACAGGTGTTACTGTTAGCAGGAGTAGACACTGATGTGTTCAAATCTCACTCCACCAGGGCTGCAGCTACGTCCGCGGCGAAGGTGCGGGACGTACCACTCGAGCATATTTTAAAAATCGCAGGGTGGAGTAAAGAAGAAACTTTTTCAAAGTTCTACAATAAACCTGTTCACACTATGACAAGCTTTGGCCACGCAGTGTTGGGATCAATATAGTCACCTGCTTTGTATACTATTGATTACTATAACCAGTTATGTAGTCACTTATTATCTTTTATCACTTGTAATTATTCCCTCGGATATAAGGAGGGTTATTATATGTTCTTTAAACCATTAAAAAGTTAATTATGGAAAGAACTAATATTAGTCTGGTTTCTCATGTATGTATTTACTTAGCCGGACTGTCGTACTGATTAATTCTACGACATAAAAAACACAGAAAGCTTTAAAATCTTCACGTAGTCACTCACGTGACTCCGAAGTAAAATAGTAAGATTAAACGAGAACTTACCAGTTCGAAGTTTGATCGTTATTTTATGAGGAGTTACGATGAGGGATTACGTGCCCTCCACTCCCACCCTCATAAAATAAATGATCATCTGGTAGTTCTAAGTCTATTATGAGCCTTACTATGTTACTTCGGCTATTTGGTGTTCTGTGTTTTTCATGCCGCTGCTTTGAAGTATGCCGTTTGCCAGCGTGAGGCGGGTTCTTCACGTAATCCCTCATCGTAACTCCTCATAAAATAACGATCAAACTTCGAACTGGTAAGTTCTCGTTTAATCTTACTATTTTAGTCATGAATGATAGTAGAATATTGTGTCTGGCTCCTTAAACATCTGAGTGAGCCTGGGTCCCAATGGAAGTCACACCAGTGATATCAGACGGGCATACGACCCGCCACGAGGGGCGCCGCATTGAAGGCAGCCTCTGCCAACAGTCTGTTTGTTTTTAAATCTTTTTCTCCAACATCGCGGAGCTGCGGTTTGGGAGAGCTTCCAGCGCAGGCGGAGCTGACCAACATCGCGGAGTCCTGGGGCCCTTTGCCGAGGGCCGCCAGCGTAGCATCTCCGCCCGGCGCGGCCTGCGGACTCCGGGAGCCGCGGACTCCGGTAGGAAGTGGCCGAAGCGGATGTCCAAGCCGCTGAGAATGTCCTCCAGTCCCGACGTCGGACTTCCGTCACCCCGGCGAGCGGGCGAGAACATCGGGCCGCCCGTAGCAGCGACAGCCGGGGGGTTCGGGAGCTCCCCCCCCCCCCCCCCCCCCCCCGACCACGGGAGGACAACAGAGGAGGACGACTGAATTTTGGAGCCTTCCCTCAAAGCGGGAATTTGATCCCGCAGTGTGGGGATGTGTTAAAAACGATCGTGTCCTGTGCTCTTTATTATTTATTTGTATGGCTGTATGGCGATCACACATTTCACTGTAGCAATTGGTACATGTGACAAATAAATGTCTCTTGTATCTTGATTGCTGCTTCAGGCTGTTGCCTTGAGAGTTAGCTGCAAGTATGAATATTAACGGAGGGCCAAGTTGTGGTAAGTTTGCTTATATTTGAGATATTTACAACAACAAATTTGCTAATTGGTGATGGAGCCACGAAGTTTTTTCCACATTGCCACACCAGGGTGAACACTAACTCTGCTCTAATGGGTACCTCATCAGGATAAAAATGTTAAGCTCAATTCAGTCGAATCCCCACCGGCAGTGGGCGACATGGTGGCGCAGTGGCACAGTTGCCCGCTCACAGCGCCAGGAACCCGGTTCATTTCTGACTACGGGTGCTGTCTGTACGGAGCTTGTGGGCACTCTCCGTGACCTGCATGGGTTTTCCCCAGGATCTCCGCTTTCCTCCCACACTCCAAAGATGTACAGGTTTGCGGGCTGATTGGCTTGGTATAAGTGTAAATTGTCCCTAGTGTGTGTCGGATAGCGTTAAGGGCCTGTCCCACTTGGGCGTAATTTGCGCGTCATTTACGCGTCATCATTTACTCATCACAACGCATGCCGCGTGCTTAGTGACGCGCACGTGATGCACGCATGCCGTGCATTACACGCGCATGGCGCGTGGTGGGGCGTGGTGACGTAGGCAGTGATGCGGCCCTGGATTTTGGGATTCACAAAATCTTTGCACGCCAGCTGCGTGTCACACACATGACGCCCAAGTGGGACACGCCTTTTAGTGTGCGGGGATCACTGGTCGGTGCGCACTCTGTGGATGGAAGGGCCTGTTTCTACGCTGTATCTCTAAACTAAACTCCCCATTGTTTTTTCCACATAGCCACACAACGGTGAAAACCAACTCTGCCCTTGTTGTGACATGGTTACCGCATGAGAATAAAACATTGTAGATTCAATTGAGTCCAATACCTGCAATAAATTATCGTGGGTTCCCACCTCTGCCCTCCACGACTGAGTGCAATATCTTGGCAACGTGACTTGCTAGTGCTACAGTACTTGGCAGGGTTTCACTCTGCGGGACAGGCAGCATCTCCTGAGGGAAGGAATGGGTGACGTTTCGGGTCAAGACCCTTCTTTCAGACTGAAGAAGAGTCTCAACCCGCAAAGTCACCCCTTCCTTCTCTCCACACTCCAAAGATAACTGTCCCGCTGAGTTACTCCAGCATTTTGTGCCTATCTTCGGTTTAAACCAGCATCTGCAGGTCCTTCCTACACATTTGGTCAGGTTTAAACTAGGTTGGCAGAGGGGAGGGAAACAGAGCGGGAAGGAGGCAGATGCAAAGTTGGGGACAAATACAGTAGTCAAAGAGAAGCATTTTCTACTGATGTGCCGTAAAAAGCATTTTACCTCGGAGCCACGTGAGTGACTTCGTGAAGACCCCGCCAGCACGCATGCGCGACACATCGTCGGCCGCATGCGAAGCGACAGTCAGGGAGGAGAGTCGCTCCTCTACTGCAACGGACCTGCAGGTAAGGAACAACTAACCTGAGGTCGATTTTTTTCTCACCCAGGGACTCTGTGCAACAGAGTACCCCACGAACGGGCCGCTTCTAGACCGACTGCGGACCGCGGGATGCGGGCAGTCAGCAGCGGCAGCAACAGACCGGAGTCAGGGACCCGGCAGGGTCCGGGCTTACAGACTCGCCGTTCGCAGGTAGCGACGGCAGAGCGGCAGCCCCGACTAATCACCGCAGCCCGCAGGATCACCGCGGACTGACGGCAACGCTACCCGGATGTCGGGCAAGCCCGTGACCCAGGAGAGTCCGGGCTCGGAGACTGCCATTGGTGGGTAGCGTAGACAGAGCAGGAGCTCCGACTCAACGCTGCAGGTTGCAGGAATACCGCGGACTGACGTCAGCGCTACCCGGTAGAGGTAGCGAAGACAGAGCCGGGGCCCCGACTCACAACATAGGTGGAGACTTGCCGTTAGCGGGAGT
Organism: Okamejei kenojei; assembly: GCA_035221665.1. Classification (NCBI taxonomy): domain Eukaryota; kingdom Metazoa; phylum Chordata; class Chondrichthyes; order Rajiformes; family Rajidae; genus Okamejei; species Okamejei kenojei. The sequence continues at coordinate 7,975,533 of CM069164.1, forward strand.
ATATATTCCCGCTTGAGAGTCTGGTCACCAAGGGAGCTGGGGGGGGGGGGGGGGAGTGCGCTCCTCCACCGGCAGCTTCAAAAAGTCCCTCAAGTAAGTTATACTAACCTTGAGTTGCTGAGCTACTGTAGTAGACTTTACTTACAGAAACGATGGATGGAGACCAGAATGAAGGCATCGTAGCAAGCCTCCAAGGGCCACGGGACTTCGGACGGGAGTCAGCAGCCACTATCCCCGGAGCTGCCCACAACACCGGCAGCACCCGCTCCGCGGGCCGGGTTAAGAACGCGGAAATCGGGCAGCCCTGCGCAGCCATTACCCGACTCTCCACAACGACTGACTACGGAACCACATGGTGGTAGGAGCACCACGCGGGAGCAGGGTAGGCAAGACCCCGACTCCCTACCGCTATTGCCCAAACATCACCAGGCCAGCGGAAAACAGGTGCGTAAACCCGTGCCTCGTTCAACGGCACGTTCTGTTTCCCCTCTGTTACAGGTCTCCAGAGGGCAGACCAGGGGGGATTGCCGCACCGAGGTCGAGAAGACCCCGCTGCAGCGGCCGGCATCGACATGCCACCGGAGAAGTCCGCCAGGTCGCGGACTCGGTGACGTACCTGCTGGGAAGTCGGGGAGCCCCGCAGGAGCGGGAGGTACCGGCAACACCGGGACAGGCTGCCAGAGTGCAGGCCGGTGGCAGTGTATTTCGGTCGTGTGGCCCCGCCGAGGCGACCGGCAGCGACTATGCGCCGAGTCAGTCCCGTATAAACCGGGTCTGGCAGTAAGCCCGCGCGGATGTCGGGGAGCCCCGCTGCGGCGGCCGGCACCGACTCGTCTCCGCTTCTGTCATCCAGACAGGCGGACCGCTACAGTCCGGGAGACGGCGGACTAGCGGCATATCCGCGCGGGAGTCGTGTAGCCCCGTGGGAGCGGCAGGCAGCGACTACCTGCCAACGTACCCTAGACATCACCTCGACGAGGTGCGGTCCGTTGGCGGAAGCCCCAGTAGTTCTGGAGAACCTGGGGGAAGTCGACTTGTCGTCTGCGGATGCGGCAGCGGTCGCATGGCTCGTATGGAGCGTATGTTCGAGCAGTTGCTTGAACGGGACTTTCTCAATCAAGAGCGTGTGTCCCTAGCATCTAGGAGGCACACAGCAGAACCACAAATATCTCTCCCTTATCAAAAGGGAGTTCCAGAAGTCAGCCGTTAGGTGACTTTGAAGAGGGGTTGGCGCAAGAACCGATGTTGCCAGAGATGCCTGAAGAGGAACTACTGGAAGGAGTGTCAGAATTCGCCCAACCAGCAATCAGGGCAAACTAGCGGCCAGCATCAATTACTCAACCACACACCAGCTGCAGGAACTGGTGCTCACGGAGGCTACAAACAAGTACAAAGCTCCGGGTAATTGTGTGTCGCTCAATGTCCCGACCGTCAACACACCCATCTGGGGTAACATCAGTCCCGGGATCAGGGCCCAGGAACTAAAAATACAGAAAATCCTCAAATTGTTGACCTCAGGCATTGCTGCCTTTGCCAGGTCCATAGACGGGACGGACATGACGGAGGAGCAGCAGGATGCACTAGCGTTGCTGTGCAATACACATTAAGAAATAAACTGCTTTCGCGAGAGCTCCATCCGCCCAACTCACAACCCAATATACGCGGGTTTGTGCAAAGCCTCTGCTACGCCGCCACCGTGACAGCTGTTCGGTGAAAACCTGCCAAATCAGGTAAAAGACCTGGACGAGGAGGCAAAAGTGGTCGGGTTGAGAAACCACCACCCTCGAGCAGGCCACCGGCGTATCGCAGACAGCATCCTTATGCTACATCTAACAGGCCTCGGGTTCAACCCGACAGGGCAATCAGAACCTATCCACCGGTCGCACCCTATCAACAAACGCCTTTTTATGGACAGGGCCCACAGCGACCAGCGTGGAAGATGCGTCAACCCCACATCCCAGCAACACAACGAACACAAAAGCCCAGAGCATCAAGGCCGCCGGTAACCATGGAGGTAAGGGGGTCTGGTTCTCTTGGGAGTGCTGCATGTATAACCACACAAGTAGGAGGGAGGTTGCGTACATTCTGCGGGATGCATGGGGTTTTGATTGTCACTATCCCAGGGAACAGGCATCAACAGACATAATAGATGCATGTAACAGGCCCTTGCTTGGCGCCAGGAAACTGACTATTAGACATGCTGCTAAGGTGATTGGGAAGCTTATAGCTACATTCCAAACTGCACAATTTGGGCCGTTACACTATCAAAACTTGCTAAGAGCAAAAATCTCAGCATTAAAAGCGAATGCTGGACATTTTGACAGGCCTATGCAGCTGCCAAACAAGGCAAAAATTGAGCCTACAATGGTGGATTAGCAATTTTGTAATTGTTTTAATCCCATCATTATATCAAACCATCAGTCGTGTTACAAAACCGACGCAAGCCCAGGGCTGGGGAGCTACCGACACCTCTTCCAGTTGTGGCGGCAGATGGGATTTGCACGAGTCTGCTCTTCTTCAATCACAATGTAAACCATTTGGAAATGCTGGGAGCATGTCACGGGCTGCGGGCTTACTGCACTAATCTGCATCATACGCATGTCCATCTTCAAATAAATAATACCACTGAGGTGGCGCATTTAAACCATATGGGTGGTATCAAGTCAATATCTTGTGATGAATTGGCAAATTTAATTTGGCTCTGGTGTATTGAAATAAATATTTGGATATTAGCTACGTACCTTCCGGGTAAGCTCAATACAGTGGCGGACACCAGGTCACGAGTATTTAATAACGGCATCAAGTGGATGTTGAACCCCCAAATATTTGCTAAAATTCTAGCCAAATATGGAACACCAGATATCGACCTTTTTACCATCCAGGTTGAACCATCAGATACCAACATATATCTCTTGGGAACCAGGTCCTGGGGCAGTGGCGATGGACGCATTCTTGCTACGTTGGGGGATATGGGTTCTATGCTTTTCCCCCATTCTGCCTCATTAGTCGGGTATTGCAGAAAAATCAACTAGATTCTGCAACAGGTATACTGATAATACTCGACTGGCCCACACAACCATGGTACCCGGTGGTCCTCAATATAGAGGCCACTACTGGAATTCGGGCTGTCATCAAAAACCATGGACATCATAACAGCATCATGCAGAGAGTTCCACAAGGAAGTACCTCACCCACATAAGGAAATGGGAGGCCTTCTGTAGTCGGACCAAGACCACCTACAACTCTCCTACGATCTCCAATGTGCTGGAATTCCTTGCGGGCCTTCATTGTGATGAGGCCCTCAGTTACAGTGCCATAAACAGTGCCAGGAGTGCACTGTCATTCCATCTCAATATTGGAGTGGGATCTCACCAGCTGGTATCCAAACTATGAGGGGTATATTCAATTCCAACCCTTCCCGACCACGATATTATATTACCTGGGATATAGGGGTGGTGTTGACCCTACTCAGGAGCTGGTCGCCTATGACAGATTTACCACTGGACTAACTCACCTTCAAAGTGGTGATGTTAATGGCACTGACCACAACACAACGGGTCCAGACTCTACAGAAACTAAAACTGGATAGAATGGTTTCGACCCCCAATAAAGTGACTTTCTTTATAGATGAGTTGCTTGAACAACACAGACCTGGGACTACAGGACTGAAAATGGAATTCCTAGCATATCTCGTTGATGTAAGACTCTGTATAGCCACCTATATCCGACATTATATTAATGTCACACACACCATCAGGAATATGGAGATGGGTCTGTTATCAGCCATGAAAACCCACATCACAGGGTGACGGTGCAGACTATCTCCAGGTGGCTCAGGGTGGTATTCGGTGCAGCAGGTAAGACACTAATATTTTAAATCTCATTCTACCAGGGCTGCATCCACATCAGCGGCGAGGACCATGGAGGTACCCATGGATCATGTCCTTGGAATAGCGGTCTGGGCCAGTGAAACTACATTTCAGCATTTTTATAACAAACCTGTGGCCGCTCCCGCAACGTTTGCGGAGTCAGTTTTAAGTGCTGTTCCCTAAACGTTTGTCCCCGAGTTCAGGGGTTTATTGTTTGTATTAACAAATAGGTTATTATTTTTCAGCTTGTTCAAGTCTGAAATACGTTAACATATTTCCTCCATCAGTAATTATATTACCTTCCTTGTTTCCAAGTTCTATCCATACAGCGTCACTTGTATTTTTGATCCCCCAAAAATATCATCTGCAAGCAATGTATTTATGTCATCTCTGTCGAAAAAGGCAACATCCTCCCCTCCCCTGTCCTCTCTTACCTGTACCTTTATCATGACTATACCCTTGAATAATATCTATGCTCTAGAACACTATCCATTCATCTATACTCTACCTGTCCTGTCCTCTCTTCATGTTTTTGTTATGGTTATAATATCCTTGTCCCCCAAATCAATCTACGCCTTAAGGTCGGACGCCTTTCCTGCTAAGCCTCCGGCGTTGAAATAAATGCAGTTTCAACCATCATAGATACATAGAAACATAGAAGATAGGTGCAGGAGTAGGCCATTCAGCCCTTGGAGCCAGCTCCGCCATTCAATATGATCATGGCTGATCATCCAAAACCAGAACCCTGTTCCTGCTTTCTCCCCATATCCCTTGATTCCGTTAGCGCTAAGAGCTATATCCAACTCTCTTTTGAAAGCATTCAGTGAATTGGCCTCCACCACCTTCTGTGGCAGAGAATTCCATAGATTCACAAGTTTTTCCTCATCTCTGCCCTAAATGGCCTACTCCTTATACTTACACTGTAATCTCTGGTTCTGGACTCACCCAAAGGGAACATTTTCCCTGCATCTAACCTGTCCAATCCCTTAATAATTGTATATGCTTCTATAAGATACCCTCTCATCCTTCTAAATTCCAGTGAATACACGCCGGTCTTTGCTCGGATCGTGCTGTGCACCGGCCTGTTGCACTCCCCTACATATTAGGTACAATTTTACAGAGGCCGGTTAACCTACCATCCCGCATGTCTTGAGAATGTGGGAGAAACCGGAGCGCCCTGAAGAAATCCGTGCCAAAGGCCCCAGGGAGAATGTGCAAACTCCACACAGACAGGACCGAGGTCAGTATCGAACCTTGGTATCCATCACTGTGTGAAAGAGTTTAATTTGGTCAAGTTTGGTTCGTTAATTAAAAATGGAGATTTGCTGAAAAAAACGCAGTCAAATTTAAAAGAGAATTTTCACAGCATAATAAAGTGTGGGAAAATGTTAGAAGCTCGGTTTATACTAATCATTGAAACAATGTATTAACAATGTATTGTCTGGGCACCATATTAGATATCTGTCTAAACAGCCTGTCCCAGCTAGGGACAAGGGAGTGGCTTTCATCCAAGTCTTACAAGCTTGTTTTAGTTCACAGACGGATGCCCATTCTGGAAACAAAATGGAAGTCATTTGAAAACAAAATGGTTATGAAGGAACTGCAGATGCTGGAAAATCGAAGGCAGACAAAATTGCTGGAGAAACTCAGCGGGTGAGGCAGCATCTATGGAGCGAAGGAAATAGGCGACGTTTTGGGGTGAGACCCTTCTTCAGACTGATGTGAGGGTGGGGGGGGGAGAAGAAAGGAAGAGGCAGAGACAGTGGGCTGTAGGAGAGCTGGGAAGGGGAGGGGAAAGAAGGAGAAAGCAGGGACTACCTGAAATTGGAGAAATTAATGTTCATACCGCTGGGGTGTAAACTACCCAAGCAAAATATGAGGTGCTGCTCCACCAATTTACGGTGGGCCTCACTCTGGCAATTGTAAAGGCCCAGGACAGAAAGGCCGGATTCAGAATGGGAGGGGGAGTTGAAGTGCTGAGCCACCGGGAGATCAGGTTGGTTATTGCGAACCGAGCGGAGGTGTTGGGCGAAGGTGTTGTCGAAAACAAAATGGAGTTAGTTGTCCTTCCGGAAAGGGCAGCTGCACTGAAGCTGTGCCAAGATTTGAGAATAAGGCTGACATTGCAAATATATGGGTCCAGCCTCCCTTGTTTGCCTTAGGCTATGGATCAGACTCCGTCAGATTTAGAAGGTGTGTTTTATTGATAAGAAAATGTACAATTACACTAACTTTCCTTTGTTCTTTAAGTGGAGCCTGGGGACAGACTGAGCAACGTTTGATCGATTGAAGATTGGCTTGGTCTGCCTTTAACCATTTTGTTGCTGTCTGTTTGTTAGAGACAAACTTTGACATGTGAGGAATCAGTTCTATCAGATGCACCATTGTGCCCGCCCTGCTTGTTATCTGGCTGTCTTTGAGTACAGTATTTGCCCCCAATTTTCAGTTTTAGTTTATTGTCACGTGTACCAAGGTACAGTTTTAGTTAAAGCTTTCTGCCTCCTTTCTGCTCTTTTGTTTCAACCCTACCAAGTAGAACTAGCAAGTCTTCCTCCCAGAATATTGGTTCCACTCCAGTTTAGGCGTTACCCATCCTCATTCTACAGGTCCTCTCTGCTCCAGCGCAGATTCCAATGGTCCAATAAATCCCTGCCCTTGCACCATCTTCTCCACCGAGGCCATCTAGATCTCGGCTGATCGCCCGGTTGCTAAACACTTGAATCCTCCTTCCCATTCCCACACAAATCATTCTGTCCTTGGTCCCCTCCATTGCCAGAGTGAGGCTAAACACAAAAATTGGAGGAACAGCATCTCATATTTCGCTTGGGCAGCTTACAGCCCAGTGGTATGAATATTGATTTCTCTCACTCCAGGTAGCCCCGGCATTCCCTCTCTTCCTCCATCCCTCCCCCACCTAAATCGCACGAGCTTCTCGTTTTCACCCTACAAACAGCTAAAAATGGACTGTTTCCTTTATCAGCGTAACTTTTTTGCATATATTTCATTCATAGTTCTTTCCATCATTGTCTACATCTCTCGTTACCCTAATCCCTAACCAGTCTGGCGATATGCAGAGCACTACTCTGCCGACTACAAATTCAGAAGATTCAGAAGATTCTGAAGAAGGGTCTCGACCCGAAACGTCACCCATTCCTTCTCTCCAGAGATGCTGCCTGTCCCGCTGTCACTCCAGCTTTTTGTGTCTATCTTAGATCAAGTCTACCTCCTCAGGTCAGAGGCAATTGGGAGAGGATATTCAATAGTTCAATTGTGCTTTATATGGACATTAAACATCAGCTTTACCAGTGATAACCACAAATGGTAAACAAATTTAAAAAATCACACCAAGCAAAAAACCCTAAGAATGAAAAATCATGACAAATTCTTCTTCATACCCACTGTCCAGTGCTGCCTGGTGGCCAAAGGGACTTACATAAAAGTAGAAACATGGAGAAACAAGGAACTGCGGATTCTAGTTTGCAAAAAAGAAAGACTCATAGCTATTCAGCGGGTCAGGCAGCATCTCTGGAGAACATGGTCAGTGATGTTTTGGGTCGGGACCTCTCTTCAGAAACAAATTTGTTTTTTTTTCCTCCCATCACTGAGTATGCAGACTGATTACGCTCATATTTAAAGTGTCTAGGAAGGAACCGCTGATGCTGGTTTACACCAAGGATAGACACAAAAAGCTGGAGTAACTCAGCGGGACAGGCAGCGTCTCTGGTTCGGTTTAAATCTGCATCTGAGCTCCTTCCTACACAGTAACACAGTCGGTCAGACAGCATCTCTGGAGAAAAGGAATAGGTGATGTTCCATAGAAACATAGAAAACAGGTGCAGGAGGTGGCCACACGGCCCTTCGAGCCAGCACCGCCATTCATTGTGATCATGGCTGATCGTCCCCAATCAATAACCCGTGCCTGCCTTCTCCCCATATCCCTTGACTCCACTAGCCCCTAGAGCTCTATCCAACTCTCTCTTAAATCCATCCAGTGATTTGGCCTCCACTGCCCTCAGTGGCAGGGAATTCCACAGATTCACAACTCTCTGGGTGAAAAAGCTTTTTCTCACCTCAGTCTTAAATGAGCTCCACTTTATTCTAAGACTGTGGCCCCTGGGTTTTGGGTCGAGACCCTTCTTCAGACAGAGTCAGGGGAGATGGAAACTAGGGGTATGAACAATAGACAACAGACAATAGACAATAAGTGCAGGAGTAGGCTATTCAGCCCTTCGAGCCAGCACCACCATTCAATGTGATTATGGCTGATCATTCCCAGGTACAGGAGAGATGCGAAAAAAAATGCTTTTCATTCAATATCCGTAAAGGATATTCCAAGGTGCATTTTACAGCCGGTGATCCAGCGGGCGGTGCTGAAATCCAAATGTATCAGCATTTCAAGAGGAAACTAAACATTTACGGGCCAAAGGAGATGGTGGTAAATGGAGAATGCTCTTGAAGAGCTGACTGACACTGATGTTTTCTTCAGGAAAACAACACAGAAACGGTTTTATTGGCCGTGAACTGTTGTGGAGGCTTGAGATTATTTCATCAGCAAAGATCATAATCAGTACTTAGCTGTCACTGTGTATGGATTTCTGAATGACCTTTGCAAAGGTGAGCCAGAGAGTGCATAAATAACCAGCTCGGATCTCATGCTACTCACATTTCCTTTCTTGTTCTGTCGCCATAGGAGCAGCCTCGAAGACGGTCTGTGGAGAAATCATCTTTCTTCATTTCGACACCACATACAATGCCTCGGAGATTCTTGAATTTCTCCCGACAGTGGCAGTGCCCTTCTCGATCACAGCCGGCCCTCCTGCAGCACAACACAACCCCTTGTCTCTTTGACAATAGGCTGTGTACTGTTATGGAGGGGTTATGCAGGAAGGAACTGCAGATGCTGGTTCAAACCAGAGATAGACACAAAAAGCTGGAGTAACTCAGAGTGTCAGGCAACATCTCTGGAGAAAGGGAATAGAAGACGTTTCGGGTCGAGACCCTTCTTCAGTCCTCCTCGGGTCTCGACCCGAAACGTCACCTATTCCTTTTCTCCACAGATGCTGCCTGGCCCGCTGAGTTACTCCAGCTTTTTGTGTCTATTTACAGTTATGGAGAGATAGTGTTACATAATCAGGGATGATTGCTGGCTTGAGAACCAGGAGGCTTATCCTTTTGGTCATGTCATACAATTGTATGATTTTTATTCTTTCAGGTGATACTTATTTCTCTTCTCTGTCTTTGGTTGCATTCCGTTGCTTCAATTGACCCATCAAGATAGTCAAGAGCCAAGAGTGTTTTATTGTGAAGTGCATCAAAATATTACAATTTTACTTCGGAGTCACGTGAGTGACTACGTGAAGAACCCGCCTGGCGCTGGCAAACGGCATTACGTCGACGCTGACGGCAGAAGCAGGAGCTGCACAGACAGCTCCTCGACAGCGGTAGGTTCGGAACCGGCAGGTAAGTGCTGTTGAAAAAATGTTTTAGGACTAGAAAACTCCGTGCCTGGTGGAAACCAGGATTTTAAAGGTTTTAAAAACTAAAAGTTTAAATTAAACAGATATACTCTGTTAAAATAACGGAGTTTTAAAAAGAACGTCCCGGGGAATACCCAGCGATCGGGACGAGAGATTAATTACGGGCCGGTTCCGATACTGGTACCGTTTAAAATACGGTAGAAAGGTTTAAATGCTCCACAATTTTGGCAGGATATTTTAAAAGTCAGAAAGACTGTATTTTTAAAAAAAGTTAATAAAATTCGCGATATGGAGAAAGTACTCCATAATATAAAAAGAGACTAGGGTCACAGTAGCCCAAACAGTTCCCCAAAAAAGACCCTGAGGGGCTTGAATGTACTAAAGACCAGGGTCACAGTACCCAAACAGTTCCCCAAAAAAGACCCTGAGGGGCTTGAATATACAAAATATGGCTATGTGCCAAATTGAAAAATAAAAAACTCTGACCCTGGATAGGGTGGAGGAAGTCTCTTTGGATATAATTCCAAGTGGATCAGGGCTGCAAAAAGACAGACCCTGCAAGTGGTGATGTGAATTATGAATGCACACTACAAATAAAATAAAATAAAAGTGAGGCCAGGTGTGCCTGAGATAGCAAAAGTTTTGCTATATCTAAAGGAAGTGGTGAGGCTATGGAAAAACCTAGCTACCTACATTAATTATATGGTATCTCACCAACTTCAAGAATACGATAAAACTTTATGTTTTATTTAAATATCAATGGTTAATCCATTTATAAATATCCATGTCTCAAATATATGAGATATAAGAAATACAATTTCAAAGTTTCAAAATGGTGCAAATATGTAATACTTGCAATATAAAATAAATTGCCATTAGTTGTGGAGCTTAATAGGAAGAAATATATATAATTTACCGAATCTGCATCATAGGGTTGCAGATTAATTACAAATCAGGATATATTAAACTCCTGATTATTATAGAATACCTGCCTTATGATAAATCAAAGATATTAATTACAAAAAGAACAGACCACTGATCTTTAAACTTTGGGGAAGGAAAACTATGATCCAATAAAAATTTTGATTATGGGTCAAAACAAAGACAAAGATCTTTTATCTTACGGTGAAAAAAACTATGATCCAATGAAAAATTTGATGATGGATCAAAATAAAGGCAGAAGTGGTATTATCCAAACATAGCCTTATCTTAACCTATATAATTTGGGGAAAAGAAGGCTTGATGTACGTTGAAGAGGTGCAAACATCTGGTTACAAAATAAGTCATGAAATCTCCAATTATGGGGGATTACAGGTGTATTATGATGGTTAAAACTTAATATAACTAAGGAGGATTGGTTCACCTGTATAAGGGGAAAACTGATTTCAGGTTTGCACTCAAAAGTAAATTTAAAAAAGAAGGGGAACGTACATGTATATTATAAAATTACCTTAGTGTAAAGATTCATGGTATAAACCATACAATAATATCATTATTTACACTTTCACAGTGTAAGAAAATAGAAACATCTAGAACATGGAAAACTGTTGTGATTAACAAAGTGTTAATCAATATTACAGGTGCTTGAAATTAATTAAAGTGGGTCAAGCTGTGCAAGTTAAAACTTGTCCAAACAATCAATCAGTTCAAGTTGTTAAACTGAACACTGAAGGAACAATATACTGATAAAAGATCAGCACTTGCACTAATGAGGTACATGGTATGGGTTATCTCGATTACATTTAAATTAGAAGAGATAAAGAGCAGCTGCAAATTAGTGCCTGCCATTACAAACCTGGTGGAAGGTAGGACTTGACCATTACATAAAGCATATGCTCAGGCATTAATAAAATATTTTTAAATTACTATTCTGAATTCAGAAGTAATTTAAGCACCATAAGAGTGGGGAAAATTGTTCCATGATACAAATATGTATTATTGTTGTTGACATACTTTGTTCCTCCATTAGGTTAGGGGAAAATATAAATAAAGTTCCAAAAGAAGGAATACAGAAGCTTATAGAATATGTATGCCTTGTGAAGAGGCTTATGCAAAATATCAAATGATACGTTATCATTATTAGTAATGTAAAAAAAAAAGGTTCATAAGCTGCTTCAACTATAAAATTACAACTGAAGCAAGTGTTACAGATGATGTACCGCTTCTGTGAATGTTTGGGTAAAGATAAGAATATTATCTATTCTTATAACAATAATTGTACCAGGCAAACATAAATGGTTTGTCCTAAGAATTTTCCAAAAATTCGTATTAATTGTTGAAGTATAAGGAGTTACGGATAAAAAGATCGATTGTTTTATTATGGAACTGTCCATGTCGTATCAAGATGAACAATACCACGGCTGTGGCATATGTTAACTATGGTCAAATTTGGGAGGAAAATATATTGTCATTATTTTGCATACTTACGATTAATCTGGTTGTATACAGATTAAATCACTGATTTTAAATATTTCTTGTGGGTCACAAGATAAGTCAAACAACAATTATGGGATTATCTAAGTAAACAGATGTGGTATGTTTTAAAGTTAGTCCACCTGTTTATCTCTAAGGAAGAGACAATGGTATCGGGAAGAGAACAAATTTGGGAAGAAAAAAACATATTGTCATTAATATGGATTACTTACGATTAATCTGATTGCATACAGATTAAATCACTGATCTTTCGAATATTCTTGTGGGTAATCTAAGAACAGTGAAGGTGGATGCTTTTCTCCAAATTACATGAGGCAAAGATTCTTTGTGTTCCTCATTTTTGTTTAATAGGGCAGTGTCTGATGAATATGTAGCAGGACACTGCCAGAGGCATTTTGGTGGCCCAATATGGGTCCTTTATGGTTCATTTATATTGTGTGATTTTGGAACTGCTAGTGATGATTCATAATGGCAGTAATTTATTGAAGTCAAAAAAGGGGTCTCGACCTAGGTCGTTGCCTGTCTCCCTTTGTTTCTTTGGATGCTGCTGCACCTACTGGGATCTCCAGGTTGAGAAACCCTGCAGTAATTTATTGTTGTACAAAAACCTTCATAAGTGAAAATATGAATTTGACTATCTACAGGTTGACTAGACCATCTCAACAGCTGATGGTCAAAGAAGTCTATGAATGTAAACCAATATTACGATATATCAATAAAATAATTATGTATAAAGAAGTGTTATACCTGCAATTTGCGGAAATAAGTATAAAAAATAACTATATTTTGTTATAAGAAATTGGAGGTCTGTATATACAGTAAAGTTATTTTTTCATTTAGATATATGTGAATTCCTTGTGGATTGCATTTTCTAAGTATCTAATTGATAGAGCCAATTATAGGGCTCAGAGTGTTACCGTCTTATAAACGGATAATATATTAACCAAGAAGTTATCAGATGCATTCATAATATCCCAATATGGAAAGGGACATATATGTAAAAGTTAATAAAATATATATATGTGTGTGTGTATATATATATATATATATTATATATATGTATAGATATAGATATAGATATGGGTATATGTATATATAATCTGTCCAAAATTGTAAAAAATATAAAGGCAGGAGATAAAAAATCTTGAAATGCCTTAAGAAATGGACTTTAACTCTATCTATGATTCAAAAAAACTTAAACATTGAAAATAATAATTCTGATAACTTTAGTATCAATATAAGAGTGCAAACATTGCAAATGTTACGTTATAATGGCATGTGGATACAAATTGCATTATCATATATGTTTATGAATCTACCAAACAAAGCACGCCAAGAAGACCTGAAAACAAAACCAAGGTAAACCTATAAGCACATCCTGCTGGCTTTAAGTTGTGTGTGTGTGTGTGTGTGAACATTGATGAAAATGTTGCAGTAGGTAAGAGTCTGTGGCAATGAGACTGCTTATTACACACAAAAACCACATTGGGTTCAGTAAAACTGATGGTTTATAGAGGAATGTATTTCTAGATGGTTAATAATTGGATACATTCAGTAGGAACTAGACACTGAAAGGTGGAAAATCACTCTGTTAATGAGGAAAATACATTCACAGGAATGGCACAGGATGAGCCACTCGAGCAAAGATGCAAGGCCGCAGGAGGCTGTAGATTACTGTTAAAATAAAGGAACCTGTCATGGTGTCAGATTTAGACACGCAATGTTCGGTTCGCTATAATTGTTGCTTTGTCATGCCATAAAAAATATATATCAATTGGTATTTGTGATAAATTTGCTTTTCAATAGAAAGGGCATTATTTTCATTTTTTATAATGTGAAAATTATTTATCACATAACTTGAGGCAATGTTTGGGGAAAATGTGTTATTCGCTCGTTATTGTGTTAATGAGCCGTACTGTCGTATGGAATAAATTCTACGACACGAAAAACACAGAAAGCTTTAAACTCTTCACGTAGTCACTCACGTGACTCCGAAGTAAAATAGTAAGATTAAACGAGAATAGTAATATTCCGCTTGGGGAGTCTGCATCCTTTGGGCTTGAATATTGAATTTTCTCAATTCTGTTAACCCTTGCTGTCTACTCCCCTTCCCACCTCTCCCTCAGCCCTGGGGCCCTGGCATTCCCTCTATCTCTATCTCTCCCCCACCCTAGTCGCACCAGCTTCTCATTTTCACACCACAAACAGCTTACAATGGCTTGTTCCCTTTATCACCGATACTTTTTTGCATATCTTTCACTCATTGTTCCTTATCTCTCCACATCACCGTCTATATCTCTCGTTTCCCTGATCCCTGACCAGTCTGAAGAAGGGTCTCGGCCCGAAACGTCGCCTATCTCCTTCGCTCCTTAGATGCTGCTGCACCCGCTGAGTTTCTCCAGCTTTTTGTGTACCCTCGATTCTCCAGCATCTGCAGTTCCTTCTTTAAAAGATTAAACGAGAACTTACCAGTTCGAAGTTTGATCGTTATTTTATGAGGAGTTACGATGAGGGATTACGTGCCCTCATAAAATAAATGATCATCTGGTAGTTCTAAGTCTATTATGAGCCTTACTATGTTACTTCGGCTATTTTTGTGTTCTGTGTTTTTCATGCCGCTGCTTTGAAGTATGCCGTTTGCCAGCGCCAGGCGGGTTCTTCACGTAATCCCTCATCGTAACTCCTCATAAAATAACGATCAAACTTCAAACTGGTAAGTTCTCGTTTAATCTTACTATTAAAATCTTAACTTACAGCAAGAGCACAATAGGTTTATACGCACAGTACTCAATAGTACAATAATAACAAGCATAAAATGTTCAAAAAATATTAATAGAATAGAATAGAATAGAATAGAATGCCTTTTATTGTCATTCAAACAGCTTGGTTTGAACAAAATTGCATTTTCTACACTTAACATTACAAAAAAACCGAAGACCCACACTTACACAAACATCCATCACAGTGAATCTCCAACCTCCTCACTGTGATGGAAGGCAAAAGTCTTATCTCTTCCCTTTGTTCTTCTCCCGCAGTCCAGCAGTCCAACCGCAGCATCGAGGCGACTGGGGCTCCCGATGTTAAAGTCCCTGGCGGGCGATGGTAAGTCCCGCAGCTGTTTAAGCCGCGTGGGGCGATGTTAGGCCCCACTCCGAGTCCTTTAAACCCCGCGATTCCGGCGGGAGAAGTTGTCGTTGCGGGAGCTCTGAAAAGCGGTCTCCCACCAGGAACCTGCGAGCTCCCGATGTTCCTGTCCACTGGGCCTGCGGCCGGAGCCTCCAAAGCTCCGAAGTCGGGTTGCAGCCGCGCGCCACCACAGCTCCTCCCGCTTCGAAGTCGGCCAGCTCCGCGATGGCGAGTCCGCAGGCTCCGCGACTGGAGCCCTCAGGTTAGTTCCAGCCGGAGGCCGCCACTGGCCCACGATGTTAGGCCCAACGACATCGGAGACCCGACAGGGAAAATGTCAGGTCCACGTACTGGGAACATATTAAACGGTTCCCCCCCCCCTCCCCCACCTCACGTATACACAGCTAAAAAATAATAAAAACTAGAATCAACGCATACATTTAACAAAGCAAAAAAAATTTGAAAGACAGACGGACTGAAGTCGAGCCGCTGCCGTTAGGTGCCGCCACGCCACAGAATATATATTAAATTATGAGACATAGATAGGGGTGACAGTCAGAACCTGTTCTCCCACGTTGGAAGTGTCCAACACTAGAGGGACTAGCTATAAGGTGAGAGGGGGAAAGTTCACTGGAGACGTGCGGGGCAAGTTCTTTACACAGAGAGTGGTGGAGGCCTGGAACTCGCTGTCAGGGCTGGTGGTGGAGGCAGGTACGACAGTGGCACTTAAAAGGCTTTTAAATAGGCACATAGAAATGTTGGGAATAGAGGGATATGGAACAAGTATAGACAGATGAGATCAGTATAAGTAGACATCATGTTCAACACAAACATTGTGGTCCGAAGGGCTCGCTTCTGTGCTGTGCTGTTGACCCATGTTGTTCTATTAAATTTAAAAAAAAAACATGGTTCAAAAACAAAACAAAGCCCGTAGTCCCGAGTGCAACCCGAGCGCAGTTCAGAGTTTAGTTGAAGTTCATGGTGTTCAATAGCTTGATGGTTGTTGGGAAGAAGCTGTTCCTGAACCTGGACGTTACAGTTCTTTTGGACTCCTCTCCCTGCTTCCCGAGGGCAGGAGTGAAATGAGAGCATGGCCAGGGTGGTGTGAGTCCATGGTGATGCTGGCTGCATTTCCGAGCCAGTGCCTTGTAATGGTGGGGACTGGGCAATGTTCACTACTTCTTATAATCTCCTTAGTTTCTGGGCTTTTGGATTGCTGAACCAGGCCGTGACGCAACCAGTCAATATTGTCTCTACCTTATTCCTGTAGATGTTGAAGAGAGTATTTATTGACATACTGAATCTCCTCAATCTTATAAGGAACGAGAGGCATTGATGAGTTTTCTTTATGATTGTGTCAGTGTGCTGGGTCCAGGACAGATCTTCAGAGATATGCACGCCCAGTAACTTGAAGTAGATGTCCGCCAATCGGTTAATGAAGGCAAGTTTGTGGATCAATTATTTTTTAGCTTAGTTTAGTTTAGCTTATAGTCACACGTACCATTCCATGCTAACCAGTCAGCGGGCAGACTAGACATGATTACAGTCCAGCCAGATAGATGATAAAGGGAATAACATTTAGTGCAAGATAGAGTCCAGTAAGGTCCGATTACAGATAGTCCAAGGGTCTTTGGGTATGAGATGGACAATTGCGGTTGAAAGCGTCCAAAGTTTGAGCTAGATTATGCCGAAAACTGATGTTCAAACGTCTAATAGAGTTGTGGAGCCACAGCACAGACACAGAGCCTTCAGCCCAGCACGTCCATGCTGACTATCAAATGGCCCTCTATGCGTTCTCCCCGTGACCTGCGTGAGTTTTCTCCAGTAGCTCATGTTTCCTCCCACACTACAAAGACATACAGGTTGGTCGGTTCATTGGCTTGGTATAATTGTGAATTGGCCCCAGCGTGTGTAGGATAGCGTGAGTGTGAGGGATTCGCTGGTCAGTACAGACTCGGTGGCTGAAGGGCCTGTTTCCGCGCCCTATCTCTAAGCTAAACTATGAACTAAATACTGAGAGTCCATTGTCAAAGGTCTTACTGAAGTCCATGTGTACTATATCAACAGCACACCCCCTCCTTCTTCTTATCGAGTCCACACACAATCAATATTTTAGATATCTTCAAATTCGAGATTATTTGAAAACATATACCCATGGTTACCAAACTCTGCTGCCAGATATAGTAGACGAAGGAATGAATAGAAACTCAGAGTCAAGCAGTTTAACATCATACTTGTTTAATACCCTTCTAAATATAGAAATTCCATCGCAATTAGAAGAGAATGGGAAGAGGAACTAGGCCTAAAAATGTCCATAGACAGATGGGAAAAAACATTTTATATATACACAATTGTTCGATTACTGTTAGACACATTTTAATCCAATTTAAAACTCTGCACAGACTCTACTACTCAAAGACTAAACTGAATAAGATGTTTTCAAATGTATCTCCTACTTGTGTCAAATGTCTCCTTCAAGAAGCAACTATAACACATTTCTTTGCCTCTTGCATAAAACTACATAACTTTTGGAAAGGAATTTTTGAAGTTTTCCCAAAAACATTAAAAACAAAACTGGACGGAACTGATTATTTTCGGAACATTAGAAGCCTGCCCTGAGCTATTAATATTTCCAAGGCGTTTCCTTAATTATGGACTGATAACGGCCAAATTTCTTTTGGAAAAATACATCTGCCCCTACTCTTAAAATGTGGATTACAAACATGTCTGAGACGCTACATCTCGAAGATATGAGACTTGTCTTAGCAGGAAAACCAGAGCAATTTTCGAAGACAGGGATTCCATTCATTGATTCATTACAAGGATAGTATGATGCAAGACAATTTTGAAATTAAACTGTCTTATGGACTGGGTGATGGGTGGGGAGAGATGTGAAGTAGGTATATCATCACTTTTTTTTTCTGTTTTTGTCTTTTTATTTCTTAACATTTTTCTCATTTCTTTTACTTACTCATTCTTCGACTACACTTATTTGGTAGCCTAGGGGTTCTATTCTTACACATTCACTTTCATTTTCTCGCTCTCTTGCTTTTTCTCTTTTTTTCTATTTCATTTTAGCTAAAAATTAAAATTGAAGCTGTACAATAAATGTATTATGTCATAAGCCACAGTTTATACTTTTGTACACTGCTTCTAATAAAAATTAAAAAAAAAAAATTAAAAAAACCATCACAAAGCTACAGATAAAAGCCAGCATTCAGTTTCCGCTATTTTACGTTTCATTAAAGCATAAGCTTAAGAAAAACAAACATCCATCTCAGAAATGTTCTTGCTGATGAGACCCGGCAGCATTATATTGTGTGGAGGAAGGAACTGCAGATGCCGGTTTAAATCGCAGATAAGACACAAAATGCTGGAGTAACTCAGTGGGACAGGCAGCATCACTGGAGAGACGGAATGGGTGACGTTCCGGGTCTGAAGAAGGGTCTCGACCCGAAACGCCAGCCGTTCCTTCTCTCCAGAGATGCTGCCTGTCCTGCTGAGTTACTCCAGAATTTTGTATCAATCAATAGTACATTCGCTGTTGCCTCTTTTCACTCCTCATTACCAGGCTGGATTCTGTGGACGTGATTATCCTAACATTCGCACCCAACTCTTTGTAAGTGGTGCGAACACAGATAATGCACCTTGCATGTTCTTTCCCTCTCTTTCCAGTCCATCTTAGTCCTTTCTTCTCCTTCATGCCTATGCTTCAATAGATTTCAATAGGGGAAGAACAATGGAGGATTCGGCATGGGAGACAGCTGTGAAGCAGGGGGATGGGGGAGAACAGAGGGGGATGGGGGAGAACAGAGGGGGATGGAGGAGAACAGAGGGGGATGGGGGAGAACAGAAGGGGATGGGGGAGAACAGAGGGGGATGGGGAGAACAGAGGGGGATGGGGCAGGAAGAATGGGAGACCTGGGGCGGGGAAATTTTGTAAGTTTGTCCATGCCCTGTATGTAGCGACTATTTGCATACCTTGGGTATGCAAGCAAAGAATTTCACTGTGACTTGTCACATGTGACAATAAAGTATTCTTGCATTCATTCATTCATTTATTCATTCATTCATTTATTCATTTATTCATAGATAGAGTCCATTCCCTCCCCAAACACATACATCCAGCAGAAACAAGGAACTGCAGATGCTGGTTTACAAACAAAGGACTGGAGTAACTCAGCGGGTAAGGCAGCATAACTGTGCCACTAGGCAACCGATATATTCACACAAAGGGCGGTGGGTGCATGGAACGAGATGCCAGAGGAGTAGTTGAGCTAGGTACTATAACAACATTTAAAAGACACTTGGACCGGTCCATGGATAAGAAAGGTTTAGAGAGATATGGGCCAAATGTGGGCAGGTGGGACGAGTGTAGATGGGGCATCTTGGTTGGCATAGGCATGTTGGGCTGAAGGGCCTGCATCCACACTGTATCACTATGACTCCAGGTACAATGAGCTGAGGGGCATGTTGCATTATGTGCCTTGAGCATCATGTACACCCGTGACAACTCGCAGAGTTAAATATACAGCAATGCTTACTTGAGCAAGTTCATAAGGTCACAAGTGATTTAGTTTAGTTTAGAGATACAGCACGGAAACAAGCCCTTCCGGGTCCGTGCCGACCATCTATTCCCACATATTAACACTCTCCTGCACACACCAGGGATCATTTTCACATTTTCACATTTACCAAGCCAATTTACCTACATACATTGTATTGCATTGGCCGGGAATCTATCCCAGGACTCCCGCATGGCAGGCGAGAATTATACCACTGAACCTCCGATGCAAATTCCACCAGAAACTCATGAACCTCCGCGTAAAATAATTTTCTTTTCAGATACTTTGTAAGGAACAGAGATTAAATTAGATCTGATGGTGGATTGCTGTTATTCTAAAGAGACCAACACTGATGGAATTGTCAGTTAGTCTTTTTCAGCTGCAAAGATACTGACGTTAACAAAATTCACATTTATGTAAGAAGCCAACCAAATTAGGGAGTTCAAGTTGTATAATGCATACAAATCACTTGTAATGAGACCTGGGTCTCAAATTAAGCCCAGAAGGCTTTATTGGCAATATGTGATGTGGAAATGCCTATTTTCAGCCAGTTCTAGGAAATAAGCTATTCGTTTTTAAGGTAGGGACAGAGAAACATAGAAAATAGGTGCAGGAGTAGGCATTCGGCCCTTCGAGCCAGCACCACCATTCAATATTATCATGGCTGATCATCCACAATCAGTACCCCCGTTCCTGCTTTTTCCCCATATCCCTTGATTCCGTTAGCCCTAAGAGCTAAATCTAACCCTCTCTTGAAAACATCCAGTGAATTGGCCTCCACTGCCTGTGGCAGTGTTCCACAGATTCACAACTCTCTGAGTGAAAGAGTTTTTCCTCGTCTCAGTCCTAAATGGCCTACCTCTTATTATTAAACCCAAAACGTCACCCATTCCTTCTCTTCAGAGATTCTGCCTGTCCCGCTGAGTAAGTCCAGCATTTTGTGTTTGTCTTCGGTCCAGATGCTAAGTAATGCAGAGGAAGTTGAGGTTTTGGGAGGTAAAATGGACGGAGACATGAAAAGTCTCACAGGTAGCTCACTCTCACTTCTGGAAGGTGATGGGTTCAAGCCGTGCAAAATAAGTTAAGCTGATGCACTAGTGAAAGAGGTCAACATTGCAATAGTTGCTGCCTTTCTGTGGTTTTAGTGATTATGTGGGAATTGACTCTAGTCTGAGCATCAACTCCAGCCCACACTGAAAGGATATGAAATTCCAATACAGTGTATCCTGGAGTATTGCGTGCAGTGCTGAAGGATGTGGAGGCTTTGGAGAGCCTGCAGAGGAGGTTTACTAGAATGCTGAAGAGAGACACAAAATGCTGGAGTAACTCAGCGAGACAGGCAGCATCTCTGGAGAGAAGGAATGGATGACGTTTCGGGAGGAGACCCTTCCTCACAATGCTGCCTGGATTAGAGGGTGTCAGCTATAAGTAGAAGTTGGACACACTTGGATTGTTTTCTCTGGTGTGTCAGAGGCTGATGGGAGACCTAGAATCATAGAGTGTCAGAGTCTTACAGCATGGAAACAGGCCCTTTGGCCCACCTTGCCCATACCAGCCAACATGTCCCACTACAGTAGTCCTGTTAATCCTGGTCAAATTGGAGAGGCTAGGACCCTAAAATTGAGTAAAGGCTTCAGGGCTGCTAGGCCATTAGGTCAATCTAAAAGTGCTTTCTGTAGAAATGGGACAAGCTGCAGAATGGTGCCAGTTTGTCTAAAGCCTAGATCAGAGCTGAAGGAAGAGAAAGGGAACATCTGCAGACCCTGACAATTAGGTGCAAAATGCATAGAATAAATTGGATGAATGCAAACCAGACATACACATTGTAAATAATGTTGCAAAGCTTTACTTTGCTGGATGTTGATTGGATTAAGTATTGAGCCTTATCTGTTTTTTTTTTTGCATATCAGGGCGCATGTTGCGATGTTCATTTCCTCTGAGAAACACTGTTTGAATATAATGTATAAGCCACTGTATTATTGGGTTAGGGAAATGTCTGTCATGTATGCGGTTAATCTATATCTGTTTTTGGATTGTACAGAGACCACCCCCATGTGGTTTGGCCCGTCGAGGTCCGGGGACATATAAAAGTCCGCTACCACGAGGTCCAGCGTTGATCTTCTGGGAGAGTGCTTGGGACTGCGTGACCTTCTGGAGTGTTTCTGTTTGAGCGAGGCCAAGAGGGCTTGATCAGGCAGATACGAGGATCGAACCCACAGTGGTTAGGTACAGTAGTTGGAACTGTAATTGTGTTTTGTCAAAATAAAGTTTAGATGCGCAAGTGCTTGACTCAGTGAATTTTGACTGAAACTAGACTGGGGGGAAGCTTAGAACGAGCAATTTACAGTCCCACCTGTCTGTGTTTGGCCCATATCCCTCGAAACCGGTCCTATCCATGTACCTGTCCAAATGTTTATTAAACGTGGTGAAAGTACCTGCCTCAACTATCTCCTCTGGCAGCTCGTTCCATACATCCACCACCCTTTGTGTGAAAAAAAATCTGATAAATGTATCTAAAATTAGCAGGGACATTGAGACAGGGGCATTGATAGGGTCGACAGTCGGAACTTTTTTCCCCTGGGTGGAAATGTGAAAGAATAGAGGGCGCAGCTTTCAAGTGGGTGGGCAAAGCTTATAGGAGATGTGTGGGGCAAGTATTTTACACAGAGAGCTGTGGGTGCCTGGGACGTGCCGCAGGGGTGGTGGTGGGATAATTGCATTTGGGGCTTTTAGATAGGGCCATGGAACGGCAGTAAATGGTGAGATTTGGATCATGTGCAGGCAAAGGATGTTAGTTGGACTTGGCACTAACATTGCGGACCAAAGGACCGTTCTTGTGCTATACTGTTCCATGTTGAAACAAGGAACTGCAGATGCTGGTTTACAAAAAATGGCACAAAGTGCAGGAGTAACTCAATGGACCAGGCAGCATCTCTGGAGAACATGGACAGGTGACGTTTTGGGTCGGGACCCTTCATCGGGATGGTCTTTGTTCTATCTCGGCTGAAACATGCTGTACCATCTCTGTAACGATGTCAAATTCAACATTAAAGCTTACGTCCAAAGACGTACAGGTTTGTAGGCTAATTGGCTCGGTATTAATGTTCTCCTGTGACCTGCGCGGGTTTTCTCCAGGAGCTCCGGTTTCCTCCCACACTCCAAAAACGTACAAGTTTGTAGGTTAATTGGCTTTGGTAAAATTGTAAATTGTCCCCAGTGTGTGTAGGATAGTGTTAGTGTGCAGGGATCGCTGGTCAGTGCGGACTCGGTGGGTCGAAGGATTTGTTTCCATGCTGTATCACTAAAATAAACTAAGCTAAATCACGCTGGATGATATCATCATAGGAAAAATATAAGATCTCATATTAAATCCTAAGAGGTACTATTTAAAGGATTTAATCAATATGTTTAAAATCAGAGGAATTTGATATAAAACATTCCCGAAATAAATTACAAAATGGTGTTTACTGGAGATGTACAAGCTAGGATCAGAGTTACAGGAAGATGCATCTGTGGATTCAGATACAAAGCTAGGGCAGACTCAAAATGCTGGAGTAACTCAGCTGGTGAGGCAGCATCTCTGGAGAGAAGGAATAGGCGACGTTTCTGGTCGAGACTCTTCTTCAGACTAATCTTCGAGGAATTTTTCATTGCATTTGATCTTTTTTTTCCATTTGACCTTCAGCATTCTTGACATGGAAGAATCTGATGAGAATGCACTAGAAATGCCTTTATGCACAGCTGCAGGTACTTAACCTGGGATACCTGTAGAGCAAGCTTCACTATGCAGCTGCTTAATTCTGTACCTGACCTTGAATTGCTTGATAGATCGGGCTTTGCTCTGAATGTTCACGGCCTTGCTTAAATGTGAGAGTGGGAGTACAAATTAAGGTCTTTGTATTCTCCAGCATTAACATCCTCTGCTTTACTGTGGGTGCATCGAGAAACACATTGGCTTTTCTGTTTAGTTCAGGTGTAGTTTAGAGATAGTGCGGAAACACGCCATTCGGCCTGCCGAGTCCGGGCTGACCGGTGATTCCCGCACATTCCTACACACATAAGGGACAATTTACACTTACACCGAGCCAATTAACCTACAAACTTGTACGTCTTTGGAGTGTGGGAGGAAGTCAAAGATCTCTGAGAAAACCCACGCAGGTCACGGGGAGAACGTACTAACTCCGCACAGACAGCACCGGATGTCGGGATCAAACCCAGTTCTCTGGAGCTGTAAGGCAGCAACTCAACCTCTACACTACCATGCCACCCTTAAATTTCATACTTAAAAACAGGAATAGCATTTCAAGAATGTATTTTATGTATACAACTTATACATAAATTGTACAAGGCAGTTAAAAGAGGGGCGGCACTGTGGAGCAGTGGTAGAGTTGCTGCCTTACAGCATTTAAAGCCCAGTTCGATCCTGACTATGGGCGCTGTCTGTATGGAGTTTATACGTTCTCCCCATGACCTGCATGGGTTTTCTCTGAGAACTTTGGTTTCCTCCAACACTCCAAAGACGTACAGGTTTGTAGGTTAATTGGCTTGGTATAAATGTAAACATTTGTCCCTAGTGTAGGATAGTGTTGGTGTGCAGGGATCTCTGGTCGGTGCGGACTCGATGGGCCAAAGGGCCTGTTTCCGTGCTGTGTCTCTAAACTAAACTAAAGATAAAAGTGAACAACAAGGCAATGGTGCAAAATGTGAGGTTATCCACTTTGGTGGCAAAAACATGAGGGTAGACTATTATCTGAATGGTGGCAGATTAGGAAAAGGGGAGATGCAACGAGACCTGGGTGTCATGGTACACCAGTCATTGAAAGTAGGCATGCAGGTGCAGCAGGCTGTGAAGAAAGCAAATGGTATGTTGGCATTCATAGCGAAAGGATTTGAGTACAGGAGCAGGGAGGTTCGACTGCAGTTGTACAGGGTTTTGGTGAGACCACACCTGGAGTATTGCGTACAGTTTTCGGTCTCCAAATCTGGGGAAAGACATTCTTGCCATAGAGGGGTTTCAGAGAAAGTTCACCAGACTGATTCCTGGGATGTCGGGACTTTCATATGAAGAAAGACTGGATAGACTCGGCTTGTACTCACTGGAATTTAGAAGACTGAGGGGGGATCTTATAGAAACTTACAAAATTCTTAAGGGGTTGGACAAGCTAGATGCAGGAAGATTGTTCCCGATGTTGGGGGAGTCCAGAACAAGGGGTCACAGTCTAAGGATAAGGGGGAATTCCTTTAGGACCGAGGTGAGGAAAACATTCTTTATACAGAGAGTGGTGAGTCTCTGGAATTCTCTGCCACAGAAGGTCGTTGAGGCCAGTTCATTGGCTATATTCAAGAAGGAGTTGGATGTGGCTCTAGTGGCTAAAGGGATCAGGGGTATGGAGAGAAGGCAGGTACGGGATACTGAGTTGGATGATCAGCCATGATCATATTGAATGGCAGTGCAGGCTCGAAGGGCCAAATGGCCTACTCCTGCACCTATTTTTCTATGTTTCTATGTTTCTAAAACACAATTAGAAAATAACATGATAGTGCAAGAGATGGTTCGTAGTGTTCTGTTGCTGAGGTGGGATTAGGGTTGTGCAGGTCGATTTAAGAACCTGTGGTTATAGAAAAGTAATTGTTCCTGAAGCTGGTGGTGTAGGAATTCAGGCTTCCGTACCTCCTGTCCGATTGTAGAAGTGAGAAGAGGTTGTGGGGATCCTTGATAATCAATGTCGCCTTCTCAAGGCAGTGCCTCATCGAGTCATACAGCACAGTAATAGGCCCTTTGGTTCAATTTGTGCATGCCAACTAAGGTGCCCCATCAAAGCTAATCCAATGTGATGAGTTGGTCCCATGTCCCTCTAAATCTTTCCTATTAATGTACCTGTCTTTGTGTCTTTTAAATGTTGTCATAGTAACTGCCTCAACTACCTCCTCTGGCTGCTCGTTCCATATTCCCCTAATGCCCCTGTCCCACTTAGGAAACCTGAACGTAAACCTCTGGAGACTTTGCGCCCCACCCAAGGTTTCCGTGCAGTTCCCGGAGGTTTTTGTCCTCCGGCAACCACCTTCAACTAACATCGCAACCGGCTTCAACTAAAACATTACCGATTTTTAAAACGGAAACCATTTTCGACTGAGCCCCCCTTAAGGAGACGGACAAAAACCTCCGGGAACCTCTGGGAACCGCACGGAAAGTCTCCAGAGGTTTCCGTTCAGGTTTCCTAAGTGGGACAGGGGCATAAGTCAAACGTTGCCCCTTAGGTTCTTATTAAATCTTACCCCTCTCACGTGCCTTCCCTATCTGAAGAAGGATATTATGTTCACAATTTCATGTAGATGCTATTGATGGTGGTGAGGGCTGTACACATGATGGACTAGGTTGAGCCCATCACTCACTACAGCTTCTTGTGTACAGCGAGATTTGGGTTATGCCTTCTTCTCGAGCAAGTGGTACAGAAACCAGGCATCCCACAACATAAGGTTCAGGAACGGCAACTTTCCTACAACCATCAGGTTATGGCGACTCTGTGTTCTATCACTCACCCGTATGTTGATTCATCACCACCCATTATTCAGCAAACCACGGTGAAATAATTGAGGAAGGAAGGGAATAGATCGGGTAGACACACAGAGTCTCTTGCCCAGAGTAGGGAAATCGAGAGCCAGAGGACATGGGATTAAGGGGAGGTTAAGATTTAATAGGAACCTGAGGGGTATCTGTTTTACATAGAGGGTGGTGGGTGTATGGAACGGGTTACCGGAGGAGGTAGTTGAGGCAAGTAGTATTGTTACATTTGAGAAACATTTGGACAGGTACATGGATAGGACAGGTTAAGATGGATATGGAACAAATGCAGGGATGTGGGACTGGTGTAGATGGAACATGTTAGTTGGTGTGGGCAAGTTGGGCCGAAGGTGCTGCGTCCACACTGCATGTCTCCATGAATTTGTAAATGGCAATGGATTTGTACTTAGCCACACAATCATGGGTGTAAAGACAGTGGAGCGGGGTGGGGGGGGGTTAACATATTATCTTGTTGTGTGCAAAATGTCAGTGTCTGTGTCTTCAACAACAGTGACTACCCATAAACAGTGTAAGTAAGTAAGTAAGTAAGTTTATTGGCCAAGTATTCACATACAAGGAATTTGCCTTGGTGCTCTGCCCACAAGTAACAACATGACATACAGTGACAGTTACGAATGACTCAGAAAACACTAAACATGAATAATAATAAAACATTAATGATAAAACACCATTGATCAAGCATTTGAACCAACAAAATACCAGATCTACCCATAAAAGAACTGCAGATGCTGGTTTAAATCAAAGGTAGACACAAAATGTTGGAGTAACTCAGTGGGACAGGCAGCATCTCTGGAGAGAAGGAATGGCTGATGTTTCAGGTCGAGACCCTTCTTCAGACTTTAGAAGGGTCTCGACCAGAAATGTCACCCATTCCCTCTCTTCAGGGATGCTGCCTGACCTGCATAATTAGCTGTAAGGCACTTCACAATAATATTAGTGTGAAGGGCATCATATAAATGCAATCATGATATTGAATGAGAAGATTAAAATTCATCCAGCAAAAACCATGCAGATTGTTACAGAACCATTGAATTCGATAACATAACTATTTGGTCCTTTATATTTGCACTAGCTCACTGATGATGCTATCAATGTCCCCCCATTTTTCATAAGATAATAATGCATTTAAGAAGCAGTTTAGTTTAATTTGTTGTCAAGTGTACTGAGGTACAGGGAGATGCTTTTGTTGCGTGCTAATCAGTCAGCGGAAAGACAAGACATGATTGCAATTGAGTCATCCACAGTGTACGGATAGCGATTTAAAAGAATGGAGTGATTGCAGACCCACTTCTGTGACCAGCACATAAAGAGTTCCCTTGCTTGGGCATCAGATTATTTCAATCACCAGATGTTAGTGCCATTTAAGAGGCATTTGGATAGTTTAGTTTAGTTTAGTTTAGATACAGCACGGAAAAAGACCCTTCAGCCCACTGGGTCCATGCCGACCAGCGATCCCTGCACACTAACACTAGCCTACACACACTGTGGACAATTTACAATTATACCAAGCCACTTAGCCGACAAACCTGTACATCTTTGGAGTGCGGGAAGAAACCGGCGATCCCGGAGAAAGCCCAGCGGACGAAACCGGCGATCCCGGAGAAAGCCCTGCAGGTCGCGGGGAGAAGGAACAAACTCTGGAGGAACAAGCACCCGTAGTCAGGATCAAACCCGGGTCTCTGGCTCTGTAAGGCAGCAACTCTACCGCTGCACCACTGTTGTATATGGACATGTAGGGATTGGAGGGATATGGGTTATGTGCAGGTAAATAAGTGAGGGAATTGACATCATGTTCGGCACACACATTGTGGGCTGTGGGGCCTTTTCTTGTGCTGTACTGATCTAGGTTTTGGCTACATGGCAATTATGGGAAAATGAGATTAGCATGGGTACTTGATGGTTGACAAGGAGACGGTTGGCTAAAGTTCTCTCCCTGTGCAGTCTAATTCTGTGCCCTGACTCTAATACATCATTCACACTTTGTAAAATGCTAATAGCAATAAAATTAAGTTGTGCAACAAAAAAAAAATAGTAAGTAGAAATGAATTATTTGCATTGAATTCTCCAAAAAACATTTGCTGGACATATGTTTGCAAATCCCCTTAATATGGAACGTATATGTTTAGTTTGGAGCTACAGTGCAGATACAGGTCCTTCGGCCCACCGAGTCCGTGCCAACCAGCGATCCCCGCACACTAACACTATCCTACACACACTAGGGACAATGTACATTTATACCAAACCAATTAACCTTCAAACCTGTACGTCTTTGGTGTGTTGGGAGGAAACCAAAGATCCACGCAGGTCACGGGGAGAAGGTACAACCTCCGTACAGCCAAGCACCCATGGTCAGGATCGAACTCGGGTCTACCGCTGCACCACTGTGCCCCACATGCTGAGGGAGACTATTTCAAGGTGTGGGGAATGTGTACGAGCAAAGAATAGATGCAGTGGAAGCACAAGGGACTTTTTGGATATGTTGGGACATGTCGGCAAGTTGGGCCAAAGACCTTGTTTCCACATTGTATCACTCTATGACTGACTAACTGCTAGGGGGTTTGGAGAGAGGTAGGATGAAAGGGAGATGAGAGACTTGGGGATGGGGAGATGAGTGAATGAAGGAGGGGAAAGGAGGAGGGTGGCTAGACGTGGGAGATAGTGGGAGAAACGGGAGTGCGCTGGAATGAATCGTTGGGGCAACAGGAAAGAGAGAGGGGGAGGAGAGTATTACTTGAAATTAGAGAATCCAATATCCGTTCTGTGTGTCGGCAGGAACTGCAGGTGCTGGTTTTCACCGAAGTTAGACACAAAATGCCGGAGTAACTCAGCAGGTCAGGCAGCTTCTCTGGAGAAAAGGAATAGGTGACGTTTCGGGTACAGAGTTTGAAGAAGGGTTCCGACCCGAAACGTCACGTATTCCTTTACTGCAGAGATGCTGCCTGACCGCGCAGAGTTACTCCGGCATCTTGTGCCGATCTTCAATATTCATACTGTTGGGTTGTAAACTACCCAATATGAGGTGGTGTTCCTCCAGTGTATGTGTGGCATCATTCTGGCAATGGAGGAGACCAAGATAGAAAGGTCAGTATGGGAA
Source organism: Okamejei kenojei (assembly GCA_035221665.1). Taxonomy (NCBI): domain Eukaryota; kingdom Metazoa; phylum Chordata; class Chondrichthyes; order Rajiformes; family Rajidae; genus Okamejei; species Okamejei kenojei. Next base: position 8,004,680 of record CM069164.1, read on the forward strand.
TGGGAAGGGAGATTAAGATGGATGTCAGCCAGGAGATCCACCAGGCCTTGGTGGACAGAGCACAAGTGTCCTAGTCTACAGTTGGAAATATATCACAATAGCATCCATGTGCAAACAGCTGTGCTGTAATATATTCTATGATCATATGTGTGCATCTAACAGATATCTGAAGCCTTCTGCTCAAATATACACTGGCCAAGAGGAAGTATTGATCAGCAGTTACTATCAGGAGCTCCGGCTGAGTTTCCACATCTACCTCATTCACCTTCACATTTCCAATCCAACTATCACCAACTTGGCAAGTCCACCTAGGTCTACATGATCTCCCGGTTGCCAAACACTTTAACTCCCCTTCCCATTCCCACACTGACCTTTCTGTCCTGGGCCTCCTCCATTATCAGAGTGAGGACAAATGCAAATTGGAGCAACAGCACTTTATATATTACTTGTGCAGCTTACAGCCCAGCGATGCGAATATTGATTTCTATAGTTTCAAGTAACCCTTGCATCCTCTCTCTCTCTCTGTCCCACCCTAGTCAGCCTACTAGTTTCATTGTTGTCCTGCCTATTTTCACTGTTTGTATCGTTCACTGGCGATCATTTCGCCGAACACCTCTGCTCGGTCCGCATTAACCAACCTGACCTCCCGGTGGCTCAGCACTTCAACTCCCCCTCCCATTCCATATCCGACCTCTCTGTCCTGGGCCTCCTCCACGGCCAGACTGAGCAACACCGGAAATTGGCGGAACAGCACCTCATATTCCGCTTGGGGAGTCTGCATCCTGGTGGCATGAACATTGAATTCTCTCAATTCTGTTAACCCTTGCTGTCTCCTCCCCTTCCTACCTCTCCCTCAGCCCTCGGGCTCCTCCTCCTTCTTTTTCCTTTCTTCTCCCCGCATCCCCCCACCCCCCATCAGTCTGAAGAAGGGTTTCGGCCCGAAACGTTGCCTATTTCCTTCGCTCCATAGATGCTGCTGCACCCGCTGAGTTTCTCCAGCATTTTTGTATACCTTTGATTTTCCAGCATCTGCAGTTCCTTCTTAAACAATTCACTGTTTGTATACTGATTATCACCTTTTCCACAGCCAACAATGGACTATTGTGGGCACCACCTTTCCTTGATCAACGGTGCTGACTTTGATTTGTTCTTTACACACATTTCATTCATTTATTCTTTGTACCTTTTCATACCTCGAGCTTCCCTCTCCCCTGACTCTAAGTCTGAAGAAGGGTCTCGACCTGCAACGTCACCTATTCCTTTTCTCCAGAGATGCTGCCTGACCCGTTGAGTTACTCCAGCATTTTGTGTTCTATTTTGAATTCCATTCAGATAGCTAATGATGCATCTATTATTTCTGAAAGGAGGCAGGCTGCTCTTTAAACTGTAACCTATGCAATTTATTAAACTCTTATTGTTCTCTAATTGTAAATAAATTGAGGCAAACTCCAGTTGGTCTGAGGACTGCAGAAGGGAATCTTCAATGCATTAAAGGAAAAGCGGAATATAAAGATTAGATTAGATTAGATTTAGATTAGATTATCCTTTATTGTCATTCAGACCGTTCGGTCTGAACGAAATTTCGTTACCTTTCAGTCATAACATATAATAAAAAAACAAAACACACAAATCAAAGCTGCATTAGACCTAAAAAAATGCACTATTGGGAATATAACGTACTGGAATGCAAAGATGTGCTGATAGTTATAATTTTGTAACACCAATCCTATTAGCCGTACAATGGTTACATTGGCACAGAATCGTTTTTAATGAACTATCATTGGAGCATCAGCAGGTAACTAAACTAATCCTCAACTATCTTAATGAAGGTCTAAATTCCAATGCAGATTGAAAACCAGTTTCTGCATAACTAAATTCATTGGTGTTTCTGCGATGATGGAATTTGGATTTCTGGATTTCAGTGTTTCAAGGTCAGTTTATTGTCACATGTGCCAATAAGCAGCTCAGCGCAAAAGGAGCACCCAATAGATCCAAGGATCCATAAAGAAGGCTCTCGACCCTAAAACGTCACCCATTCCTTCTCTCCAGAGATGCTGCGACGATTTCAGTATAGGGGAAAAGAGGTCTTCCTGCAGCTGTATTGGGCTCTGGTAAGACCACATCTGGAGTATTGTGTACAGTTTTGGTCTCCTAATTTGAGGAAGGACATCTTTGTGATTGAGGCAGTGCAGCGTAGGTTCACGAGATTGATCCCTGGGATGGCGGGACTGTCATATGAGGAAAGATTGAATAGACTAGGCTTGTATTCACTGGAGTTTAGAAGGATGAGGGGGATCTTATAGAAACATATAAAATTATAAAAGGACTGGACAAGCTAGATGCAGGAGAAATGTTCCCAATGTTGGGTGAGTCCAGAACCAGGAGCCATAGGCTTAGAATAAAGGGGAGGCCATTTAAGACTGAGATGAGAAAAATGTTTTCACCCAGAGAGTTGTGAATTTATGGAATTTCCAGCCACAGAGGGCAGTGGAGGCCAAATCACTGGATGGATTTAAGAGAGAGTTAGATAGAGGTCTAGGGGCTAGTGGAGTCAAGGGATATGGGGAGAAGGCAGGCACGGATTATTGATTGGGGATGATCAGCCATGATCACAATGAATGGTGGTGCTAGCTCGAAGGGCCGAAGGGCCGAATGGCCGAATGGCCTCCTCCTGCACCTATTTTCTATGTTTCTATGTTTCTATCTATAACTGTCCCGCTGAGTTACTCTAGCATTTTGTGTTGATCTAAGGATTCATAAACCTGTCTTCGTCAATGGGTTGTCCGTGGAGAGAGTCAACACCTTCAAGTTCCTGGGCGTGTATATCTCTGAAGATCTGTCCTGGACCCAGCACATTGATCTGATCATAAATTAAGCCCATCACCAGCCCTATATTCTTCGATCATTGAGGCGATTTGGTTTGTCGCTGAATACTCTCTTAAACTTGTACAGGTGTACGGTAGGTTGCATCGTGGCCTGGTTCAGCAGTTCGAACGCCCAGGAGATGACAAGAAGTGGTGTACACTGCCTGGTCCATCACGGGTACTGACCTCCCCAACATCTGTAGGAGTCGCTCCCTCAAAGAGGCAGCCAGCATCATCAAGGACCCACACCACCCTGGCCGCACTCCCATTTCAATCCTTCCATCGGGAAGAAAGTACAGGAGCAGGAAAACCATGTTCACCAGGTTCAACTATAGCTTCTACTCAACAACTATCTTGAACACTTCAGAACACTAACCAATGTTCCATGGACTACCTTGTGTTGCACTAAGAACTTGAGGGGCCTGTCCCACTTACGCGACTTTTTCGGTGACTGCCGCCACCCGTCATAGGTCGGCGAAAATTTTCAACATGTTGAAAATTCAGAGACACTACGACTCTTTGCATGACTCGGAGACTACCCGCGACCATACAGGCGACATGTCGCGGGGTGAAGCCTGTATGGTTGTGAGTAGTCGCCCAAAGAGTCGTACCTTGTTCTGGTCGCCGCTGGATTTTCAACATGTTGAACATTTTTCGGCGACCTGTAACGACCTATGATGGGAGCCGGCAGTCGCCGAAAAAGTCACGTAAGTGGGACAGGCCCTTGAGGATTTTTATTTGCAATTGGTATTGTGGCTAATAACTTATTTATTTTGTTTGTTTGGTATATATTATCTGTGGATTGAGTTTATCGGCCTGCTATGCTGCACCAAGTGAGAATCTTTGTTCCGTTGTCAGTACATTTGACACTTAAATACTCTTGATCCTTCTTTGAAATGAAAGACATGGTAGTTCCCTGAAGGTCGACCTTAAAATTTGCAGCCACGTTTTAAAGTCCTCTCCCCATAACCTCACTATCCTCTGAGTCACGTTTTCCATTTCTTTCCACCATTTTCAGTAGCTGAGCTTTCAACAACACAGGAAGACGAGATTTCCTTCAATAAAACTGTTCCACCACGTCCTCCTCTTCAGTCATACTCCTCAAAGATCACATCGAGGACCAAATTACTGGTCAGTCTTAAGGGCCTGTCCCACTTGGCGATTGACCGACGTATCAGGTCACCGAAAAGGTCACGGCGTGACGCGGCGTGATAGACGATAGACAATAGACAATAGGTGCAGGAGTAGGCCATTCGGCCCTTCCAGCCAGCACCGCCATTCAATGTGATCACGGCTGATCATCCCCAATCAGTACCCCGTTCCTGCCTTCTCCCCATATCCCTTGACTCCGCTATTTTTAAGAGCCCTATCCAGCTCTCTCCTGAAAGCATCCAGAGAACCTGCCTCCACCGTCCTCTGAGGCAGGAAATTCCACAGACTCACCACTCTCTGTGAGAAAAAGTGTTTACTCCTTATTCTTAAACTGTGGCCCCTGGTTCTGGACTCCCCCAACATCGGGAACATGTTTCCTGCCTCTAGCATGTCCAAGTCCTTAACAATCTTATATGTTTCAATGAGATCTACTCTCATCCTTCTAAACTCCAGAGTGTACAAGTCCAGCTGCTCCATTCTCTCAGCATATGACAGTCCCGCCATCCCGGGAATTAACCTTGTAAACCTACGCTGCACTCCCTCAATAGCAAGAATGTCCTTCCTCAAATTAGGTGATGACGTATTGACGGGTGGTGTCTCCTCAAGTGTCGCAACATTTTTTTTTGTCGCTGCTGGATTTTGAAATGTTCAAAATCTTTCGGCGACCTTGATACGTCAGTCAATGACGCCGGCAGTCGCCGAAAAAAATCGGCAAGTGGGACAGGCCCTTAAGTTCTTCAGTTCACTGTTCTCATGTCCTCAGTTCACTGAGTGTAGGAAGGATCTGCAGATGTGGGTTGATACCAGGTCGTTGAGGCCAGTTCATTGGCCATATTTAAGAGGGAGTTAGATGTGGCCCTTGTGGCTAAAGGGATCAGGGGGTATGGAGAGAAGGCAGGTACAGGATACTGAGATGGATGATCAGCCATGATCATATTGAATGGCGGTGCAGGCTCCAAGGGCCGAATGGCCTACTCCTGCACCTATTTTTCTATGTTTCTATGATACCAAAGGTAGACACAACGTGCTGGAGTGACTCAGCCGGACCGGCAGCGTCTCTGGAGATAAAGGATGGCTGACGTTTTGGATCGGAACCCTTCTTCAGAGGGGATCTGACCCGAAACGTCACCCATCCTTTTTCTCCAGAGATAATGCCTAACCCGCTGAGTTACTCCAGCACTTTGTGTCTATCCTTAGCTCACTGTTCATCTTCCCTCACATCTTCAGACATTTTTCTTCATTAATTTATTTAAGAGAATATGTTGTCATTGTGATTACAGTAGTCGATGAGGATGAAATGAGACACGATTTTACTTGTTAACAAAAGCGTTTAGCTATAGAATGTTCAGAGGAGCGCGACTCTTGGGGTAGTTATCCGTTTCAATGAGCTCACTCAAGCAGGATTTCCATCTACTCTTCAATGTGCCTTTAAGATATTGAACCACCTTTAGGTTGGATAATTACATCACCTATCCATGTTCTCCAGAGATGCTGTCTGACTCGCTGAGTTACTCCAGCACTCTGTGTCTCTTTTTAAATCTCCTGTTGGTTATATCCTTCAGCCAGAGGAAGGAATATAAGTGGAAGGGGTTGGGGTGCAAGGGGAATGGGAGAAATGGGGGCACATCCAGGTGGAACACTGCGCCCCTACATCTCTTCCAGCTTCCTCCACTCTACTACGATCAGTCTGAAGAATGCTCTGACCCAAAACGTACCCATCCATGTTTACCACAGATGTTGTCTGATCCACTGAGTTACTCCAGCACTTGGTGTTTTCTTGTAAACCAACATCTGTAGTTCAAGAACTCAAGAAATTTAGTTCCAATCTGTTGTAAATCCAAAAGGTGTAGTGTTTTGTGCACTAAAATTCCAGACAAAATCTCATCTCAATGCTGCAAGGGCGGACTACTTTTACTACGTAAGAATATAGGAATTCCTTATTACGAGAACACTTCAAGTCCATTTCAAGTCCCAAACTGCCTATTTCTTAATGTCACATCCAACAAAAAGTTTATTGCTGCGTCAGGAAGAGTGGCAACTTGAGCTCAGTTAGTATGCATTTGGCTTCAGTCACAATGTTGGGTAGGAAGGAACTGCAAATGCTGGCTTAAACTGAAGATAGACACCAATGCCTCTCCTCCCCCTTCCCAGTTCGCCGACCAGTCTTACCGTCTCCGACTACATTCTATCTCTGTACCGCCCACTCCCCTGACATCAGTCTGAAGAAGGGTCTCGACCCGAAACGTCACCCATTCCTTCTCTCCAGAGATGCTGCCTGTCCCGTTGAGTTACTCCAGCAATTTGTGTCTATCTTTGATTTAAACCAGCATCTGCAGTTCTTTCCTGCACACAAATATTGGGTGTTGTGTGTTATTTGTATTTATGACTCTTTGACAATTTATGACTCTTTGAATACTCTACGACTCACTGACTCTAACTTCCTTGTGCCAACAAGCTGATATCTGACCTAAATAAATGAACAACAGCGATGTGGGAGTTCACCGGTATCACAAAGGAATATATCTGATCGTATAATCAAATTCCATGCATGGAAATTGTGTTGGCAATCTTTCAACCCAAACACGAGAGTTTTACAAATGCCGCAAGCCGAGCATTATCAAAAGTAAAATGACGGCAATGATGTAAATATGAATATAAAACAAACAAACAGCTAAAAATGCCTGTTTAGGAAAGAACTGCACATGCTGGAGCAATCAAAGGAAGACAAAGGTTATCCATTGATGCTGCCTCATCTGCTGGGTGTCTTTAGCTAACAATGTCCTGTTTCCTTAATCATCATTTCTTTTGTTGTATATCTTTCATTCATTTGTTCTATATCTATCTACATCATCGTCACTCACTCGTTTTCCTTTCCCCTGACTCTAGTCTGAAGAAGGGTCTTGACCCGAAATGTCACCTATTTTTTCTCTCCAGAGATGCTGCCTGTCCTGCTGAGTTACTCCAGCATTTTGTGTCTGTCTTCAATATGAAACGTAATTCTTTCAGATTTATATCTGTCGAAACTTTCTTCAATCTCTAAAGAAAAATACCAGCATTGCACAGAACTATGCTGCTGCACACCATTTTAATGCAGATATTTTAATGTAGTTATTACATTTATGTAGCTATTTTAAAGTAGTTATACTCTGGAGAAAGCAATGGGTTTCAACATAATTGGGTGTTGTTTTGCTCCAATCTTTCTGATGGTACCTGCAGCTTTACCAAATGATAATCATTATTTGCTATCATCATTCCTTGCGTTGAGTACTACTTGAAGGTTGCAACAAATCAATTGCTCGGTAATATGATTTATCTGAAAAAGAGATCAAATTAGGTTATTTAGTAAAGATGCAAGGTATTGCAGATGGTACACAAAAAGCTGGAGAAACTCAGCGGGTGCAGCAGCATCTAAGTAGCGAAGGAGATAGGCGACGTTTCGGGCCGAGACCCTTCTTCAGACTCAAGGTATTGCAGATGCCGTTTTACAGATAAAGACACTGAATGCTGGAGTAACTCAGTGGGTCAGACATCATCTTCTTCACACTGATTGTAATAGAGGGGAGAGAGCTGGAAGAGAGATGGGCACAGTGCTCCATCTCTGGATGTGCTCCGATTTCTTACATTCCCTTCCACCCGACCCTCTTCCCCCTACAGTATATTCCTTCCTCTGGCAGAGGGATTTAACCAACAGGAAATTTTAAAAAGGCACAAAGTGCTGGAGTAACTCAGCGGGTCATACAGCATCTGTGGAGAACATGGATACGTGACGGTTCGGGTCGGGACCCTACTTCAAGACACAGGGACCTGCAGATGCTGTTTTATATATATATATATTAAAAAAAACAAAAAAACTTTCAATAATCTCAGAATACATTTATTCTGGGTTGTTAGGACTAACATCTTGTCTTTGTGTTTTCAATCATACTTGGTGCAACATCTCTAAACAGGAAAGGGGAAGCTTAGTTAAAAGTTCATAAGTTCTAGGTGCAGAATTAGGCCATTCAGCCCATCAAGTCTACTCCGCCATTCAGTCATGGCTGATTTATCTTTCTTCTCAACTCAATTCTCCTAGCTTCTCCTCATAACCGCTAACAACCTTACTAATCAAGAACCTATGATTCTCTGCCCTAAAAATACCCATTGACTTGACCTCCACAGCGCTCTGTGACAGATTCATCACTCACTGACTGAAGAAATTTCTTAAATTGGACCAAAATGCAGGAGAAACTCAGCGGGTGAGGCAGCATCTATGGAACAAAGGCATTTCACAAAAGTCATTAGATCGGGTACATGCAGAGTCTCTTGCTCAGAGTAGGTGAATCAAGGACCAGAGGACATAGGTTTAAGATGAAGGCGAAAAGATTTAATAGGAATCTGAGGGGTAACTTTTTCACACAAACGTGGTGGGTGGATGGAACGAGCTGCCAGAGGAGATTGTTGAGGCTGGGACTACCCCAATGTTGAAGAAACAGTTGGGCAGGTACATGGATAGGACAGATTTGGAGGGATATGGACCAAAAACGCAGGCAGGTTGGACTATTGTATCTGGGGCATGTTGATCAGTGTGGGGAAGTTGGGCCGAAGGGTCTGTTTCCACACTGTATCACTCTATGACTCTATTGGAAAAAGAATTGCTTTATGGAAGAAGGCGACTGAAGACTTACTCTTTAAATGTGATATATTAGTCAGGTCACATAAGTGATTATACTGTACAGCAGGGGGTGATTTTGCATTTTGGATGCTTGTGGCTGCCAGATGGACTTGCTTCTGATATAATAGATTGTTTTAAAGTCATTGTACCTAAGTGCATGGAATGGTCCTCAGTTATGGGGAAATCGGGAGAGGCTGGGTCTGTTTTCCAGGGAGCAGAGGTGGTTAAGAAGCGGACATGATTGAGGTATGCACGGCTATGAAGGGTTGACTGCAGGAAACCTTTCCCCACATGAGCGTAAACTAGAGGACATAGATTTAGAGGAAGGAATAAGTTCTAGGTGCAGAATTAGGCCATTCAGCCCATCAAGTCTACTCCGCCATTCAGTCATGGCTGATTTATCTTCCTTCTCAACTCAATTCTCCTAGCTTCTCCTCATAACCGCTAACAACCTTAGAACAAGGGGTTCAGACAGAGACAATTTTTAACGAGAGAATGGTGAGTCCCTGGAAAGCTCGGCCACAGAGAGTGGAAGCAACAGAGTCGCTGACAGAATTTAAGAATGTGTCCAAATGAGCTGGAAACCAGGATTTATATGGGTGGATCTCCTCTAGTTGTTGTGAATGCATCGGGCAGCTTGACATGTTTCCATGACTGTCTGTAGGGAGGGAGATGTGTACAACATTTGACTGAGATTTATTGCTACTGACCCAAAACAAAATATTCTCTCTTGCTCACCTGGATGGTTCTTTCTTGTTTCTTTGTCTGCAAACAGACATAAACACAATAAAGGACAACACAAGGTGCCGGAGGAAGCTCATAGCGGCGGCGCAGCTGGTAGAGCTGCTGCCTCACAGAGCCAAGGACCCAGGTTCAATACTGACCACGGGTGCTGTCTGTGTGGAGCTTGCACGTTCACCCTGTGAACAGGTGGGTTTCCTCTGGGTTCCCCGGTCTCCTCCCACATCTCAAAGACGAGCGAGTTTGTAGGTTAATTGTCTCCTGTACAAAGCCCCCTGGACTGGATGAGAACGTGGGATAACATAGAATTAGTGTGAATGGGTGATTGATGGCCAGCGTGGGCTTGGTGGGCCGAAGGGCCTGTTCCCATGCAGTATCTCTAAACTAAACTAAACTAAACTCCACAGTTCAGGAAGCTTGGAGGGAATGGACAGGCGACCATGCTGGGGATGCGGAGCAGGCAGAACCTCTGGAGCGGAAATTAGAGTTAAAGTGTCAGGTTGAAGATCTTTCATTAGAACTGAAAATGTGAATAAAATTTGGGTTTTAAATTTAAAATGGGTGAAGAGAAGTGAGAGAGTGTCTATGACCAGATAAGGACTAACAGATTCTGATGAGTGGGTGAAGAATGCATGTTATCCATAGCTGATGTGTATGGAAGAGACATTTGCCAAATTGGCAGCACATTGGCGCAATGGTAGAGTTGCTGCCTTACAGCTCCAGATACCCGTGTTTGATCCTGACTGTGGGAGCTGTCTGTACGGAGTTTGGACGTTCTCCCCGTGACCTGCGTGTTTTTTCTCCAAGATCTTTGGTTTCCTCCCACACTCCAAAGATGTACAGGTTTACAGGCTAACTGCCTTGGTAAAATTGTTAACTGTCCATAGTGTGTGTCGGATAGTGCTATTGTATGGGGATCGCTGGTCAGTGCAGAATCGGTGGGGCCGAGCGGCCAGTTTCCACGCTAAAATAAACTAAAGACGTTTAACTATAAGGACATGAAATGAGGGCATAGAATGAAAACAACCACCAATCCTACAACTCTAAAATGCAGAGCTTCTTCAAAATCCCCGACCTCTACCTCCGCTACATCGACGACTGCATTGGTGCTACCTCCTGCACCCACACACAACTCACTGGCTTCATCCATTTCACCACTAACTTCCATCCGGCACTCAAATACACATGAACCATTTCCGACACTTCCCTACCATTTCTTGACCTCACTATCTCCATCTCAGGTGATAGACATCTGACCGACATCCACTATAAACCCACTTATTCCCAGGTCTATCTAGACCACGGGTGCTGTCTGTGTGGAGCTTGCACGTTCACCCTGTGAACATGTGGGTTTCCTCTGGGTTCCCCGGTCTCCTCCCACCCCGCTTCCTGTAAGGACTCCATCCCCTACTCCCAACTCCTCCATCTACACCGCATCTGCTCCCAGGATGAGGTGTTCCACACCAGGGCATCGGAAATGTCCTAATTCTTCAGGGAACGGGGGTTTCCCTCCCCTACTATAGATATGGCTCTCACTAGGGTCTCTTTAATATCCCTTAACACTGCTTTCTCTCCCCATCCCCCCCCACTCGCAACAAGGGCAGAGTCCCCCTAGTCGTCACCTTCCACCACACCAGGCGTCACATACAACAAATAGTCCTCCGTCACTTTCGTCACCTCCAACGTGACCCCACCACTCGCCACATCTTCCCATCTCCCCCACTGTCTGCTTTCCGCAAAGACCGCTCCCTCCGTAATTCCCTGGTCAATTCTTCCCTTCCCTCCCAAACTACCCCCTCCCCGGGCACTTTCCCTTGCAGCCGCAAGAGATGCTACACTTGTCGCTTTATCTCCCCCCTCGACTCCATTCAAGGACCCAAGCATCTTTCCAGGTGTGACAGAGGTTCACCTGCACCTCCTCCAACCTCATCTATTGCATCCGCTGCTCTAGATGTCAGTTGATCTACATCGTTGAGACCAAGCGTAGGCTTGGCGATCGTTTCGCCGAACACCTCCGCTCGGTCCGCAATAACCAATCTGATTTCCCGGTGGCTCAGCACTTCAACTCCCTATCCCATTCCGAATCCGACCTTTCTGGCATGGGCCTCCTCCATGGCCGGAGTGAGAACCACCGGAAATAGGAGGAGCAGCATCTCATATTCCGCTTGGGCAGTTTATACCACAGCAGCATGAACATTGACTTGTCCAATTTCTGGTAGCCCTTATTGTATCCTCCCCTTATCAGCTCTCCCTCAGCCCACTGGCTCCTCCTCTTCCTTTCTTCTCCCCGCCCCCCTCCCCCCCCCCCCCCCCACCCTGCATCAGTCTGAAGATCTAAGTGGCTGAGATCCAAATCTCTCTCCCAGACACCAGTGCCAGATATTATTAGCCAATTCATCACATGATATCAACTTTATTCCACCCATATGATTAATATAGGCCACCACTGTGGTATTATCAATTTGTACCGTACATGCAACTGGTGCATATCTGAGCAGTGGGCCCTGAGTCCATGAAATGCTCCCAGCATTTCTAGATAATTAATCCCTAGTGCTTTAAACAGGGTTAATTTTTGTGCACTCCATCTGCCACCACAACTTGTGGTGGTATTAGTTGCTCCCCAACCTTAGCACTGGCATCAGTCTGTAATGTAACCGAGGGATATATGATAGTGATGGGGTTAGAACAATGCTGAGCATTTCTATCCACCAGTTTAATTCTGATTTTGCTTCCACTGGTAGTTCCATAGGCCTATCGAAATGGCCTGCATGATTTTTTAGAGCTAAAATTTTGCTCTTACAGGTTTTGATAATGTAGTGGTCCAAATTGTGCTGCTGAGAACGCAGCCACCAATTTCCCAATCACTCTGGCTCCTTGCCGAATGGATGGTTCCCTGATGCCAGTGAGGCTGTTGCCCATCAAGTCTGTCACTTTGTTTGGTGGCAAGGTGATAGACATATGAACAGTCAATAGTGAACCCCAAATAATCCATGGTAGTGGATGGTTCCAATTTTGATTTATCTGGATGTATGATAAATCCCAGATTTTGAAAAAAATGTTTTGTGGCTGATACTGCCAATGTAGCCATCTCTAAATTCTCACCTATAATGAGAATATCATCAAGGTAAGCCATGACAATATGGTTATGTTTCCTTAAGTATGCTAAAGCTGGTTTTAATAATTTTGTAAACAGCCTGGGTGCTGATGACAACCCATTGGGTAAGGCCTTATACTGCCATAGCTGTCCCATCCAGATAAATTTCAGGTATTTACGATGATCCTTGTGTGTGACAAACGTGTCCATTTTGAAATGGGCATACCGAACGGAAGTATTTAGTTTGGTCAAATCTATAATGATGCGGCAACCGCCATCTTTTTTGTTTTTCGTAAATATATTTGATACAAACTCTTGAGACTCTCTGATTGTCTTCTCAATTACCCCTTTTGTCTTAACAGTTCAGCATGGCCTGCTGTTCTCTCTTTTTGTGAAAGTATGAACTTCCGGCTAGAACTGGGATGGGGAGTTCGTACACAATTCAATTTTGTAACCCTGAATACTTCTGAGTATGTAAAGGATCAGAGGTAAAAGTGCTGCACACATGATGAAACAAGTGCAACCGTCCACCAACTTTTGATGAATCGGACATGCAATGTTTTTGAGGCAACCAGACCCACCTACCTCCATGGTTACGTCGGTGTTGTGTGGGTTGTCTCCGCACTTGTTTCTTCTGGTATTGTGTTGCTGCGTTGTGGGGTTGGCGCATTTTCCATGAAGGCCGGGCTGGGCCACGGTCTAAAAGACCGCTGTGCAGGTGGGCCGGCCTTCGAGCTTTCACCACCAGATGGTCTTCCATAGTACCGATGTCTGGTGGGTGTGTAGGGGTGCTGCCGCTGCTGATAGTGGGTTTTAGAGGTGTTGACACCTTGATCAGGCCTATAGCCTTGGCCTCCTCATCCAGGTCTTTCACCTGCTTCGGGAGGTGTCTCCAACAGCAATTTTGGCGGCTGTGTGCGACTGGTCTTGCATAATCCCACACTTGGGATTAAGTGCTGGCTTGAGGATGCTCTTCCTGTAACTGTTAATTTCGAACTGAGTATGGCTTGCTCCTGCAGCTGGTTTGTATCCATGTAATTTGTACTGGCTGCCAGCTTGGGATGTATAGGCAGTCCTTCCTGTGTTGGTACAGCATGTTTTCCCATGCCCCACAATTCTTCTGGCACCCCTGAACACAGTTGACTGTTCAGCCATTGCCCCTTCTTCAGGGCCAGCCCAGCTCTGACCCCTAATGCTCCCCTGCGAAGAGGGTGAGACATTTGGCAGTCCTTGAAAGGATGCTGCCGTGGTTCTGCGAGGAGACCCACCGTGACTCTGCCCCTTCATAAGCAGGTCACGCTGGAGCACTGCTCCCCATCCGCTCCTGCGGGAAAGACGCCCGCCGTCGCTATCCGGGAACGGGGTGTCTTCAGGTCCGGACCCAGCCGAGTCAACGGTCCTGTCCGACTTCCGGGTGGTTAGCTGCCGGACCACGGCGCACCTGCGGTCTGTAGCGGCGAGAAGCCGGGAGCTGCTGGCAGCACCTGCAGCTCTGGAGAGACGGCACGCTGCTGGCTGCTTCCACAGCAGCGGTTTTAGCCGCTACTCTCCCTTACGCGACTCCATGGTGCTTCCTCCGTTCTGAAAAAGAAAGTACACCCAGTCGCCACGCTCACCAGAAAGGTAAGACTTACCTTTAAGTTTTTAAAAACTCACGCTGGAGGAGCGGCGCCCCTCCCGACTGTCACTTCCGCAATGCGTTCGACGATATGGCGCGCATGCGTGCTGGCGGGGTCTTCACGTAGTCACTCACGTTACTCCGAAGTAAAATCATGTTTTAGTGCATGGATGATTCAAATGATTTGTTTGAAGTATTTTTAAGATAATGTAGGGCCTACATGAGAGACAGGAGCTAAATTAAATTTTAGCCTGTTTTATGTGTGCGTCGGGGGGGGGGGGGGGGGGGAGGGGGGGGAGTTGGCCTTTACTGGAGACCGACTTTGGGAGCTTCAGCCACAGGTGCCTGTGGACTTACCATTGTGGAGCTTTCGATCCCCTTGCCAGGGATTGATATCGGAGCTCCAACCGCAGATGCTACCTCATGGAGCTTGCGATCTCTGGTTTGTGACCGACCGGAAACTCCAAGCCGTAGGAGCTTCGACCGCCCCGATGCAGGAGCTCTGATCGGCCCGACATGGGAGATTTGATCGTCACAACTGCAGATGGCTTGTTCACAGTGTACAAGTATGGCTTGTTCACAGTGTGGTGCATGTATACTGCGTGCGTAAACTATAGGCTATGCATTATGAAACATGTCTAGCCAAAACAGTGGGGGGCCTGCAGCCCCCCCCCCCTCCCCCCCCTGTTCCATGGCCCATGTGTTGTAGGGCAGAATTAGGCCATTCTGCCCATCGAGTCTACCTGGCATTCAATCATGGCTGATCTATCTTTCCCTCTGAGCCCCAGCATGCCTTCTCCCTTCGACCTTTGACACCCGCACTAATCAAGAATCTATCAATCCACTTTTAGAATGCCTAATGACAGCCCCTAGAGCCCTCTGTGGGAATTAATTCCACAGATTCACCACCCTCTGGCTAAATACATTTCTCCTCATCTCCATTTCAAAGGTACATTCTTTTATTCTGAGACTCTCGCCTCTGGTCTGAGACTCTCGCACCAGTGGGAACATCCTGGATGGATGACTTTTCAGCAGTCCTGGCTCGTTCTAATACAAACAGGAAGGGCTTGTTATTTAAAATGGTTAATTCAGTACAGACAGCTGTGGTTTGCCTAGGTGATAGATGAGGTGCCGCTTTTCAAGCTTACATTGGGTATTGATTGTGAATAGTGATTATAAAATAGTGAAAGGCTTGGATAGAGTGGATGTGGAGAGGATGGTTCCACTAGTGGGAGAGTCTGGGACTCGAGGTCATAGCCTCAGAATTAAAGGACGTACTTTTAGGAAGGGGATGTGGAGGAATTTCTTTAGTCACAGGTGGTGAATCAGTGGAATTCTGTGGAGGCCAAGTCAGTGGATCTATTTAAGGCAGATATAGATAGATTCTTGATTGTCAGAGGTTAGAGACAGAGGTTATGGGGAGAAGGCAGGAGAATGGGGTGAGGAGGGAGAGAGAGGTCAGCCATGATTGAAAGGCAGAGTAGACTTGATGGGCCGAATGGCCTACTTCTGTTCCTATCACTTATGATCTTATGATTGTTTGAAAGATTCAGCATTGAAACTGGCCCTTAGGCCCATCAGGTCAATGTGACCATCAATCAACCGCTCACACTAGTTCAACGTTATCCCACTTTTGCATCCACTCCCTACGCACTAGGTGAAGTTTATGAGGTAAATTTATCTACGCACCCACACGTCTTTGGGATGTGGGAGGAAACCGGAGCACCCGGAAGAAACCCATGTGGTCACAGGATGAACTTGTGCAAACTCTACACAGAAAGCACCCGTAGTGAGGATCGAACCTGGGTTAAAGCTGTACCCATCCATCATTTCATCCCCCCACACTGTTTTCACAATCTCAATGACTACTACCCAGTAGCTCTACCATCAACCATAATTTCGGAGCCCCGCGCGTTGTTGGAACCAGCCCTGCACAACTCCACGCTTCTAAGTGGGACCAGCCACGCGCGGCCATACGGTGCCCATATGCCTCAAGCGACCACGAGGTCGCGTAATTTGCGAGCCAAGATCGCGTAAGTGGGACAGGCCCTTTACTGTTAATTCTACCTAATTTGGTTATTCCTTTGTTGCACTTTATCTTGTTTGTTTTTGCACTACCTCAGACTGCAGTACAATCTTTGCAAAATTCTGCTGTCTAGTTTAGTTGAGTTTATTGTCACGTGTACCGAGGTACAGTGAGAAACCTTTGTTGTGTGCTATCCAGTCAGTGGAAAGACAATACATGATTACGTTCGAGCCATTCACAGTGTACAGATACACGATAAAGATACAGTGTACAGATACACGATAACATGAATAACGTTTAGTGCCGGATAAAGTCTGTAAAGTTCGATCAAAGGTAGTCCGAGCGTCACCAATGAGGTCGCAAGTAGTTCAGGACTGCTCTCTAGTTGTGGTACAATGATTCAGTTGCCTGATAACAGCTGGGAAAAAGCTGTCCCTGAATCTGTAGGTGTGCATTTTCACACTTCTATACCTTTTGCCTGATGGGAGAGGGGAGAAGAGGGCATGGCCAGGGTGCAACTAGTCCTTGATTATGCTGCTGGCCTTGCCGAGGCAGCATGAGGTATAAATTGAGTTAATGGAAGGGAGGTTGGTTTGTGTGATGATCTGGGCTGTGTCCACAATTCTCTGCAATTTCGTGCGGTCTTGGATGGAGCTGCTCCCAAAACACTGTTTTGCATTTGCCGTTGTATTTGTTGTCATTTCCATCACTATCATACACTGTTTACTCTATGCACTTCACACCAGCAAGAACTTGCATTGCACACTGGTGCATATACCCTGGTGTATACTCTTTTATCGTACCCTGGTCTCAATCTGAATCAGTGTGGAAGAACAGTGACAGAGAGGATGAGATGGGAATAAAACAGAGAATTAAAGTGAAAGGCATTTGGCAACAAGGTTGTGTACAGATGTTCAGCATCAACCATTCTACAAAGCATAACACATTAATAATCTCATACATCTGGCTGGGGAGATGGCTTACAATCTCCAATTCACTACACTCGCTGTGTGCGGGAAGCAACTGCAGATGCTTGTTTTCACTGAAGATAGACACAAAATGCTGGAGTTACTGAGCGGGTCAGGCAGCATCTCTAGTCAAACAGAATGGGTGACGTTTCAGGTCAGAACGCAACTGAAGGGATCCGACCCGAAATGTCACCTATTCCTTTTCTCCAGAGATGTTGCCCGACCACTGAGTTACTCCAGCTTTTTGTGTCCATCTTCACAATAATAGGCTATTCAAATACCACACTCATTTGATCTGTCTGGAAGCACGGGGTGCAGCACGGCGGTAGAGTTGCTGCCTCACAGCGCCAGAGACCCGGGTCCGTTCCTGACTACACAGTGCGGAGTTGGTACTTTCTCCCTGTGACCGCGCATTTTTTTTCTCGGCTCTCCAATTTCAATAGACAACAGGCCCGTACGAAGCTTTTCAAAAAGGGGGGTGGCATGACAGGATTCCAAAAATGTTATGTGAAATAATGTGCACGCAGCGCACATCACAAGCGGGAAGCCCCTCACGTCCGGGTTCCAGGGCCCGCTTGAGGGCCCTGAAAGCTCTGGGGTTTTAGATGCTCTCTGGTGCATTCTGAGCCTTATTTTGAAGCTTTTTGCACCAAATATATGACCAATATTTCAGAAATAATTTTGGTTGAGTCAAGAGTAATGAGTGGGTGGAAGATGATTGGGGTCATTGTTGTATACATTTTTTTTTAAATTAAGAATTGTTGTCCATGTTTTAATAATCAAGTTGTACCGTTGTAAAATGTTATGTAAAATGTTATAAAGGAGCATGCAAAAACTGCAAAAAAAAATACTGTACGTTTTTGAAGTAAAGAAAACCTTTTTTTAGAAAATGTTTTGTGTGTTGATTTGATTGCCGGTTATTGTTAGACTGTGTTAGTGTGTGCAGTGCACCTTTAATGGTCCTCCTGACCTTACAACTTCACATCAACCTCAACATGAAATAGTTCTGTTTTCCGAGAATGCAACTGTGCAAACCTACTCACCACACTTTGTCCGAGTCATGGGCAAAGCCATAGTGAATGTGCATTAAGGCGAGTGCAGACAGCCTGTCATTGCTCATGGAAGTCCTGGTGTGGTGATGCAGGCGACGGACACTCGTGTACACTGCATATATTGTCATTTAGCAATAAATCATGTTTTCCAGTTCCATTTTCCAAGAATTTAACCGCGCAAACCTAGTCACGGCTTTGTCCAAGTTATGGGCAAAATCATAGTGAATGTGGATTAAGGTGACTGCAGACAGCCTGTCATTGCTCACGGAAGTCCTGGTCTTTCCTTCTTTGAGGATGTGAAAACGTGGTTGTCCTCGTTGGCTGGATCAAAGTAAGATGCCGAGCGAGATCGCGCCCACTACAAGCATGTCGCCTGAGGCGAGCATCTCTCTGTCACTCAGGCTCATGTCCAAGGGCCCCGGCTACCTCCACAGTCAAATGGAGGGGGACAGGCGGGGTCGGCAGAGCGCTGTGGAGAGACTGGCTGTCGACATTGGGCTCCACTTTGCACCCCCTCGCCGTCTGGCCAAGAACTTGAAGGGCCAGACGGCGAGGGGGTGCAAAGTGGAGCCCAATGGTTTGGGCAGCTCTGCCCTCGAGGAAGGCAGCGGCAGCAGGGCCAGCAGCAGCATGAAGACTTACCTGGCCTCCGGCAACCCCCAGCAGAGCGGGCAGCTGGGGCTCCCGCCTGACATTATGCGTCGCTCCAGCTCCAAGAGGCAGCTCAGGCCCGATTCGCTGGTCATGTACCGGCAGAAGTGTGAGTTTGTGCGGGGAGCGGCGGCCACCAGCAGCGCCCGCAGTTTCAAGGACACTGGCAGCCTGGTCCGTTGGCTGCTGCCCGGCTCTAGCGGCCCGGGCGACAAGCAGCAGGGGCTGGCAACAGGAGCAGCAACGTCGGAAGGGGAGAATTAGCAGAGGGCAGAGGGTACAGGGGCTGCAGCACCCCAGGGTGAACAGGTAACCACACCAGCAGCACTCCAGGGTTCACAAGTAACCACACGAGCAGCGCCCCAGGGAAAAACAGCAGCCTCGCCAGCAACACCCCAGGGTGCACAAGTAACCACTCCAGCAGCGCCCCAGGAAGCACCAGTCACCACGCCAGCAGCATCCCAAGATGCACAAGTAACCACGCCAGCAGCGCCACGAGAAGCAGCAGCAGGTCGCCCCAAGGAGCCGCTCAAGCGGCAGGTTGGTGAAGGCGGATTATGGCGCTCCCACTCTGACCTCATCTGCCGCTTCTCCCGAGCCTGCTCGGGCTTGGACAGTTTCTTCGAGCACTGCGGACCTGAGCCTGAGGTGATCGAGAACCTGGCCAGGGGGCAGTTTGCCGACGCCGCCACCTTCGAAAGCCTTGCCCTCATGTTTCACAGCGTGAAAGGCCTGTCCCACTTGGGTGCCATTTTCAGCATCTGATGCGCGATGGCGCATGTAGTGACGCGCGGTGACTCCCTGTCACCTCTGGATTTTGGAATGTTCAAAATCCAGGGCGACATCTGGGTGTCTCATCATGCCGTGCGCCCTGTCATACGCTGACGTATGTGTTCTGCGGGTGACGACCGGTTAGGGTTAAGGGTTGGGGTTAAGGACCACAGATGGGCTGTAAAATATTCTTCCTTCAATGCATGGATTTTAAACATTAATATATTAAAATTAATACAATAAAATCAATTGTGCAAATGAAAAGATGTCTGTCCAGTTTTATTTACAGATGTATGGGTCCGCTTCCAGATCCAATCACCATCTCTAACTTTTCACAGGGATGGATTCAGCGAGTGTAGACTGAACTCCCCTCTCCCCTCCACCCCCCATTCCCTTATTCTATTATTTCTTTCAGGGGGGGACGGCTGGGTGAATCAGTGGGGGATGGATAAATATAAATGGCGGGAGGAGGGGGGGTGGTTTGAGAAGGCTAGTGGTGCGGAATGGTTAGATTGAGGCAGGGGAATTAGTGTGTGCTGGTTGGAGTCGGTAAATTTGTGAGAGGAGAGAGCTGGACATGTCAGTGGGGGAATACAGGGTGGAAGGGGGGGGAATCAGTACAGGATGAATGGGGGGGATCAGTACAGGATGAATGGGGGTGGGTCAGTACAGTGTGGATCGGGGGTCTGTGCAGAATGAATGGGTGGTTCAGTACAGGATGAACTGGTGGGGAGCAGTGCAGGATGGATGGGAAGGGGGTCAGTGCGAGATGAATTGGGGGACGAGTGTAGGACGGATGTGGAGGAGGCAGGATAATCAATGTGAGGTGGATAGGGAGAATAGGATGAATAGATGGGGAGGTGTTAGATGGGGAGGTGTTAGATGGGAGTGGAGCACAGGGGATGTCAGTGAGGACTGAATAGGGGGTGATGTGGACACTGCCTGAGCAGCGCCTGGTGTCGGGTTACGGCCGCTGCTAGGACTGGGTTCAGATTCATTCGTTCCCACTTCCCGCCCGGCGACGGGAGAACGGTCTCCCCCGACCGACCGGCAGCAGCAGACGGGACCCGCTGGCGAGGCTCCAACGCCGCGGATAGAGCCCATGGACCGGGCGGGCAAACACCGCACCCCCCCCGGGGAAACGGGAACTCCTTTTTTTCCCCAAACCATCCTGCGGGTCGGATTGGACCCTTCACGGGTAGTTTAATGCCCCCGATATAAAATATCGGGGGCATTAAACTACGTTTCCCCCTCTCTGCAATGCAACGCAATATTTCGCGGTCCCACTCACCCAAAGTAGGCCCGGAGCATCGAGGCGATGCATTGAAAAAGGGGGGTGCGGTCGCACCCAACGCACCCCCCGTTCGAACGGCCATGGACAATAGACAATAGGTGCAGGAGTAGGCCATTCGTCCCTTCGAGCCAGCACCGCCATTCAATGTGATAATGGATGATCATCCCCAATCAGTACCCCGTTCCTGCCTTCTCCCCATATCCCCTGACTCCGCTATTTTTAAGAACCCTATCTAGCTCACTCTTGAAAGTATCCAGAGAACCCACCTCCACCGCCCTCTGAGGCAGAGAATTCCACAGACTCGCCACTCTCTGTGAGAAAAAGTGTTTCCTCGTCTAAATGGCTTACTCCTTATTCTTAAAGTGTGGCCCCTGGTTTCCTCCCACACTCCAAAGGCTTACACGTTTGTAGGTTAAATTGCTTTGGTAAAAATTGTAAATTGTCCCTAGTGTGTGTGTAGGATAGTGTTAGCGTGCGGGGATCGCTGGTCGGCACGGACTCGGTGGGCCGAATCGCCTGTTTCCACGCTGCATCTCTAAACTAATGTGCAGTTGAGAGGTCAAAATGGTGTGTGTTCACCTTGTGAGTCTTGTACTGCTATCTTCGATTTGATTGCTGTGTTTGGTTTGAAACATACGATGATTCCCTGCAATGCCGAATTACTTAACCACATGAAAGATAAAATTATTTTATGAGTGGTCGCAAAAAAATTGCAAGTAACTGTGCGCTTGCTTGTGATCCTCCTTTTAGAAATATAATAATTCTGTTCACAGCAGTAGCCCAATTCTCTCGTGAAGGGAAACACATGCAATTTAGTAATTGCTTTGCAATCCCTACATCCCTAAAGCTGCCTGAAATTCTAGGCCTGTTAGATTAATACATCAACACCCATTCATCTTTGCAAACTCCGTTAGATTAAACTTTGCCCCTTTGATATAGGCTACGTGTGTTCCACTTTTGAGAAGCTGAGAAGATCTGAGATCGATCATTCTTTAAGAAAACAGATCAAAGCAGAATTCCTTATTGAAGGGCAAAGGCTCGGCGGCTTCTGTTCATTGATCCACATCAGAGGCTCAGAGGGGAATTTAACAATGATGTCGGAATTATCAGTTGGGGGAACCAACATATTACTAAGTAAAGATCATTGTTGGAATAGATAAAGTTCTTGGGAATGAAAAAAAAAATTAAACAAATGCGCTGATGTGACTTCAAATGGAATGCCAGCAATTGCAAAGGGAAAAACAAGGGTGAAAAGTCGCCGATAAACGCGGAACAAGGAAATTACTGGAGCATAACTAACTCGATAATTTTAAATGGCTTCTTGTGTATTACTAAAGACAGTGGTTCCCCGCTCTCCTTAATGTCAGAGTCATACGGTGTGGAAACAGGCCCTTTGGCCAAACCTGCTCACGCTGACCAATGGGTATGTGTTCATGCTGTATGACTCAACGACCACATGAGACTTTTATTGAGGTGGGGAGCACAGGGAAGCCTATTACAATGCTTACCCAGTGTTTATACAAGTTTACTACCACTGCTCCAGTGTTTCTACAAGTTACAACCCAGGGGTATGAATATTGATTTCTCTAACTTCAAATAACTAATGCATTACCTCTCTCTCCATCCCTCCACCACCCAAGTCGCACCACCTTCTCGTTCTCACCTAGCAAACAGCTAACAATGGCCTGGTTCCTTTATCATCGTTACCTTTTTGCATACCTTTCATTCATTTGTTCCATGTCTATATCTCTCATTTCACTTTCCCCTGACTCTCAGTCTGAAGAGTCTCGACCCGAAACGTCACACATTCCTTTTCTCCAGAAATGCTGCCTGTCCTGCTGAGTTACTCCAGCATTTTGTGTCTATCTTTGGTTTAAACCAGCATCTGCAGTTCCTTCCTATACAAGTTTACTACCCTAGCCGTAGTATTCCAGTGTGTGGAAGTCATTCTTTTTTTTTACCACCCAATGGCCTTGTTTTACTTCGGAGTCACGTGAGTGACTACGTGAAGAACCCCGTACAGCCGTTGGTGCGTCATGACGTCAGACGCATTGGTGCAGTCGGCCGGTTGGAGCAGCAGCGCTCCTCCAAGCGGTAAGTTTAAAAACGCGAGGTAAGTTTTTAAAATGTTTTCCAGTGGTCATTTTCTGCGACGGTTGGAGGTCTGTTGGAGAAAGGTTGCAGAAAATGGAGAAGGTGTCGGTGAGGAGCTCCAGAGGTAGGATGGAAAATCACCAGGAGAGAGTTGTTGATGGAGGCCCGTCTGGTACACCTGGTCCGGTGCTGGCTACACACACAGTGGTTGCGGACCCACTGCCTGTGAGCAGTGAAGGCCTGCCAGTAGGGCGGAAGGCCACTGGCAAGTCTGATAGGCCCGTGGACCCTGAGTCGGGCCTGGAGGTTATACCTTCCATAGGAGAGTCCGTTTGCTCACAGCTCTCCCAGGTCGAGATTTTATTACAACCGAATGCTCGACAGGGACCAGCTCCATGAGGAGGAGTGGTGCCCAAGACAGGCTGTGGGAGAGCCTGTGCTAGCAGCACCTGTTACAGGGCTGCAGGAATATTCTGCCTGTGAGGAGGATGTTCCATCAGTGAAGTTCGCTGACACTGATTCTATGGTGGGGGAGAGCAGTAAAGGAGTTCAGTTGGAGGTAATTCCGAATATTGCTGAAAATTTTGCTGTGCCTAGAGAGGCAGGAGAGGCGATTGAAACAGAATTGGCTGATGCAATTCAGTATATGCTCTCTCCCACCAGTTACAGGATCTAGCTATGTATGAAGCTCCTGTTAATTGTGATCTCCTGAAGGTACCGGTGGTTAATCACCAAATTTGGTCACAGTTGAGTATGCCAGCTAGGGCCCAGGAGATGAAATTCCAAAAAGTGCTTAAACTGTTGTCGGCATGTATCACGGCTGTTGTAAAAGTTATTGATACAGCGAATATGTTTGAAGCACACCAGGATGCACTTGGATTTTTGTGTAGTGCATTTTTTGAAATTAACAATAGCAGGAGGGCTGCTATAAGGCCAGTGATTAATCCTAACTTGGCGAGTTTGTGCAAACCGACTAGTGTACCGCCACAAAATCTGCTGGTACACCTGGTCCGGTGCTGGCTACACAGCCAGTGGTTGTGGACCCACTGCCCGTGAGCATTGGAGGCTTGCAAAAAGGGTAAAAGACTGTCATGAAAATGTTAAAACCATGGCCCTCATTAAGCCGGCTGGCAAAACAAGGCAAAAGGTTTGTTCCTCATCAGAAAGGCACTAGTGTGGATGCAGGAGAAGGAACCAGCCATTCAGGTCTTCAATATCGGAACTGTCAGGCTGCCACTGGTATGACGAGGAAGGTCATACAAGAGGTCGTGGACAACACGATCAGCAAGGACAGATACAGGTCTCTACAAGAGGTGGTGGACAACAAGATCAGCTAAGATGCAGGTAAGGAATATACCGTTGACAGACAATGAATTAACTAATGTTGCTGTTGAAATTGGGGGAAGGTTAAAATTGTTTCTCAAACAATGGCAGGAGTTGACATCAGATTCATTTATACTTAGCAGTATTGAAGGGGTGAAAAGTGAATTTTACTCTAATGACAGTCCATCTAATCAACATGTTCCTAGTCAGAAACTTATATTTTCAGATGAAGAAAATATGCTTATTCAAGCAGAGATTCAGTTTCGTTGTGTCAAGTATATTTCCCAGATCTAAAAAGACTGGGGGCATGTAGAATTATTCTGGATTTAACGAGTTTGAACAAATTTGTTTGTTATATGCATTTCAAAATGGAAACCTTTACCACGGCCAAACATCTAGTTTCCAAATGGTGTTATATGGCAAGCATTGATTTAAAGGATGCGTATTACTCAGTGTCTATTCATGGTGATGATAGAAGATATTTGAAATTTATTTGGATGACTCAGTTGTGGCAATTCAAGGCATTGCCTAATGGATTAACTTCAGCTCCTAGACTATTTACTAAATTGGTAAAACCTGTGTTAGCATTACTCAGAGCTCAGGGGCATGTGGTAATGGCCTATTTAGATGATATTCTGATTGTTGGAAAGACTCATGCTGAAGCTCAGTCATCTGTTTCTGTAATAATATTTTTATTAGAAGTAATCCATCATAACAACTTTTCAAATACATAACCAACTTATTTCAATAAGTATACGAATGTTACGAATAATTCTTATAAACTTCTATTTTTTTAGAAAGTAGAAAAAGAAAAGAATAGATTTTAATCAATAAGAGTAGTGATTAAATAATAATTTTGATTATATAGAAAGAGAAAGAGAAGAGAGAGAAAAAAAAATATATGTATATATTCTTGTTATATATATTTAATTAAAACAAAGTAATATATATATATTACAAAAAAGAGATTATAGTATACACCTTAATAGTGAATAACACAATTTCAAATAGTGATATCAATAGAGACATGTATACAAATCAAAAAAAAAAAAAACAGAGAGTTATTTTCATCTAATCCTGCCAGGTACCCATTGAGTTGTGATGCCAAGAACAGCTACCCCTTCAAATATTCTGTATATGGAGACCATATCTGTTCAAATCATTTTTATAGCAGTTATTCTACTGATCATTGATATGGGTAGTGTTTTCCAATATAAAATATATATTTTTAGTTTATTTAGTAATTGATGGTAATTATATTTAAATAGACAGTTATAGGACTTAGATGCATTAATTCCTAGATATTTGAGTGTCCGTGACTATTTTAAGTGGGAATTGTTCTAATATATTTAATTTTATTCCAGTTATAGGCATAATTTCACTTTTATTCCAATTAATTCTATACCCAGAAAATGTACTAAACTTAGTTAT
Source organism: Okamejei kenojei (assembly GCA_035221665.1). Taxonomy (NCBI): domain Eukaryota; kingdom Metazoa; phylum Chordata; class Chondrichthyes; order Rajiformes; family Rajidae; genus Okamejei; species Okamejei kenojei. The sequence continues at coordinate 8,030,410 of CM069164.1, forward strand.
AACATTAAATAGATTGGGAATACTAATCTCCGTTTTTGTAATATAAATTAAGATGTCTTCTGCGTATAGAGATATTTTATTCGTTGTAGTTTTGATATTATATCCATATATTTCTGGTTCTGATCTAATCATTTCGCTAATGGTTCTTTTACCAGAGCAATAGTAATGGGATAACGGGCATCCTTGTCCACAAACCCCTAAAAGATTAAATTTTGCTGATAGCATTTGATTTGTTAATATTATGCAGTTGGATTTGAGTATATGATTTTTACCCATTTGGAAAATCTTATCCCCCAGTTGAAATTTCCTGCATTATTTTAAATAAAATATGGCCATTCAACCTGGTCAAATGCTTTTTCAGCATCTAAGGATATGACAACTAGTTCAATATCATTCACTCTTTTTGAGTACATGACATTGAATAGACATCTCAGATTATAGGATGAATAGCGTTTTGGAATAAAACCTGTTTGGTCATGATGTATTAATTTATTAATCACTAAACTTAGCCTCTGAGATAAAATTTTAATTAGTATTTTTTGATCAGTATTTAAAAGAGCTATTGCTCTGTATGATCCAGGGTCTTCCAAATCTTTGGGCTTGAACATTGAATTTTCTCAATTCTGTTAACCCTTGCTGTCTCCTCCCCTTCCCACCTCTCCCTCAGCCCTCGGGCCCTGGCATTCCCTCTCTCTCTATCTCCCTCCCCCACCCTAGTCGCACCAGCTTCTCATTTTCACACCACAAACAGCTTACAATGGCTTGTTCCCTTTATCATCGATACTTTTTTGCATATCTTTCATTCATTGTTCTTTATCTCTCCACATCACCGTCTATATCTCTCGTTTCCCTGATCCCTGACCAGTCTGAAGAAGGGTCTCGACCCGAAACGTCGCCTATCTCCTTCGCTCCTTAGATGCTGCTGCACCCGCTGAGTTTCTCCAGCCTTTTGTGTACCCTCTTCCAAATCTTTATCAGCTTTAGGGATAAGTGTAATTGTAGATTCATTTAATGATTCTGGTAACTTTCCTTGTTCATAAGCATATTTATATATTGTATGTAAGCGTGGAGAGATCAGATCATGAAACTTCTTATAAAATTCAACACTCAAGCCATCAGGGCCTGCGGCTTTTCCATTATTTAATGATCCAATTGATTCTTCAATATCTTTTAAAATGAGAAATCAGCATTTAACAAGTCTCTACCTTCCTGATCTAATACTGTTAATATGACATTCTTGTAGGAATGTTTCCATTCCATCTGATTGTCCTGCTAGTTTAGATGAGTAAAGATTTTGATAATATTGTAAAAATGTATCATCATTGATATCCTTTTGGTAAAGTCATATTTCTTCCTTGTTCAGATCTAATTTTATGTATCATTTTCTCCTCATCTAATTTTTCTAAGCTGGCGTGCCAGTAATTTTTTGTGGTTTATCCCCAAATTCAAAGTGTACTTGTTTAGTCTGTTGAAAAAGTTTAATAATCTGATTTGAGTATATTTATTTAGCTTATATTTTTAATGATTCAATGTTATTACTTAGCCCCCTTAGAAGGGGATATTGCATTTTCAATATCTAATTGTTTTTATTCATTTTCCAACTTTTGTTGAGTCTTTCGATTTTCCTTATTAAAGTATGCGTGTGCTGATATTATCGCACCACGCATAAATGCTTTAAAATGTATCCCAAAAGCATGATGGTGAAATTCCAGGTTTGTCATTAGTTTCAAAAAATAATTTAATCTGTTTTACAAATAATCATAACAAGCCCTAATCCTTTAATATTTACGGGGGTTGAGTCTCCAGTTAGAGGTTTTAATAGTTATGTCTTTTAATTTTATCTTAAATGTTAATGGAGCGTGATCCGAGATAATAATATTATGATATTTTGAGTCATATGTAAATGGGATTAGTTTTGTATCTATTAAAAAAATAGTCTATCCTTGAGTAGGTTCCAAATACAGGGGAAAAGAAATGAATATTCTCGACAAGTTCTCCAGATATCCTTAACGTTTGCTGTGTTAATAAAAGAATTTATAAATGTACTTGACTTAGAAGTGGTTTTTTCCTTTCATTGATGATCTATCTAAATAGTTATCTAAGGTACAATTAAAATCACCTCCAATATTAATTTATGTTGAGTGGATATAGGGATATTGTTAAATATTTCTTGAAGAATAATGGATTGTCAAAATTAGGACCATATATTCATAAGGATTACTTTTTTAGAATGTCATTCACCTGTAATTATTATATATCTACCTAGATATATCTTCTATTATTGAGCTTTGTTTAAAAGGTATACCTTTACGAATAATTATTGCTACCCTCTAGACGTATGTGTAAATGAAAGAGTGATATACTTTGGAAATCCATTTTGCTGTTAATCTATACTGCGTGTCTTTTTTAAGGTGTGTCTCTTGGAGAAAAATAATATCAGATTTCATCTATTTAATTGAGCTAAAACCTTACCTCAATTAATTGTTCGTTAATTCCCTTAACATTCAACTACATAAGGTGAATTCCATCACCCCAATCCTAGTGTTTTATGCCAATACATGTTATTATTAAGGTGGTTATAATGGAGTAGATGTCTCAGCTCATCTAACCCAATCCTATAACCCAAACACCAGATCGATGAAATTTAATATCTGTGACATTGTCTTATACACACGTCTCCTTGAACAACTATATAATACCAATCACACTTAAATCCATATAGTATATAATATGAAATAAAATACATAATATAAAAATAATAATAAAAAATGTGAGTAAAGTAAGTGATGTTAATAAAGTGTAAGGGGGAAAAAAGTGACTACAACTATAGTTAGTGGAGTTAGTAATTGGTGTAAGCCACACTAGCGTGACTACTAATCTACGGGAAAAAAAAAAGATGTTAATAATTCCAGCTCAGTTTTTGCCTTAAGGGCTATATATGTCGGGGTGGGGTATTAAATTTATATACTTAATAATTAATAATACTACTAATATCAAATATAGTTAGTGTCGTAGCACTATATTAGGAGAGCTAACATACATTTTTGAGGGGTAGTTAATACAAAACTATATTTATTAATAATCCATCCATCCCTCCTTGACCCCAATCAGTCATCTGTTTCAGTTGTTAAATTCACTTTTGAACAATTGGGGTTTGTCATTCATCCAGATAAATCTAAATGATCACCAGTCCAAATCATTGATTATTTGGGATTTACCATAAATTCAAATCACATGTTGGTAACTTTGCCCAGGGATAAATTGGATCAGTTAATTGAGGACTGTGTTAATCTCCTTGGAGAGCAACGACCTTCAATTAGACAAGTAGCCAGGTTGATTGGGAAGTTTGTGGCAGCAGTTCCAGCTGTGCAGTATGGTCCTCTACATTATCAACAATTACAATGATTACAGGAACAGGCACTGAGAATACAAAGGGGCCATTTTGATAGGCCTATGTCAGTTGTCAGTTGGGGCAATTTCTGACATACAGTGGTGGATAGTAAATGTTTCAAAAAGTTTAGGAAGGTCTTGGTGGAACCACCTTCAATGATATTACAGACTGATGTAAGTGCACTGGGTTGGCGTGCAACAGATATGTCTTCTAGTTGTGGAGGCAGATGGAATGTTGATGAGACATCCCTTCTTTTCTTTTTTTGTAAAATATTTTTATTAGAAGTAAATACATATTAAGGAATAACATAAAATAAAGAGACATATTATTCGTCACATACATTCTTAATATTTTTAAAGTTTACAATCATTCTTATTTATACTTTTTATTATTTTATAACAGAAAGAAGATAATAAAGAGAAATAATAAAGAGAAATAAAATAAAAGTAGAAAATAATATGAGTGGAGTATTAAGCAGGCTATTCTTCATTGGAGATATATCAGTGGTCTATTATATATAGTTCATCATCTATTCCTTCATTCAGGTTTCAGTCAGGCCCTCGAACCGGACCACCTTGACCCTTTAAATATTCAATAAATGGAGACCATATTCCTCTGAACTGATCTAGCTTGTCCAAAGGACAGGTCTTAATCTTTCCAGTGAATGTCTCCGACATTTCTGTAATCCACATTTTGATTGTGGGGGATGTAGGACCTTTCCAAAGTCTTAATATTAATTTTTTACCAATTATTAAACTATAATCGATAAAAAATTATTTGCTGTGTTGTTAGTGGTTGATCCGTTTCTAATATTCCTAATATGATTAATTTTGAGTCTGGAGTCAGATTTGCATTAACTACATTCGAGATTATCTTAAAAATTTCTATCCAAAAGTTAGTAATTTTTATACATTTTGTGAATTCTTCAATTAAGAGGGACTAATTATTTAGAGTTGTTGGAACCTGGTATGGGCTTAAAGCTTATTGTTCTACCAGGAGGGACTTGCAGGTGCAGGTTCAGATTGACAACACCACAGCAGTGGCATATGTAAACCACATGTGTGGAGTCAAGTCACAATCTTGTGGTTGACTGGCTAACCAGATTTGGAGCTGGTGTATTGACAAAAATATCTGGCTTTCAGCAATTTATTTACCAGGAAGATTCAACACTGTAGCTGACACTAGGTCACGTCATTTCAATGACAACATAGAATGGATGTTAAATCAGGATGTATTTAATCAAGTGGTTGTTCAGTATGAAATGGCAGATATTGACTTGTTTGCATCTAGATTAAGTCATCAGTTGCCCAGATATGTTTCATGGGAACCAGATCCTGGTGCAATAGCGGTGGATGCGTTCTCGCTGCATTGGGGAGGAATGTTTATGTATGCATTTCCCCCATTCTGTCTCATCAGCAGGTGTTTGCAAAAGATCAAGGAGGACTCCGCTTCAGGGGTATTGGTAGTGCCAGATTGGCCTACACAGGCATGGTTTCCTCTTGTATTACAAATGGCTAGGGAGCCTCACATGAGTATTTCCAAGAATAAAAATCTACTGGTGAATCCAGTAACTGGGGATCAACATTCTTCACATGATCAATTGATCCGTTAATTTGCAGATTTTAAGGAGGCCATACCTGGGGAGAGGACTGTATGATCGGACTGTGGATGTTCTCACGTCGGCCTGCAGGGATAGTACACAGAACCAATATATCACCTCGATAAGGAAGTGGGAACAATTCTGTCTACAGAAGAATATTTCATATCAAACTGCAGGGATCACAGGTGTATTGGAGTTTTTGTCAACTCTTTATTTCGACCAAAAATTGTTACAGTGTGATCAATTCAGCCAGAAGTGCTCTGTCTACTTATTTACCCATGAATTCAGAATTGTATACAGTTGGGACACATCCGTTAGTTTCACGATTCATGAACGGAGTTTTCAATTCTAATCCTCCTAAACCCAGGCATGCGGTATTTGGAATGTGAGTGAAGTTCTTGTGCTTCTTCGCCAGTGGGCTCCGGTTACAAGCCTATCTATAGCCAAATTAACTTTGAAGGTAGTCATGCTTATGGCGTTGGTTTCAGCCCAATGTGTACAAACATTGCAAAAACTTCGGTTAGGTAGAATGCATGTCGGCAGATGCCATTATATTTTATGTCTATGAATTGCTTAAATATAGTAGAAGAGGCAATGACAGGATGTAAGATTGTGTTTTCAGCATACCCACAGGTGATCGCTTGTGTATAGTCTCACATTTATCTCGTTACATTGAGGTCAATAAAGCTCTAAGAGGAACAGAGTCTGCATTATTTATTAGTCACAAAAAACCACACAGTAAGGTGTCGGTGCAAACAATTTCAAGGTGGCTAAAGCAGGTCCTGGGAAGTGCTGGAATTGATACTGATAAATTCAAATCTCATTCCACCAGGGCGGCATCAACTTCCGTGGCAAGGGCGATGGACGTGCCAATAGACCATATCCTCGCGGCCGCAGGATGGTCCAGTGAGCTGACCTTTCAAAGGTTTTATCACAAGCCGAATTCAAGGCTGGGGGTGTTTATTGATTCTGTTTTGAGTTCTGTTATAGTTTTCCCCTGAGTTAGAGGGGTTGTTATGATTTTGTTTGTAAATAAACTGTTATTCATTAACAAATGTTATTATTGATGCATTATTGATTGTTAACGACTTTTGAGTCAATCGATGCAGTGTGAACGCCGGATTTGGGTCTGCGGCATGAAATCACAGTGCTTTGAAGTCTTCACGTAGTCACTCACGTGACTCCGAAGTAAAATAGTAAGATTAAATGAGAATTTACCAGTTTGAAGTTTGATCTTTATTTTATGAGGAGTCGAGTTGAGGGACTACGTGCCCTCCGCTCCCAACCCTCATAGATCTCAGCTGGCAGTTCTAGTCTTTGTTATCTTACCATTATACTTCAGTCATTGTTAGCTGTGAATTCACTCCGCTGCTTTGAAGAGTGACGCACCAACGGCTGTACGGGGTTCTTCACGTAGTCCCTCAACTCGACTCCTCATAAAATAATGATCAAACTTCAAACTGGTAAGTTCTCATTTAATCTTACTATTTCCCTTTACAAATCACCATCCTACCATTCAAGGCAGGGATACAAAGGTCAAGTAAGACACTAACCCGCCAAGTGGCTAATTCAATAGAAGTGAACAGATCAAACCTGGAGCCAATGCCATGTCACATTATAGCATTTGATGTCGCTGGGCCTGTCCTCGCTGGAGTTTAGAAGGATGAGGGGGAATCTCATTGAAACTTACCGAATAGTGATAGGCGTGGCGCGTGGATGTGGAGAGGATGTTTCCTCTAGTGGGACTCTCCAGACTCTCTAGGACCAGAGGGCACAGCCTCAGTATAAAAGGATGCACCTTTAGAAAAGAGATGAGGAGGAATTTCTTTAATCAGAGGGTGGTGAATCTGTGGAATTCATTGCCACAGACGGCTGTGGAGGCCAAGTCATTGGGTATATTTAAAGCGGAGATTCACAGGTTTTTGATTAGTATAGGCTTCAAAGGTTATGGGGAGAAGGCAGGAGAATGGCGTTGAGAGGGAAACGTAGATCAGCCATGATTGAATGGCGGAGCAGACTCGAGAACCGAATGGCCTAATTCTGCTCCTATGTCTTACTATTGATGAAACTTCAAAGCCACTCAAATGGCTGAATGCTAAATTGTATCCTTCTGACCCATCAACGCCTCAAGTTCAAGTTTGTGTTTATTGTCACTTAACCAACTAAGGTACAGTGAAATTTGAGTTCCTCGGTGCCTAACTGTTCCTAACCTAGCCAGCTGTGCCTAACCTAGATTACTTCGACAATTCTGGACAAGAACAAAATAGAGTAAAGGGCCTGTCCCACTTGGCCGTTATTTGCGCGTAATTTATGCAACATCATTCACGCGTCACAACGCACGACACGCACGCCGTGACACGCACGTGATGCGCGCACGGTGCCATCTGCGTGACGCCCAAATGACGGCCAAGTGGGACAGGCCCTTAATGGTATAAAAAGGTTACTGATTTTTTACTTGGATCTCATATCATATTGCAGTTATGTTCTATGGAGAGCACAGATCATTAGTAATTTTTCTTCTACTTACGGTGGCAGGAGCAAAGAGAACAACTTTCCTATCGCCTATCGTGTAAATGTGTGATACGAAGAGAGAAACGCAGCAGTAAGACAGTGAAACTAGCATGGCGACTAGGGTGGGAGAGGGACAGAGAGAGTGGATGCAAGGGTTACTTGAAGTTAGAGAAATCAATATTCATACCGCTGAGTTGTAAGCTGCTTGAACGATGGTCGCTCATGATTCACTGCCAGGTCAACATGCACCACCATTAGCTTCTTGGCCAATGGTTATAAAAAGAGTTACAGATCGCATGCTTGATGCTAACTCCTGTCACAACACGTCTGAATATTGTGAATCAAAGTGGAAATGTACATTATAATTTACTGCTGATCCAACAATGAATCACATAGCAACGAAAAGGATTATGCTTTAAAGATGAGATACATTTTATTCATGTCCATCCATGCTGCATAAAAATATCAGCAATATAAGATGTGAGGAATTGGTAATATGAGCCCTACAATCAAGATTTACATAGCTGGATACTTTTTATTCAAAATATTCACCTTCAAAGGCATTTGTTCCTTAAATTAATACAAGAATAGGGACGAGTAAAGTCACCAACAGTTATGTTTAAGAAGGAACTGCAGATGCTGGAAAATCGAAGGTAGACAAAAATGCTGGAGAAACTCAGCGGGTGAGGCAGCATCTATGGAGCGAAGGAAATAGGCAACGTTTCAGGCCGAGTTTCACCAGCATTTTTGTCTACCTTCACACACAGTAATGATGTGGATGACTTTACTAGTCACCAATAACTAGTAAAGCTGCTGCCTCACTGCTCCAGTGATTAAGGTTCATTGATGTGTAGGAAGGAACTGCAGGTTTCTGGTTCAAACCGAAGATAGACACAAAATGCTGGAGTAACTCAGCGGGACAGGCAACATCTCTGGAGAGAAGGAATGGGTGATGCTTCGGGTCTGGGCCCTTCTTCAGACTGGGTGACGTTTCGGATTGAGACCTGTCTTTAGACTGAAGAAAGGTTTTGAACCAAAATGTCACACTTTCCTTCTGTCCAGAGATGCTGCCAGGCCCGCTGAGTTACTCCAGCATTTTGTTTCTATCTCCAATCGTCTTGGCCCCGCTCTTTTTTTTTTTTTTTTTTTTTTTTTTTTAAACAAATGCTTTTATTTAAATCAACAAGTACAAAACATTAAAACAAACAGAAAATGCCTATATTTGGCATTTTACAAACAAAGTTTCAAATTAAAATATTATCATTTTTATCTATAATGCCTTCGACCTCCCTCGGTGACCAGCGTTCGCGGAAAGCCTCCACAGTCCCCGTGGACACCGCGTGTTCCCTCTCTAGGGACACGCGGGCACGGACGTAACCCCGGAAGAGGGGCAGGCAGCCGACTGCTGTGCGGCCGTCGACTGCCCGCTGCCTGGACCCGCGAATGGCCATCTTGGCCAGGCCCAGGAGCAAACCGACAGGGAGACCCCCTCCTCCCTCCCGACCCTCCCCCCCTCTGTACCGGGTGCCCAAAAATAAATAGTGTTGGACTAAAATGGAGCCAAAACCTGAGGAGCAGCCCCTTCAGATACTCGAACAGGGGCTGCAACCTCTCGCACTCCCAAGTATACATGGAACACGGTCTCCTCCTCGCCGCAAAAGTGACAGGCGGCGGACGAGTCCGTGAACCGGCTCAAGTACCTGTTGCATGCCACGGCTTTGTGCAACACTCTCCACCCCAGGTCCCCGATGTAAAGGGGAGGACTCCCTTATAGAGAGACCTCCACTGAGGACCTTTCCCCTCGTCAGGTGGTAACACAGACCGCCAGGGCGTGTCTGGACGGAAGACGAGGGCGAGGAAGTGGAGAGTGTGCAAGAGCAACCTGTACAACACGCGCCTCTCCGCATCACGGAACGGCACGTGGCATCTCGGAAAGGCGGCTCATGTTGCGTGGGGCCGGCTCTCGGGGAGGGAGCCGGGCCATGGGTCCCATGAACAATTCCGATGGAGCGGGGGTAAGCTCATCCGGAATCGCTCCACGCACACGCCTTTCCTCAACACCCCCCATCACAGCCACAACGCCCCCCTCCCCCTGAGGAGCAGCCCTGGCTGAAGGTGACCAAATTCCTGGCCTTCAGGAGGTCACGGTAAAAGCCAGGCAACTCCCGCCGAGCGCGTCGACTCATACCCGCTACTGGGAGCTTTGAGCCCTCCTGAAGGCAGCGCCCCTGGCGGAAAAAGTACGTCGCCAGCACGTGCCATTTAGGAGGGTAGTCTGAGTAGACGTACCTCCGCAGGGTCCTCAGTCGGAGAGCCGCCACCTGGGTACGAACACAGACCAGCGCCTGACCGCCCTCTCCAATGGAGACTCAGAACCCCCGCAGAGAGACCCAGTGGTTCCTCTCACCCCAGAAGAAGTTGACCAATCTCCTCTGTATCCTGATTATAAATAAAGAGGACGGGACCATAGTGGCCAGCCGGTACCACAGCATAGAGGCCACTCCTACTCTGGGAGTAGGAGTGGGGACGGATCCGGATCTGCAACGGCCGTGAGCCCCAGGCCGAGCTCGGCAATCGTTTGCCCGCTTCTGGTGCTGTTAGAGGTGAGACGTAGCCAGGGTCTTGGGCCTGTCCCACTTTGGCCGTCAATTATGCGACAGGCCGGTGACGTGCGAAGGTTTCGTACAGGACGAAGTCCACCTCCTCCACGCCACTCACCACTCTTCCACACCACTCCATGTGCCCGTCCCGCACTACCCACACGCTAGCAGGTCGCGTAAATGGTGCACGATTGATGGCCAAGTGGGACATGCCCTTAAGTTTATTGTTCAAATGTAAATTACCCTGATCTGTAAAATCTGTGGATGGGGAGTGTTATGGAAAAGTGTGGAGAATACAGTAGATTGACTAGGATTAAATGGGTGTTAATGTTTGGAGCGGACTCAAAAGGCTGCAGCTCCTCCGATTCTCTAGTACTCCATGACCTTGATATAATATGCTTAGAAAATCCCAGCAAACGTAATGAGGCTGCATAATTTTGCGAATCGGGATTTGGCTAGGCAATATATTCTTTGAATAAGGGATTATTAAAGCATGCGGTCTATGATAGTGATTAAACTGCCTGGAGCCCTTTGCATATCATACCAGCCTCTCGCAATAGTCCACCACTTGGAAAGCTTCAGCAAATTATTTCGCAAAGTAAAAGGTATCAATTAACCCTAAATTCAACTAAGACCTATGTAGCCAGAGTAGGTCACCTAGCACACTTTGGCTAGGCTCCATTCGTTCCTCATTGCTTAGAGGTACAGCATGGAAACAAGCCATTCGGCCACTGAGTCCCTGCTGATCCTCAATCACCTGTTCACACTAGTTCTATATTATCCCACTTTCGCATCCACTCGCTGCACACTCAGGGCAATTTACAGAGGGCCAATTAACCCACAAACCTGCACGTCTTTGGGATGTGGAAGGAAACCGGAGCACCTGGAGGAAATCCAGGCGGTCACAGGGAGAATGTGCAAACTCCACACAGACAGCACCCGAGGTCGGGATTGAACCCGGATCTCTGGCGTTGTAAGACAGCGGCTTGACCAGCTGCACTTTTATAGCGCTCTCATAATTGCAAGGATGTGACAACAGACGGTTGGACCCAGAGACTCGCTGCCATCTCAGTTGACAAATCCCCAAACGTCCTAGAAATCGTAAGGAACTTACAATTGACGAGAGCCAAATAAACACTTTCTGATCCCCCATCCAAAAGTATGAAGACACACATACACACCATTAACACTCTCACACATACACACACACCCACGCATGCACCTGCACACACACATACACACACAATGGGAGATTGGGTCGCATAGGGGCTGCCTGCAGCAACATTATTGAGACCACAGGTACATAAAATGCTGGAGAAACTCAGCGGGTGCAGCAGCATCTATGGAGGGAAGGAGATAGGCAACGTTTCGGGCCGAAACCCTTCTTCAGATGTTTTGGCCCGAAACGTTGCCTATCTCCTTCGCATTGTAGTAAGGGGAAGAATGCTGGAAAAGAGGTGCGGACAGGACAAAAGTTGGCCAGTGATAGGTGGAAGATAGACACAAATGACTGGAAGAAATCGGCGGGTCAGGCAGCATCTCTGGAGAAAATAATTGACATTTTGGGTCGGACTGAAGAAGGGTTTCTGACCCGAAACATTTCTCACCTATTCCTTTTCTCCAGAGATGCTGCCAGACCCACTGAGTTACTCCAGCATTTTGGGGCCAAAGTGGAAGCAAGTCATCCTCGGAACTGAGGAACTGCCTTCGAAGAAGAAACTGTACACTGGAATATGAAAATGCTTAGTAACGTCGTCATTACTAGGGAGATAGAGATGGAGGGAATAATCTCTATCTCCCTACCCCACCCTAGTCGCACTAGCTTCTCATTTTCACACCACAAACAGCTTACAATGGCTTGTTCCCTTTATCATCAATACTTTTTTGCATATCTTTCATTCATTGTTCTTTATCTCTCCACATCACCGTCTATATCTCTCGTTTCCCTGATCCCTGACCAGTCTGAAGAAGGGTCTCGACCTGAAACGTCGCCTATCTCCTTCGCTCCTTAGATGCTGCTGCACCCGCTGAGTTTCTCCAGACTCTGAAATGTAACAGCCTATTGCACTTTATCTGCTTATTTATGTGTATATTAAACTGAACTGTTCTGTATTTTTGCTTACAATATTCTGTTGTGCTGCAGCAAGCAAGAATTTCATTGTCCTATCTGGGACACATGACAATAAACTCTCTTGACTTGACGACTAAAAATAACCCAGCGTATTACCAACAGTGAGATTTTTGAAATCCTTTATTGGAATACAGCAGACGTCTTATCTTCAGAGGATTGAATTGATTTGATTGGAGGTCAAGTTTAATCTTTTCCTCTCAGTAGTACTGGAAGTGCAGCAAAGTTTATACACAGACATCCTGGAGCCAAATCCAATTTTCATCCATTCTCATCAGTTCTGTTGAAGATTTTAGCTCACTTCTGCAACCGATTTTCCCTCTTAGTACCAGTATGGTTCAAGTAGCTATGTTTTAAAGATTGAGGAATTAAGGGTTGTGGGAAACTAGCACAGTAGAGGAGTTGAGGCCAGCATAAATCAGCCATGATCATATTAAATGGCAGAGAGTCTTAAGAAGCCCGGTGCCAACTCCTATTTTATGTGCTCTTGCAGACTTGGCATTTTACAGCATAGTCAAGAACATGAAAATGGTCCAATTCAAAGAGTACTAAAGCCAGCTAAAACATTGTCTTATGTAAGATCTTATTTAAGGGTGACACACTTGCTGCCTTACAGCACCTGAGACCCAGGTTCGATCCTGACTACCGGTGATGTCTGTACGGAGTTTCTACATTCTTCCTGTGACCGCGTTGGTTTTCTCCGGGTACTCCATTTCCTCCCACACTCCAAAGGCGTACGGGTTTGTAGGTTAATTGGCATCAGTAGGTTGTAACATTTTCACTAGCGTGTAAGATAGTGCTAATGTACGGGGTGATCGCTGGTCAGCGCTCACCTTGGTAGGCCAAAGGGCTTGTTTCTGCACTGTATTTCTAAAGTCTAAATCTCTTGATTCAGCACTGCAGGTATTCAATGTTCTTGGTTTGCACCTGCACGACTCAAGCAAGCTCATAAATAAGCACGTTCAACTGTCAACCGCCTAGTAAGTAAGGTTTTAAGGAGAAAGTAGGTCCATTTCATTTTTCACTGATGCAAATTTCAAAATGGAGATGCATCCAAAGATAAAACTCATGCAGTGATTTGCAATCATTGCAATCCAATTCAATTGTTAGGATAGTTGTAGAACTCAAACAACAGATTCCCAGATTGTCATTACTATTAATGAGTAATGAGCACCGCTACTGAAGTTTGCAATCACTCTTGAGGCTGCATAAGTTTTCCCCGGGTGCTCTGGTTTCCTGCTACATTCCTGGGTTGTTAAGACCAATAGGCCACTGGAAATTGTCCCAGGGCGAATGTTAGAATTTGAGGAGGGGGATGAGTTTCTGGGAAAGCTAGGAGAATAAAAAAATTGGATTTGCGTAGGATTAAGGGCCTGCCCCACTTGTGCGTCATTTGCGCATCATTTACGCGACATCATTTACGCATCACGATGGACGACGCACGCGTCGTGACACGCACATGACGCGCGCATGGTGTGCGGTGACGTAAGCAGTGACGCGTGGTCGCGAGCGGCGCCCCAGGATTTTGGGATTCACAAATTCTTCGCACGCCACCTGCGTGACGCGCAAATGACGCCCAGGTGGGACAGGCCCTTAAGTATTAATGGGGGAATGATGTTCAGCATGAACCTGGTGGGCCAGGGAGCCTGTTTGTGTTGAAGGTCGAGTAACTCAGTGGGCACTCCAGCATTTTGTGCATCTTCAGTATAAACCAGCATTAGCTGTTTCTTCCGACACAGCGATCCTGTGTGTGTGTGTGTGCTCTGTTATTTCATGATGAAAGAACTGCTCATTGCCACTTTAGGAAGTTGAGAATCATTTTATGGTACTGAGAAATTTTAATGCAACCTTATAGAAAGGATTTTTGAAAGGATTTCCTTGATTGATAGATAAAAGCATTAAGAATGTATTCAAAAAGTAATGTGTTAGATTGTCTGACCCGCTGAAATTAGTGTAGGAAGGAACTGTAGATACTGGTTTAAACCAAAGATAGATACAGAAATCTGGAATAACTCAGCAGATCAGGCAGCCTCTCTGGAGAAAAGGAATAGGTGATGTTTTGGGTCGGGTCTAAAGAAGGGTCTCGACGCAAAACATTACCTATTCCTTTTCTCCAGAGATGCTGCCCGAGCTGCTGAGTTAATGCAGCTTTCTGTGCCCATCTTTCCGCTGGTATTAGCTCCTGGAATAACTGCTTAAATCCTGGACGAGAGATAGCTGGATCGATGGAGAGCTCTGTGGCATGCTGATCAGGCTACGTTCCAACTGTCTGCTTGACAGAGATGCCGAGAGACATCTCTGATAGGAGCTAGCATACCCCATTCTCACTGAACCAGCTTTGCTGAGACCTCCTGCTACAACTGGATTGCTAAATGGGTCAACTCACACAGGCCGATTGTTTGCCCAAAATACCAGTCTTCAAGGCAAGGTTATGCTGGTTAAACAATGAAATGAAAGCAGAACTTCTCATACATTTAAAATATATATATAAATCATTTTTCGAACACAGGCTTCCTCCACAATGATCGACGTGGAATTTTGGTGATGTTTCTCAGCAAAGACTTTTATTGGGTTGTCGAGCAGGTTTAGTTTAGTTTACTTCAGTGATACAACGCGGAAACAGGCGTTTCAGCCCACCGTGACCCCACATACTAATGCTATCCTATACACACAAGGGACAATTTGCAATTATACTAAAGCCAATTAACCTACAAACCTGTACTTTTTTGGAGTGTTTGAACAAGCACCCATAGTCAGGGTCGAACCCGGGTCACTTGTTCTGTAAGGCAGCAAATCTACTGCTGCGCCACCGTGCTGGTATAAGCACTTCCCACCCCCAAAAGGATGCAGGCATAGATAGCAATGAGACCCCCTTGGTCAATCATCTGTGAAAAGGAGAATGGTGATATGATCTTTCCTCGGGTGTTGACACTTGGCGGGTGTGGTGTAATGATGCCGAACTCATTCGAGAGTTTAGCAGGAGCACACAGCCAACGCTGGCCAAAGATAGCAAACTATGTAAACACTCAGTAGGTCAGGCAGCATCCGTGAGGAGACAAACAGAGTCAATAACCCAGGCAAAGTGAGAAAACAAGTATTTCAAGATATAGAGATAGAAAAGGGTGGGAGAAGACAGAGGGAATAATTGTGATATGGTTGAAAGCAAAGTTGTCAAGATAAACGTTTTAATACCAATGGCTAAGAGAGAGGTTAAAAATTAATGAACAAATTTAAACAGGGAATATCCAGTTGAAATTCATCAATCTCTACCTGGGAACTTTGCTCTGCACTTTATTACAGGCATTCCCTCTTTTCTCTCTATTCACCCTACTCTCTGAAGATACTTGTTCTCTCATTTTTCCAGTACTGATGAAGGTCACTGGCCTGAAACATTGGCTGTTTCTTTCTCCTGTGATGCCGCCAAACCTACAGAGAGAGAGAGCTTTGGTCATTTTCCATTTTTATTTCAGTTAACTTTAGACTTTAGAGATATAGCGCGGAAACAGGCCCTTCCGCCCGCCGACTCCGTGCCGAACAGGAAACCCCTTACACTAGAACTATCCTGCACACTAGGGACAATTTACAATTATACTAAAGCCAATCAACCTACAAACCTGTACATCTCTGGATTGTGGGAGGAAACTGGAGCACACGGAGAAAACCCACGTGGTCACAGGGAGAACGTACAAACTCCGTACAGACAGCACCAGTAATCATGATCGAACCCGGGTCTCTGGTGCTGTAAGATGCGTTTGGTGTGTTTTCCATTGTTTTCTGAGCAACGACTGTTTTGGCCACAAATAATAGATGAGTGATGGGTGAACCTCAGCTTGGATGATCTAGCATGATGGGGGATTGTACTCCTGGCATGAGGCAGCTGGGAGAAAAAAAGACTTTGGCACTGAAGACAAAGACAATGGCGTGGAGAATTCTGCTGACAATCTCGAGCAACGCTGGATAGGTGCATGGTCAGACATGTTTCAAGATTTTCTGATCTCTTCTAACAATTCTATGTCAGCAGTTCAGTCTTGCACACTTATTTCTACTATTCAGAACTGACGAGTCTGTGTATTACAAACAGTCTCTATGTACCATAACGGTGAAGTACTTTGGAGCATTCAACCACCAAGGTTACCTAATACTCCGCCTGCCCCTCATCTTGCAGACGTGCGGTGTCCATTCTCAGGTGCTTTTGTTTAACATCCTATCTGAGAAATCAGAAAGTGTCATTGTAAAAATTCCTGAAGCAAATTGAAATTAATAGAGAATATTTTCAGTCATACTCTTATCTGATGCGATCTTGTTATCAGGTTATTTCTCTTACTGGTCGTGCTGTCTTCTTTAAATCCTTCTCCCTGCCTGATTAACATGGCATGATGCTGAAGCTGATGCCAACACTTCGTCATTTCTTCATTTCTCCTCATCACAGACTTCAATCTTAAATGTAGAAAAAAAATTAAAAGGTATATTATTCAAACTTGAAACTTACTGAATTGTGAAAGTTTACCAAAGAGTGCATGTGGAGAGGATGTTTCCCCGGTGAGTCTCGGACTAGAGGGCACAAACTCAGAATAAAAGGGCTTACCATTAGAAAGGAGATGAGCTGGAATTTCTCATAGGTGGTGAATCTGTGGAATTCATTGCCGTCAATGGCAATGTTTTAAGGTGGAAATTGCCAGATTCTTGATTAGTCAGGGTGTCAGGGGTTATCGGGAGAAGGCAGGAGAATGAGGTTGAGATGGAAAGATAGATCAGCCATGACTGAGTTGCGAAGTAGACGATGGGCCGAACGACCTAAATCTGTTCCTTTAACTTATGAACATGACGGGGGGGGGGGGGGGGGTGTGTGTGTGTGTGTGTGTGTGTGTGTGTGTGTGTGTGTGTGTGTGTGTGTGTGTGTGTGTGTGTGTGTGTGTGTGTGTGTGTGTGTGTGTGTGTGTGTGTGTGTGTGTGTGTGTGTGTGTTTTTGCTTCAGCACAACAGAGCAGGCATTGACTACAAAACAGATCAGTTTGTCCATATACCATTATGTAAATAAATACACAATTGAATAAATAAACTGATAAAATGCAAATAACAGATAATGGGTTATTAATGTTCAGAGTTTTATCCGAGTCAGGTTTAATAGCCTGATGGCTGTGGGGGAGTAGCTATTCCTGAACCTGGTTGTTGCAGTCTTCAGGCTCCTGTACCTTCTACCTGAAGGTAGCAGGGAGATGAGTGTGTGGCCAGGATGGTCTGGGTCTTTGATGATACTGCCAGCCTTTTTGAGGCAGCGATTGCGATAAATCCCCTCGATGGAAGGAAGGTCAGAGCCGATGATGGACTGGGCAGTGTTTACTACTTTTCGTAGTCTTTTCCTCTAATGGGCGCTCAAGTTGCCGAACCAAGCCACGATGCAACCAGTCAGCATGTTCTCTGCACCTGTAGAAGTTAGAGAGAGTCCTCCTTGACAGACCGACTCTCCATAATCTTCTCAGGAAATAGAGGCGCTGATGTGCTTTTTTGATAATTGCATCAGTGTTCTCGGACCAGGAAAGATCTTCAGAGATGTGCACGCCCAGGAATTTGAAGCTCTTGACTATTTCAACCATCGACCCGTTGATATAAACAGGACTGTGGGTCCCCATCCTACTCCTTCCAACGTCCACAATCAGTTCCTTGGTTTTGCTGGTGTTGAGGGCCAGGTTATTGTGCTGGCACCATATGGACAGTTGCTCGATCTCTCTTCTATACTCTGACTCATCCCCATCAGTGATACGTCCCACAACAGTGGTGTCGTCAGCGAACTTGATGATGGAGTTTGCACTACGACCGGCTACTCAGTCATGAGTATAGAGTGAGTACAGCAGGGGGCTGAGCACGCAGCCTTGAGGTGCTCGCGTGCTGATTGTTATCGAGTCTGACACATTTCCACCAATACGAACAGACTGTGGTCTGTGAATGAGGAAGTCGAGGATCCAATTGCAGAGGGATGCGCAGAGACCCAGTTCTGTGAATTTGGTAACCAGCTTGGAGGGGATGATAGTATTAAATGCCGAGCTGTAATCAATGAATAACAGCCTGATATATGAGTTTTTGTTGTCCAAGTGGTCCAGAGAGGAGTGGAGGGCCATCGAGATCGCATCCACCATTGATCTGTTGTGGCGGTAAGTGAACTGCAGTGGGTCCAGGTTTTGGCGAGGTAGGGGTTGATTTGCGCCATGATCAACCTCTCGAAGCACTTCATCACCACAGGCGTTAGTGCCACAAGTCGATAGTCATTGAGGCACGTCACCTTACTCTTCTTGGGCACTGGTATAATCGATGCCCTTTTGAAGCAGGTGGGAACTCATGCGGATATTGAGCAGAAATATCTGTGTGGTTATGGAGTGACCAACAACTAAGGAAACATAGCCCTGTCTAGAACAACCTACAAGTGAAGAGGATCAAAAAAGCTGACATTCAATATCTAATGGACTGGAAGGGTAGAGGTTGTGTCTTAATTATACAGAGCCCAGCTAGATATACCTGGCATACTGTGACCAGTACTGAGAAAGGTTACATTGGAGAGTGAGTCATGCTGATTTAGCAGAATATGTTTGCGAACCACTACTGCAAATCCCAAATGATATTTTGTGAATGTGAAATTTGAGGTTAGTAGATTTTTATTAATTAAAAGTATCACAGAAGATGTAATCAGGCAGAAAATGAAATAAGTTGCAAATTAGTCCAAACACCCCCATCATGGTGGTTTAGGTTCATGGATTACACAGTTCACAGCTTTTATATTTATTCTCCTATTTTCAAAACAGGTTTGCCTTATTTCTCTCACGACACTGTGACATTTAATCTTTAATGAACAGTCTCATCTATTATTAAAGTTTGTTGTTTTGGATGCAACTATGTACATCAAGTAAACAGCCTACCTTTCCTGTAAAAACTGTTCACATCTCTGTTCCCACGTAGTCTGTGTGGGAGGCTGCGGAAGCTCTTTCATCTTTGTGCATTTATCCAGCGGATAAAACGAGAGCAAGGAGAAGGCAAATAATGAGCTGTTGCTCTCCTCTTGGTCAGGGGTCTGGTTGCTTATCTTGTTATCTCCTGCAGGCAAGAGGAAAATGCACGATACCCACTGAAAGAACTAAAAGCACTATTCGGGGAGCCAATATGAAGCAGGTTGAATTCTGTAGGGTTTGGGCTGAAAATGTTTTGGGTCAATTCACAAGCGATTCTACAAGTAAAACAATGTACTAGGGACGGTAACTTCAATCCGTTGGTTTAAGGAGCCTCAGAGGGCGGTGGAGGCAGGTTCTCTGGATGCTTTCAAGAGAGCTAGATAGGGCTCTTAAAAATAGCAGTCAGGGGATATGGGGAGAAGGCAGAAACGGGGTACTGATTGGGGATGATCAGCCATGATCACATTGAATGGCGGTGCCGGCTCGAAGTGTCAAATGGCCTACTCCTGCACCTATTGTCTATTGTCTATTAAATGAGTGTGTCTCATTTACGATTTACTATTCTGACGATAGACACAAAAAGCTGGAGTAACTCAGCGGTCAGACAGCATCTCTGGAGAAAAGGAATAGGTGACATTGCGGGGTGAGACCCTTCTTCAGACTGAACTTGACTCAAGGGAAAGGGAAACAAGAGATATAGACGGTGATGTATAGAACAAATGAATGAAAGATTTGCAAAAAAGTAAGGATGATAAAGAAAACAGGGCATTGTTAGCCATTACGATCCCTAGTCTGTGTTCAATCTATTGATTTTCTTTTGCAATGTACAAAATAAAATTGTAAACAATGAAGAACATTTATTATTCCAAAAGCAAATAAAAAAACAGCATCCTACGTTCAATGCTAAATTGTGCTGACTTATCTAAAATGACCCAGAAGAGATGCAGGGGCTTCACCGCCTATGGGTTAAGAAATACATCAGTCTGTACAATTGTGAATGTGCATTAACGATAGGAATCACCTACTGCCTCTGTCATGAAGCACAGCTATTTAGTAAAAGGTGAACTAAGGAAATAAAAACTGAAAAAAAGAGAAACGATATGTTTATGAAACATTTCAATCCTTTTCCAAAGCTTCTCAGTTATTCAATCTCTTCCCACCCAAACCAAACCAAACTGCAGGAGATGCAATGCCTGTCCCTTTACCTCCCAACTCAACTCTGTCCAAGGACCCCAACAGTCTTTTCAGGTGAGGCAGATGTTCACTTGTACCTCCTCCAACCTCATCTACTGTATCTGCTGTTCCAGGTGTCCTCGTTTACATTTTATCTCTGTTTGCTTTGCAGTTACCTGCTCCTAGCTAACAATGATATATTCTACATTTTCCTTGATCTCCATTCCCTTTGTTCCATTTTCAGACCTTACATTTCCTTATCTCTGTATCTCCCTCTCCCCTGATTCAGTCTGAAGAAGGATCTCGACCTGAAACGTCACCCATCCCTTCTATCCAGAGATGCTGCCTGTCCCACGGAGTTACTCCAGCATTTTATGTCTATCTTTGGTTTAAACCAGCATCTGCAGTTTCTTCCGGCAACGAATATCATTGAAGAAGTTAATACAAAATTAGCCCACTCTCTTTCATTTTCTTCCCATCATTGTGGCATTCTTTTCATGCACACCAACCTTACTAACTGGAACTCTGCTTGAAACCCTCCACTCCAGCTTTAACATTCTTCCTTCAATACCACAGTCAAAGGTAGAAAAAAGGAACTGCAGATGCTGGTCTACAAAAAAAAGACACAAAGTGCAGGAGTAACTCAGTGGGTCTGGCAGCATCTCTGGAGTACATTGACGTATCAGGTTGGGGCCCTTCTTCAGACTAGGCCAAGCATAGTGAGGTTTGGACAAGTAGTGCCCACTACATTAAAGACATTAATGGCCCTGTCTCACGGTGCGAGTTGACTCACGAGGTACCCCGAGTGAAAGACTCGTGGTTGTGTATGAGACGTCAAGTTTATGTTCAAGTGTTTAACCGAGTTCCCACGGGTATGGCATTTCTGCGATGTTCCAAGTTCCTCCTCCGAGTTACCAAGTTCCTCTCCCGTTACTCTTGAGCCAACCGTGAATGAAAGTATGTTTTAATAAAGCAACAATGTTAAAAGACATCTCCATCCTGTGGCTTTGAGTTATTTCAGCGCGGCCGCATCTATTGATACGATCTACAAAGGGAAAATGCGCACCCTCCACCAACCGATAACGTGGTAAGTGCATTTCTTGGTGCTTTATGTTTTTAAATACTGTATTTCCCGGGGTGGGGGGAGAGCTCAGTTCATAGTATTTGGGGAGTCTGGCGTTGTGAAGGAGGGGATTGGGGTCAGTAACCCACTTGCCACGCTCCAGTCTGAGTGCAGGTAGATGGGACTAGGTGACAGTAAACGGCACAGAGTAAAAGGTCAGAGATGGCCTGTTTCTGTGCTGTCATTGCTATATGGTTTTATTGTGGCCAGGGAGTGAATTAGCTTGGGCGGCTGCCGCAGCGCTCCGGGCACGCACAGCAGAACTGGCCGCCACTTCCGGGGAAGGAAGCAGCTCGGGTGACTGACTTTGAGCGGCCGCCGGGACCCGACAGCAGACACACATACACACACACAGATACACACAGACAGACAGAGAGACACACACACACACACAAATACACACAGATACACACAGACAGCAGAACTGGCCGCCACTTCCGAGGAAGGAAGCAGCTCGGGTGACTGACTTTGAGCGGCCGCCGGGACCCGACAGCAGATACACACACACACACAGATACACACAGACAGACAGAGAGACAAACACACACACATACACACAGACACACACACACACACAAATACACACAGAAACACACAGACACACACACACATATATATATATATTATATATATAGGCGAGAGATTTAGATTTGAAATGCAGGGGGATAATATATATATTTAATATTATATATATATGTATATATGTGCGTGTGTCTGTGTGTATCTGTGTTTATTTGTGTGTGTGCCTCTCTCTCTCTCTCTCTCTCTCTCTCTCTCTCTCTCTCTAAATCAGTAGGCAACCCAGGAACCACTCAAAGTATATATACATATACACAAACACATATACATATACACATACACATATACATATACACAGGTCTGGGGAAGACAGAGAGGGGAACAATGAGGACACGGAAGTTTAGTGGGGAATCTCATTGGTTATTATGTGGGAAGGAAGTCCAGATGCTGGTTTAAAGATAGACGAAATGATGGAGTAACTCAGCGGGAAAGGCAGCATCTCTGGGTAGTGGTCTAAGGAAGGGTCTCGACCCGAGACATCATCATTCCTTCTCTCCGGAGATGCTGCCTGTCCCGCTGAGTTACTCCAGAATTGTGTGTGTGCGAGAGTTACTCCAGCATTGTGAGTGTGTGTGTGTGTGTGAGTTACTCCAGCATTGTGTGTGTGTGTGTGTGTGTGTGTGTGTGTGTGTGTGTGTGTGTGTGTGTGTGTGTGTGTGTGTGTGTGTGTGTGTGTGTGTGTGTGTGTGTGTGTGACCCCAGCATTGTGTGTGTGTGAATCAT
Source organism: Okamejei kenojei (assembly GCA_035221665.1). Taxonomy (NCBI): domain Eukaryota; kingdom Metazoa; phylum Chordata; class Chondrichthyes; order Rajiformes; family Rajidae; genus Okamejei; species Okamejei kenojei. Next base: position 8,053,176 of record CM069164.1, read on the forward strand.
GAATTGCCAAGACACAAGGCACTGTAGATACAAATAATGTCATACACAAGAAAGGGCAGATGCTAGTTGAAAAAAGTGAACACATGGGGCTGGAGAAATTTGGAAATGTCATCCCGTCACCCATTCCTTCTCTCCAGAGATGCTGCCTGCCCGCTGAGTTAAAAGAGTTCCCACGGTAGACTCACGAATCACTAAGGTAAACGCACGGGTCACCACGTTATAAACGAGTTTAAAATGTTTCATTTTTTAACTTGAACTGTAAATTTGACTCATGGAAAAAATCAAACATGTTTGATTTTTTTCACGAGTTACCAAGTTTCACGGGTACCTGCTGTTAGCACCACGAGTCGCTAAGTTGCTCGCAAGAGTTCCGACGTTCCCGCTACGTTTAGTGTACGTGATTACCGCGAGTGACAACTCTGGGTCACTCGTGGGTCAACTCGCACCGTGAGACAGGGGTTTAAGGTTTCTCTTAGTTTCAAAACGGTATCTGGAAAGACTTGAGATGTGCAGAAAGCCTAATTGGTAAATGGGTGGGTTATGACGACAATTGGTGCTGTTTGATTTGATGCCATCAAAGGCACTGTAACTCTGACCCAGGCTATGGCAACTTATATCTGAAAATAAGTTCAGTACTAAAGAAGGCATGCCACATTTAAAGGAATCATTCAATACATACAGGCCAATTTCAGTCCATCTTTTCTGACTGTTGCTGCAATTCTACCAGACAAGGTATTTCCTTTGGTAGCGATTCAATGAATACGGAATCGCGCTGATAGATGCTAAACTTCCTCTAAACCAAGTCAAAGACACAGGCACGGGTGAAGGAATACACCTTTCTCTCAGCCGAGAGGACTTGGGAAAATGAGCAGGGGCAAGGTAGGGCAGTTCAAACTGTGAGAAGAAGGAGGAGGAGTGAAAAGAGAATTTAACTGCAGAACAGAACTGTTTGAGAAGGCTTTGCAGGAATGCTAAACTGTTTTACACAATGGTTCCAATGTCATTCTAGCGTCATCACGAGCAAGATGGAGATTCAATAACAGTATTCTGAACTTGTGCTGCAGCATTTTAACCTTGTTTGCAAGCTGTTTGTCCTGAGACATAAGCTATCAGACCTGAATCACATCATTTTCCTGACATTCATTTTCAATTTACCTACACACTGGTCTCATTCTGTCTTGCTTGTTGTGCTATGGTTGCTTTATGTTGCATTGAGGGTTAGCCTTGCAATCCAACCTTATAAAGGCAGTGAGTGCTGCAAATATGTAGGTCAAGTAGCATTGCTGTAGAGAATAAAAGTTAATGCTGCACGTTGAGGACCTCTCAACCGAACCTGTCTCAGAGTATGAGTCTGAACAAGGTTCTTGACCTGAAATGTCACCCATTCTTTCTTTCCAGAGATGCTGCCTGTCCCGCTGAGTTACAATAGAAAATAGGCAATAGACAATAGGTGCAGGAGTAGGCCATTTTGCCCTTCAAGCCAGCACCGCCATTCAATGTGATCATGGCTGATCATCCCCAATCAGTACCCCGTTCCTGCCTTCTCCCCATATCCCCTGACTCCGCTATCTTTAAGAGCCCTATCTAGCTCTCTCTTGAAAGTATCCAGAGAACCGGCCTCCACTGCACTCTGAGGCAGAGAATTCCACACTCACAACTCTCTGTGAGAAAAAGTGTTTCCTCACCTCCGTTCTAAATGGCTTACCCCTTATTCTTAAACTGTGGCCCCTAGTTCTGGACTCCCCCAACATCGGGAACATGTTTCCTGCCTCTAGCGTGTCCAAACCCTTATGTTTCAATAAGATCCCCTCTCATCCTTCTCCAGCATTTTGTGTCTATCTTCAGAGTATGATCACTAGGTTTCCATTGCTCCCCACATAATTCAAATCTCTGATATCAGCAATCAGCCGACCATGTTACACCCATTTTTAATAATGTCACAAAGTATTTAACAAATGCTTTGTTCAAGTTAGAAGTATATAATTCTTTTAGTTCCCAAAACGTCACATATGGCATGAAAAGTGTCTGAAAAGCAAAATATCTCTTAGTCCTACCTTTGATAAAGAGGAAACTGCCGTCTCTGTCAAAAGCAAATACTGGCTTCCAGGGGAATGCCACTGTACGGGGGAATGGGAGCACATAGTGGCACAGAGCGTCCCCGTCCGTGCTGTCCAACAAAGATACCGTGCCGTCGGTCAGGATGAGAAGAAACTAGAACGAGAAAGGAGAACTTCTTGCAGAATTTCAGTATTCAAAACTCGAAACACAGCCACAACTTCAGTGATTGTCTCTACAGTAAAGAGCTGTGCTAATCCAAATGTGTTTGTCACACTGCATAAGCATCAGACAATTAAATGGATGCAACACCATATATTCTTTCTTGCGCAATATCATGTTCCGTACGTAATAGAATTTCTTTGGAAACGCAATAAACTGCAGCAGTTGGAATCGTGATCAAGACCCAAATTGCTGGAGTAACTCAGCATGTCAGGCAGAATCTATGGAGGGAATGGTTAGGTAACGTCACCTGGTCAGGACCTTTTTTCAGACTTAAATTTCTTCTGGAATTTCTTTGATATTTAATATGCCGATTGTCTTTCCTTGTCTAGCATATGGAGGAAAACAGGTTCTGAAGGTGGGAATGTGAGTGGGAGCAATCACCTGACTTGCCAGGTCTGCACCTCTCCTTCCCGCTGCTCCAAGCATGTGACTCTCCCAAGATAGACACAAAATGCCAGAGTAATTCAGCGTGTCACGCAGCATCTCTGGAGAACATGGATAGGTGGCGTTTCAGATCCAGAGCCACAATGTCACTCATCCTTTTTCTCCAGAGATGCTGCCACACCCATTAAGTTACTTTAGCAGTTTGTGTTTATAGTCATGGAGTGATACAGTGTGAAAAGAGGCCCTCCGGCCCAACTTGCCTACAACGACCAACATGTCCCAGCTATACTAGTCCCACCCGCCCGCTTTGGTCCATATCCCTTCACAACTGTCCTATCCATGTACCTGTCTAACTGTTTCTTAAATGTTGGGATAGTCCCAGCCTCAACTGCTTCCTCTGGCAGCTTCTTGCATACACCCACCACCCTTTGTGGAAAAAAGTTACTCCTCAGATTACTAGTAAATCTTTTCCCCTTCAACTTAAACCTTTGTCCTCTGGTCCTCAACTCCCCTACTCTAGACAAGAGATTCTGTGCTTCTACCTGATCTATTCCTCTCATGACTCTTTATACACTACATGAGTTTATCTTTGGTGTAAACCAGCATCAGCACATTCTTTCTACATTGTCGCTCCAACGTGCTTATGGATCTGCACAGCGAAGGCCACATGCTTGAAGGCCACACGCTTGAAGGCCACCTGTATAAAAATCTATGGTGTAGAAGTGGTCCGTGGAAAACATCAGTGACTCCAGCAGAAGTAGGTATTCTGAAGACAAGCTAGGCTTGATTCAGTCTACTTCAAAGGGACATTGGTTACAGCTTGGTAAACTGTAAGTAAAAGGGATGATAGACACAAAATGCTGGAGTAACTCAGCGGGACAGGCAGCATCTCTGGAGAGAAGGAATGGGTGACGTTTCTGGTCTAGACCCTTCTTCTTCAGGTCTGAAGATGGGTCACAACCCAAAACGTCGCCCATTCCTTCTCTCGATAGATGCTGCTTGTCCGCTGAGTTACTCCAGCATTTTGCGTTGATCTTCGGTTTAAACCAGTATCTGCAGTTCCTTCTTAAACAATGGAATAAGTATTGAAACAGTAATTTACCAACTAACTTCAAACATTGTACATCACCCTAACTTACATAAAATGGCTACAACCTAACAAACTGTGTCCGGGCTGAATCCCACGCAAGTCCCGTGGGATTCCTCCGATTCCCAATCACGCTTTGATCCGTAACGTTCCTCGCCAGCAGGAATCCTTTTATCATAGGAATCCGAGGGGTAACTTTTTCACATAAAGAGTGGTGGATGTATGGAACAAGCTGCCAGAGGAGGTAGTTGAGGCTGGGACTATCGCATCGTTTAGGAAACAGTTAGATGGGTATATGGATAGGACAGGTTTGGAGGGATATGGACAGGCACAGCGCAGGCAGGTGCGACTAGTGCAGCTGGGACATGTTGGCAGGTGTGGGCAAGTTGGGCCGAAGGGCCTGTTTCCACACTGAATCACTCTATGACTCTCCAAATCAAAGGGCATATGAATAGATACATTTTGGATTCATTCAATTTCCACTGGAATGAGATATTGAAAGCCATCAAATTAATATGTTGTCCAAGAAAATTCTGAAGGAGAATTACTAGTGTAGCAGAAGAATGGACTATTTAAAGATGCCAATTTCAACCTTGAACTTCCGTCTACCCGGAAGATTCACATATTTTCATTAACCTGCTCCTTGCCTGAATTGAGTATCCTTTCAGTTGAGGCAGCAATTTGCACCATTTCTTCCAGTTTAGTACACCATGTTCATTTCTCTATTCAGTTTACACTTCTCTGGAACAAATTAACATTGCAGGACATCCACCATAGTTCTTGTTACAATCCCAAGTTTGTATCGCAGGTCAGACAATTTTAGTTTAGTTTAGTTTAGAGATACAGTGTGGAAAAAGGCCCTTCGGCCCACCGAGTCCGCGCCGTCCAGCAATCCGTGCACACTAACACTATCCAACCCACACTAGGGACAACTTACAATTTTACCAAGCTAATTGGCCTACAAGACAGTACGCCTTTGGAGCGTGGGAAGAAACCGGAGCTCCCGGAGAAAACCCACGCAGGTCACGGGGGGAACATACAAATTCCCTACAGACGGCACCCATAGTCAGGATCGAACCCGGGTCTCTGGCGCTGTAAGGCAGCAACTCTACCACTACCTTTGCCCAAACCGCCCATTTATAAACGAGTTTGAACCTGTTCTGCTTTACCAGCTTTATATGCTACCATTCTCCGTTTCATCTGGTTGGTCGCTTGGTTCTTATTGTCTCCTGTTGATCTCACATCAGTTATTTCATTATGTACTGTTTCCCAATTAAACACTCTTTATTAAATGTTTGGCTTTTCTTTAGGCTGTCTGTAAGTTTTCTCTCATTCCCTTCACTGTTTTTAAAATCTATATTCTGAAATAAATTATTTCTTTGATGTACAATCACTTCTGCCCATTACCTGCCTGGGACGACCTAGTCCTCCCGATTCCTCCGTGCATTGGTCAGCTTTATGCTTTCAATTCATGTTTGTTTTAGCTACTCAACATCCAGAGCTACTTTATTAAAACCACAAGACAGATTGGGAGTGAAAAGCTAAAAAATCCAGATGGCCTTCCCTATGGCTATATGTGGGCAAATCAGAATGTCTCCCAGTCATAGTTCCACACATCCTATATCTTCGGATATTGTTTTGATTGAAACTTAGATTATTTCCTGACATGTACTTGGCAAACTTTTAGATTTTAGACTTTAGAGAGACAGAGTGGAAACAGGCCCTTCAGCCCACCGAGTCCACGCCGGCCAGCAATCAGCCGGTAAACTTGCACTATCCTATACACTAACGACAATTTACAATTTACAGAAGCCAATTAAGCTACAAACCTGTAGGTCTTTGGAGTGTGGGAGGAAACCGGAGCACCCTGAGAAAACCCTTGTGGTCACAGGGAGAATGTACAAACTCTGTACAGACAGAGCTCTAGGGGCTAGTGGAATCAAGGGATATGGGGAGAAGGCAGGCACGGGTTATTGATTGGCGATGATCAGCCATGATCACAATGAATGGCGGTGCTGGCTCGAAGGATCGAATGGCCTCCTCCTGCACCTATTTTCTATGTTTCTATCAGTACCCGTAATCAGGATCAAACCCGGGTCTCTGGTGCTGCAAGGCAGCAACTGTACCTCTGCGCCACCGTGCCACCCCAATTCTCTTGGGTCAGGAATTCCACATTGCTCCATGAAAGAACATAGATCAATCTGGCCAAAATGTATAATTAGTAATCTATCTAATAATAGATTGCCCTAATCCATGTAAAGGGCCTTGCTCCATTATAGAAATCTTGCATGATCTGTCCATACTATTGATGTTAATAGAAACATAGAAACATGAAAAATAGGTGCAGGAGTAGGCCATTCGGTCCTTCGAGCCAGCACCACCATTCAATATGATCATGGCTGATCATCCTAAATCAGTACCCCATTCCTGCTTTTTCCCCATATCCTTTGATTCCATTCACCCTAAGAGCTATATCTAACTCTCTCTTGAAAACATCCAGTGAATTGGCCTCCACTGCTGTGGCAGAGAACTCCACAAATTCACAACTCTCTGGGTGAAAAAGTGTTTCCTCATCTTAGTCTGTCCAATCGCTTTAGAATGTTATATGTTTCTATAAGATCCCCTCTCATCCTTCTAACTTCCAGTCGATCCATTCTTTCATCATATGTTAGTCCCGCCATCCTGGGAATTAATATGGTAAACCTACGCTGCACTCACTCAATAGCAAGAATGTCCTTCCTCAAATTAGGAGACCAAAACTGCACACAATACTTCAGGTGTGGTATGGAGTAATACAAGCAGCAATGGGAAAAAAAAACCTGTTTAAAATGTTATTATACCAATTTATTTTATCATTGCTGCTTGATCCACATCAGCCCAAGTGAATGCGAGTAACACGCACTCAGAATTCTTCTGCGTTAAAGTAATGGATTGGGGCCCCAAATGTAATAGTTCCTATTGCAAATACATTGCCAGCTGGCTGACATTGCATAACATCTACCCACTCCCAGAAATCGACAGGCTAGTATTTACACCTCTGAGTTACTCTATCGCCAAATGAGGAAATCAATTAACCTGGTGCTGCGTTTACAACTTTTAACAATGGTACTCAAAATACAGATCTTGCTTTCTGAAGGACATCAATCAAAGAATAAATCTGCATTTTTTTCTGTTAGGTGTTGACAGACCTGCTGGGAATTTTGCATTCAAACATCCCACCCTTGGTTATAACGCACTGCGGTCTACTGTGCCTATGAGTAATGTAGAACAGTTGCGATTGTCACATTCTGAACTCTTGGCACAAAATCATTTACAAACAGATTATCCACAGGAAGACAGGAAAAACATAGGCACTCACGATAGCTGGGCTTAGAAAATATGTAGAAACGGCTTATCAAAGAAAGACTGAGGTGGTATGAATGATGTAGGAAGGAACTGCAGTTGCTGGTTTAAACCGAAGATAGACACAAAAAGCTGGAGTATCTCAGCATCTCTGGAAAAAGGGTCAAGACCCTTCTTCACACCAATGAATGATGATGTCCAAAAGTAAAAATAAAATAAGCAATTGGTCATTTGGGCTGAGGAATGGCTTGATAAGATGGATTAAACCAGTACTCTGCAGGAGCCTTGCGCCTCCAACCCATTGCATTATTCTGTAAGCACAAGACCTAACATAGTCTATAAATTGAAAAGTCTTATACATGTAAATATTCATAAAAACCTTTACAGTCACAATGACATAGCAATGAAACAGACCCTTTGAACCAATTCAACTAGTCAACCAAGTTACCAAATTGAGTTAGTGCCACTTCCCGCCCTGCCCCATATTCCTCTGAACCTTTCCTATCCCTGCACCCGTCCAAGGGTCTTTTGAATGTCTTAATTGTGTCCGCCTCTACCACTTCCTCTGACAACTTGTTCCCCATACGCACTAAGCTCTGTGTGAAAGAAGTTGCTCCTCGGGTTTCTATTAAATCTTTCCCCTCTCCTATGCCCTCCTTTTACATACTCCCCTACCCTGGGGAAAAGTTGGTGGCTATTCACCTTATTGATGCCCCTCGTGATTTTATAAAGCTCTATGTCACCCTCCAGGATCACCCTCTTACACTCCAGGGAAATAATACTCAACCTATCCAGCCTCTCCTTACAACTCAAACCCTCACAATCTTGTGACGTCTAAACCCAGAGCCTCAAGACCAAGCACCATTCTCTTTCTTCTGGTAGTTTGCTGTGACAACCTGCGGGCAAAGGTTGCAGAGTGCACACACACATGGGGATGGGCAAATCATGGATAAATAGAGTTGGTACCAGAGTCAGGAGGAGTAGGGGTATGACTTCAGAAGTCAGGTCGGCCTCTGGGGGCAGGAACCCATTCAGATTGGGAGTGTATGGAGTCAAAAAATGTCCATGACAAGTGAGTATTGGGTAGCAGTGAAGAATTAGTCATACAAATCTATATCTAAGAAAATGTACTTATTGATGTACTAAATGTACTTAAATGTACCAGATAAGTTAGCTCATCTTTAAGAACTGCAGAAGTAGGTGTTGAATATTTTGAGATTCCTCGATTCTATGCAAACTCTGCATGTTATTCACCGAAATGATGTTCTGCATGATACATAGAGTTCTTAGACTCAGTGTGATGAATATGTTACTTGCATAGTAAGGTAAGCACGGTTGGCTTTGGCTTTCAGATAAAAGCACTTGTGAAATGGGCAGATGTGTTCAGCGACAAATCTAATTTTCTAGGCATTGCCGGTTTAATATTCCTTTTTAAAACTGTTTATTTGAAGCCTGCTTTAGCTGTTTATAAAAATTTAACTTCTGCCTAAACTTTGGTACCCTGCTCATAAGGTCTGTCAATTAATTACATGAGGCACCGAGTTGTCAAGGAAACTTTAAAAATAATATACCGGTGATGCGTCATCCATTTGGAGAAAAAGTGCCCATAATTTTCTTTTCACAGCTAGGATTATAATGGTGGTGAGAGGTGAGAGACAGAGAATGGTTTTCAAAAATAAACACAAAATGATTCTGAGGCAATTTGGACAAGGTTTTCTGCTTCAGCAGTCCTCAGCATATAATTTTACTTCGGAATCACATGAGTGACTTCGTGAAGACCCCGCCAGCACGCATGCGCGACATATCGTTGCTCGCATTTGCTGTCGACAGCTGGGGGGGGGGGGAGTGCGCTTCCTCAACAGCTCCTTCATAAGGACGCTTAAGGTAAGTAATACTAACCTTGAGCTGGTTTCTGTAGATAGTGTGTTTCTATCTACAGCATCGATGGATGGAAAAGGAAAATCTAAACTTTCGAAGGGCCACGGGACTCCAGGAAGTCAGCGGCCAGCATCCTCGGAGCTGCCCGGCAGCACCTGTTTCATGGCCGGGGAAAAAGGTGCGGAAGTTGGGGAACCCTACGGAGTTAATAGGGCCCGAATCTCCTCCACAACAGACTGGACGGAGCTCCGTAGAGGTGAAGGGTATTACAGACCCTGACTTCGCACTGCCATCGCCCAAGGTCAGGGCTGGTAGTAAGCAGGTATGTCCTAACGTGCCTCGCACAGCGGCGCGTTCTACTTCCCCTCTTTTACAGGTCCCCAGAGGGCAGACCTGGGGGAGAGCTGCGTCGAAGTCGAGCCCCGCAGCTGCTGCAGGCATCGACATGCCGCCGGGGAAACCTGCTAGATTGCAGGTCGGTGGGAGTTCTGCTGGAGAGTTGGGGAGCCCTGCAGGAGCAGGAGTTACCGGCACACCACCAGGACAGGCTACCAGAGTGCAGGCCCGTGGCAGCGGATTTCGGTCGTGCAGCCCCGCTGAGGCGGTAAGCGACAACCATGCGCCGTCACAGACCCATGTGGTCAGAAGTGGCAGTAAGCCCGCGCGGATGTCTGGGAGCCTGGCTGCGGGAGCCGGCACCGACTCATCACCGCTGCCTTCCTATCAGGCAGGCGGGCTGCTACAGTCCGAACGACGGCGGACTAGCGGCATGTCCGCGCGGGAGTCCTATGGCCCCGCAGGAGCGGCAGCCGACGACTACCTGCCAACGGACCCTTGTCATCACCTCGACGAGGTGCGGTCCGCTGGTAGAAGCCCCAGTCATTCAGGAGAACCTGGGGAAGTCGACTTGTCGTCCGCATATTGCGGCGGCGGACGCATGGCTAGGATGGTGCTTATGGTGGAGCAACTACTCCAACGAGACCTGGATCGACACGAGCGTGGGTCCCAGCGGTCTAGGAGCCAGATTATGCGGCCGCCTAGCATTTCTCCCTCATCCGCCGGCAGTGCCAGAAGCCAGCAGATGGCCGACTTTGATGAAGAGGCCGCGGTAGAAGAGCCAAACTGCTTCGGGAGAACCAGAAGATCTGTTGGACGTAGTTTTGAAGTTTGCTAAGCCTGTGCGTTCCGGGAAACTGCTGCACCCAAAACTGGCGGAGAGTATCAATTTTCTGGCCACACACCAGCTCCAAGAACAGGAACTCACAGAGGCCATGGAAAAATACAAGGCTCCAGAGAATTGTGTTGCCCTGAATGTTCCAACCGTCAACCTACCTATCTGAGGGAACATCAGTCCCAGTATCAGGGCCCAGGAGCTCAAAATTCAAAAAATCCTGAAACTGTTGACGTCGGGCATCACGGCGTTCGCCAGGACCCTCGATGGGGCAATGTAACTGGAGAACAGCAGGATGCTCTCGCCCTGTTGTGTAATACCCAGTTTGAGATCAACTGCTTTCGGAAAAGCTCCATCCGGCCCGCCCTCAACCCAAAATTTGCTGGGTTGTGTCGTAACTCCACCACACCACCATCAAGACAGCTGTTTGGGGAGCACCTGCCTAAGCAGGTCAAAGAACTGGATGAGGAGGCCAAAATCATGGGGCTAATAAAACCTCCATCAACAACCAGGACACAGGCATACCGAAGACCCCAACCTTACCCTACCTCCAAGCCGCAGGGTCAGCCGGATAGGGCACCAAGAGCTTATCCGCCACCTGCTCCCCAACGGCAGAAGCCTTTTTTGGGGCAGGGCCAGCAGAAGCCCGCATGGAAGATGCGGCAACAGCCCTACCCAGCAACACAACGGCCACCGAAAGCCCAACACACCAAGCCCCGCCGATAACCATGCAGGTAAGGGGGTCTGGTTCTTTAAAAAAAGTAGCAATTGTAATTTCACAAGTAGTAGGACGGTTGCAGGCATTTTAGGGTGCATGGAGTGCGATAACTTCAGATCCCTTTATTCTACAAAGTATTCAGGGTTATGAAATAGAGTTTATTAATGGGAAACTTCCCCCTACGCAACATGTACCTCATCGCAAGTTTGCGCTCTCTCAAAAAGAGATAGAGGAAGGACATGTAGAAATCTTAAGGCTGTCAGCCAAAGGCGTGATGGAAAATACGACACATGAACCTCTTGAGTTTGTGTCCAACATCTTTACAAAAACATAAAAAAGATGGTGGATGTCACATTATTATAGATCTAACCCATTTGAATACTTTTGTACAATATACCCATTTCAAAATGGAGACATTCGAAATGGCTAAACAGCTGATTTCTAAAGGGTACTTTCTGGCCTGCATCGATTTAAAAGATGCATACTATACAGTGCCTATTATAGAGCATCACAGGAAATTCTTAAAATTTGTCTGGAGGGGTCAATTATGGCAATGTAAAGCCTTGCCCAATGGGATTACAACAGCCCCTAGGCTATTTACGAAAATTATCAAACCTATTTTGGCGTCCCTTAGACAACAATATTATATCGTCATGGCATACTTAGACGATATATTAATAGTGGGGGAAACCCTTGAATTAACTGAGCTGGCAGTTACAGTTACCAAATTATTATTCGAGATGCTAGGATTTGTCATCCATCCAGACAAATCTAAATTCTCCCCGTCTCAAGTCATGGACTACCTGGAATTCACTATTAACACCAATCAAATGATTGTCACTATCCCAGCCGGCAAAGCAATAGCCATAAAAGAGGCATGTAACAGCCTTGCTTGCGCCAGGGTGCCGACCATCAGACATGCTGCTAAGGTGATTGGGAAACTCGTAGCTACATTTCCAGCTGCACAATTTGGCCCATTGTATGATCAAAATTTGCAAAGAGCAAAAATGTCAGCATTAAAAGCAAATGCTGGACACTTTGACAGACCTATGCAGCTGCCGATCAAGGCTAAAATTGAGCTACAATGGTGGGTTAACAATATTAGTGAGTGTTACAAACCCATCATTATCTGCAACCCATCAGTCGTGTTACAAACCGACGCAAGCGCCCAAGGCTGGGGAGCAACTGACACCACATCCAGTTGTGGTGGCAGATGGGATTCTCACAAGTCTACCCTTCTTCAGTCACAAGGTATAAACTATTTGGAAATGCTAGGTCACGGGTATTCAATGATAACATTGAGTGGATGTTGAATCCCCAAATATTTGCTAAATTTACAGCTAAATTTGGTACACCTTTTTGCGTCTAGGTTGAACCATCAGATACCAACATATGTGTCTTGGGAACCAGACCCTGGGGCAGTTGCAATTGATGCATTTTCTCTCCATTGGGGGAACTGGTTCTGCTACGCATTTCCCCCATTCTGCCTCATCAGTCCGGTATTGCAGAAAATTGAACTGGATTCTGCATCAGGCATACTGATCATAACTGACTGGCCTACACAACCATGGTACCCAGTGGTCCTCAATATGCTAAAAATTCCATGGGTACAAATTGCTAAAAGCCCCAATTTGGTCACTAGCCCCATTACTGGGGAAATTCACCCATGCCATGGTCATCTAAACCTGTTGGCTTGCAGGTTCTGAGGAGGCCACTACTGGAGTCCGGCATATCATCCAGGGCCATGGACCTCATCACAGCATCGTGCAGGGCATCTACCAGGAAGCAGTACCTTACCCAAATCAGGAAGTGGGAAGCCTACTGCACACGAACAAATACAATTTACAACTTTGCCACGATCCCTGACGTACTGGAATTCCTCGTGGGCCTTCATTATGATGCGGGTCTCAGCTACAGTGCCATCAATAGCGCAAGGAGTGCGCTATCCTCATACCTCAACATTGGTCTGGGTTCACACCAATTGGTGTCCAAATTTATGAGGGGTGTATTTAATACCAACCCTCCACGACCCAAATACAACATCACCTGGGATGTAGGGGTGGTGTTGGCCCTACTGAGAAGCTGGTCCCCCATGACAGGGTTACCGCTCGATAAACTCACCTTTAAAGTGGTGATGTTGATGGCACTGACCACAGCACAGCAGGTACAGACCTTGCAGAAACTGCAACTGGACAGAATGGTCTCGACCCCTGAGAAGATAACCTTCTTCATAGAAGAGTTACGAAAGCAGCATATACCAGGATCTACAGGGCTGCAGCTGGAATTCCGGGCATACCCCACTGATGCCACCCTCTGCATAGCCACCCATCTCCGGTATTACATCAAGATCACATGCACTATCCGGAAGATGGAGCAGGGACTACTCATCAGCCACAAGAAACCACATCACCGGGTGACTGTGCAGACTATCGCCAGGTGGCTCAGGGTGGTGTTGGGTGCAGCAGGTATAGACACTAACATTTTAAAATCTCATTCTACCAGGCTCATCCACATCAGCAGCTAGGACCATGGAGGTGCCCATGTCATGTCCTCGCTACCGCAGGCTGGGCCAGCGAGACCACTTTTCAACGCTTCTACAATAAGTCAGTGGCCGCCCCCGCAACGTTTGCCGTTGAGTGCACTTCCGTAGTATAATTTATACCCGAGTTAGGGGTTTTGTTATTATTTGTATTAATAAATACTCATTACTTTTTCAGCTTGTTCAAGTCTGGAATGCATTAACATACTTCCTCCATCAGTATTGCGGCAGTGTGAGAGCATGGACGTCGTCCAGGGCATGAAATCATAGAGCTTTGAAATCTTCATGAAGTCACTCACGGGACTCCAAAGTAAAATAGTAAGATTAAACAAGAACTTACCAGTTTGAAGTTTGATCTTTATTTTATGAGGAGTTGCGATGACGGATTTCGTGCCCTCCACTCCCAACCCTCTATCATAAGGTCAACTGGTATATTCGAATCTCTTTAATCTTACTATCTTCAGTCATTGTTGTTATCTGTGATTCCACACCGCTGCTTTGAAGAATGTCGCGCATGCATGCTGGTGGGGTCTTCATGAAATCCCTCATCGCATCTCCTCAAAAAATGAAGATCAAACTTCAAACTGGTAAGTTCTTGTTTAATCTTACTATTTTCAATACATTTAAATTGGTGAACAGAAGTACACAGTTAAGTAAATACACAATTTAAAACCCCCTTGAACAGTTTGAGCTACCTGTTCACGTTCATTGAATTTTATCAAACTGTGGCTTTTTTTGCAAGGGCACTGGTCTCGTAAAAAGCATAAACCCATTAGCTTTGCTAATGTATATTAACAAACGGTTGAAAGGAAGAACTGCAGATGCTGATTTATACCAGAGATAGACATAAAGTGCAGGAGTAACACAGTGGGAGAGGCAGCATCTCTGGAGAAAAAGAATGGGTGACGTTTCGGGTTGAGACCCTTCTACGGACTCGAAACGCCACCCATCCTTTTTTCTCTTGCTGCCTGACCCGCTGAGTTACTCCAGCACTTGATAAATGCATGACTTGTTTCTGAATGAATAACATGAATGAATGAATCAGTTTACTGGCCAAGTATTCACATCAAGGTATTTGCTTTGGTGCTCCGCCCGCAAGTGACAACGACATACAGTGACAGTTAGGAATGACACATAAAACATTAAACATTAATAATAAAACATTATTGATTAAACATGTGAATTAAATAAAATACCAGAGCAAAAGGAGGCTACAGATTTTTGATTATTGAGTGGAGCTACTACTCGTGGAAAAAAACTGTTTTTATGTCTGGCTGTGGCAGCTTTGACAGTCCGGACTCGCCTTCCAGAGGGAAGTGATTCAAAGAGTTTGTGGCCAGGGTGAGAGGGGTCAGAGATGATCTCGCCCGCTCGCGTCCTGGCCCTTGCAGTGTACAGTTCATCAATGGAGGGAAGGTTGCAGCCAATAACCTCTCTGCTGATCGGACGATTCATTGCAGCCTTCGGATGTTGTGCTTGGTGGCTGAGCCAAACCAGAGCATGATGGAGAGGGTGAGGACAGACTCTACGATGGCCGTATAGAATTGGACCGTCATTGCCTGTGGCAGATTGTGTTTCCTCAGCTGCCGCAGGAAGTACATCCTCTGTTGTGCCTTTTGAACTGTGGAGTCGATGGTGGCCCCTCATTTAAGATCCTTGGAGATGATGGCTCTCAGAACTTAAAAGATCACAGACTGTGGTGTTGTTGATGGTGAATGGGGTGAGGGGAAGGGGAGCTTTCCTAAAGTCTACAATCAACTCCACTGTCTTAAGAGCATTGAGCTCCAGATTGTTGCGATGGCACGAGGACACCAGCTGTGACACTTCCTGTCTGTAGGCAGATTCCTCCCCATCCTGGATCAGTCCAATCAGGGTTGTGTCATCCGCAAACTTGAGATGCTTGACAGAGGAGTCTGTGGAGGTGCAGTCATTGGTGTAGAGAGAGTAGAGGAGAGGAGAGAGTACGCAAACTTGCGGTGCTCCTATGCTGAGGGTCTGCGGGTCCGAGATGTGTTTTCCCAGCCTCACATGCTGGTTCTGTCAGGAAGATGATGATCCACCGACAGAAGGGTTCAGGCACAGTCAACTTGGAAAGTTTGGAGTGTAGTAGCTCTGGCATAATGGTGTTGAATGCAGAGCTAAAATCAACAGACAAAATACTTGGTGGTCTAGGTGCTGGAGCATGAAGTGCAGGCCCAGGTTGACTGCATCATCCATAGATCTAATGGCCTGATATGCAAACTGCAGAGGGTCCAGCAGGGGGTTTGTGATATGTTTTAGCTGGGCCAGCACAAGCCTTTCAAAGGTCTTCATGATTACAGAAGTCAGTGTGACAGGCCTGTAATCATTAAGACCAGTAATCCTTGACTTTTTGGGTACTGGAACAATAGTGCAGACTTTGAAGCAGACAGGGACAGTACAGGTTTGCAGGGACTGGTTGAAAATGTCTGTGTAGACTGGTGCCAGTTGTTTGGCACAGAGCTTGAGGGTAGAGGAGGAAACATTGTCCGGTCCTGGAGATTTCTGGCATTTCTGTCTTCTGAACAGCCTCTCCACCTCCTCTATTTTTATTGTTGATGGAGATGCGATGCTGTGCGGCACGGAGGAGGTGGGTAATTGGGTGTGAAGTGGTGATTGGAGAGGGGTGGGTGGGTGGAAAAGGGTCCAGTCTTTTCAGACTGGAGTCTTGCTTTAAGTAGCTGTGAAATGGTGATTGGGGAGGAGTGGGTGTAGAAGGGTCCAGTCTTTGCAGACTGGGGTCTAGCTGTGTTGGTTGGAGAGGGGGAGGGGGGGTGGGTACCAGGGTTACGTTTCTGCTTGTCAAACCTGCTGTAGAACTCATTCAGGTCGTTGGTCAGCTGATGATTGTCCAAAGAGCGGAGGGCTTTCCTCTTGTAACTGGTGATTTCTTGCAAGCCCTTCCAAACTGAAGAAGAGTCACTAGCTGAGAACTTGTTCCTCAACTTCTCAGAGTACTTTCCTTGGCAGCTCCTCTTCTCAGCTTGTACTTCGCCTGCCTGTAGAGGTATGCATCCCCGCTCCTGTAGGCTTCCTCTTTAGACTGGCGGAGCTGTCTGAGTTCTTCAGTAAACCAGGGCTTGTCGTTGTTGAACCAGGTCCGGGTCCTAGATGGAATGCAACTGTCCTCACTGTCCCCACAAAAGCTGACATATGATGATCCAGTATCTGTATATTCATCGAGGCCTGTGGTTGCTTCCCTGAACACATTCCAATCCGTGCAGTCAAAGCAGGATTGTAGGTTCTCAATGCCTTTGCTTGTCCACCTTTTTGTTGTTCTCACCATAGGCTTAGCAGATTTTAGTTTCTGCCTGTCGGTCGGAATGAGGTGAACTAGACAATGATCAGAGAGACCCAGACCAGCCCGGGGAACAGAGCAATATGCGTTCTTGATTGACGTGTAAAACAGTGGTCAAGTGTTCTCTTCCCTCTGGTGGAGCAGGTAACCCGAAGACTGTATTTGGAACGTCACGGCTGAGGTTTGCTTTGTTAAAGTCCTCCAAAACAATGACCATGGAGTCAGGGAAGTCACTCTCTACTCTCATTACCTGGTCAGCGAATTGCGTTTGCGCCTCACGTACGCAGGCATGGGGGGGTGGGGGGGGGATGTAAACTCCAGCGAGAATAAAGGAGTTAAATTCCCTCGGAGAGTAGAAGGGTTTGGAGTTTATAAAGAAGGATTCTAGGTTGGGAGAGCAGAAGTTTGACATTACCATGATGTTGCTGTACCAGTCCTGGTTGGTAAAGAAGCATATTCCACCGCCTCTTGATTTCCCCGCTGCCTCTATTTTGCGGTCCGCTCTGTGAAGTTGGAAGTCAGTCAGTTGCAGCACGCTGTCCGGGTCGACTCACACAGCCAGGTCTTGGTGAAGCACGGACAGCGGCTCGAGAGAAGTCCTTGTTTGTCCGGCGCAGGAGTTGCAGTTCATTCACTTTGTTATTGAGAGAACGTACGTTTGCCAGGAATATGCTCGGGAGTGATGTGTGTGATCCTCGTCGCCGGAGTCGGGTGAGTGCTCCAGAGCGCTTCCCATGGGTCCTCCTCCGTCTCAAGACCTTGAACGCAGCCACAGTCCCTGCCCTTGCTGACGAGTATGTCCAAATAATCCAGCGAGTGAGAGAAATCCGGAACGATGTTTGGAGGTACTGTATGTCCGATGTTTATGACTACCCCTCTCGTGAAAGTAATCTTTGTAGGGTTTTCACAGATGACACAAACAAACAAACAAACACACACAAAACAGCAAGGAGCAAAAGTTCTGAAACAAAAGTTAATATCTACCTGGCTGGAAAGTTGTGGTACAGGTGCAACTGCACTGATGGCTTTTCCTGGTGCTTCATTTCTATACAAAATAAAATGTATGGTCAGTCTTCATATTAACAAAGCTCTCTGAGGTTAAACATTACATTGAACAACTCATTACATTATTTGTTCATGTCAGGATCCACTTCCGTGCCTAAGTCCTATCAGATCGGAAGTAACAAATAGGATATTTGCAACACACCTACCCTCATGGTACTCATGGTACTCTGCGAATAAGCTGTGGACCCTGCTGGGAATTGGAACCAGGGGATGCAGAAGTACAACTGTGAATGTCAAAGAAGGGGATAGGCGAGGGAGGGTATCAGTAGACGGGGATTGGTTGGTTCCATGGTCGAGGAAGAAACGGAGGGCATTAAGACCCTCATGGTGGGGGATGGTGTAGAGTAACTGGACATCCATGGTGAAGATGAGGGAATGGGGACCTACGTGCCAACTCTCAGACACCACCTCCTACTTATCCTTGGACCATGACCCGCACAGACGAACACCTGGCCACTATCTCTAGCACTATCACTGACTTCATCACTTCCGGCTCCCTGCCCTCCCAAACCTCCAACCTCACCGTTCCCCAGTCCCGCACGGCCCGATTTTACCTCCTACCCAAAATCCACAAACCTGACTGTCCTGGCAGAAACATCGTTTCTGCCTGTTCGTGTCCTACCGAACTTATTTCCACATACCTTCCTATCCAACCTGGTTAAATCCCTCCTTACACCTCACACGCTCTTCGTCTACTCCAGGACTTCCGTTTTCCAGGTCCCCATTCCCTCAACTTCACCATGGATGTCCAGTCACTCCACACCTCCATCCCCCACGATGAGGGTCTTAAAGCACTCCGTTTCTTCCTCGACCGCAGAACCAACCAATCCCCGTCTACTGATACTCTCCTCCACCTAGCAGAGCTGGTCCTTACCCGTAACTTTTCGTTTGACTTCTCCCATTTTGTTTGACTCCTCCCATTCTGCAGTTGTACAGAGCCCTAGTGAGACCACACCTGGAGGATAGTGCGCTGTTTTGGTCCCCTAATTTGAGGAAGGACATTCTTGCTATTGAGGGAGTGCAGCATAGGTTAATTCCCGGGATGGCAGGACTGTCATAAGCTGAGAGAATGGAGCAGCTGGGCTTGTACACTATGGAGTTTAGAAGGATGAGAGGATATCTCATTGAAACATATAAGTTTGTTAAGGGTTTGGACACGCTAGAGGCAAGAAACATGTTCCCGATGTTCGGGGAGTCCAGAAACAGGGGCCACAGTTTGAGAATAAGGAGTAAGCCATTTGGAACGGAGACTTTTTCTCACAGAGAGTGGTGAGTCTGTGGAATTCTCTTCCTCAGAGGGCGGTGGAGGTAGGTTCTCTGGATGCTTTCAAGAGATAGCTAGATAGGGCTCTTAAAAATAGCGGAGTCAGGGGATATGGGGAGAAGGCAGGAACGGGGTACTGATTGGGGATGATCAGCTATGATCACATTGAATGGCGGTGCTGGCTCAAAGGGCCGAATGGCCTACTCCTGCACCTATTGTCTATTGTCTATTTCCTCCAAATTCAAGGTGTAGCTATGGGCACGCACACGGGCCCCAGCTACGCCTGCCTCTTTGTAGGGATATGTCGAACAATCCGTGTTCGAGACGTACCAGGGCCCCATCCCCGACCTCTACCTTCGCTACATCGACGACTGCATTGGTGCTACCTCCTGCACCTACACACAACTCACTGACTTCATCCATTTCACCACTAACTTCCATCCGGCACTCAAATACACCTGGACCATTTCCAACATTTCCCTACCATTTCTAGACCTTACTATCTGCTTCCTGTAAGGACTCCATCCCCTACTCCCAATTGCTCCGTCTACGCCACATCTGCACCCAGGATGAGGTGTTCCAAACCAGGGCATCGGAGATGTCCTCATTCTTCAGGGAACGGGGGTTCCTCTCTTCTACTATAGTTGAGCCTCTCACCAGGATCTCTTCTAAACCCCATAACTCTGCTCTCACTCCCCATTCCCCCATTCGTAACAAGGGCAGAGTCCCCCTTGACCTCACCTTCCACCCTACCAGCCGTCACATAGAACAAATAATCCTCTGACATTTTCGCCACCTCCAACGTGATCCCACCACTTGCCACATCTTCCTATCTCCTCCCCTGTCTGCTTTCTGCAGATACTGTTCTCTCCGTAACTGCCTGGACAATTCGTCCCTTCCCACCCAAACCACCCCCTCTCGTGGCTGTTTCCCTTGCAACCGCAGGAAATGCTACACTTGTCGCTTTACCTCCCCCCTTGACTCCATTCAAGGACCCAAGCAGTCTTTCCAGGTGTGGCAGAGGTTCACCTGCACCTCCTCCAACCTCATCTATTGCATCCGCTGCTCTAGATGTCAGCTGCCCTACATCGGTGAGACCAAGCTTGGGCTTGCCTATCGCTTCACCCAACACCTCCGCTCGGTCTGCATTAACCTACCTGATCTCCCGGTGGCTCAGCACTTCAACTCCCCCTCCCATTCCGAATCCGACCTTCCTGTCCTGGGCCTCCTCCATGGCCAGAGTGAGGACCACCGTAAATTGGAGGAGCAGCACCTCAAATTTCGCTTGGGCAGTTTACACCCCAGCGGTATGAACATTGACTTCTCTAATTTCAGGCAGTCCCTGCTTTCTCCTCCCCTTCTCAGCTCTCCCTCAGCCCACTGTCTCCGCCTCTTCCTATCTTCTTTCCGCCCGCCCCCCCCCACCCTCACATCAGTCTGAAGAAGGGGCTCGACCCAAAACATTGCCTATTTCCTTCGCTCCATAGATGCTGCCTCACCCGCTGAGTTTCTCCAGCACTTTTGTCTACTGTGAATGTCAATGCACTCAGTTTTTCACATAACATTATTCATCACTAGGCGAAGCTGAGAAGCTGAAAAGATTCAAAATAGCCTGTTGTGTCTGTATTCTGTGTAAACATTCAAAATTAATAAAGCGAAGGGGGGGGGGGGGGGGGGGGGGGGGGGGGGGGGGGGGGGGGGGGGGGGGGGGGGGGGGGGAAGGAGAACAAAAAAGGTCATAAAGTGTTCCTTCCTGGTAATCACCTTTGAACAAATCATACTGGTGACCATATGGTTACTTCTGGCAAAAAGGGAACAACTATATATTAAAAAAGGCAATTCCCTTGAATAAGCATCGACTCAAAATATTTTAGATATAATGTAAAATATGTTTTGCGGCACCATGGTGCAGCTGCCGGAGCTGCTGTCTCACAACGCAGATTTGATCTTGACTCGAGTGTTAACTGTTTGGAGTTTCCACGTTCTCCCTGTGACTGCTTGGGTTTCCGCTCACATCCCAAAGATGTGTGGGTTTGCATGTTAATTGGCCTTTATAAATTGCTTCCAGTGTGCCGGGCATGGATGTGAAAGTGGGATAACATAGAATTAATATGAATCGGCAGATCAATGATTTGCGTGGACTTGTGGGCTGAAGGCACGGTTTCCAAACCATGTCTTTCAAGTTAAGTCACTTTCTGTTCAATAAATATTGACATTGCACAGAAATGAACAGCTCCATCATATAAAATATATTCTGCAGGAAAGAACTGCAGAGGCTGGTTTAAATTGAAGGTGGACACAAAATGCTGGAGTAACTCAACGAGACAGGCAGCATCTCTAGAGGGAATGGGTGACGTTTTTGGTCGAGACCCTTCTTCAGACTGATGTCAGGGGAGTGGGCGGGACAGAGATGGAATGCAGTCGGAGATAGTAAAAATGGTGGGAGAACTGGGAAGGGGGAGAGGATGAGAGAGAGAGGAAAGGGCTACTTGAAGTTAGAGAAGTCAATGTTCAAACCGCTGGGGTGTAAGCTACCCAAGCAAAATATGAGGTGCTATTCCTCCAATTTGCACTGGGCTTCTGACAATGGAGGAGGCCCAGGACAGAAAGGTCAGATTAGGAATGGGAGGGGGTGTAAAAGTGCTGAGCGACCGGGAGATCAGGTAATTTTAGGCGGACTGAGCAGAGGTGTTCAGTGAAACGATCACCGAGCCTGCGCTTGGTCTATCCAATATACAACAATCGACACCTGGAACAGTGGATACCATAGATAAGGTTGGAAGAGGTACAAGTGAATCTCTGCCTCACCTGAAAAGACTGTCGGGGTTCTTGGATGGAGTCGAGGGGGAGGTAAAAGTGTTGCATCTCCTGCAGTTGCAGGGGAAAGTACCGGGGGACGGGATGGTTTGGGTGGGAAGGGACGAGTTGAACAGGGAGTTGCAGAGGGCACGGTCTCTACGATAAGCAGAAAGGGGAGGAGATGGGAAGATGTGGCTAGTAGTGGGATTCCGTTGGAGGTGGTGAAAATGTCGGAGGATTATGCTGTATGCGACGGCTGATGGGGTGGAAGGTGAGGAAAAGGGGGACTCTGTCCTTGTACGAATGGGGGGAGGGGGAGCTGGAGCGGAGCTGCGGGATATCGAGGAAACCCCAAGTGAGAGCCTCTTCTATAATGGAAGAAGGGAACCCCATGTTCCCTAAAGAATGAGGACATCTCCGATGACCTGGTATGGAAAACCTCATCCTGGGCGCAGATGCGGCATAGACGGAGGAATTGGGAGTAGGGGATAGAGGCTTTACAGGAAGCAGGGTGGCAAGAGTAGTCTAGATAGCTATGGGAGTCAGTGGGTTTGTAATAGATGTCAGTCGATAGTCTGTCTCCTGTGAGAGACGGTGTGATCTAGAAGCGGTAGGGAGATGTCAGAGATGGTCTAAGTGAATTTGAGTGCAGGTTGGAAATTAGTCGTGAAGTTGATGAAGTCAGTGAGTTCTGCATGGGTGCAGGAGGTAGCACCGATGCAGTCGGCAATGTAGCGGAGGTAGAGTTTACGGGATAGGGCCAGTGTACGCCTGAAACAGGGATTGTTCAACGTTCCATACAAAGAGGCAGGCATAGCTGGGACCCATGCGAGTGCCCATAGTTACGCCTTGGATTTGGAGGTAGAGCGGGGAGTCGAAGGGGAAGTTGTTGACATATAAAATATGTTTCTGCATTTTGACATTAATAACAGCAACATTTACCCATCTTCAACTCACCTCTCTTTCAATGTGGTAATGGTACCTTCGGTGTGTGCGTTTGCTGTAATGAGGTAAACTGCACCGCTTTTGCAGGTTGCCAATACCTGGGCGTTTGAATGTCCATTTGATGATGCAGAGGGAACACAATAACTGGACTCCAGGATATGCAGAGTCCTGATGGCACTGTCAACCGAAACAGCCAAGACTGATATTGGGAGACCTAAGAGAAAACATGGGTTTGGATCTTAATAATGTAAAGCCACATTTAGTAAATTTAGAGAGCTAAAAAATAAAATTAGTGAGCAATTAACAGCAGCTTTAAATTCATTCAAATTATTATTCCCGGGTTCGATCCCGACGACGGGTGCCATCTGTACGGAGTTGTATGTTCTTCCCGTGACAGCGTGGGCTTCCTCCCACACTCCAAAGATGTACAGGAATGTAGGTTAATTGGCTTGGTATGAATGTAAAAATGTCCCTAGTGTTTGTAGGATAGTGTTAATGTGTGGGGATCGCTGGTCATCGCAAACTCGGTGGGCCAAAGGACCGGTTTCCGTGTGGTATCTCTAAACTAAGTAAATTAACTTAAATGCCTAAATACTAAGGTAAATACCTACCCATGTACAGGTCCCATAA
The DNA here is from genome assembly GCA_035221665.1 of Okamejei kenojei. NCBI lineage: Eukaryota > Metazoa > Chordata > Chondrichthyes > Rajiformes > Rajidae > Okamejei > Okamejei kenojei. The sequence goes on from CM069164.1 coordinate 8,076,594, forward strand.
CGTCACTGTCCCATCAGTAAGGCTAATCGCCAAGAGTGATGCACAGGTTTCCACAGCAGAACAAGTGATCGGAGAAGCATTGGGCCACACAATGTTAGCTTTTGGCTCCAGATCTACAGAGAAGCATAAATATTGAATTTATCCACATACTTCTGTTTATACACATTAAAACAAGACCTTAATAGAAATCTTCAGGTCACCTTTACATATGCAACAGAGCATATAATCAAAATGTAATCAAAATTCAAGATTGTCCAGAAATTCATTCTGGTTCACAGCACTATATAGATGCATCATTGCATTGGCTTCTGCCTCAGCAATCAATTCGACCGACTTCAGTGGAATTAATTTCAGAGCCACACAGAGAAATAAGCTCTTTAGCTCACCATGTCCATGCTGCCCATTTTACCTGTCACACTAATCCCATGTACTTGCATTAGATCTGTAGCCTTTACATTTTGGCATTTTGAATATTTGTGTGGATGCCTCTTACATGTCGTTAGAGTATTTGCCTCCACGACCTGCTGCCTCCACCATCTTAGACAGCACATTCCAGACTCTAACAACATTCTACTGAAGATTAATCCTCCTCAGGTCCATCCAAAGATCCCTCCTCGCATGATACACCGATGACCTCTTGCTATAGACATCTCTACATTGAGTAAAAGGCTTTTACGATCTACCCTAACTAGCACCATGATTTTATATACCTTAATCAGCTCACCACTCAGTAACCTCCACTTCAGGGAAACAAATCCAGCTCATCTAATTTCTTCTTTTAACTAAAATTCAGTTAATATGCTCCTCGACACTCTCTTTAGCACAATTGCATTCTTCCTAGAGTGTGATGAGCAGAACTGCATACGTACTCCAGTTATAATTGGACCAATGTTTTATTAAATTGTAACATAACAGTCCTATATTTTGTTCTATGCCATGGCATAGCATCCCATGTGCACCACCTTATACACCTGTACTGTCAGTTTGGATATGTGGACCTGTACTCCAAAGTCTCTCTGTTCATTGGCATTCCACAGGGCCCTACCATTTAAAGCCTCGGTTCCAGCTGTAATCACGTAATGGTATGTTAGCTTTCATAGCAAAAGGATTTGAGTATGGGAGCAGGGAGGTTCTACTTCAGTTGTATTGGGTCTTGGTGAGACCACACCTGGAGTATTGCGTACAGTTCTGGTCTCCAAATCTGAGGAAGGACATTATTGCCATAGAGGGAGTGCAGAGAAGGTTCACCAGACTGATTCCTGGGATGCCAGGACTGTCTTATGAAGAAAGACTGGATAGACTTGGTTTATACTCTCTAGAATATAGGAGATTGAGAGGGGATCTTATGGTAACTTACAAAATTCTTAAGGAGTTGGACAGGCTAGATGCAGGAAGATTATTCCCGATGTTGGGGAAGTCCAGGACAAGGGGTCACAGCTTAGGGATAAGGGAGAAATCCTTTAAGACCGAGATGAGAAATACTTTTTTCACACAGAGAGTGGTGAGTCTCTGGAACTCTCTGCCACAGAGGGTAGTTGAGGCCAGTTCATTGGCTATATTTAAGAGGGAGTTAGATGTGGCCCTTGTGGCTAAGGGGATTAGGAGGTATGGAGAGAAGGCAGGTACGGGATACTGAGTTGGATGATCAGCCATGATCATATTGAATGGTGGTGCCGGTTCGAAGGGCCGAATGGCCTACTCCTGCACCTAATTTCTATGTTTCTATGTAACTCACCAGCGTCTCTTCTTCCTGAGGAGACTAAAGAAGGTCCATCTGTCTCCTCAGATTCTGGTGAACTTCTATCGCTGCACCATCGAGAGCATCCTTACTAACTGTATCGTAGTATGGTATGGTAACTGCTCTGTCTCCGACCGGAAAGCACTGCAGAGGGTGGTGAAAACTGCCCAATGCATCACAGGTTCCTTACACTCCCCTCCATTGAGTCTGTCCAGAACAAGCGATGTCTGCGAAGGGCGCGCAGCATTGTCAAGGACTGCTCTCTCCCCAGCCACAGACTGTTTACCCTCCTCCCATCCGGGAAGCGCTACAGGTCTCTCCGTTGCCGGACCAGCAGGTTCAGGAACAGCTTCTTCCCTGCGGCTGTTACACAACTTAACTCTGCACCTTGGTGACTACAAAGCACACCCCCCCCCACTAATTGTGGTGGTAGTAAGGTTATAGCAGTGCCAGGAAGCGCGTTGCATCATTAGAGATTGTGTGCATTGGACTGAGATAATAGACCAAGAAGCAATTTGCTACTTAAATGGATATTAAAGATACATAGTGCAATTCAAAGAAGGATAGAAAGTTCTCTTAATGCCTTGAACAAATCGTGAAAGGAGATCAGCAATCGATTCATTTCATTATTTGAAGAAATGTTGCTATTAACCAAAAATGTCTCCTGAATTAGAATGTCATTCTTCATATTTCAAGGTAATTTATTGTAAATTAAACTCTGAAAGCATCATGACAATGATAACAATACATGACCTTCCAACACTCTCGTCATTATCCAAGATCTCTAATAAAATGGTCCCAAGTTGCTTCTTTAATTTACAGATTTTGGTTCAATTTTGAACTCTAAATAACATGTAAAATTAACATCTGATTGTTGTAATATAAGCATTGACGTTTTGTAGAGTTTGAGGAGAAAAAAGAGGAGAGATGAAAGAACTTGAAGCCTAAACATTTGATAAAAGTATTTAAAGCTTAGCTGCCCTTCAACAAAAGTATTCAATTTTAAGTTTTTTGATTCAATTCAATGCACAAAAATAGTGAATCAATTGTAAAAAAGTAATTTTTATAACTCTTACTCTATAACTAACTACTAGACTAAGTGGGACCTGTTGGGTCCCTGTCACAAGGGGAGGCCTGGTTCCCCAACGCAACCCGTTCCCCAACGCAACCCGTTCCCCATCGCAATATTCCACCACTCACCCATTCCCCCAACGCAATCTGTTCCCCAACGCAATATTCCACCACTCACACATAGCCCCCGATTGCGCAGGTGCGGCTCATCCCCCAGCATTCCCTCCTCCTCCTCTTCAGGGAGGGCCCTCTTCTTTCCTCTCTTCTTCTCCCCACCCTCACCTCTCCGTCCCTCTCCTTTCCCCTACCCTCAGTCACTCCCTCCCTCCATAACTCTTCTCCGTTCCTACTCCCCTCCTATCTATCCCTCTATCCCCCACCTCCTCCTGTCCCCCCCTACGATTCCTCCTCACCTCACCCATTGCCCTCCTCTCCCTTTATTCCCCACTCCCTAACTCCCCCACTCCCCTCCCTCAATGCCCCCACACTCCCTCCTCACCTCCCCAGGACGGCGATGAAGTTGTACTTGAGGCAGGGGCTGTCAGGGGGGGGGGGGTGAACGTCCTGGAGCCGGGGAAGGGCTTCAGGCGGGGGCTGTGGTGGGGGGGGGGGGGGGGCGAGCGTCCTGTGGCCAGGGGAGGGCTTCATGCGGGAGTTGTCACTGACCCAGGGCCCAAGGGGGCAGAAATGAAAAATAGAAGGGAACCTACCCGTGGAACTCTCCCCCAACTGCGCATGCATAGGTGCTGTTTTAAGTTGTTTTTTTTAAACCTTAAAAACTTTTAAAATATCCCATCGATCTGAACAAAACTTGTTTCATTTACAGCAGGGCAACGGTGAGTAAGGTGGGCCAAAAAGCGTACTGTTTTTGCGCAATTAGAGAAACAATGCAAACCTGCAGATAACAAGATGAGAGTTTTCGCTAAATATAGATACACAATGCTAATCAAGCAAAAAACCTTTCCCACATATTTTAACTGGATATCAGGATATTCTGTTTTATTTGTAGACACCAATAAGAGTTATTGGATAAATTCACATTTTACGATTTTATATAGAGTGGTACACACACCTATCTTCTCTTTTACTCCTGGGATTTTCAGTATGTAATGAAATAGAACATGGCTGCCATTCCACCACACACACAAGTCATTGGGTAGACCTAGAAAGAAATTACAGATCAATTCAATTTCCTTGGATTTCCCAAGCTCATCCTAGAAAATTAAAATAACTTTAGAATAAATATTATTTCTCAAAGGAGAGTCTAACATGGGCTTTCTGGTTTCATCTTTTTAGCATTTTTAAACACAACTTTCATTTATGCCCCATTTCCATGGTCTCCTTCACCACAGAACTTGACCATTCATGTCAAAAGCCTCAGAGTAGTCCTTTAACGGAAACTGTCTTCTTTGTAAAGTGCTCAGACAAGATGTACAGGTTTGTAGGTTAATTAGCTTGGAATAATTGTAACAAGATGAAGAAGGGTCATGACCTGAAACGTCACCTATTCCTTTGCTCCATAGATGCTGCCTCGCCTGCTGAGTTTCTCCAGCATTTTTGTCTACCTGGAATAATTGTAAGGTGACCTTAGTGTGTGTAAGATCGTGTTAGTGTGCGTGGATCACTGATTAGCGTGGTCACGTTGGACCGAAGGGCCTATTTCCATGCTATATCTCAAACCTAAACTAAAAGAGTTTTTTGGACTTTTCCAATATGATGACTATTTTAATTTAGTTTATTTTTGCCACATGTACTGAGGTAGGGTGAAAAGCTTTTGTTGCACCAACATTGGTGAGCTGATATTTTGCCACGGCATTTTTCAAAATGGAATTTACTTTTATCATAGATTTGCAGTAAGGATGATGGGATGTTATTGTGACTTGACATTGACCTATTGACATGAGACCTAAGATTGACAAATATAGCCAGATCAGTCGCAAATGCAATGTCTCAGACAAACTTCGGAAACTTAATCAATCCAAATTGACAAGGGGCCACATCATAATGTTGTGCTATATTCCAAACAAACTGATGACCAATAAAATGATCATACACACTCTAAGATGGTGAATGGGTTGTTTAGAAAAATGTGTATACCAGCCAAATCCTTTCAAAGCTGGGGACGATAGAATGATCTTGCTTTGTCCTTCATGACTCTACAGACATTATGCAGCTAAGATGGAAAGTGCTTTATTCCTTGTATTGATATGCGTTACGTTGATAACTACGACATTCAAACAAAAATCTTTAAGAATGGCCTTGTTCCTTCAGTTATGTTAGATAAAATCTCAGAACAATGCACTTTTTATACAAAGCAATCCTGTGGCGGCACGGTGGTGCAGCGGTAGAATTGCTGCCTCACAGCGCCAGAGACCCGGGTTCGATCCTGACCACGGGCGCTGTCTGTACACAGCTTGTACGTTCTCCCCGTGACCTGCGTGGGTTTTTTCCGAGATATTCGGTTTCCTCCCACAATCCAAAGACGTACGGGTTTGTTGGTTAATTGGCTTGGTATAAATGTAAATTGTCCCTTGTGTATGTGGGATAGTGGTAAACTCAGTGGGCCGAAGGGCCTGTTTTCGTGCTGTATCTCTAAACAAAACTAAAAAATGATCATGCGGTGAAACGCAGTTTGACTTTTTTTAGGCTATTGCACTCCCAATTTCAGGTGCATTGTTCGTAGATTCTCCATAGATATTAGACTAAAGAGACCTGCAAGGTAAAGTGGCTACTGAGTTCCCAGTCTTGGGTGAATTTTTACAGCAAGGGGTCAGGTGTAGGTCAGAAACTTTGCTTTTCTGGGAATGGTGCAGAAAAAATAATCTGAAACACTGTCATGTACTTCCTTGCGAATAACAACACTGCTGAGACCTAGGAAAGACATCTTTAAGTCTGGTCATCATTAGGTCACAAAGGAAAGGAGTAAAATTAGGCCATTCAGCCTATCAAGTCTAACCCCTCCTAACCCCATTCTCCTGCTTTCTCCTCATAACCTCATCAGCTACGCTTTGTGTGGACTTACAGATAAGGGAGACAAATAAAACACAATCTTACCCTTTGATTAACAAGGGTTTTTTTATATATCAAGAAAGGAAAAGGAAGCATCTTACCAACTTGTGTTTTCTGTTCCAGACCCACTGGAAGTAGCCGTCCAAGATTTAGAAAATGAATTGTTGGTTGACTGAAACATTCAAAAAACATTTATACACTTTGGTACAAAATACAAATGTTTAAATGAGCAAAGATGTGTTAAAAAAAATCCACCGTTATTTTGCTGAATGTATTAAAAGTTTATACTTGCGCAAATCTCCCATTTTTGATGTTCTCTTGTTACTTCGGACCAATGCACATGATGTAAAGTTTTAATAAGATATAATCTTCTTATTAACTTGCTTATCTTTGTAATGTGTAAGGAACTGGGGCAGCCAAGGGTAACCCACATGCTCATAGAAAACATGCAAACTCCAAGCAGACAGCCCCAGTTAGGATTGAACTTGGGTTACCGGAGCTGTGAGGCAGCAGGTCCAAGAGCTACTCCAGATGGGAAGGTCCATCCCATTATGTAGTCACTTCACATTGCTGTTTGTAGGGGCTTGCTGCATACAAATTGCTTGCAATGTCCAAATTATCTGCTGTGTTACTTAACATTTCAACGGTGGTTGCGCTACAAGAAGTACTCAGTTTAGTTTATTGTCACATGTATCGAGGTACATTTTTGTTGTATGCTATCCAGTTAGCGGAAAGACAATACATGATTTACTTCGGAGTCACATGAGTGACTACATGAAGAAGCCCTGCCTGGCGCATGCTCGGCATTACGTCGACGCATGTGAAGCTCCGACAGGGTGGAGAGCGCAGGTAAGTTGCTGTTGAACTTTCTTGCTAGTGGGTTTAAACTCTGTAAGTCTGCAGAGCCAGCTAGAGTGCTGATGTATTTTGAAATTAAAAAAAAAAACTCTGTAACTCGAAATACGGAGCCACCTAGAGTGAATGTATTTTAAACTGCGGTAATTGAATAGAACGCGCTGGAACCGCAGTTTCCGATTTAGATCGGATCGGGAGATAAGGGCTGCTTTAAAAGCCGGCTCCTGCTATTTAGATCGGGTTTGGAGATAACGGCTGCGCTAAATGCCGGCTCCAAATACCCAGTAATTGTTAAATAAAGTCTGCTCTGAGTATATGTTACCAGATGCAGTTTCTTTATGGAAATGTATATAACCCTGTGTGATACTGAGGTTAATACAAATATTCTGCAAGCAGAATGTGCCTGTCAGAATTACAATTTTAAACATATATGGTTTATGCATAAATACAAAATAGTAAAGAAGTAACTCTCCTCCAAGGGAGGACAAGAATATGGGGGAGGCTGGAAATGGAGAAAATGCTCCACACTTGACTTAGACAAGGGTTCTTGACCCAGGTATGTCTTCCTGTAAGGCAGGCTCCAAAGGAGTTTCCATACGCTGAGTATGGTGCCTATGAAAATGGGATTCTGATTCTCCAATACCGTTGTTAGGTCTGGATGAGATCCCAAGAGCAAGATAAAATGCTCCAAATTCTAATCAGTCAAGGGTTCTAAAGACCCATGAGATTCTAAGGCAGGCTCCAAAGGAGTTTCCATGCACTGAGTATGGTGCCTATAATGAATGAGAATCTCATTCACCAGTGCCTTACATAGGTCTGGATGAAGTATTTAGAGCAAGATAAAATGCTCAAAATTCTAAACAATTAAGGGTTTTAAGACCCATGAGATTCTAAGACAGGCTCCGAAAGGAGTTTCCATACACTGAGTATGGTGCCTATGAAAAATGAGAATCTCATTCACCAGTGCCTTGTTTAGGTCTGGATGAAGTCTCCTAGAGCAAAGACTCGGGACAGGATGAAACTGACCCTGAAGCTGGTGTCCCCACTTATGTGTATACACCAGAGCACAATAGAAATGCTCCGGGTGTTCCCAATGTAGCACCAAGTTTTGCTATATCGGTATGGACTGGTGAGGCTATGGATGAACCTGGCGGCCAACATTATTTGGTTTCTCACCTACTCCAAGAAACTGTTATGACTGAAACAGCAAAAAATATAAAAAAATATATAAAACACCCGTCTATTGTGCCTCGCTCAGGGTGCCAACAGTAACTCAGTAATTGGGCACCCATGAGTGTAACAATGCAAGGACAGGAAATGTGTTCCAGCATGTCCTCTTGCTGATATTCAGTTGGCATCACTGCATTTGGGGAAGACATACATGGGTCGATAATGTCCAATACTTTTAAGACATGCTTGCGTTACTCTGCAATGCATATTCAAACCCAATTGTATGATGAAAATTGCCATTTGGCTAACATTATACCCAAAAAATGCAGGATTATGTGGGCAAGCTATAACCAGATTTATGATTGATGAAAACCTGCCCAAACAATTAAGGATATTTGCCTTATAAAACTTCTCATCCCTGCTTTGAGAAAACAAACAGGTTGAATACGAACCCCTATATTAAGAGAAGGAGATCTTCTGGTTCATTTTGGGAAGTACAGAAACGTCATTCCATCACACATGGAATTTCTGGGAAACGACCTCTGGTCAGTTGTAAGATTACTATTGTTTTGTAATTCTGCATTAAATCTGATCGGCTTGGTGTTTGAATGTACCAGGAACTCGTCAGGTAGAGATAATATATCCCAGACAAAAGTATGGGGGTTGCAGAGTCATTCTGGGACTCACAAACTTAAATTTATAGTTCAGTATAGGCAATTTAAAAAAAAAGGAAACTGCAACGCTGTAATGAAGTTGTTATCACAAGGCTGCTATATGGCTATTATTAGACCTAAAAAAGATGCCTTATTATTCAGGTACTTAAATTAATTGGATGGGTCAGCTGAAGGAATTACCTAATGGGTTAAATTCAGCCCTCAGATTGCTCACACAATTATTGAAACCAGCACTGGTGTTAATGAGGGCTCAGAATCACATTGTAATGACTTATCTAGAGGTTATGTTAATTGTAAATGGGAGACAGCTGAAGAACTGGGTTCAGCAACCATAAGCCTATTGAAAGGCTAAGGTTCTGTACATCCAAACGACATGTAAGCTACAGGCATCCCAAACAATTGATTATTTGGGGTTTGTCATTAATACAGTTGATAAGTCAGTTACTTTACCAACAATTAAGGTTGGGGATGTTACAAATGCCTGTACTTGTCTTGGTAAAAAATATTATCCCACCATCCAAGAAGTAGCTACGGTTACTGGTAAAGTGATAGTGATAAAGTAAAGTGATCAAAGTCTGCAAAGACCAGAGAATAAGCGTAAAAAGCGTGCATGTCATTGATTAGTTCAATGCAGTTACCAACTAAAAAGGTTGAGCTGAATTGCAATGATGGATTCTCAATGTTGCACAAGTTACTAGAAGTAAAAATGTGCTTGTTCAGTAGTCTTCAATGGTATTACAGACTGATGGGAGTGCTGTCGGATGGGGAGCCAAGGACAGTGACACCAATTGGTGGTCGATGGACTGTCCAAGACGATTTAATTCTCCAAACACATGGTATGAATTATTTGGAGTTATTGGGAGTAGACAATACCACAGCTGTGGGAGAAGACAATATTGTAAGACAACAGATCACAAAAGTTCAATGACAATACAGAATGAATGTTAAAATTCAAAAAGTTAAAAAAAATAAAAATAAAATTTAAAACAAAAATAAATAAATAAAAAGATTGCCAGACAGTATGAGTACCAAATGTTGATCTGTTGTGTCTGGATTAAATCTCCAGTGTTCTAAATGTGTCTCATGGGAGCTAGACCCAGGAGCATTAGCGGTGGAAGCATTCTCACTACATTGGGGAAGTATAGTCTTTTATGTTTTCGCCATTTTGCCTGATTAAGCAATGTGTCACCTAAATAGAGCAAGTCTCTGCCGCAGGCGTTTGGTGGTCCAAAACTGGTATTGCTTCTCGGCCTTTTGGCTAAGATCAAGTGTAGTATCTATTCTTATCAGTTCAATATCTGATACGTCCCTTATCTAAGGACCATTACTACACAGCCATTGTTCCCATTGGTGCTCAGAATGATGATTCAGACATTCATGACAAATCCCAGGTGCATAAATTGTTGGTACATCCAGTAACAGCAGAGGTCATCCATTACATGATCGTATTAATTGTTAATCTGCAGGTTCTGATGGAATGTCGGATAGGACCTTGGAGGTCATAACTGCAGCTTGGAGATATAGCACTAAGAATATATGTTTCATATAAGAAATGGGAAATCTTTTGTATACAGTCAGATATATTTGATCATACTGCAAACATATCGGATGTATTGGAGTTCCTTGCAATGTTGCACCTGAGTTATAGTACCATTAATGGAGCTCGGAGTGCTTTGTCCTCCTATTTAGGACAATTTTCAGAACGACAATTTATCGGGTCTCATCCGTTAATATCCCGATTTATGAGAGGAATTTTAATAAAATCCTACCAAACCCAGATATACAGAAATCTGGGATGTAAGTATAGTTCTCACATTGCTTCGGCAATGGACTCTAATTACGTCACTGTCTTTTCAGAAGTTAATATTTAAAGTGGTTATGCTCATGCCATTAATATCAGCACAATGAGTACAAACATTACAAATGTTACGGTTACATTGTATGCAGTTGTCTGTAGATAAAATTACGTTTTATGTCAATGATCTAAGCAAGCAAAGCAAGCCAAGAAAGGCTGGAACCAATGTAATCTTAAAGACATACTCTGTCAACTAAACATTGTGTGTGGTTAAGCATCTGATTTAATATATATTGAATTAAGATGCTCCGAGATTGTGAGACACCAATGTTCATTACCCACAAGATATGTATTCACCAAGGAGAAGGATATTGAACTCGGTGAGTTAAGGGGAAAGAGTAGAGTAGCCATGGAAACTATGAGATTCAAAGAGGAGGAAGTACTGACACTTTTGAAAAATATAAAAGTAGATAAGTCTCCAGGTCCTGACAGGATATTCCCTAGGACATTGAGGGAAGTTAGTGTAGAAATAGCAGGAGCTATGACAGAAATATTTCAAATGTCATTAGAAACGGGAATAGTGCCGGAGGATTGGCGTACTGCGCATGTTGTTCCATTGTTTAAAAAGGGTTTCAAAGAATAAACCTAGCAATTATAGACCTATTAGTTTGACGTCAGTGGTGGGCAAATTAATGGAAAGGATACTTAGAGATAATATATATAAGCATCTGGATAAACAGGGTCTGATCAGGAACAGTCAACATGGATTTGTGCCTGGAAGGTCATGTTTGACAAACCTTCTTGAATTTTTTGAAGCGGTTACTAGGGAAATTGATGAGGGTAAAGCAGTGAATGTTGTCTATATGGATTTCAGTAAGGCCTTTGACAAGGTTCCCCATGGAAGGTTGGTTAAGAAGGTTCAATCTTTGGGTGTTAATGGCGGAGTAGCAAGATGGATTCAACAGTGGCTGAATGGGAGATGTCAGAGAGTAATGGTGGATGGCTGTTTGTCAGGTTGGAAGCCGGTGACCAGTGGGGTGCCTCAGGGATCTGTGTTGAGTCCACTGTTGTTTGTCATGTACATCAATGATCTGGATGATGGGGTGGAAAGTTGGATAAGTAAGTATGCAGATGATACTAAGATAGGTGGTGTTGTGGATAATGAAGTAGATTTTCAAAGTCTACAGAGAGATTTGGGCCATTTGGAAAAGTGGGCTGAAAGATGGCAGATGGAGTTTAATGCTGATAAGTGTGAAGTGCTACATCTTGGCAGGACAAATCAAAATAGGACGTACATGGTAAATGGTAGGGAATTGAAGAATGCTGTGGAACAGAGGGATCTAGGAATAACTATGCATAGTTCCCTGAATGTGGAATCGCATGTAGATAGGGTGGTAAAGAAAGCCTTTGGTGTGCTGGCCTTTATAAATCAGAGCATTGAATATAGGAGTAGGGAAGTAATGTTAAAATTGTACAAGGCATTGGTAAGACCAATTCTGGAGTATGGTGTACAATTTTGGTCGCCTAGTTATAGGAAGGATGTCAACAAAATAGAGAGAGTACAGAGGAGATTTACTAGAATGTTGCCAGGGTTCCAGCAACTATGTTACAGAGAAAGGTTGAACAAGTTAGGTCTTTATTCTTTGGAGCACAGAAGGTTAAGGGGGGACTTGATTGAGGTCTTTAAAATGATGAAAGGGATAGACAGAGTTGACGTGGATACGTTTTTCCCATTGAGGGTAGGGAAGTTTCAAACAAGAGGGCATGACATGAGAATTAAGGGACAGAGGTTTTGGGGTAACGTGAGGGGGAACGTCTTTACTCAGAGGGTGGTGGCTGTGTGGAATCAGCTTCCAGCAGAAGTGGTGGAGGCAGGATCGATTTTAACATTTAAGAGTAAAGTGGATAGGTATATGGACGTGAAGGGAATGGAGGGGTATGGTCTGAGTGCAGGTAGATGGGACTAGGGGAAAACAAATGGTCGGCACGGACTGGAAGGGCCGAGAGGGCCTGTTTCCGTGCTGTAAATTGTTATATGGTTATATGGTTATAAGAAACATACAAAAAAATTTTTTTTTTTAAAGTGACAGTACAAACTATTTCTAGATGGATAAACAGGTTCTGGATTAACTGGAGTAGACACTGATGTGTTTAAATCTCAGTCCACAAGGGCGGTATCAATGTCCGCGGCAAAGGTGCAGGACATGCCGCTCGACCAAATTCTGGAGATCGCAGGATGGTCTAAAGTGGAACTTTTCTAGATTTTATGATAAACCTGTTGTCACAGTGCCAGGGTTGCACATGCTGTGTTGGGTTCTGTCAAATTGTTTGCTTTGTTGCATATCATTTGTTGTAATTTCCCCAGGGATAGAGGGGTTATTACTTTTCTTTTTATTATTATTAAAATATTAAAATATTTATTGCATAATTTCAAGCAATATATATTATTTACTCACTACAGTGTAAACTCAAGCAGTGTGACGTATGGAATGAAAATCACAGAGCTTCAAAATCTTCACGTAGTCACTCACATGACTCCGAAGTAAAATAGTAAGATTAAACGAGAACTTACCAGTTTGAAGTTTGATCGTTATTTCATGAGGAGATACGATGAGGGATTACGTGCCCTCCACTCCCAACCCTCATAATATAAATGATCATCTGGTAGTTCTAGTCTATGTAAGGCTTACTATCTTACTCCGGCTATTGGTTCTGTGTTTTTCACACCACTGCTTTGAAGTATGCCGAGCATGCGCCAGGCGGGGCTTCTTCACGTAATCCCTCATCGTAACTCCTCATAAAATAACGATCAAACTTCAAACTGGTAAGTTCTCGTTTAATCTTACTATTACTATTGAGCCATCCATAGATACCTAATTAGCTGTAAATACTTCGAGACATCCCAAAGGAATGTGAAGCGTACAGAATGGAAACAAGTACCGGTATTTCTTTTAATTTGTACAATTTTATGTAAATATATTAATGTGGAAATAGCAATGACAAAAACCTTTGCTTTTCGTCACTCTGTTCTGTTGTGTCTTTAGATAGGTAGGTCTCATACATATCTTCAAATATTCTCTTTTCTCCATTCCACTGTTGTGTAGTAATGACATGGTTCTGGCCAGTACCAATAATGCTTCCATCGTCAAGCTTCTGAAGAGCATCAAATGGATTTTTCCAAATGCAATCTAAATGAAAAACAAAATATTGATCTCACATTATTGCAAATTTATGAGTATTTTAGTGGTGAGATCTGAGAGGATGCAAGTACATTTGCTGAGCTATACCCTTGCGACTGGAAAGTAGAACTAGCTGTTCCTTGACATTGTGTGTTTCTCCCACCCACTTCAGAGGATCTGCAGCAACCATTTACTTCTAGTACATCATTCATTTCCCAGATGACAAGTGAAAATTGTGTGGCAAAGGAAAGGAATTAATGGCGAAAGAAGCAACTTCTGCCCTTCAACTAATCATAGATGATATATTTTCTCCCAGTCTCTCATTCTTTCATTTTTGTTCACCTAATAACCTTTTCATTTGTATTATTCCTCTGTTCTGGGGAAAGAAATGGAGAAGGAAAACCAAGAATCAGAAGATATTGGTTTGTAAGTGGGGAAAGATTTGATAGGAACCCGAAGGACAACGTTTTGGAACGAGGGGCCAGAAAAGGTAGTTGGGGAAGGTACAATAGCAACGTTTAAAATACTTTTTACAAGTATATGGGTACAAAAGGTTTACAGGAATATGGGGGAAATTCCTGAGGTGAAACAAGCGAACATGGGGCATTTTGCTCAAAGATTGTAGGTCAAGCATTACAAAAATTGTATCTATCATCCTACCTTAAAAACATACTAAGGATGGCCATTAACATTTCCTCTGACACCAACCCGTTCTGAATAGTGAGTACGATTTGTTACCATCAAACCGGAGATATAGGGTTCCAAAATTTAATAAGGTTAGAATGAGGGGCTCTTTTGCGCACCAGTCAATCCTTGAACTAAACACGGCGCTTAATCCCAGATCAAACGTAGCTGACGAGCCATAAATGTGGTCTTCTGTTATTGTAATGTCTTGTCGAATGTGGGTATTTTGGGATCCTGTCTTGATATCTTGATGTGTGTCTTCTTTCGCCCCTCTTGCCTTTTTTGTGATGCTGTAAATGGAGCTTCTGTGATGCAAAACAAATTTCAGACTTTCCCTGACAATAAAGTATTATCGTATCGTATCGTATCATATCTTGATCGGTATGGTCAAGAGGGGCCGAAGGGCCTGTTTTCATGCCGGGAGACTCTAAGATCATGATTTAAGATGTTAACGTTATCTATCTCTCAACAAACGCTTGCTTGTTCTACGTTTCTCAATGATGTCTATATTTTTGATTTTTGCCTCATATATTGTATCTGCTTGATGCTGGGTGACACTTCACTGAACAAAAAGAACAACATGACTTGCAGAGACGTTTTGGTTTGTAGGTTAATCACCCACTGTAAATTGTCCCTCGTGTGTAGGAAATGGATGAGAAAGGGGGATAACATAAAACGAGTGTGAACAGGTGATTGATGGTAGGCATAGACCCAGTGGGCCGAAGGGACTGTGGCCATGCAGTATCTCTAAATTAAAATAAATGACTAATTCACATAGCAATTACCAATCATTGTGACTTATCTTACTGCTTACACCATTCTAATAGCCTCGACCAAAATGCAGATGTTGTTCAAGGCAAGTAAGCATTCCTCTCTGTTTATCTAGTGGTACATTCAAAGTAATGATAGAATTACCAGAAGAAATATTTTTTGCATATTCCAAATAACTTTTCGGTAAGAAATCCACTAAAAGTATGTGCATGACAAGTCTTTTGCAGGCAATTTTAAGTCAATTTGAATCCTGCTGCAGATGCTGCCTCTAAACAGGATGCTAGTTTGCCTTTACTTTTCAGAACCAAATCCAGAGCTGAGAGCTGGCTTAGAGTGGGGATTGTTGCTACCTGATTTGCCTTGTATTTATCTGTGTTGTCAGGCACTGTTGTCAGGGAGATAGTCCCATTGCCAGTTTACAGTAAAACTTTTATTAACACTATTTCCACTTAAGCACAAAAAAATCCTCCCAGTTAAATTACATGTGCCTATTATCAATAATCAGGCAAGTTTTTCTTTCAACATCATACATGATGTTATACAAACTCATTGTAAATCCCAGTATGTACTCATAGAGTCATACAGGCCCTTCACCCAACTTGCCCACACCGCCAATATGTCCCAACTAAACTAGTCCCATCTGCTTGCGCTTGGACCATATCCCGCCAAACCTATCCATGTACCTGTCTAACTATTTCTTAAACTTTAGGATAGTCCCAGTCTCAACTACCTCCTCTGGCAGCTTGTGCCATACACCCACCGCCCTTTGTGTGAAAACGTTACCCCCTCAGATTCCTATTAAATCTTTTCCCCTTTACCTTGAACCTATATCCTGTGGTCCTCGATTTCTCTACTCTGGGCAAGAGATTCTGTGCATCTACCTGATCTATTCCTCTCATGACCTTATACACCTCTATAAAATCGCCCTTCATTCTCCAGCGCTCCAAAGAATACAGTCCCTGGCTTCTCAACTTCTCCCTATGGCTCAGACCCTCTACTCCTGACTACAAAGATATTTTGATGATGAACTTTGACGATAGCAGCTGGAAGTATGAGCTCATGCAAATCATTTTGTTGTGTACCTGTGATCTGCTTGGGTCTCACTTTCATCACCAGACTTGGAGGTGTCCATTTAATATCTTGTGGATTTGGTAGATTCATTTGCTAAAATAAAATAATATAAATCATGATTTAGTTTTATTTTAATATACTCAAGAGTTAGCCTGTATAAAATATCAACATACAGCAAATAAACTGCATCAATAGACTATGTTATTACTTTTTGCCTGCCTTTTCTAGCCAGGAGACAACTTAAAGGGTTTGTCAAGATAAAGTGCCAACTAGATGGTAATCTATGAAAGAGACCTGTAGATAACAATGTGCCTAGCAGACTTCATGAAAACAGAGGGATATACAGTGGCTTGCAAAAGTATTCATACCCCTTGAACGTTTCCACATTTTGTCACGTTACAATCACAAACGTAAATGTATTTTATTGGGATTTCATGTGATAGACCAACACAAAGTGGTGCATAATTGTGAAGTAACGTGACAAAATATGGACAAGTTCAAGGGGTATGAATAATTTTGTAAGCCACTGTACATCTATAGAGGTCAACAATATTATTTCACCAGACAGGTTTCTGGGCTTGTGAATCTGTCATATGAAGGAAAAGTGCGTAGGCTAGATGTCTAGTTTGGTAAAAAAACAGGGGTGACCTCATTGTGTCATACACAATATGAAGAGCGTCTAATAGGGTAGCTACAGAGTCGACGCTTCCCTGTCTTAAGAGTCACAGTGTCAAAATAGGACATAGACCATTTAGCAATGAAATTACATTGAAGTTCATCATTCAGAGGGTGATAATTGTTTGGAGTTTACTGCACTAGAGGTTTTTGGAGAATCAGTCATTGAATGTAATTAAAATAGATTGATATATTTCTAGGTGTTAGAGGAATCAGTGGATAAGGGGATTGTGAAGGAAAATAGTAGTGACGTGAATGATCAGGCAGGATCTGATTTAGTGACAGAGTCGGGAGCTGAATGGTCTACACCTACTACTAATTCTCAAATTCTAAAACCCCTGTCTCACTGTGCGAGTTGGCCCACGAGTGACCCCGAGTTTTCACTCGTGGTGATCACGTAGCGGGAACGTCGGAACTCGCACGAGCAACTTAGCGACTCGTGGGGCTAACAGCAGGTACTCGGGAAACTTGTTAACTCGTGAAAAAAATCAAACATGTTTGATTTTTTCCACGAGTCAAATTAACTGTTCACGTTAAAAATGGAAACATTTAAACTCGTTGTAATAACGTAGTGGCCCCGTGCGTTTATCTTAGGACTCGTGAGTCTACCGTGGCACCGTCAATGGAAACTTTTCATTTCCCAGGTGGTGGGAATGGAGTTACCCGAAGGCCAGACTCCAATAGTAGCGGCATTGAAAGTGACAGCAGAAGGCGGGAGCAGGAACCTTCAATTTGAATTTGCACTGAGGTTAAATGGATTGTCATCCATGATCATAAAAAGTCGCATATTGGATGTAGTGGGTTTATTTACGGGTGACTGTGGCTACCGATGACTGTGACTGTGATCTGGAAAGGGGGGGGGGGGGGGATGGGGGGACACTATTCACTTTCCCACAAGCATTTACGAAGATTGTGTAATATTTTGTTGACCTCATGGACATGCTTTCAATATTCATTTTACACCACGTATTGCGACTTTGTCAAGACCCTTCTGGAAGTCCGTATTCAGGTTGTTAAGGTTTGCCCTCAGCATTCATTGCTTTCAGAAAGATGCTTGCTGCCCGACAAACTCGCCCCGACGATGCACAACTACCCGATACAAAGAACATTCAGTTTAGATTTATTACTTTCATGTGTCAAAAAAAAAAAAAAAAAAAAAAAAAGTTATGTTTAGCATGCTATGCAGTCAAATCAGATCATACTATACATAAATAGAAGTAAACTAAATTCAAGTACATAGATCGGGACAGAGACAAAATGCAGATCTTGTCGTTTTCAATACTTTAGCGCTGAATTTCAGAGACAAAAGTCCAATGGACACAATGAGGTAGAGAGAATCGGATGGTCCCCCCAACTTATGGAAGGATCATTCAGAAGCCTGATAACAGAGGGAATGAATGCATTCCTGATTCTACTGATGCGCGCAGCTTCTGTTTCTTCTTCCGATGGGAGCGGGGAGCGAAAGGAATGGCCCGGGTAGGAAAGGTCTTTACTTAAGTTGGCTGCTTTCCCGAAGCAGCATGAAATGCAGTTGTAGTCAATGGTGGGGAGTTTGGTCTGTGTGGTGAGAGGAAGAGTTGTAGAGTGGGGTAGAGTTGGGGACGTACCACTAGTTTCCCCACACATACAGCCTCTGCTCCTGTCCCTCTGCCCCTGTTCTGCCTGTGCTTCCTACACACCCTGGCTCTTCTGTACTGTTCTGTTTTCATTATTGCTTCATTACTGCACAGAAACGGCCCTTCAAGTTGGGAACTACAGTTAGTTTGGAAATTTGCAAGCAGACAAAAATGCTTCCATGTCGCCTTCCAGCAGTGACGAGACACCATGATCTCATGTTCAAACCCGATCACCGGAGCCCAACTCTCACTATAATAACCATAGAAATTGACAAACAATCGCTTCCTTTGATATTTGAACAACGAAACTCTATTAAACAATGTAACACCAACCTTTAGTATTTTAGCTTGCAGTAACATAAATAACTTTATAGTTATTCAAAAGACCATGTTTGTAAAATCACACAGGAAAATAACTTGATTATTGCAAGCGTGAAACACCTTTTACCCATTGCTACGATTTGTTCGATAACATGATTTTCTATTACAAAAACAACGTTACTTCGCAAAGCAACGATCGTGTTATAGCAGAATTACTGTCCTTGTTGAAATGTGAGTGTCTCTGTCTCCATCTTCTCTTCAAGTCTTTAACCTATTCCTGTTGGGACCCAATACCCCCCGTGTTCATTCTCTCACGCTGGGTTCGGCTTCCCGAACAATATTCCAATCGCTACGTGCGGCTCCCACGCTCCCGTCAAACTCACTTGCTTCTGATGCCCGCACTCCCTCTAAAGTTCTTGGGATCAATAGACTCTTCTAAGCCTCGGTTAATGAAAGCAAGGATTCCATAAACGTTGCAACCCACCATGAGCAAATCATCAAGTGCTTGGTGAACAAGAGCTCGGTGGGTCAGGCAATGGAGTGCGACATTTCAGGCCGCGACCTTTCTTCGGAATGACCATTCTTCACCATCGGTCTGAAGAAGGGTCCCAATAGGAAACGCCCCCCTCCATTCTCTCCACGGAAGCTGCCTGACCCCCTGAGTGCTTCGTGTTTTGCCCAAGATGACAATAGTTGCAGCTTTTTCTATCACCATCGTCCTAACCACCACATCTAACTGTCCTAAGTAGAAACAAATAACTGCAGATGCTGGTTTAATACCAGAGATAGACACAAAGTGCCGGAGTAACTCAGTGGGTCAGGCAGCGTCTGGTGGAGAAAAAGGGTGGGTGTCGTTTCGTTAGAAGGGTCCCGATCCGAAACATCTCCCCAGAAATGCTGCCTGATCTGCGGAGCTGCTTCATTCCCTCTGAGTGGTGGCCAGCTGCTGTCTGGTGTGTCCTCTCTCTCTATGTGTGTGTGTGTGTGTGTGTCTCTCTCTCTCCCTCTCTGTCTATCTGTGTGTATCTGTGTGTGTGTCTGCCTTGTCGGGTCCCGGTGGCCGCTCAAAGTCACCCGAGCTGCTTCATTCCTCTGAAGTGGTGGCCAGCTTGCTGTCTGTGTGTATCTCTCTCTATGTGTGTGTGTGTGTGTATGTGTGTGTGTTGTGTCTCCTCTCTCCCCTCTCTGTCTATCTGTGTGTATCTGTGTGTGTGTCTGCTGTCGGGTCCCGGTGGCCGCTCAGTCACCGAGCTGCCTTCATTTCCTCTGAAGTGGTGGCCAGCTCTGTCTGTGTGTATCTCTCTCTCTATGTGTGTGTGTGTGTGTATGTGTGTGTGTGTGTCTCTCTCTCTCCCTCTCTGTCTGTGTGTATCTGTGTGTAGTGTCTGCTGTCGGGTCCCGGTGGCCGCTCAGTCACCCGAGCTGCTTCATTCCTCTGAAGTGGTGGCCAGCTGCTGTCTGTGTGTATCTCTCTCTCTATGTGTGTGTGTGTGTATGTGTGTGTGTGTGTGTGTCTCGCTCTCTCCCTCTCTGTCTATCTGTGTGTGTGTCTGCTGTCGGGTCCCGGTGGCCGCTCAAAGTCACCGAGCTGCTTCATTCCTCTGAAGTGGTGCCAGCTGCTGTCTGTGTGTATCTCTGTGTGTGTGTGTGTGTGTGTGTGTGTGTGTGTTGTGTGTGTGTGTGTGTGTGTGTGTGTGTGTGTGTGTCTGCTGTCGGGTCCCGGCGGCCGCTCAATGTCAGTCACCCGGGCTGCTTCCTTTTTTAAAATTATTTAAAAATAGAGATCCATTGCAAAAAGTAATAAAAACATAAAACAACAAGAAATGCTTGGTTACTGGAGGATGCGCATTTTCCCATTGTAGTCATATCAATAGATGCCGCCGCGCTGAATAACTCAAAACCACAGGATGGAGATGTATTTTAACATTGTTGCTTTATTAAAACATACCTTCATTCACGGTTGGCTCAAGAGTAACGGGAGAGGAACTTGCTAACTCGGGAGAGGAACTAGGAACATCGCAGCAATGACATACCCGTGGGAACTCGGTTACACACTTGATCATAAACTTGCAGTCTCGTGCACAGCCACGAGTCTGTCACTCGGGGTACCTCGTGGGTCAACTCGCACAGTGAGACAGGGCCATTACGCAATTTTCATCATAAATTGGGAATGGATCCCGGACTGTACATGTTAACTGAATGAGTACAATATTCCAGACATTAAAAAAATCAGATTATATTAATTCTCAACAGACCATTATTTGGCCTTATGCTTCTGACCCTAAGAATATGATGTTAGAAATTTAATACCTTATGAATTTTAAGCAGACTTAACAAGCTAATGCAGCAGAACGGAGTGTAATGTGTTATATATGCATGCTGATATCCTGTGGAGTAATTGGAAGGGTTTTGTTACCATATTTTGTTTGATAATACATTTTATTTAACAATCTGTCTAATTGTTAATTACCAAGAATAATGTTCTGCCCACTCGTTTTGAAATCCTGTGAATAATTTCCTGGCTGTGAACTGATATTACAACTGCAACAGACATTTAAGCTGTTAATCATCATTGTTTCGTATTAATTAACAGTGAAGATGATAAAGATAGCCAGCATCCATTTTGACAGCCATATTGTGAGTTCTTAGACCCTTAGATCATGGGAACAATATTAACACTCATTGTAGTCTTCCACGACAATTAATTGCAAGCTTCCCAAACTCACTATAATTGCACTGATTGCCCTCCCACCACCAGATGCAGATTTGCTAATGAGTTAAAGCCAACATTTGGTGCATTAAAAAATAAACTGTTGTTTTAAAGTACTTCTCATGTTGCTCTGATGGCAAGGGTCTTCTGCAATTAATGATGTTTGATGTGTAGCTATATGTTTTTATTTTCAATCTGGACACAGCAAGGTTCCTTCATTAGCAAAGGGTTGCATGACAAGGGGGGACTTGATTGAGGTCTTTAAAATGATGAAAGGGATAGACAGAGTTGACGTGGATAAGCTTTTCCCATTGAGGGTAGGGAAGATTCAAACAAGAGGGCATGACATGAGAATTAAGGGACAGATGTTTAGGGGTAACATGAGGGAGAACTTCTTTACTCAGAGAGTGGTGGCTGTGTGGAATGAGCTTCCAGCTGAAGTGGTGGAGGCAGGATCGATTTTAACATTTAAAAGTAAAGTGGATAGGTATATGGACGGGAAGGGAATGGAGGGGTATGGTCGGCACGGACTGGAAGGGCCGAGAGGGCCTGCTTCCGTGCTGTAATTATGATATGGTTATTATATTATTATATATACCATACATGGATACAATCAAGTCAAACTCAAGTACAATAAATGGACTAAAGGAGAAGATACAAAGTACAGAATATACTGTACTTCTCAGCATTGGAGTGCATTAGTTCCATAAACAGTCCAATGTTCTCATTAGGGTTGCAGTAAATTGCATTACCCTATTTTTTTGGAAGGGCCATTCAGAAGCCTGATAACAGAGGGGGAGAAGCTATTCCTGAAGAAAGACACCAAATGCTGAAGTAACTCAGCGGAACAGACAGCATCACTGAAGAGAAGGACTGGATGGCATTTCAGGTTAAGACGCTTCCTCAGACTGCGTGTCAGGGGAGGGAGCCTAGAGATATGGAAGTGTAAGGTGTGAAAACAACAGATCAATGCAGATGGTGATCAAGGAAATGTAGAATGGTTCACTGTTAGTTGAGGGTCCGGTCCTGAATCTGGAGAGTGCACTTTCAAACTTCTGTAACATCTACAGGACAGGAGCAGGGAGAAGAAAGAATGACCGAGGTGGGAAAACTCATTGATAACGCTGGCTGCTTTTCCGAGGCAACATTGTGTGGATGGAGTCAATGGTGGGATGTCTGGTCTGTGTGATGGACTGGGCTACATCTACAACTTTCTGCAATTTCTTGCGATCTTGGGCTGAGCCGTTCCCAAGCCATGCTGTGATGCAATCTGACAGTACGGTCTCTTTAGTGCAACTGTTCAGTATGCATTCTATGGAGCATGTATAACAGTATGCTTTCGTCCCATACGGTCTATCCGGGTTAGTCCAATTTGCCTTGTTTCGTTACTTTCACCTGCGAATGGAGGACTAGCAAATAACAATGTGTGAATTATTTTCACATGATTTAGCCCCTACACACCACCTACCATGTGCCTTTAACAGCATGGGGTTTTGGCACAATGGTAACAAACTTCAAAATGATGGGAGATTGTGCTCTGCTGAACAAATATCACACACAGTGCACAATCTTGCCCACGCCTACTTTCTCCTTCCCTCCTTACCTCTCACCTAGCCAGAGCACCTCCCAGATGTGTCCTCTCCAACACCATCATCAGTCGCCCTGATTCTACCCTCCATTAGTCTCCTTCCTCGCTTGGTCCCTCAAGGAACTCCACAACGTTTCACCCACCCTACTACTCTCCTAGTCCCCTCCCTCATCCATTTCCTTACTCTCTCAACTCACATATCCCAGCCCCATTCACCATGCCCTGGCCTCCAGAAACTTTCCCATTGCTGACCTCACACTCTCCAAGAGTGAGGTCTCGCTGAGTTCCACAAATGTTCCCTTTGGAATCTACTATCCGATTGAGGCAACCTTTCCTCTTGCAACCACCAACACCTCCCCAGCCAAACTCCCGAACCTCTCCAAAATACTTAGGATATTCAGCAACTTGCCTCATAATGGCAGATATAGCAACAGCATGGTAGGCTGTTCTGGAAGGTTAGATGGCACGGGATGCAAGGAGAGCAAGCCGACTGGATAGAAAATTAGCTTCATGGAAGGAAACGGAGGGAGATCGTGGAAGGTTGTTTTTAGGCCTGGAGGCCTGCAACTAGTGGGGTGCTTCTGGGTTCAGTGCTGGGCCCATTGCTATCTGTGGTTTATATCAACAATTTGGATGAGAACGTATAAGGCATGATTAGAAACTTTGCAGATTGAATTAATGTGGGTGGTATAGTAGATAGTGAAGATGGTTATCAAGGGTTACAGCATAATCTTGATCAGTTGAGCAAGTGGGCAGATGAATGGTTAATGGAGTTTAATACAGATAAATGTGAGGTGTTACATTTTGGGAAGTGTCACCTTGTAGTGGCCTGGATGAGTTCAGGAAAAGGCCAGACGTAGTTTAATGAAGTCACAAGAACACACCGCACCCCAGCGAGCAGGACCTGGGAACCCTCGTGGGCAGACAATCGTCCCTGTCTCTCAAGAGCCAAGGGGGGGGTGACACAATGAGCGGCCTAACCCCCAGGAACCGCCACAGGACCCCCCCCCCCTCAAGAACCCGAGACAGGAAATGGACTGGAGGGGCACACAGCGACCAGCCTGGGTGCGCATCATGCCCGGCAAAGGAACGGGCAACCGACCAACAGGTGCGGGGGACGGAGTAGCCACTGCAGGAGGTACCCCATACGTAGGGTGCCCTTCCTTACGGGGCCGCGCTACCAGCACCGGCCGATCAATGTCAATATGCGCCGGCTTCAGCCGCGCAACCGAAAAATTCTCATGCCGACCCCCCATGTCCAGGACGAATGCAGATGAGCCATGCTCTAGGGCTCGGAAGGGACCCTCGTACGGCTGCTGGAGAGGTGTTCGATGAGCATCCCTACGAAGGAAGGCGAACTGGCAGTCCTCCAGAGCAGAGGAAACGTGCAGACGGAAGGACCCATGACGAGACGTGGGCACCGGCGCCAGCTTGCCCACCGTCTGCCGAAGACATTGCAGAACGTCCGAAGGCTGCTCCACCTGGCCCCATGCCGGCGGGATGAACTCCCCGGGCATTGTCAATGGGGACCCTTACACCAACTCGGCGGAGGAGGAGGCCAAATCTCCTGATAAGGAGGTCCTTAAGGCCCCTATGTTTGTTAGTTAACGGGGGGTGAGGTGCTGGGGTAAGGTTTAACCCGCCTCGCAGTTGCCTGGTCAAGCGCGCTGACCACGTAAAAGTATTTTGTTTTGTCTACCGTTACCCCTCGCAGAGCAAACTGTGCCTCTGCCTGCTGGAACCAGATATCAGGCTCTTCGGTCCACAAAGTCGGGAGTTTTACCGCAATGGCGTTGTTATCCATCACAATACGTGATGAACGTCGGGGTCACCAGTTGTAGCGGCCTGGGCAAGGTGAGGAAAAGGCCAGACGCCAGGCAGGTTCAGAAGTAGTTTAATGAAGTCTGGAGAACACACCGCACCCCAGCGAGCAGGACCTGGGAACCCCGTGGGCAGACAATCGTCCCTGTCCCTCAAGAGCCGAGGGGGATGACCCAAGGAGTGGCCTAACCCACAGAGACCGCCACAGCTTCACAGTAAATGGCAGGGCTCAGAGTGTTTGTAGAACAAGAGGGATCAAGAAATGCAGGTACATAGTTCCATTGCAAGTGGTGTCAAGATAGATACATTGGTCAAGAAGTATCTTAGCACTTTGGTTTTCATCAATTAGTGTTCTGAGTATAGATGTAGGGATGTTACATTACAGCTGAGGTCCGCAGTTGAAATATTGTGTTCAGTTTTGGTCAGCCTGTTCTAGGAAAGATGGTATTCAGCTGACAGAGAAGATATGAGGATGTTGCCAACACGAGGGACTGGGCTACAGGGAATGGTTGGGCAGGCTAGGGCTATTCCTTGGAGCGTAGGAGAATGAGAGGTGATTTGTGGAGGTGTATAGATCATGAGGAAAATAGACAGAGGATAATCAAGAAACAGAGGACATTGGTTTAAGATGAGAGAGGAAAGATTTAAAAGGAATCTGAGGGACAACGTTTTTCACACAAAGAGTGGTGGGTATATGGAATAAGCTGCCGGAAAAGGTAGTTGAGGTAGAAAGTATAACACTGTTTAAAAGGCATTTGGACAGGTACATTGATAGGAAAGGTTTAAGTGGTTTAATCGGCCAAACAGGGGCAGGTGGGACTAGTGTAGATGGGGCAGCATGGACAAACTGGGCTGAAGGGCCTGTTTCCATGCTGTGTGACCATATCAGCAGATGACAGTTTTCCAGTGCTCTGTGGATAGCCTGATGAGTTTGGGTACATGATTTTGTGACCGATGTAGGCAGATTTCTCTTTCAGAAATCAGAGCATCTCACAACTACAAACATCACTTAGCATGTACAATAATCATTTACTACCCCAATCCCATAGTCAGTGCAGAGATTCAGCAATTCCCACTGCCATTTGAATTATTTACCAACATTTTTTTGCAACATCTCCAAGACCTTGTCATCATTTCTACCCAAAACCCTGAAACAGCATTCCTGTTTGTGCTCAATAGAGTTTGAATACATCAGCAGTGTCTCAGGAGAGGCCTTTGAGTACGAAGATGATGATGCAAGCCCCATTATAGAGATTTAAGCTGACATTTCAGCACTGTACTGAGAATTACAACAACAGAATTTGCTTTGTTTAGATAAGGCATTAAATTGAAGCCTGTAGTGGACATAAGAGATACTATAACCTTATTATGAAGTATCACAACTGTTTCTCTGTTTTACCCACTGAAGTATTTTTCCCTTAGCTGATATTGCTCAAAAAATATCTGCTACTTGATCAACAGCTATGCATGAGTCCTAGCTGAATACACATTGGTTGTATCGTTTGCAAGATTACATGTCACTCAATTTATAAAGAACTTAATTAGCTATAAAGTACGTTGGGAAGTCTCAAACTCTTAAATCCTGCAATAATTGCAAACGATTTATTTCTGAATATTTTAAAGCTATCATTAAGACTTGAAAAGCTATTACATTAACTCACATCGGCTAAAAGTTTTCACCCTGAAATCTTTTGGCTGTTAAATTAGCAATAATTGTGATAATGAAGCATTTATCAAGTTATAGTCATTAAGCCTAGAAACAGGCCCATCGGGCCAACCTGCCCACACTGACCACATGCCCCATCTACACTAGTCCCACCTGCCTGTATTTGGCCCATATCCCTCTAAACCTATCCTAGCCACGTACCAGTATAAATGTTTCTTAAACGTTTCGATTTTACTTCGGAGTCACGTGAGTGACTACGTGAAGAAGGCCCGCCTGGCGCTGGAACGGCATTACGTCGACGCTGACGGCAGAAGCAGGAGCTGCACAGACAGCTCCTCGACAGCGGTAGGTACGGAACCGGCAGGTAAGTGCAGTTGAAAATTTTTTTAGGAAGTCTGCAAAACTCCGTGCCTGGTGGATTGAACCAGGATTTTAAAGGTTTTGAAAAACAAAGTAAAAGTTTAAACTGAACAGAAATACTCTGTTAAAAACAACGGAGTTTTGAAAAGAACGTCCCAGGGGAATACCCAGCGTCGGGACGAGAGATTAATTATTTGGTATAAAAATACGGAGAGAGGTTAAAAAACCACAATTCTTTTGGCAGGAAATTTTAAAAGTCAGAAAGGCTGTAATTTAAAAAGTTATAAATTTCACGATAGGAGAAAGTACTCCAAATATAAAAAAGAGACAAGGGTCACAGTACCCAAACAGTTCCCCAAAAAGACCCGGCTTGAATATACAAAATACTATGTGCCAAATTGAGAATTTGAAACTCTGGACCCAGGATTTAGGTGGGGAAGTCTCTTTGGATATAATTCCAAGTAGATCACTGCAAAAGACAGACCCTGCAAGTGGTGATGTGTATTATGTTGCACACCACCTAGATGTACCTGAGATAGCAAAATATTTTGCTATATCTAAAGGAAGTGGTGGAGGCTATGGAAGAAAACCTAGCTGCCAACATTAATTATATGGTATCTCACCAACTTCAAGAATACGATAAAACTTTATGTTTTATTAAAATATCAATGGTAAATCCGTTTATAATATCCATGTCTCAAATAATATGAGATATAAGAAATACAATTTCAAAGTATTTCAAAATGGTGCAAATAAGTAATACTTTCAAAATAAAATAAATTGCCATCAGTTGTGGAGCTCAATGGGAAGAAATATATATAATTTACCAAATCTGCACTATAGGTTCGCAGATCAATACAAATCAGGATATATTAAACTCCTGATTATTATGGAATAAACCTGCCTTATGATAAATCAAAGATATTAATTACAAAAGAACAGACTACTGATCTTTAAACTTTGGGGAGAAAAACTAT
This sequence comes from Okamejei kenojei, assembly GCA_035221665.1. Classification (NCBI taxonomy): domain Eukaryota; kingdom Metazoa; phylum Chordata; class Chondrichthyes; order Rajiformes; family Rajidae; genus Okamejei; species Okamejei kenojei. The sequence goes on from CM069164.1 coordinate 8,104,345, forward strand.
GATCCAATGAAAAATTTGATAATGGATCAAAACAAAGGCAAAGATCTTTTAACTTGCGGGGAAAAAACTATGATCCAATGAAAGATTTGATAATGGATCAAAACAAAGGCAGAAGTGGTATAATCCAAACATAGCCTTATCCAAACCTATATAATTGGGAAAAAGAAGGCTTGAAGTACGTTGAAGAGGTGCAAACATCTGGTTACAAAATAAGTTCATGAAATCTCCAATTATGGGGGATTACAGGTGTATTATGATTGTTAATTTAATATAACTAAGGAAGGATTGGTTCACCTGTATAAGAAAACTTTAAAAATTGATTTCAGGTTTGCACTCAAAAGTAATTTTTAATAAGAAGGGGTACGTACATGTATATTATAAAATTACCTCAGTGTAAAGATTTCATGGTATAAACCATACAAAACATCATTATATTTACACTTTCACAGTGTACGAAAATGGAAACATCTAGAACATGGAAAAACGGTTGTGATTAACAAAGTGTTAATCAATATTACAGGTGCTTAAAATTAATTAAAGTGGGTCAAGCTGTGCAAGTTAAAACATTGTCCAAACAATCAAATCAGTTCAAGGCTGTTAAACCGAACACTGAAGGAACAATTATACTGATAAAAGATCAGCACTTGCACTAATGAGGTCATGGTCATGGGTTATCTCGATTACATTTAAATTGGAAGAGATAAGAGCAGCTGCAAATTAGTGCCTGCAATTACAAACCTGGTGGTAGGTAAGGACCTGACCCATTACATAAAGCATATGCTTAGGCATTAATAAAATATTCATAAATTACTATTCTGAATTTAGAAGTAATTCAAGCACCATAAGAGAGGGAAAAATTGTTCCATGATACAAATATGTCTAATTGTTGTTGACATACTTTGTCCCTCCATTAGGTTAGGTAAAAAATAAAATAAAGTTCCAAAAGAAGGAATACAGAAGCTTATAAGAATATGTATGCCTTGTGAAGAGGCTTATGCAAAATATCAAATGATACGTTATCATTATTAAAGTAATGTAAAAAAGGTTCACAAGCTGCTTCAACTATAAGATTAACAGCTGTTGCAAACTGAAGCAAGTGTTACAGATGATGTACAGCTTCTGTGAATGTTTGGGTAAAGATAAGAATATTATCTATTCTTATAACAATAATTGATATGTCCCTTGTTCGGACTGCAGACAATAATACCAGGTGAACATAAATGGTTTGTCCTAAGAAATTTTCCAAACATTCGTATTAATTGTTGAAGTATAAGGAGTTATGGATTAAAGATTGATTGTTTTATTATGGAACTGTCCATGTCGTATCAAGATGAACAATACCACGGCTGTGGCATATGTTAACAATGGTATCGGAGACAACAAATTTGGGAGAAAAACATATTGTCATTATTTTGCATTACTTACGATTAATCTGGTTGTATACAGATTAAATCACTGATCTTTCAAATGTTTCTTGTGGGTCACAAGATAAGTCAAATAACAATCATGGGATTATCTAAGTAAACAGATGTGGCATATTTTAAAGTTTAGTCCACCTGTTTATCTCTAAGGAAGAGACAATGGTATCGGAAGACAACAAATTTGGGAGGAAAAACATATTGTCATTAATATGGATTACTTACGATTAATCTGATTGCATACAGATTAAATCACCGATCTTTCGAATATTTCTTGTGGGTAAACCAAGAACAGCGAAGGTGGATGCTTTTCTCCCAATTACATGAGGAAAATATTTCTTTGTGTTCCTCATTTTTGTTTAATAGGGCAGTGTCTGATGAAAATGTAGCGGGACACTGCCAGAGGCATTTTGGTGGCCTAATACGGGTCCTTTATGGTTTCATAAATATTGTGTGATTTTGAACTGCTAGTGATGATTCATAGTGGCAGCAATTTATCGAAGTAAAAAAAAAAAGGGGGGTCTCGACCTAGGTCGTTGCCTGTCTCCTTTCGCTCTTTGGATGCTGCTGCACCCACTGGGATCTCCAGGTTTGAGAAACCCTGCAGTAATTTATTGTTGTACAAAAACATCCATGACATGAAAATATGAATTTGACTATCTGCAGGTTGACCAGACCATTACAACAGCTGATGGTCAAAGAAGTCTATGAATGTTAACTAATATAACAACATATCAATAAAATAATTATGTAAAGAAGTGTTATACCTGCAATTTGCAGAAATAAGTTTAAAAAACAATATTTTGTTATAAGAAATTGGAGGTCTGTATATACAGTAAAGTTATTTTATCATATTAGATATATGTGAATTCCTTGTGGATTGCATTTTCTAAGTATCTAATTGATAGAGCCAATAATAGGGCTCAGAGTGTTACCGTCTTATTAACGGACAATATATTAACCAAGAAGTTATCAGATGCATTCATAATATCCCAATATGGAAAGGGATATATATGTAAAGGTTAATAAATATATATATATATATATATATATGTGTGGTGTATATATATATTATTAACCTTTACATATATATCCCTTTCCATATTGGGATATTAATGAATGCATCTGATAACTTCTTGGTTAATATATTGTCCGTTAATAAGACGGTAAACACTCTGAGCCCTATTATTGGCTCTATCAATTAGATACTTAGAAAATGCAATCCACAAGGAATTCACATATATCTAATATGATAAAATAACTTTACTGTATATACAAACCTCCAATTTCTTATAACAAATATTGTTTTTTAAACTTATTTCTGCAAATTTCTGCAATTTTGGAAAGATATTATATATATATATATATATATATATATATATATATATATATATATAATCTGTCCAAAATTGTAAAAAATATAAAGGCAGGAGATAAATAATCTTGAATTGCCTTAAGAAATGGACTCTAACTCTATCTATGATTCAAAAAACTTAAACATTGAAAATAATAATGCTGATGACTTTAGTATCAATATAAGAGTGCAAACATTGCAAATGTTACGTTATAATTGCATGTGGATACAGATTGCATTATCATATATGTTTATGAATCTACCAAACAAAGCACACCAAGAAGAGCTGAAACCAAGGTAAACCTATAAGCATATCCTGCCGGCTTTAAGTTGTGTGTGTGTGTGAACATTGATGAAATATGTTGCAGTAGATAAGAGTCTCTGTGGCAATGAGACTGCTTATTACACACAAAAACCACATTGGGTTCAGTAAAAACTGATGGTTTTAGAGGAATGTATTTCTAGATGGTTAGAAATTGGATACATTCAGTAGGAACTAGACACTGAAAGGTGGAAAATCACTCTGTTAATGAATGTATTAAACTCTGTTAAATACATTCATAGGATTGGCACGGGATGAGCCACTCGAGCAAAGATGCAAGGCCGCAGGAGGTTGTAAATTAATGTTAAAGTAAAAGGAACCAGTCATGGTGTCAGATTTGGACACGCAGTGTTCGGTTCTCTATAATTGTTGCTTTGTCATGCCATCAAAATATATATATTAATTGGTATTTTGTGATAAACTTGCCTTTCAATGAAAAGGGCATTACTTTCATTTTTTTATAATGTGAAATAATTTATCACATAACTTGAGGCAATGTTTGGGGAAAAATGTGTTATTCGCTCATTATTGTGTTAAATGAGCCGTACTGTCGTATGGAATAAATTCTACGACACGAAAAACACAGAAAGCTTCAAACTCTTCACGTAGTCACTCACGTGACTCCGAAGTAAAATAGTAAGATTAAACGAGAACTTACCAGTTCGAAGTTTGATCGTTATTTTATGAGGAGTAACGATGAGGGATTACGTGCCCTCCACTCCCCACCCTCATAAAATAAATGATCATCTGGTAGTTCTAAATCTATGATGAGCCTTACTATCTTACTCCGGCTATTTGTGTTCTGTGTTTTTCATGCCGCTGCTTTGAAGTATGCCGTTCCAGCGCCAGGCGGGCCTTCTTCACGTAATCCCTCATCGTTACTCCTCATAAAATAACGATCAAACTTCGAACTGATAAGTTCTCGTTTAATCTTACTATTATACCTGCCTCAACTACCTCTCCTGGCAGCTCGTTCCATATACCCACCACCCTTTGTGTAAAAAGGTTCCCCCTTGGGTTCCTTTAAATCTGTCCCCCCTCACCATAAACCAATGTCCTCGGGTTCTCGATTGCCCTTCTATGGGCAAGAGACTCTGAGAATTTACCCAATCTATTCCTTTCACGATTTTGTATACTTCTATAAGATCATCCCTACTCCTCCTGCGTTCCAAGGAATAGAGTCTCAGCCTGCCCCCTTTAGTTCAGGCCCTTGAGTCCTGGCAACATCCTCGTAAATCCTCTCTGCACCCTTCAAGCTTGTACATTATTTTTAAACAATGTCCAAAACCTGAGAGAGTGAGGCAACTACTTCTTTAATGTTGGATGTGGAGACAGAAAGGGAAATGTAATATTGGAATTTACACTGAACTGGAACTCATGAAGAATGACTGCTTCATCAGTTTAGTGGAGGTTTATCAGTTCTCGTAGGGTAAATACGCAAGACAATTTCTTCAGGAGAGGAGGTGAAAAGTACACAAGATCATGAGATGGCAAAGAAAATTGAACATAAAAGGTATTTCATGCATTTAGTTCACATGAGAAATTATTTCCAGGTCAATTACCAAGCATCAGTAAATTGAAGAAAGATTTACAAAAAAGAACATAATGTGCTGGAGTAACTCAGCGGGTCAGGCAGCATCTGTGGAGTACAGGGATGGTGATATTTCGGGATGGGACCCTTCTTCAGACTAAGAGACCCAAAGCATCACCTATCCATGTTCTCCAAAAATACTGCCTGACTTGCTGAGTAACTCCAGCAATTTACGTCCTTCTCATCAGTACATTGGCCCAGCCATATCTGGGTGCAAAACAAGGTAGAATAGCTGATAGAATAGTCCGAAGAAGAGTCTCGACCTGAAAAGTCACCCATTCCTTCTCTTCAGAGATGCTGCCTTTCTTGCTGAGTTTACTCCAGCATCTTGTCTATCTTCAGTTTAAACCATCTGCTGTTTTTTCCTACACATAGCTGATGGTCTCCCAGTATCAAAAGTACAGCTAAAGATCTCATCTCAATTGACAGGGTACATTTCTCTAGTTACCAAGAGAACATGGATATTAACATTGTGACCTGTGATTTGTATTTTTAACACAGGAAAATGAGCGAATTATGCAATAGATCAACACGTGCACTGCCTAGGTGAGGTCTGCTCTATGATTTCACAGGTTGTATGCAAAACAAAGCATTTCACTGTACCTAGATACATGGGAAAAAAAAGTATCAGTGAATCGAATCGATATTGCTCCATTGATTCATTGCATTCTGTTTTCGTCCCCTTCTAGTTTTCTCCACTAACATATTTCGAACAGATGTGTCATGTGTTATAACAGTCCTCTACATAATTCACATATGCCTGTTGCGATTTGCATGGCATGGCATAGGGGAAGGGGATCACAGGAGTACTGGAAGAAGAGTACATTCAGACACACCAAAGGCATTTATTCTCATGATCTGTCTGTAGTTGCTCCATTGGGAAAAATTTGTTCAGTGTCCGGCACCCTCCTTTGACTTCAAAGAAGGATTGTTTCAACAGTTGTAATCTCTCAGGCATCTGCCTCCAGGAATCATGCAGGTTAAGTTTTCACACAGGAATCAGAAAGGAAGATTGACGCAAAAAGCTGGAGTAACTCAGCAGGCCAGGCAGCATCTCAGGAGAGAAGGAATGGGTGACATTTCGGGTCGAGACCCTTCTTCAGAAAGGAAGTGTCTTTTTTTTTAAATGAGAGTTTTTGCCAATTTCCTACACTTCTTTTACAGGTCATCTAATTGGTGACTAGGGTTACACACAGCACCTGTTTAACTCACAAAAAAATATAAACTCCAGTTTGAATTCTAAATGCTTTCATGTATTCTTCCATCAAATATTAATTAGTATGCAACACAATTTTAACATTCAAATGACATTGGGTATAGGCTTCCATTGATGAGCAAATAAGCTGCAGTATGTTTTAGTCACCTTGTTACTTATCTCAGATGATTCAATAAGTTCCAGTAGCTTTGTAAACTGGTCCAACTCTTGAATCCAATTATCTTTCATCAGTCGATACACCTCAAGCCACGTCTCACCTTTAGCTAAATGAGGAAAAACAAATTATAAGGACGAATATGTCAAAATCCAATAAAGCAAAACCATACGCGGTGGTCCAAACCAAACAATGTCAGAGGTGCTGTTCACCTGTTGATATGTTAAACCCAGGTCCTGACATTTTCCAATCTCACATGAGTTAGGTCTAGCTCATAATGCTAACGGAATCAGGGGATATGGGAAGAAAGCAGGAACGGGGTTCTGATTTTGGATGATCAGCCATGATCATATTGAATGGCAGTGCTGGCTCGAAGGGCCGAATGGCCTACTCCTGCATCTATTTCCTTTTTTTTAATTCAATGGGACTTTTCCTGGTTTAAGAAAATAAATATGCTATCGCAGGAAATCTTAAAATAAATTGCTTTATTTAATAGTTGCTTCACGTTAACCAGTGCAATAATGCACACTCTTCATTGCCCCTGCTGTACTTTTGTTTTGCCTTTTTTTAAATATTTATTAGAAGTACATTACATTTTAATGGTACCTTTTTACAGGTTCCCAGAATTATTAAAACATTATTTGTACAACTTCCTTTTTTTAAACATTTTTTTTAGAAAGAAATGAGAAAGAAAGAAGTAGTGAATAGTTAAGTTTATCTTAAATAAACTAGTGAATATATCAAATATATCACACCAAAAACTTTGAAGTTTTATGCAAGAAACGAAAGAGTGTGTAAGATTGGCATTTTGAGAAAGACATTTATCACAAATTGGTGAGATATTTGAATAAAATTTATTCAATCAAACTTTTGAATAATATAGTCTGTGTAATATTTTAAATTGAATTAAATTACGTCTGGAGTTAATCGAACATTTATGTATATATATCAAATACCTTTCCCATGTTTCTTTAGAAATATTTATCATTAAATCTTTTTCCCAGTCTTCTCTAATTGCCTCTGTTGAAGGCAATTCTCTATTAAGAATACTGTTCTATAGATATGATATTAACTTTTGTGAGTCCGCCTTAATATTCATTGCTTCTTCCAGTGGGTCTTTCGTTATATTCTGTAATCTTGGTATATATATTTTTTATAAAGTCACATATCTGTAAATATTTAAAGTATTAGTTATTATTCAAATTAAATTTTGATTTTAATTGTTGAAATGATAATAAATTTCCCATTTCATACATGTCACCCAACTTTTTAATTCCCAGTCTTTCCCATTGTCTATGTGTTTTATCCATAATAGATGGTTTAAATACCGGGTTATTCACTATTGGTGTTAATGAAGATAAGTTTCTTAATTTTAAGTTTACTTCTATTTGTTTCCAAATTCGAATTATATTGTGTATAATTGGATTCTTCTTATATGATATTATTCAATTTTATCGGGGAGAAGAGGATCGCTCCTAAATCGTAAGGGAAACAATCCTCTTTTTCCATTCGTATCCATTCCATCTGTTGAGAAGAACAATCCAACCAATAAATAATATTCTTAATATGCACTGCCCAATAATAATATAAAAAATTAGGCAGTGCAAGTCCCCCTACATCTTTAGGTTTACACAAATGATTTCTTTTAATTCTATGTGCTTTGTAGTCCCATATAAAATTTGTAATATTAGACTCTAGTTTTTTTTTAAATATTTTGGTATATATATTGGTATGGATTGAAATAAATATAATATTTATGGTAGCACTATCATTTTTATAGCATTTATTCTGCCAATTAATGATAGTGGGAGCGTTTTCCAAAATGTAATCAAAGCGTTCAATTTATTTAACAGAGGACTAAAATTTGCATTAAATAATGATTTATATCTTCTGGTAACTTGAATACCTAAATACTTAAATTTTTCCATTGCAATTTTAAATGGAAATTTTAATAGATGATTCGCTTTCTGAGGATGTAATGACATAATTTCACTTTTATTCCAATTTATTCTATATCCAGAAAAGGAACCAAATTCCTCTATTACATTTAATACGTTCGGCATACTCGTTTCTGAATTTCTAATATATAAAAGTATATCACCCGCGTATAATGAAATTTTATTATTAGAGTCCTTAGAATTATATCCCTGAATATTCAGATGAGTTCTTATCCTTTCAGCCAGTGGCTCTATCATAAGGGCAAATAGCAGGGGTGATAAAACACATCCCTGCCTATTGCCCCGTGATAGTTGGAATTTTTGAGACAACGTATTATTAGTTAATATTCTTGCTGTTGGTTTATCGTATAATAATTTTACCCATCTAATAGATTATCTCCCATATTAAATTTTTGGAGTACTATGTATAAATACTGCCACTCTACCTGATCAAATGCTTTTTCTGCGTCCAAAGATATAACTGATAAGTCTTCCTTTTCCCCTTAATGTGAATACATTATATTATAAAGTCGTCTCAAATTGTTAAATGATTGTCTTTTGGGTATAAACCCCGTTCGGTCCTGGTTTATCAATTTATTAATATATTTGTTCAATCTTCTTGCTAAAATCCTTGCTAACATTTTTTGGTCTGTATTTAAAAGTGATATAGCTCTATACGAGCCCGGATCTTCTAGATCTTTATCTTTTTTTGGTATAAGCGTAATTGTAGATTCTGCTAAAGTTTCTGGTAATTTCTTATCGGTAAAAGCATACCTGTATAATTTAAGTAATCGTGGGACCATTAACTCCTGAAATCTTTTATAAAATTCATTATTAAAACCATCAGGCCCTGGAGTCTTCCCATTTTTCAATTATTTTATTGTTTCTCTTATTTCTTCACGTAATCTGGGCTCCTAATTCCTCTTGTTCTAAGATATCCAATTTTGGCAAGTTACACTTATCTAAGAAATTTATAATTTTATTGTCTTCAATGTTAGTTTTAGATGTATATAAATTTTGATAAAATTGACCAAACCATTTGTTAATATCCTTATTAAAGTTATTAGTTCCCTGTTCTATTATTCGATTTTAGTAATTGTTTTTTCCTTCTTGTTTCTTCAATTGTCGTGCTAGAAGTTTATGTAGTTTATCCCCAAATTCAAATTGTATTTGTTTTGTGATCTGAAATAATCTTATTACTCTTGCCGATAATATTCGATTAAGTTTAAATTTCAGTAATGTTATCTTATTATGATTATCTATGGGTCTTTTGCGTTTCCTAATTCTAATAATTTAATTTCCTTTTCTAACGTCCCTTGTTCTGTCCTGTTTTTTTTATTTAGAAAACTTTGATACGAAATTATAACTCCATGAATGAATGCCTTAAAAGATTCCCATAATAGATATGGTGAAATCCCTGGAGTCCCATTTATTTCAAAAAAAAATGTTCATTTGTTGTTTTAAATACTCGTAACCTTGCGAGTCGTTAGCTATTTGTGTGTTAAATCTCCAAAAAACTTTTGTACCTGGCATTCCCTCAAGTTTTAAAGTGAAAGTCAGCGGGGAGTGATCAGAAATAATACTGTTGTGGTATTTAGGATTAATCGTGTATGGTATTAGTTTTGAGTCCACTAAAAAATAATCAATTCTTGAATAGGTTTTGTGTACTGATGAGTAAAACGAATATTCCCTTCCAGTTGGGTTAGTTATTCTCCATAAATCTATTATATTAGTGTTTTTTATATGTGTTTAAGAATTCACTAGACTTGGATTTAGCACTACCCTTCCTAAATTTTGTTGATTTGTCTAAGTATGGATCTATAACACAATTAAAGTCCCCCCCCCCAGTATTACATTTTGAAAATTATACTCATCTATTTGATCCATAATGTTCTTAAAAAATTGGGGATTATCAAAGTTTGGAGCGTAAATATTTATCAGAGTCAGTGGAGTGGAATAAATTTCTCCCGCCATTATCGTGTATATTCCTTCTTTATTAGATATGGTATTCTTTAATATAAACGGTATAGCTTTCCGAAAAATAATAGCCGTTCCTCTGCCTTTAGCAGTAAATGACGAATAATACATTTGGCCTATCCAGTTTGCCCTAAATCTCATCTGTGTTTGTAGTTTTGTATGCGTTTCTTGCAGAAACGCTATATCCACCTTCAAAGATTTTAAATGGGCCATAATCTTGCCCTTTTTAATTGGATCATTCGCACCCCTAATATTCCAACTACAAAATGTGACTCCTCCATTATTATTTTCCTTATTGTCCTGCATTATAAATAGGTTTTAATAATTTTACTTCATGTGGTGTAGTTAGGTACCTCCGATTTTTGGGTATGTGGGTATCATCCCACACTTCTGTCGTTATTTTACCTCTCCTCCGTATATTGAACCTCCATAATAAAAAGAGAAAGGTGTGTTGAAAAATAGTGATGAAAAAAAGAAAAATAGTTAATTGAGCCACATAAGAGTAAATGCAACAAAAAACATGTGATTTTAAGATATCAAAAAGGTGATACCCTAAATACAAGAAGCCATCTATGATGGCTAAAAATTGATTGACCTCCGTAGAAGGAATTATACATTGAGTTCAGCCACCTAAATACATTGGGATTTATAACTACATGCCATTTCATCTAAATATATCTTAATATGTCTTAATATATCTAAGGGAAAAAAAAAGTCATCCTTAATGTTTCAAATATTTTCTTTTCTACCCCGATTTTAAACCTTCTATATTACTTGCTCGGTTTCCCCGAGTCCTAGAATTAAAAATACATGAGAACACCTGCCCTGTCCCTGTCCAAATATACAGGATTCATCAGTACCTTAATTACCAGCCTGTTCCAAGGGTTGCATTTCTTATCTTAAATACAACCATCTTCCAGCCCAAACTGGAACTTTTCCAGATCATTAACGCCTCTTTCTTCCCACAAGTTTATGATGTTCTAATATTCTTATACCCCTTTTCATTAATTATAATGTGTTAGCGTACATCCTAAATTATATTTAATTTATTTTCAACCAAATTAACCTTATATACCTGTTAATAATAATCATCTCTATATGCCCCTTATCCCCTAAATCCATTAGGTTAATACCTTGGTTCCTCATATTAGTTAACATTACTATAATAGCATAACCATTAATTAGTGATATATAGTTAATTAATTCTTTAAGTTTATATAGTTAATTAATTCTTTACATTACATATATACTGTATTATAAAACATTTCTTAAGTCCATAATGTCCTTTGATTTTCTTTCAAATCTGATCGTGTTGTTTCAAAATAACTGTTCTTTCAGTTATTTATCTTCTCCTTATCTGTTCAAAGTTGAAACCAGGGTCTGTTCATTGCATCCACATTCCTGACAGATAAGCCTGTCTGGTTAATGTCTAGAGCAGTTCCATCGTCTTAATTACAGCACAGATTCCCAATAGACATTTACTCATACGCTTTTACTTCTGTTTTTTCTATTTTCTTTACAATTTCTTGTGCGTAATTAAATGCCAAATCCGGGTCCGTGAAGGCGCGTTGAATAGAGTTATAATTAATTTTCATTTTCGCGGGAAACACTATTCCGTATTTCACCTCTGATTTACCTTGCAGAATGCTGCTTACTCTTTTAAATTTATTTCTTTTTTCCAGTATTTCATGTGGGTAGTCTCTGTAGAATCTGACAGCTTCTCCATCAAATGTAAGCCTCTCCCCATGTGGTATCATCTTCATAAGTTTATCCAAACTTGAAATGTCCAAAAATTTCACAATAATCTGTTTTGGTGGCGAATTTATTTCTCTTCTGAAGCGACCTACCCGACGTGCCACATCAATCCTCAGGTTTTCCTTCAACGTAAAGACATCTTTGAGTATTTTAGTAACGAGTTTAGTCATTAAAATTCCTAGCTCTTGCCCTTCCTTTACTCCTACAATCCTCAAGTTCTGTCTCCTTGATCTAGCTTCAAAGTGTTGAATTTTATCTGTCAATTTATTCATTTGCTCCCGATTAACACCTTGTTCTTCTTTCAGGGTCAATATTTCCCGAGACATCTCACGTATTTCAATCTTCATATCTTCTATCAACTTATCAACTCCTTCATTCAATTCATCAAATTTCTTATTATAATCATTATCCATTCCCGCAAATTCCTGAGTCGTCCTCTGATCCAAATCCGACAGCTGTTGCTCCAAAAATTCAAACTGTTCCTTTGATTCAGCACGCGCAGCCTCTGTTTTCTTGGAGAGATTAACCTCCATTTTAGATAATTTGCTCTCCAGTATCTTGTTCATATTAGTGAGCATTTTGGAGAATTTCTTAGTAAGATCTATGATAAGATCTTTAGTAAGATTAGCTCACCGTTTCTTCCCACTGCTTCATCTCTTTCTCCTTTTCTGTCCTTTTCGTCTCTCCTTTTGTAGCCATTTCAGATACTGCTTGTTGAGAATCAAATTCTTCGTCTGATTTGGTGGGCTGCCAAATCTTCATCCAGCAGGAGTCTGATAGTGGATTTCTTAGGTTCCCTTTGATGTTTTACCTTTTTCATCTAAAGGTCCTATTAAAGCTCAAATTTCTCAACATTATCTGCTGATATTACTCCCACGACACCAAGCTGCCGCCGGTGGATGTTTTTAAATCGGTCCCGACTTTAGAAACAGCTTTTTACACAATTTTTGGCAGGAGCTGAGTTCAATGCTGCACCTTCACCACTGCATGGTGCCACCGGAAGTCCCTTGTTTTGTCTTTAAAGACAGTTATAACTGAACTATCCACGACAAAAAGATCCGGGTTAAATTCCATTTCAGTCTTCAGATATCGTGGGATGTTACATTGGCCTAAATTATGAGAAAAAATAGTGAGTATACACGCAGATCCCATAGGGGCAACACGGTGGCACAGCGGTAGAGTTGTTGCCTTACAGTGCCAGAGACACAGGTTCGACCCTGACTGTTGTGGTGTGGCTGTCCAAATAACTGAAGCTTCACACTGTAATAAAGGTCCAAAGACTTTATTAACAACATAGCACAGGTAACTTCATGCTAGCACGTTTTTCTAATAATACGTGAACAAGGCAGGGAGGGTTACTGTGAAGCTAGTGGGCGTAAATACAAAAGCATGACTCATTACATGAGTGACACAGATGTACACTGACTACTGGAGCTGCCTGTACGGAGTTTGTACGTTCTCCCCGTGACCGTGTGCGTTTTCCCCGGGTGCTCCGGACTCCTCCCACACTCCAAAGACGTGCAGGTTTATAGGTTAATTAGCTTCAGTAAAAAATTGTAAATTGTCCCTCGTGTGTAGGATAGTGCTGGTGTATGGAGGTAGGCACGGACTCGGTGGGCCAAAGGGAATTTATCTGTGCTGCATCTCTAAACTAAACCATGTTAAAAACAAAATCAGGTTAAGGCTTCAATCAGAGACATTTTGATTTGTACGAATCAATTCTACGAAGGTAGACAAAAAAGCTGGAGAAACTCAGCAGGTGAGGCAGCATCTATGGAGCGAAGGAAGTAGGCAACGTTTCGGGTCGAAACCCTTCTTCAGACGTAGATCTTGTTAAATCAAATTAATTATTAAGCATGAAGAAATAAAAACAATGCACTAATATAGCACCCTATCATTGTCACAGTTCAGCTTTGGGCAAGCAGCTTCCTACAAGCTGCATGATTTTGTCATTTTAGACTCGCAAATGAAACAACAAATATTGAACGAGAAATTACTCCCAATAGCAGGTTTTGTAGAAATAGGTTAATTGGAATTTTCTGCTCATTGTTGACATCATACAATCTTTGTACTTCAAATGGTATTGAAATTATATTATAACAGTGCTGTAATGTGAATATGTTATCTGGGACCTTATGAAAATTCTCCTACATGAATATCTCCCTCCAACTTCAGTGCTGGTGGTTTTAGTTGAGAAAGAAATATTGACCAAAGGAGTTGAGTATTTCCTGGAAAGAGCTGACACTCATTTAAACTGGCAGATACAATCAGAGTTCAACATCCCATTTTAAAATGTGTGATCATTTAGCATTCAGCACTGCACTGCATTGTCATCATAGATTATACGTTCAAATATTGGAGTAGCAATTGAATCCTCAATTTTTCCAATTCAGCTCAGCCAACTTATTCGCTTGGTGCCTGGTTTATATTCTGGCATTTTGTACCAATAATTAACATTGGTTTATTAGTGTTACATACTGAGATGCAGTGAAAAAACTTAGTCTGCACGCTACCCAGTCAAATCATACCATACATGAGTGCAATCAACCAATACACCAGGTACAACACAGAGAAAAAATATCAGAGTGCAGAATATAGTGTTACAGCAAGTCAGGTCAAGAGAGTTTATTGTCATGTGTCCCTGATAGGATAATCAAATTCTTGCTTGCTGCAGCACAACAGAATATTGTAAGCAAAAATACTGAACAGTTCAGTGTGTCCATATACCATTATATAAATATACACACATGAATAAATAAACTGATAAAGTGCAAATAAACAGACTAGCCAAGTTTAATAGCCTGATGGCTGTGGGGAAGCAGCTATTCCTGAACCTGGTTGTTGCAGTCTTCAGGCTCCTGTACCTTCTACCTGAGGGTAGTGGGGAGATGAGTGTGTGGCCAGGATGGTGTGGGTCCTTGATGATGCTGCCAGCCTTTTTGAGGCAGCGACTGCGATAGATCCCCTCGATGGTAGGGAGGTCAGAGCCGATGATGGACTGGGCAGTGTTTACTACTATTTTGAAGTATTTTCTGCTCCAGGACGCTCAGGTTGCGGAACCAAGCCACGACGCAACCGGTCAGCATGCTCACAACTGTGCACCTGTAGAAGTTAGAGAGAGTTCTCCTTGACAAACCAACTCTCCGTAATCTTCTCAGGAAGTAGAGGCGCTGATGTGCTTTCTTAATAATTGCATCAGTGTTCTCGGACCAGGAAAGATCTTCAGAGATGTGCACGCCCAGGAATTTGAAGCTCTTGACTCTTTCAACCTTCGACCCGTTGATATAAACAGGACTGTGGGTCCCCATCCTACTCCTTCCATAGTCCACAATCAGTTCCTTGGTTTTGCTGGTGTTGAGGGCCAGGTTATTTTGCTGGCACCATATGGACAGTCGCTCGATCTCTCATCTATACTCTGACTCATCCCCATCAGTGATACGTCCCAGTGGTGTCGTCAGCGAACTTGATGATGAATTTCGCACTATGATCGGCTACGCAGTCATGAGTATAGAGTACAGCAGGGGGCTGAGCACGCAGCCTTGAGGTGCTCCCGTGCTGATTGTTATCGAGGCTGACACATTTCCACCAATACGAACATACTGTGGTCTGTGAATGAGGAAGTCGAGGATCCAATTGCAGAGGGATGCGCAGAGACCCAGTTCTGCGAGTTTGGTAACCAGCTTGGAGGGGATGATTATATTAAATGCTGAGCTGTAATCACTGAATAACAGCCTGACATATAAGTTTTTTGTGTCCAGTGGTCCAGGATGGAGTGAGAGCCCAGCGAGTTCGCATCCTCCGTTGATCTGTTGTGGCGGTAAGCGAACCTGCCGATGGGATCCAGGGTTTTTTGTTGAGGCAGATTGATTTTGCGCCATGATCAAACATCCTACCTCTCAAAGCACTTGGCATCACCACAGGCGTTTAGTGTCACTGGGTCAATAGTCCCATTGAGGCACGTCACCTGCTCTTCGTGGGCACCGTATAATTGATGCCTTTTTAAAGCAAGGTGGAAACCTCAACCTCAGAAATGACATTGAAAATGTCCGTAAAAACTCCAGCCAGTTGGTCCGCATCTGTTTTTTTAGAACCACGACCGGGTAATACCAGCAGGTCCAGGTGCTTTTCGAGGGTTCCCCTCTGAAGGATTTCCTGACGTTGGCCTCTGTGACTGTAACTGAAATACCATCACAGCGAATGGGGGCTCGGGGTAAGGCACATCAAGTAATTCCCCACCTATTAAAGCATGTTTAAAATGGCATTCAGCTCGTCAGGGAGTGATGTTTCGCCAACATTCGAGCTGCCTCCTGATTTTGCCTTGTAGAGGTGAATTGCATTCAGGCCCCGCCAACTTGCCGAACTTTCTGTCTCTCCTCCAGTTTGGAGCAGGTCCCTTTGGCCTTTTTGATGTCCATACCAAGGTCGTATCTGGACTTCTTGTAGACCACTGTATCCTCCACAGATTTCTTTATGAAGTCTGTAACAACTGTGGCTTACCCGTTCAAGTCCGTTTGCCGAGTCTTTGAACATTGTCCTAGTCTAACTGGACTTCCCAAACCGTCCTGTATTGTTTCCTCTTGCCACCCCACCCCCCCGTCACCCTTCCCACCCTCCTCCCCCCCCCCTCCCCCCTCCCCCCCCCTCCCCCACCCCCCCCCCCCTCCCCCCTCCCCCCCATGCCCACCCACCCTCCCCCCTCCCCCTCCTCCCTCCCCACCGCCCCTCCCCCCTTCCCCCCACCCCCCTCCCCCCCCTCCCCCCCCCCCCCCCGACCAGCTCTGTAGAGTCCCTCACCTCCCTCCGTGGGTGGCTCTATACTTGCTGCCTGTAGGCAGGAAGAAGAATACCTGTTGGTATGTCGGATTTACCGAAGTGAGAACGAGGGATTGAAGCGATAGGCATTCTTGATGGTGGTGTAGCAGGTGGCAAGGTGTTTGGTCCTCTGGTGCAGCAGGAGACATGTGGTGACGAGTTGGGGAACGATTTCTTAGGTTTGCCTTATTGAAAGTCCCCAGCAATGGTGCTAAATGCCTCAGGGCGGGGTAAGAAACGTCTGTGGTTTGTGGACCGGCGGCTGCAGCTCCTCCATGCAGTGCCAGACGAAACGTCTGCCTGGGGGGATGTAGAGCGCGGTCAGGAATGATGGAGGTAATTCCCTGGTAGGTAAAGGGACGGCACTTCACCACCAGGTGTTCGAGGTATGGAGAGCAGAGTTGGATAGGACCTGGCCATGTCTGAGCACCACCGCAGAGTTGACCATGAGGCCAGACGCCCCCTCCTTTCGCTCCCCTTTCCCAATGCCAGTGGTACGGTCCATACGGGGAAGAAGAACCTTCAAGGCTGGACCGCGGATCTGGGGAGCTGGGGGTGAGCCATGTCTCTGTAAAACAGAATACAGATCTTCCCCCAGCTCCCTTGAATAAAGGCAGACCTTGCTCAAGTCTCTCCACTTTATTTTCAAGGGACTGTACATTGGCCATATGATATAGTATGAAGGGCTGAAGTCCCCTGCGCTTCAGTCCTGACCTGAAGTTGTGCCCGTCGGTCACGTTTCCGGACACAATGGAGGCTTCCCTTTTGTTTCCAGGTACTGTGTTTACTGTACCTGCTGTTTCTGCAGACCTGCGCTGGAACAGGGATTCCTTCACAGACGGCAGCTCCAGCTCCGTAACGAACGGGGGTAACGAAGGGGGTAACGGGGGTAATGGAGTGCAATAGGCTGTTACAGTTCAGAGTCTGTTTATTGGCGAGTTTAATAGCCTGATGGCTGTGGGGAAGCAGCTGTTCCTGAACCTGGATGTAACAGATTTCATGCTCCTGTACCTTCTGCCCGATGGTAGCGGAGAGATGAGTGTGGCCAGGATGCTGTGGGCCCTTGATGATGTTGGCTGCGTTTTGAGGCAGCGCTTCGATAAATCCCTTCGAAATGGTGGGGAAGTAGAGCCGATGATGAACTGGCAGTGGTAACAACTTTCTGCATCCTTTTTCCGCTCCCTGTTGCGCTCAAGTTGCCATGCCAAGCCACGATGCAACCAGTCAGCAGCTCTCTACTGTGCAGCCCTGTAGACGTTCGAGAAGTCCCACCTTGACAGACCGACTCTCCGTAGTCCTTCATCGGCAAGTAGAAGGCCAGATGTGCTTTCTTTTAATGTATAGTGTAGCGCACCTAGGTGGGTGGGAAGTCAAACCCTCCGTCATTGGTCGGCACAGTCATGTGACGCGGGGTTCGTTTCGCAAGCGGGCTTTAGCCATTTATTCAGCGCTCGTCTTCCAGCACAGGAGCTGAGTTGTTAGGCTAAGTCAGTCTGCACGTGGTTTTCACGAGTTTTAGTTCAGTTTTTTCTGAGAAAAAAAAATTACTTTGCTCAACCGGCCTGGTCTCACTTCATTAGAGTGTGCTGATAAAAATGCTCAAGGTCTGCAAATGAGGTAGGTTGGGAGTATGGAATTACACTCTAGTTTATAGGAAGTCCATTCAGTGATCTGATAACAATAGGGAAGAAGTTGTTCCTGAATCTGGTGGTACGTGCTTTCACGCTTTTGTATATTTTGCCCAACGAGATGGGAGAGAGGGAAGAGAGAGAGAATGAACGGGTGAAAATATTTACACATGGGAACTGGGCGCTCTCGACCATTTCCGCTTCTCCACTAATGATTGATATAAGAACATATTGAATGGGGATGGAAATGCTTTCAATGGGAGGAGCATCATTGCCATTGTGTGATATATTTGGTTATAAACCAGCACTAGGATGAACGATATAAGATTATTTTATGGGATAATCACAATTGAGAGTTTGGTGGAAAAATTATTTAAACTAAGAGAGTCATGGAGTCGAAGAGTCAGACAGCAGGGAAACTGGCCCTTCAGCCCCACCCATCCTTGCTGACCAAGGTGCCCCATCTAAGCCTGGTCCCATTCTCCAATATCTATCCCAGATCACACTTTCAACTGTTCCTATCCATGTACAGTACCTGTCCAAATGTCTTTTAAATGTTGTCATTGTACCTGCCTCAACTACCTCCTCTGGCAGCTCATACCAAATATCCACAATCCTCTATGTGTTAAAGTCCTGTCCCACGGTACGAGTTCATTCCAAGACCTTTCCCGAGTTTAAAAAAAAATCTAACTTGGTAAGCACGGAGAATAAACTGTAGCGGGTGACGACCGGAGCTCGTGAACTCCCTTAGTGCTCATACGCTAAACGGCAGGTAAGCTCGGGAATGACTCTGAAGATTTTCAATGTTGAAAAATTTCCGCGAGAGCCCCGAGTACCACGAGTGGCCATTATCCGTAAATCTCCGAGTTTGACTAGCAACTCGGAAGCTCTTGGATGAACTCATACCGTGGACAGACGTGAAAGCCACCGTTTGACCTTGTTTTTTTACAAATGTTAAATGCAAGCTAAGACATAAATCACAAGTCCTACCCAACCCCAAACCTATTAGGGAGCAGATGAGGGCATTCGATCCAATTTGTGGTCCCAACAACAAAGACAGATGTGTACAGCAATTTGTTCTTCCCATGCACTATTAAAGCATGGAATAATCTCCACCAAACCACGGTTGCCCAGCCAGATGCAACTAAATTTAAAGTGGCACTTTCTTCCCAGTAACCCTCTCTGGCTAAACCCCTCCCTTCAACACCTCCAGTTTAAATTCCAGTTGGAATATTTTGGAGGACCAAGTAACCAAGAACCAAGAACTAAGACAGGGCTATTAGGTTCCTATTAAATCTTTCCCCTATCACATTTAATCTATGTCCACTGGGTTTTGATTCTCATAACCCGAATTAAAAAAACTGCATTCTGCAACATCAGGAACATTCTGCAACAATACAAGAAATAACATTCACAACAAATATAAATGCCAATTCCACATCGTTCCAGCAGTTTAGATTTGTTGAGGGAGTGCTTGATACTGCGAGGAACATAGAATCATCTTAATCTCTCAAGCTTCTTGTTCACAGTAAGACAAAATTATACTGTGGAAGACATATATAGAGAAGGTAGACACAAAATGCTGGAGTAACTCATCGGGACAGGCAGCATTCCTTCGAGTCACCCATTCCTTCTCTCCAGAGATGCTGCCAGTCCTGCTGAGTTACTCCAGCATTTTGTGTCTACCTTCGAGTTAAACCAGCATCTGCAGCTCTTTCCGACCTATAAATAGAGCAGATTTTTTACATCATTTTCCTCAGGATTGTTGTGTAAAATTATATGCAAAATGCTGGGCAATTTTCTCCCACATGGTGCTTTGATTTCTGCAATTTAGTGAATTTCTATGGTGTTACTTATTTCAGCCCACCGGTTATTTTGACTACAACGTGGAAACAGGCCCTTCAGCCCACCAAGTCTGTGCTGGCCAGTGATCACCCCATACACTCGCACTATCCTACACATTAGGGACAATATACATTTTTTACCAAAGCCAATTTAACCTACAAACCTGCAAATCTTTGAAATGTGGGAGGAAACTTGGAGCACCAGGAGAAAACCCACGCGGTCACAGGGAGAACGTACAAACTCCGTTCAGACAGCGCCTGTAGTCAGGATCAAACCCGGGTCCTTGGCGCTGTAAGGCAACTCTACCATTGCGCCACTGTGCCATCTTGTTATATTGGACCTAGGAGAGGAAAATGTGTATCATGGATGTTAAAATATTTCCTCATTCAGTATGTGTCAATGAAGGAAATTGGTCAGTAAATCTGTCAGTGCTGTTTCTGCTGACTTCTAAACAGAGATTAAAACATGAGTATAATGGAGTAGTGGAACGTGAAAATAATGAAGGATTGATAATGACCCACATATGCACCATTGTCGGACAACCACACCTGCAACATGCTGTATACAGCAAAACAAATTCATCATTGAACACCATCATCATGCTTGCATTACTTTCAATCACCTCCGTCCAAACTTGACAATAAGAATACCTCCTTCAAATGCTATTTCATTGTGCACAATACCATAATGCCATTCTGCCCACTGACTTACTCCAGCACTTTGTGTTCTTTTCTGTATTGACCCACTGAGATACTCCAGCACTTTGTGTCGTTTCTGTAAATAAGCATCTATAATTCATTGTTTCTACATAATACCAAAATACCTCATTACCAAACTCCTCAGCCTTAGCCTTGGAGCCTCCATCTATAATTAACTTCTGAACTACTTCACCAGTAGACCTCAGTTGGTTGAAATTAGCCATAATAATTCCTCCATCCACCTTCAACACTAGTACCCCTCAGAGTAGTTTGTTTAACCCCTTGCTATATTCCCTGTATATCCATGACTGTGCGGTTAAGTATAATATTAACCAGAGCTTTATGTTCACTGAAGATATCACTTTTGTTGGCCGTATCTACGACGTCGATGGGACCTGCAGGTTGTCACCAAAGTGGGAAGGAACAGTGCACAGTGGCGCAGCAGGTAGAGCTGCTGCCTCACATAGCCAGATATCTGGATTCCATCCTGACCTCAGCTGCTGCCTGTGTGGAGTTTGCACGATCTCTCTGTGACCGCCAGGTGTTTCCTCCGGTTGCTTCGATTTCCTCACAAAAGATTGTGCAATTTGTAGGTTAGAACAACCACAGAAACTAGTGCAGTAGGCCTTCGGCCCTTCGAGCCTGCACTGCCATTCAATATGATCATGGCTGATCATCCAACTCAGTATCCCTTACCTAACCTTTCTTCCATACCCACCGATACCCTTTAGCCTAATGCCACATCTAACTCTTCTTAAATATAGCCAACGAACTGCCTCACCTACCTTCTGTGCAATCATAAGTCTTTAGTGTCAGGAAGTGACAAGTGGGATACCTCATGTGGCCTCGGTGGTGTTCTGGGTGTGCCAAGGTTGGCTGTGGGAGGTGCCCCAAGGCATGGGGACTGAGTGGTAGCCATATTTTTGGGATGTGAGGAAACCCATTCGGACGTGATGAGAATGTGCAAATTTTTCATGACAGCCTCTCCGAAGGTTCAGGATCGACCCCAGATCCGCTGGAACAGAAAGGCAGTAATACTAACTGATGTACCACCATGTCAACTGCTTTTGATGAAATACGTTTTCATGAGCAGTAACCATAAATGCAGATTTTGCACCAAAAGACTCCAATAACTGCTTACATAACTGCAAGCTTGATTAAACCTAGGAAAAAAAAAAATAAACTTTACTAATTTTTCACTAGACCGAGTGCGAGCCCGTTGGCGCAGTTGCGGAAGGAGGGGTTGGCCTTCGGGTCCACACACTATAACCCCTCCTTAATTGATATTATATTAATATTATTCATTCGCAATCTTTACCCCATCCCCGCCCAATCCACACGCAATAATCCCCAAACTGCTCAGCACGGCTAGCTAGAGGAGGGGGGGGGGGGGGGGGGGGTGTGAGAGGGGGGGTAGAATTGAGGGGTGGGGGGCAAGCGGCCACAACGGGGATGGCTGGTTCCGAACGCAATACTCCACCACTCACCCATAGGTCCCATTAATTCACCACTCCCTAGAGAGGGAGGGGGGCAGAGAGGGAGAGGGGCAGAGAGGAGGAGGGCAGAGCAGAGAGGAGGGTACAACAAGCAATTAGCAGCCAGTTTATCACATCCACCAGTGTTTGACAATTAATTCATCAAGATTTTGCTATAAAGTTACTAGAAAAAGCTAAATCTCTGAACTTAGAAAATGCTGAGTAACGCTAGCGAGTCAGTCAGCATCTCTGGAGTAAAGGTACTTGTGAATTTCGTGGTCGAGACCCTCCTTCAGACAGAGGTCAGGGAAGGGAAACTCGAGGCATGAAAAGGTGCAAGAACAAAGCGGAGATTGCTCCGACAGTCAAAGAGCCCACAATGGTCCATTGTTGGCTGTAGAGTAGGTGAAAACAAAGGGATAGGAACAGTGCAACTAGCAAGATTACTAAGATGGGGGAGGGAAGGAGAGAGTTGGAATGCAAGGGTTACATGAAATTAGAGAAATCAATATTCATACCGGTGAGTATACAGGGTTAACACTGTCCACTCAATCTTACCGATGATTCACTGCAGATCGTCATGTAAATGTGGTCTATCTTGGTGCGACTATTGTTTTTATAGCTTGTAGTTGCTGGTGAGTAATATATTATACGTGTCAGCACGTAGGATTCATGGTTAAGTCTAAAATACTAATATACATTGCGGAAAGCTATCGAGAGAAATGTCAAGTGGTCCTACAAGAGCAATATTAAAAAAGGAAATTGAAAAGACCCATTGTTTTCTGCCCGCTCCTGCCCCACAGAACTCATCTCCAAATACCTTGATTCTACCGACCCCTGGTCCATTCCCTTCAAAACTCCATCTACAATGACTTTTTAGTTTCAGGCCGTCCATTAGCCCATCTTGCCATGGATTTCCATCCCCTTATGACTCCATCCACCACCAGAAGGCCTCAGGCCCTCCGTGTCAGTAGTCTATTGTAACATGTAATACGTGAAACGCTTTTGTTGCATGGCTAAAGCCCCTGTCCCACTTTCCTGAGTATTACTCAGAACCTCCCAAGGTTGTACCCCTTGATTCGAACTAGGGGAGATGTGGGTAGCGAGCTCGTAGGAGGCTGTAGGAGTCCGTAGATGTTTCATAGAGGCTCGTAATGCCAGCCGTAGGAACTTGGGGCATCAGGTAAGTCGGGACGTTTTTTCAACATGTTGAAAAATGTCCACGAGTAAAAATAAATAGCCCCAAGTACCTACGAACGGCTATTACCGTAATTCTCCGAGTTCGAATCAAGGGGAAAACTCGGGAGAGTTTGTGAGTAACTCGGGAAAGTGGGACAGGGCTTAACCAGTCAGCAGAAAGACAATACATGTTTATAATTGATCCATTTGCAATGTATAGATACATGGCGGTTCTTCCATAAACAGAGACGCAATCAATGTCACTCTCCTCCACGTGGTGCACCATCCTTCTCCTTTGACTCCTCTCAATTTCTCCAAGTTAAAGGAGTAGCCATGGGCCCAGCTAGGCCTTCCTTTTTGTCAGTTACCTCACATAATCATTGTTCCAAACATATTCCGGCACCATCCTTCAACTCTTTCTCCACCACATTGATGACTGCATCACTGCTGCCTCCTGCACATGGGCAGAACCCATTGATTTCATTAACTTTAACACTAACTGACCCTGTCACCCATAGTAGTCTAGTTTCCAGTTTAAGAATTGTCTTCTTGTCTCTTATATTATTATCTTTTATTATATCTAGTTTTCAAAGAAAGCAAGGCCATTTTCCTTATGCTCTTCTCAGATATATTGCTCTCCTCGGTAACATCTTCAAGAACATGAAGACAATTCTCCAACTGGAAACTGAACAAATATTGATGACAGGGTTGAAGGACTTGGGTTCAGAGAACAAGAATTGTTAATTTATCCAAGAAGAGTAGGAAGAAGAAGAATTTATTTGTGAATACGAGTGAAGCGGGAGAAAGCTCCTTGAAGCATGCAAACTGTAATAGGTAAAGTATAGTAAATCCTAAATACATGTTTCTTTTAAATAAATCAGGATAATAGCAGAAAATATCATAAAAACAAATAAAGGAACAATAAATTTAGGTTACCATAAGAAGGAATTTAAAAAAAAAACGATTTTGCCTTATTTCTTCAAAAGCCTCTCAATTACCTCTTTTAGTTCTCTGATTCTCCCTCACATTAAAAAAGCTGAAGAGTGGAGCTTCAATATGGGTTGAGATCACAACACAGTAAATAACTGCTTGGGAAGATGAATGAAGGGCACTGTGAATTTGTTATTTCCAAACTTTTTATGTTTTATGATATAAATTCATAGTTGTCTGAGCTGGACAACAATTATATTTATTTACTTGTCACCCTCATCTTTCAATCTTTAAAGGGCCTGTCCCACTTAGGCGATTTTTTTAGGCGATTGCCGGTGACTGTCACAGTCGTAGTAGGTTGCCAAGAAAACAGCGACTGGACCCCCCCCCCCCCCCACGACAATGTGTACGACAAGCTACAACAACCTACCACCTAGTCGACGTCAAGCTACGGCAAGCTACCGACAACCGGCGACCCATTAGGACGTCCATCTAAGACCACACAGGCGACAACCTACGACAACCGAAGTCAACCTACGTCCACGCGCGACAAGCTACAACAAGCCACGACCCTGTCGGCGACAACTGAAGACAATTCAGTTGCCGGTACCTGTCGCCGGTTGACGTAGGTAGTCGCCAATGGAATTCACCGAAGTCAGCACCGGCGACAACCATCGGCACCTGGCGACAACCTATGATAGCTCCTACATCAGGATAAATCAACCTACGCTCATTGGCGTCAACCCACTGTCGCCAGAATTTTTTGAACATGTTGAAAATCCAGCGGCAGCCAGAAAGACACTACGACTTTTTGGGCGACTGAGGACACTACTCACAACCATACAGGTGACACCCTGGCAACCATGTGGCGACAGCCTAGTTGCCTGTAGTTGCCTAAAAAATAGCCGAAGTGGGACAGGCCCTTAACTCACAAAAGTATATCAATTTTGGCCAAATATTTCAGCTGATGTGGCAGATTGAGTAATTTGGTAAAGATTTCTATCACCCTTTGTACAATTGTGTTTCTGAATGTTTCAAAATTGCTCTAATTTGAAGATTGCGACTTCATACTGCTTCAAGGTACAAATTAGGAAAGAAAAACGTGTTTTATAGCTGAAAATTATGCTTTTTCAGCACATCCAAACCACTTCAAATTAGTGGTAGCATTGAAGGCTGCCAATATTTTTAGGTTTCCAGCCAAATGAAACAAAAACGAGATAGATTAGTAGCATCAAGGAACATACAGGAATTTATAGAATTCTTTACCTTCAAGAGTTACACCAGCATAGTCCCCACCATCTGATAACTCAAATTTGCTGCATGCGTTTCTTTCACTTATATTTTCCTTAAAAAACAATGAAAACAGAGTAATAATTTATCATGTTTTGCTTCATTCAGTCAAGTTATGTATTTTAATGCATTTAAGTTTTATAAATTAATAATGGATGTTCAACCCAAAGATTAAATTGAAAGTGAATTTTCAGCAGTGCTTTTCATTAGAAAAATATGCAGGCACATTATATATACTTTTACTGGACTTTTTATACTGTAAAAGTGACAAACATCAGCTCTGCAAAATGGGAGTTCATTGGGAATTTGTGCAAGACCAATCTTTCCTTGTGGACCAAGGAAGAATCTGCAAATTTTACTTACACTGATTTGCTATTTCTCGTTGGAATGTATTTTTGTCACTTTCCTTAAATTCTCCCACTATTGGTTATCTGGCCCTTTAGTAGTTGAGATACTTGTTCAATTCTGGTGGCTACGATATCAATAATCCTTTATATTGGTTATTTTAATAGTCAGAGCATTTTTGCACAAGGCAGTCATCGTATCATGGACATATTGCTGCCTTAGTACTTGGTATAAATCAACTGAACAGAAGAAGAGAGAAGGACATGATTCAGTGATGTTCTACATAGTATTCCAAGCCACATGCTATTGTGAGGAGATGATTGACAAAGTAGAGGTCGGAGCATTCTGTTCATTTCTAGACGGTATAAAAAGGCTGCTGTCATTAAAGGAACAATCAACTGTGAGATTTCAAATCATTGGACACTAAAGACTGAGGCTAGCAGATATTTTTTGCAAGACATCAGCCACTGAAGTGGTAACAGAAATGTCACACCAGTGATCTCAGCTCAATGTGCTTCAGTTTATTTCCTGACAATTCAATAAAGGCTGTAGGCTGCACCAAAAGCTTCAGTTTATATTAATACAGGAGTAAATGGATGGCTTGTGATATCATTGAGGCATTAGTGATATTGGAAAAACATCCACTTGCTGAGGTGAACAGAGCATGTCAATTTCCTGATGTGCAGGCTTTTATCTGAAAATAATTGCTAATAAAATACCTCAGGTTAAATGCATTAGTGGCCATTTAATTATGTAATGGTGCCTATCAGGAAATTGCCCTTAGCAATTCCTTGCTTACTGTATAAAAAACAGGCACAAATTGATCCAATATCTAGGGTAAAGAGGTGCATCTCTCCAAGGAAGGATTGATGATGTGAACTGTTATTCCCCAGCTGTCTCAACTTATTCGGCGAATCAAGCATAGACTGGTTTCAACCATTGAATCTTATTGATTCAAAGCTAATTGAAAATGAACTACAATCTATTTACAGAATTCACAAGATAAAAAGACTTACCGATGCATTGAAAACTTTTATTGAAGAAAATATGTCACTGTAATAGAAAAGAAGATGTGCCAAACCTAAAGAGAAAAAGGAGAGAGAAAAATTTAGATTGTCACAAAATACATACGAACACATCCTTGATTTAAAAAAAAAATGTTGCGTAAGAAGTTGTACTGCATTGTAAATTTGTTATGAAGGACACACCATAATTACTTAAGCCCCTGTCCCACTTTCACGACCTAATTCCCGACCTCTGCTGAGTTTGCCCTTGACTCATACTCGCAGCATGGTTGTCACAAGGTCGTAGGAGGTCGTAGGTAGGTCGTAGCAGGCCGTGATGCTAGTCGTAGGTACTCGTGGCATCAAGTAGGCCGGGGCGTTTTTTCAACATGATGAAAAATGTCCACGAGTAAAAAAGGTTGTGAATTAGGTCGTGAAAGTATTCAGTATTCAGTATTCAGTATTTCCTTTATTATTTCACTGCGTACTTACATACACAGAAGAAACGAAAAATTGTTTCTCATTAGTTCCTGTCAGTGCAGTTAATAAAAACACAATAAATACATACAACTTTAAAATTAACATATCTAAAATAGACCTAAAAAATGAGCTAAAAACAGACATTCAGACCGAACAGTGACTTTACCTTGACAGGTGTCTAGCTGTCAAAGTATGGGCGATGTTAGATGTATGGGTGTATGGTGTATGGGGAGGGGGCACAGTCCGTTAACCAGTTTTATTGCCTGTGGGAAGAAGCTGTGTAGCATCCTCCTGGTTCTGCAGCTGATGCTCCTGTACCTCTTCCCAGATGGTAGAATGGAGATTCTACCAATGATCCTACTGGCTGTCCTCACTATCCTGTTTAGCTGTCCCTGTTCATAAGCCTTGCAGCTCCCAAACCAGGAAGTGATGCCGTAGGTCAGTATGCTCTCAATGGTGCCCCTGTAGAAGATTGTTAGATGAACAGTAGGGAGACCTGCTTTTCTTAGTCTCCGGAGAGGGTGGAGCCGCTGCTGTGCTCTTTTGATGATTGCTGTGGTGTTGCTCGTTGAGGTCAGGTCGTCCGCCAGGTGAAGTCCCAGGTACTTCACACTGCTGACCCTCTCCACACCATCAATATGCAGCGGTGTATGATGGTGTTTGCCAGCCCTCCTAAACCCAATCACCATCTCCTTTGTCTTTTCCACATTGACGGTGAGGTTGTGAGATCTGCACCCCTCTGTAAGCAGCTCCACCTCCATCCTGTATGCCGACTCATTGTTGTCACTGATGCAACCCACCACTGTTGTGTCGAACTTATTGATATAATTATTGCTGAGTCTGGCAGTACAGTCATATGTAAGCAGACTGAACAGCAGGGGGCTTAGGACACAGCCTTGTGGTGAGCCAGCGCTCACTGCGATGGTTCTTGATGTCCGGCTGCCTACCCTGACTGTCTGCTGCCGCTGCGTCAGAAAGTTAAGGACCCAGTTGCAGGTGCCAGAGTCCGCCTTCAACAGCCTCAGCTTCTCCACCAGCTGCTGTGGGATGATTGTATTAAAAGCCGAGCTGAAGTCTATGAAGAGGATCCTGGCATAGGTGTTCTTCCGGTCGAGGTGTGACAGTGCGAGGTTGAGTGTTGTAGAGACTGCATCCTCTGTGGATCGGTTGGTTCTGTAAGGGAACTGTAGAGGGTCCAGGTTGGCAGGAGACAGTTTTTGATGTGCTGCATGACCAGCCACTCTTAACACTTCATTAATATGGGTGTGAGAGCCACTGGACGAAAGTAATTGAGACAGGCTGGGTTGGGCTTCTTCGGGATGGGAACGATGATGGCACTTTTGAGGCAGTTGGGCACTACTGCCTGGCTGAGTGAGATGTTAAAAATGTCTGCAAAAACATATTTCAGTTGCTCTGCGCAGTCCTTTAAAACGCATCCAGTGATGTTGTCCGGCCCTGCACCTTTGCGTGGATTGACGCTGGCCAAGGCCTTTTTAACTCTGGCTGTGGACAGCTTGAGTGACTGGTCGCTGGATGATGGCAGGAGTGCTTGTATCTGGGTGGTATTTTTAGCCTCAAAACGTGCATAAAACCTGTTTAGTTCGTCTGGTAGAGAGGGGTCATTTTGGCATATCTGCAGTGGGGGGGA
This sequence comes from Okamejei kenojei, assembly GCA_035221665.1. Classification (NCBI taxonomy): domain Eukaryota; kingdom Metazoa; phylum Chordata; class Chondrichthyes; order Rajiformes; family Rajidae; genus Okamejei; species Okamejei kenojei. The sequence continues at coordinate 8,133,403 of CM069164.1, forward strand.
GTGATGGTATGAAATCCCTGCCACAAGCGACATGTGTCTTTGTCGTTTGCGTTGTCCCCAGATTTGAATGCAGCATATCGGACTCTCAGCAAAGAACAAACTTCCCCAGTTAGCCAAGGTTTCTGATTGGCACGACTCTTGACGGTTTTGACCACAGTCACATCATCAATGCATTTATTAATGTAGCCAAAGTGGGACAGGCCCTTTAAACTGGAGTGGGAAATTTGTAATGAAAGCAGGAAATGTTCATAATGCACAGCAGGATAATCTATATTTGGAGGATATTGTCAATTTAAATGTTCAAACAAAACCTAATCAAAATATTATATTTATATATTTGGCAAAGAAATCACAGATGGATTTTAATCTGAGAAAATATGAGGTGTTGAACTTTTGGGAGGATGAATGTAAAGTGTACAGTCAATGGCAAAACCCTTAACAGCATTTATGTACAGAGGCTTCTTGGGGCCCATGTCTGTATCTGAAAGTGTACAGCACAAGTAGATAGTGTGAGAAAGAATATAATACTGTATATTACAACTTAATTGGTCAGAGCATTGAGTATAAGAGTCAAGAAGTCACGATACAGCTTTATAGGACTTTGTTTAGGCAGTAGACTTTGTGTACAGTCACAAAATGCTGTAGTAACTCAGGGGACAGGCAGCATCTATGGAGAGAAGGAATGGGTGAGGTTTCGGGTCGGGACCCTTCATTCAGACTACAACAATAAAGCAAAATTTAGTCGGAGACAGTAAGACTGGTCAGAGAATTGGGAAGGGGGAGGCATGGAGAGTGAGGGAAAGAAAGGGTTATTTAAAGGAATTGGAGAATTGTGTACAGTTTGGGTCGTCCAATTACAGGAAAGATGTGGCAACTTAGGATAGGGTGTAGAAGAGGTTTACCAGAATGCTGCCTGGTCAGTATTGGCTATAATGAGAAGTTAGAGAAACTTAGATTATTTTCTTTGGAGCGTTGGTGGCTGAGGGGAGACCTGATAAAGTATATAAAATGATGAGAGGCATAGAGTGGACAGTCCCACAATGGAAATGTCAAAGACTAGAGGGCATAGCTTTAAGGCAAAAAGTTTTAAAGGTTTTTTAATGTGGGTCTTTTAGATCAGCTTGGGGACCTTTCAATGAGATCACTCCGCATGCTAAGCCAATTCAGAGCATCCTAAGACAGTTCTGATGCAAATAACACAGACAAAGGTATGGCTTTAGGCTTAAGGGTAATAACTATAAAATGACCAGGTCTCAGGAAATTAAATGTGTAGGAAGGAAATGCAGATGCTGGTTTAAACCGAAGATAGACACAAAAAGCTGGAGTAACTCAGCGGGACAAGCAGCATCTCTGGAGAGAAGGAATGGGTGACTTTTCGGGTTAAAATCCTTCTTCAGACTGGTTAGGGATGAGGAAAACGAGAGATATAGGTGATGATGTAAATTTAAAATAGGTAATATCATAATGGAAGTTCTCCATGGTGCACAATAATTATCTGTGGTAGAATGGTGTTTTACAAGGTGTCAAACAACGGCAGAGCTGTGGCTGGCTCACTCCCTCAAGGACCCAACATAGCTCCTGACTCCAGGTACTGTTTGCGTGGAGTTTGGACATTCTCTCTGTTAACTTTCTGTGCAGTTAAATGCAAAGGTAATCAAAGAGGAGATGATGGAGTGCGAGCAAGATCGAGTTGCAGTAATGGAACGAATGAGAGGAGGAATGAGGGTAGTGATTACTCCCCTAAGGGACTGGTGTGGACCTGAAGGGCTTAACTGTCTCCATTTGTGACATTATATATGCCATAATAACACGTGGAAAGTAATTGGCAGTCACTAGAAATGTCCATTAAAAGTCAAGGACACAAAATATATAAAGATCGAGACTCCAGATGCTCAAACCTTGAGCAAAAAGCAAAGTGTTGGACAAATTCAGTGGGTCAGGCAGCATCTGTGAGCGAGTGGACAGACAACATTTCAGGTCAGGACCCTTCTTCAGACAGTTAAAGATGATCAGATTCTTAATGTAATATGAATAAATAACTACACCATGGAGAAACCAATTTTACTTCGGAGTCACGTGAGTGACTACGTGAAGCCCCGCCAGGCGCATGCTCGGCATTACGTCGATGCATGTGGCACCGACAGCTCCCACCAGCGGTAAGTTTAACCCGCAGGTAAGTCACTGTTGAACTTTCTTGCTAGTGTTATTAAAAACTCTGTAACTCTGGCTCGAAATACGGAGCCAGCTAGAGTGAAAGTATTTTAAACTGCGGTAATTGAATAGAACGCGCTGGAACCGCAGTTTCCGATTTAGATCGGATCGGGAGGTAAGGGCTGCTTTAAAAGCTGGCTATTTACCGCTATTTAGATCGGATTTGGAGATAACGGCTGCGCTAAATGCCGGCTCCAAATACCCACTAATTGTAAAATAAAGTCTGCTCTGAGTATATGTTACCAGATGCAGTTTTCTTTATGGAAATGTATATAACCCTGTGTGATACTGAGGTTAATACAAATATTCTGCAATCAGAATGTGCCTGTCAGAATTACAATTTTATACATATATGGTTTATGCATAAATACAAAACAGTAAAGAAGTAACTCTCCTTCAAGGGAGGACAAGAATGTGGGGGAGGCTGGAAATGGAGAAAATGCTCCATACTTGACTTACTCAAGGGTTCTAAGATCCATGTATGTCTTCCTGTAAGGCAGGCTCCAAAGGAGTTTCCATACGCTGAGTATGGTGCCTATGAAAATGAGATTCTGATTCTCCAGTATCTTTGTTAGGTCTGGATGAGGTCCCTAGAGCAAGATAAAATGCTCCAAACTCTAATCAGTCAAGGGTTCTAAAGACCCATGAGATTCTAAGGCAGACTCCGAAGGAGTTTCCATACACTGAGTATGGTGCCTATAAAGAATGAGAATTATTTGGTTTCTCACCTACTCCAAGAAACTGTTATGACTGAAACAGCAACAAATATTAAAAAATATATAAAACACCCGTCTATTGTGCTTCGCTCAGGGTGCCAACAGTAACTCAGTAATTGGGCACCCATGAGTGTAACAATGCAAGGACAGGAAATGTGTTCCAGCATGTCCTCTAGCTCATATTCAGTTGGCATCACTGCATTTGGGGAAGACATACATGGGTCGATAATGTCCAATACTTTTAAGACATGCTTGCGTTACTCTGCAATGCATATTCAAACCCAATTGTATGATGAAAATTGCCATTTGGCTAACATTATACCCAAAAAATATAACCAGATTTATGATTGATGAAAAACTGCCCAAACAATTAAGGATATTTGCCTTATAAAATTTCTCATCCCTGCTTTGAGAAAACAAACAGGTTGAATACAAACCCCTACATTAAGAGATGGGATCTTCTGGTTCATTTACGGAAGTACAGAAACGTCTTTCCATCACACATGGAATTTCTGGGAAACAACCTCTGGTTGGTTGTAAGATTACAATTATTTTGTAATTCTGCATTAAATCTGATCGGCTTGGTGTTTGAATGTACCAGGAACTCGTCAGGTAGAGATAATATATCCCAGACAAAAGTATGGGGGTTGCAGAGTCATTCTGGGACACAAACTTAAATTTGTAGTTCAGTATAGGCATTTAAAAAAGTACACTTCAACACTGTAACGAAGTTGTTATCACAAAGCTGCTATATGGTTATTATTAGACCTAAAAAAAGATGCCTTATTATTCAGGTACTTAAATTAATTGGATGTTAAGGAATTACCTAATAGGTTAAATTCAGCCCTCAGATTGCTCACACAATTATTGAAACCAGCACTGGTGTTAATGAGGACTCAGAATCACATTGCAATGACTTATCTAGAGAATATTTTAATTGTAAATGGGAGACAGTTGAAGAACTGAGTTCAGCAACCATCAGCCTATTAGAAACATAGAAACATAGAAATTAGGTGCAGGAGTAGGCCATTCGGCCCTTCGAGCCTGCACCGCCATTCAATATGATCATGGCTGATCATCCAACTCAGTATCCTGTACCTACCTTCTCTCCATACCCTCTGCTCCCCCTAGCCACAAGGGCCACATCTAACTCCCTCTTAAATATAGCCAATGAACTGGCCTCCACTACCCTCTGTGGCAGAGAGTTCCAGAGACCCACCACTCTCTGTGTGAAAAAAGTCCTTCTCATCTCGGTCCTAAAGGATTTCCCCCTTATCCTTAAGCTGTGACCCCTTGTCCTGGACCTCCCCAACATCGGGAACAATCTTCCTGCATCTAGCCTGTCCAACCCCTTAAGAATTTTGTAAGTTTCTATAAGATCCCCTCTCAATCTCCTAGAGTGTATAAACCAAGTCTATCCAGTCTTTCTTCATAAGACAGTCCTGACATCCCATGAATCAGTCTGCACTCCCTCTATGGCAATAACGTCCTTCCTCAGATTTGGAGACCAGAACTGTACGCAATACTCAAGGTGTGGTCTCACCAAGACCCTATACAACTGAAGTAGAACCTCCCTGCTCCTATACTCAAATCCTTTTGCTATGAAAGCTAACATACCATTCACTTTCTTCACTGCCTGCTGCACCTGCATGCCTACTTTCAATGACTGGTGTACCATGACACCCAGGTCGCGCTGCATCTCCCCTTTTCCTAATCGGCCACCATTTAGATAATAGTATGCTTTCCTGTTTTTCCCACCAAAGTGGATAACCTCGCATTTATCCACATTATACTGCATCTGCCAAACATTTGCCCACTCACCCAGCCTATCCAAGTCACCTTGCAGTCTCCTAGCATCCTCCCCACAGCTAGCATTGTCCCCCAGCTTAGTGTCATCCGCAGACTTGGAGATATTGCCTTCAATTCCCTCATCCAGATCATTAATGTATATTGTAAATAACTGGGGTCCCAGCATGGGACCCCACTAGTCACTGCCTGCCATTGTGAAAAGGAACCGTTTACTCCTACTCTTTGCTTCCTGTTTGCCAGCCAGTTCTCTATCCACATCAATACTGAACCCCCAATGCTGTATGCTTTAAGTTTGTATACTAATCTCTTATGTGGGACCTTGTCGAAAGCTTTCTGGAAGTCCAGGTACACCACATCTACTGGTTCTGCCCTATCCACGCTACTAGTTACATCCTCGAAAAATTCCACAAGATTCGTCAGACATGATTTACCTTTCGTAAATCCATGCTGACTTTGTCCAATGATTTCACCACTTTCCAAATGTGCTGCTATCCCATCTTTAATAACTGACCTCTAGCAGTTTCCCCACTACCGATGTTAGACTAACTGGTCTGTAATTCCCCGTTTTCTCCCTCCCTCCCTTCTTAAAAAGAGGGGTTATGTTTGCTACCCGCCAATCCTCAGGAACTACTCCAGAATCTAAAGAGTTTTGAAAGATTATCACTAATGCATCCACTATTTCCGGAGCTACTTCCTTAATACTCTGGGATGCAGCCTATCTGGCCCTGGAGATTTATCGGCCTTTAATCCATTCAATTTACCCAACACAACTTCCCGACTAACCTGGATTTCACTCAATTTCTCCTTTGACCCGCGGTCCCCTGCTATTTCCGGCAGATTATTTATGTCCTCCTTTGTGAAGACGGAACCAAAGTAGTTATTCAATTGGTCCGCCATATCCTTGTTCCCCATGATCAACTCATCTGTTTCTGACTGCAAGGGACCTACATTTGTTTTAACTAATATCTTTCTCTTCACGTATCTATAAAAACTTTTGAAGTCAGTTTTTATGTTCCCTGCCAGTTTTCTTTCATAATCTATTTTTCCTTTCCTAATTAAGCCCTTTGTCCTCCTCTGCTGGTCTCTGAATTTCTCCCAGTCCTCTGGTATGCTGCTTATTCTGGCTACTTTGTACGCATCATCCTTTGATACTGCTTTGATACTATCCCTGATTTCCCTTGTTATCCACGGATGCACTACCTTCCCTGATTTATTCTTTTGCCAAACTGGGATGAATAATTTTTGTAGTTCATCCATGCAGTCTTTAAATGTCTTCCATTACGTATCCACCGTCAACCCTTTTAGAATTGATTGCCAGTCAATCTTGGCCAATTCACATCTCATACCCTCAAAGTTACCTTTCTTCAAGTTCAGAACCATTTTTTCTGAATTATCAATGTCACTCTCCATCCTAATGAAGAACTCGACCATATTATGGTCACTCTTGCCCAAGGGAGCACGTACAGCAAGACTGCTAACTAACCCTTCCTCATTACTCAATACCCAGTCTAAAATAGCCTGCTCTCTCGTTGGTTCCTCTACATGTGGATTTAGATAACTATCCCGCATACATTCCAAAAAATCCTCTTCCTTAGTGCCCCTGCCGATTTGATTCACCCAATCTATATGTAGATTGAAGTCGCCCATTATAACTGTTTTGCCTTTGTCGCACGCATTACTAATTTCCTGTTTGATACCATCCCCAACTTCACTACTACTATTAGGTGGCCTGCACACAACACCCACCAGAGTTTTCTGCCCTTTATTGTTTTGCAGCTCTACCCATACCGATTCCACATCCTCCAAGCTAATGTCCTTCCTTTCCATTGCGTTAATCTCCTCTCTAACCACCTCCTTTTCCTTTCTCTCTATCCCTCCTGAATATTGAATATCCCTGGATATTCAGCTCCCAGCCTTGGTCACCCTGGAGCCATGTCTCCGTGATCCCAACTATATCATAATCATTAATAGCTATCTGCACGTTCAACTCATCCACCTTATTACGAATACTCCTTGCATTGAGACACAAAGCCTTCAGGCTTGTTTTAACAACGCTCTTACCCCTTATACAATTGAAAAGTGGCCCTTTTTGATTTTTGCCCTGGTTTTGTCTGCCTGCCACTTTTATTTTTCACCTTGCTCCCTATTGCTTCTACCCTCGTTTTACACCCAACTGCCTCTCTGCTCTTGTACTCATCCCCCTGCCACATTAGTTTAAATCCTCCCCGACAGCACTAGCAAACACTCCCCCAAGGACATTGGTTCCATTCCAGCCCAGGTGCAGACCGTCCTGTTTGTACTGGTTCCACCTCCCCCAGAAATGATTCCAGTGCCCTAAAAATTTGAATCCCTCCCCCTTGCACCATTTTTCAAGCCACGTATTCATCTGCAATATTCTCCTATTTCTACTCTGACTGGCCCGTGGTACTGGTAATAATCCAGAGATTATTACCTTTGAGGTCCTACTTTTAAGTCTATCTCCTAGCTCCCGAAATTCACCTTGTAGGACCTCATCCCTTTTTTTACCTATATCGTTGGTGCCAATATGCACCACGACAACTGGCTGTTCACCCTCCCCCTCCAGAATGTTCTGCAGCCGTTCAGTGACATCCCTGACCCTTGCACCAGGGAGGCAACATACCATCCTGGAGTCTCGTTTGCGGCCGCAGAAACGCCTATCTATTCCCCTGACAATTGAATCCCCTATTACTATTGCCCTTCACCTCTTTTTTCCCCCCTCATGTGCTGCAGAGCCACCCATGGTGCCATGAACTTGGCTGCTGCTGCATTCCCCTGATGAGCCATCTCCCTCAAGAGTATCCAAAATGGTATACTTATATTGAAAGGCTAAGGTTCTGTACATCCAAACAACATGTAAGTTACAGGCATCCCAAACAATTGATTATTTGGGGTTTGTCATTAATACAGTTGATATGTCATTAACTTTACCAACAATTAAGGTTGGGGATGTTACAAATGCCTGTACTTGTCTTGGTAAAAAAACATTATCCCACCATCCAAGAAGTAGCTACGGTTACTGGTAAAGTGATAGCAGCATTCCTGCTGTCGAATTGGGACCTCTGCATGATCAAAGTCTGCAAAGACCAGAGAATAAGCGTAAAAGCGTGCAGGTCATTGATTAGGTCCATGCAGTTACCAACTAAAAAGGTTGAGCTGAATTGCAATGATGGATTCTCAATGTTGCACAAGTTACTAGAAGTAAAAATGTGCTTGTCCAGCAGTCTTCAGTGGTATTACAGATTGATGGGAGTGCTCTCGGATGGGGAGCCAAGGACAGCAACACCAGTTGTGGTGGTCGATGGACTGTCCAAGACGATTTAATTCTCCAAACACATGGTATGAATTATTTGGAGTTATTGGGGGCGTTTTATGCATTGATAGCTGTTTGTTCTACAATAAAGAACTTACATGTTCAATTACGAGTAGACAATACCACAGCTGTGGGAGAAAACAATATTGTGGTACGACAACAGATCACGAAAGTTCAATGACAATACAGAATGAATGTTAAAATTCAAAAAGTTTCAAAAAGATTGTCAGACAGTATGAGTACCAAATGTTGATCTGTTGTGTCTGGATTAAATCTCCAGTGGTCTAAATGTGTCTCATGGGAGCCCGACAAAGGAGCATTAGCGGTGGATGCATTCTCGCTACTTTGGGAAGTATAGTCTTTTATGTTTTCCACATTTTGCCTGATTAGGCAATCTGTCACCAAAATAGAGAAGTCTCCGCCGCAGGCGTTTGGTGGTTCCAAACTGGTATTGCTTCTCGGTCTTTTGGCTAAGATCAAGTGTAGTATCTGTTCTTATCAGTTAATATCTGATACGTCCCTTATCTAGGGACCATTACTACACAGCCATTGTTCCCATTGGTGCTCAGAATGATGATTCAGACATTCATGACAAATCCCAGGAGCAATAATTGTTGGTACATCGAGTAACAGCAGAAGTCATCCATTACATGACCGTATTAATTGTTAATGTGCAGGTTCTGATGGAATGTCAGATAGGACCATGGATGTCATAACTGCAGCTTGGAGAGATAGCACTAAGAAACAATATATGTTTCATATAAGGAATGGGAAATCTTTTGTATACAGTCAGATATATTTGATCATACTGCAAACATATCGGATGTATTGGAGTTCCTTGCTATGTTGCACCTGAGTTATAGTACCATTAATGGAGCTCGGAGTGCTTTGTCCTCCTATTTAGGACAATTTTCAGAATGACAATTTATCGGGTCTCATCCGTTAATATCCCAATTTATGAGAGGAATTTTAATAAAATCCTACCAAACCCAGATATACAGAAATCTGGGATGTCAGTATAGTTCTCACATTGCTTCGGCAATGGACTCCAATTACGTCACTGTCTTTTCAGAAGTTAATATTTAAAGTGGTTATGCTCATGCCATTAATATCAGCACAATGAGTACAAACATTACAAATGTTGCGGTTAGATTGTATGCAGTTGTCTGTAGATAAAATAATGTTTTATGTCAATGATCTAAGCAAGCAAAGCAAGCCAAGAAAGGCTGGAACCAATGTAATCTTTAAGGCATACTCTGTCAACTAAACATTGTGTGTGGTTAAGCATCTGACTTAATATATATTGAATTAAGAGTCTCCGACATTGTGAGACACTACTGCTCATTACCCACAAGAAACATATAAAAAAGTAACAGTACAAACTATTTCTAGATGTATAAACAGGTTCTGGATTAACTGGAGTAGACACTGATGTGTTTAAATCTTACTCCACAAGGGCGGTATCAATGTCCGCGGCGAAGGTGCAGGACGTGCCGCTCGACCAAATTCTGGAGACCGCAGGATGGTCTAAAGGAGAAACTTTTCTAGATTTTATGATAAACCTGTTGTTACAGTGCTAGGGTTGCACATGCTGTGTTGGGTTCTGTTCAAATTGTTTGCTTTGTTGCATATCATTTGTTGTTATTTCCCCTGGGAGAGAGGGGTTATTACTTTTGTTTTTATTATTATCATTAAAATATTAAAATATTTATTGCATAATTTCAAGCAATATATATTATTTACTCACTACTGTGTAAACTGAAGCAGTGTGTCGTATGGAATGATCTACGGCATGAAAATCACAGAGCTTTGAAATCTTCACGTAGTCACTCACGTGACTCCGAAGTAAAATAGTAAGATTAAACGAGAACTTACCAGTTTGAAGTTTGATCGTTATTTTATGAGGAGTTACGATGAGGGATTACGTGCCCTCCACTCCCGACCCTCATAATCTAAATGATCATCTGGTAGTTCTAGTCTTTGTTGGCCTTACTATCTTACTCCGGCTATTGGTTCTGTGTTTTTCACGCCGCTGCTTTGAAGTATGCTGAGCATGCGCCTGGCGGGGCTTCACGTAATCCCTCATCATAACGCCTCATAAAATAAAGATCAAACTTCGAACAGGTAAGTTCTCGTTTAATCTTACTGTTATAGAGGAGAGAAGGAATTTCTAATGTTGGAATCTTGAGCAAAACACAACGTGCTGGTGGAATTCAGAGGGTCAAGCAGCATCTGTAGAGGGAATGGAAAGACGACGATTCGGCTTGGGACTTTGTTCATACTTTGTTTACCTCAAACCATGTTGCACCCCCACTTCATTAATAACTTTACTGAGTATTTGATAAAGACTCAAGAGGATAAATAATGCTGCTGTTAATGTAAAGCATATTTAGACATATATGGAGAAAACATAATTCTACTTAAATTTAAGCTCTGAACACAAAATCTACCAAGCTTGTCGTCTCGCCTTGTTGTTCCGCTTCAAAATTTGGTTAATTCTAAAACTGTACCAAAGGTATTTTTAGAAATCATCTGATTAATTTCACATTAACCGTTGTAGATGTGGCTTGCAAACTACAAGTTGTACTTCAGTAGCAATGAAGTACTATAAAACATTTAAATATTTTCAGCCTACCCCAGAGAGCATATTAACACGATTTAGCACATTCATAGTGGCCTAAGTGTAAAAATTCTGCCTTCTCTACTGTGGAAGGAAAGGGAAAACCAAGGAGGAACTAATAGAACCATGAAATTGGCAATATTTATCCTGATAGACTAGGACATTGAGGCATTACAGTTTTTGAAACAGGAACTAAGTTCATAAGTTGTGGGGCAGGATTAAGCCATTGGGCCCATCAAGCCTATTCCATCCTTCAATCATGGCTGATCTATCCTTCCCTCTCAACGCCATTCTCCTGCTTTCTCCCCATAACCCCTGACACCCGTCTTAAACCTGCAACATTAACTCTGTTTCTCTTACCACAAATGCTGCTTGACCTCCTGAAGAAGGGTCTCGACCCGAAACGTCACCTATTCTTTTTCTCCAGAGATGCTGTTTCTATAGATAGAGCTCTAGGGGCTTGTGGAATCACGGGATATGGGGAGAAGGCTGGCATGGGTTATTGATTGGGGACGATCAGCCATAATCACAATGAATGGCGTTGCTGGCTCGAAGGGCCGAAAGTCCTCGTCCTGCACCTGTTTTCTATGTTTCTATGTTTTCTATGCTGTCTGACCCGCTGAGTTACTCCAGCTTTTTGTGTCTGACCTGAATACCTCCATAGATTTCTGTTTTTCATGTGAGGTATTATAGTTAGTGTCTTTGCTTGTGAGTCAGGAATGGAGAAATCTAGCCAAGATCCCAATGGGATCTGCATTATATACAAGTGAAAATCAGTATGCTGTGACATTCTTTACGAGCAAATAACTCATAAATTGCATAATCTGTTATGTTAAAAATGACAAAAAAAACATTGGCAAGGAATCAGATACTGGCATAAGGGATAGTTAAATAAGTTATTAAGCAATGAAGATGTTTCAATAAATACCCATGTCATCCACAGCAGCAAGCAGATAAAGCTGGCTTCCAACACTTTTTACTTGAAGTGCAACAAACTCAATATCTTCTGTCTTCCAAACATTTTTAACGGTGTGATCCTCCATGCTCAGAACTGCCACTCCCTCAGACAGTCCTGCAAAAATATAATTTCCATCCGCAGAACTTGCAAGGCAGTTTACGTTGCCAGCAACCTGTTCAAAGAAATAAAGGAACAGAGAAACAGCAATATAGCAATGGCCAAGAAACATGACTGAATTATCAATTTTTACACAACCTTTTAACAGACTGCAAAGCTTGCCCTTAGCATGAATCACAATGCAATAAAATATCTTAAATAATTGTTTTTTTATGATTGCAATCAGCCAGGAGAACATTAAGCAGCTCCGGAAGGAAAGACTGGCCTGTCAAGTCTATCTCCCAGAGAAATTAAAGAGCCTCCCTGCAACTACCCCAAACCATATTCACACAATTTCATGGGCGTCTAAAACACTTGTGTTAAATAACTGCTTTAAGTAAGATGAGGAATTTAAGTACCAGTGCCACTGTTCATCTCAGTAATTAAGTTAACCTTTACCTATCCCCCACTTGACAGATAAACTTTTGGTTGAAGGACATTTAGGTCATTCGTACACATGAAATCAGAGCCATGGACAAAATGTTCCTTTAAGCAACACGGGCAGAACATTTGTTCAGAAGTGATAGGAGCGGAATTAGCCCATTCGGCCCATCAAGTCTACTCCGCCATTTGATCATTTATGATCGATTTTTCCCTCTTCATAAGATCATAAGTGATCGTCAATAAGTGCCCAACTGGGGTGCAAGCAGGGGAGTGGGAATCTTTAACCTGGATGATGGTAAAAAATACTCCCTAAAAAGGAGTGTTCAGTCTACTCAATGAAGTATGTTTGAGGACCTAACTTTTTTTTGGTAACATTTTATGGATCTAGGAAGGTAGTATTGAACATTGACGTTTGATAGATTGTGAGACACAATTACTCACCTGAATCTCCTCTGATGATTCACACAAAGGTATTTTTTTCTTTAACCTTTCAGCTTCTCTTTCCCCTTCTCGTTTTTCAATCACTTCACATGCATTCTCGATGATGCGACCAATTAATTTATCAATCATCCTGAAAGGTTGAGGTAATTCATCAAACAGCTGTTCTGGATCCTGTAGATAATAGTCGTTTTCATCATTGCCGCTCCAATTATGCTCAGAAGGCGTTGGCACTGCCAGATATTTAAAATAGTTGCTTGCCATCTTTTACTTTATATGGCCTTGGTTCTTCAACACTCTAAAACACAAGAAGACAAGTATATCAGAAAATAGCAGCAGGGGTAGGCCACTCAGCCCCTTAAGCCTATCACATCATTCATATTTTTAGTTTAGTTTGTTCAGAGATACAGCATAGAAACAGGCCCTTCGGCCCACGCCGACCCACATATTAACACTATCCTACACATATTAAGACCAAATAGCATTTATAGTAAGCCAATTAACCAGCAAACCTGTAAGTCTTTGGAGTGTGGGAGGAAACCGAAGATCTCGGAGAAAGGCCACGGCATCAGGGGGAGAACGTACAAACTCCACACAGACAGCACCCATAGTCGGGATTGAATCCGGGACTCTGGCGCTGTAAACATTGCAAGGCAGCAACTTCTACCGCTGCTCCACCGTGCCACCCTATGATCATGGTTGAACTGCCACAGACTTCAACTCCTCTTCTTCGCCAGTTTCCCGCTGTCCAGTTCCCTCATCTTTCAATGAATTATGTCCTCTTTAATATCCACAATCTCCATATAATGCAAAGTAAAGAATTCCAGTGGTTCATAGCGCAGTTTTAAATGACTGCGCACTTTAATTTTGTAACAATGTCCACTCATTCGAGATTCTTCCACGAATGGAAGCATTTGAACATCTACCCTGTTATGCCACCTCAGGATCTTACATATTTCAATAAGATCATCCCTTATTGTTCTAAACTCCAGAGAATACAGATCCAAATCTTCAGCTACTCAAGATAGGACAACCCTCTCACTCCAGAAAATAGACTAGGAACTTGTTTTTGTACTGTCTTTCCCACAGCCATCAGGCTATTAAACACAACGCATAAGCTATCTGCAATAGACTATATTATTATTTGTTATTTGCACTGTATTTGTTATTTATTGAACTTTTTCTTTTTTTCCCCATTATATACAGTGTTTACATATTCACATATTCCGTTGTGCTGCAACAAGTAAGAACGTCATTGTTCCGTCCGGGATATATGACAATAAAACACTCTTGACACTCTTGACTCCAATGTTAGTCTATTATTTCTTAAATAAGGGGAACAAAACTGTGCAGTGTACTTCAAGTGTGATCTCACCAATTTAAATGTGAGAATGTTTCCCTATTTCTAAACCTCAACTCCCTTGCAATAAAAAAAATGTAATTTGCACAAAATCATATAACTATCCCTGCATTGCATTCATTTTTAATCCCTCTCTGTTTACATCGATAACATCGATAGAATCTCTAGAGGATTTGTTTTTGCATCCAAAAATCTGAATTTTTATTTACTCTCTTAAATGCAGAACTTATTCCGAACATGTTAAGCTCTCATTAAACCACAATAAATTCTGGATTCCTTATCTGCAAGACTCAGCCTGTATGGATAGAATGACATCTGATGACGCGATTAAAACAAATACATTTCTATACTCTGTCTCTTCTTAAGTATAAAACACAACTATAAAATAATGAGTGCAAAATGTGCCAACATTGTTTTTGTTATGACACTGGTTTTTGAGGCTCAAGCCATTTTTTTGAGGCTGAATTGAAGAACATAGTTTGATCAAAATAAATGAAGTTTTATTCTGCATTTAATTACGTTACAACTGCTAACTGCCTCAAGATAGTCGTGATAAGCAGCATTTTTGATCCATCAGGATCCTCCCGCAAATTTGTGAGGTAGATAGACACAAAAAGCTGGAGTAACTCAGAGGGGCAGGCAGCATCTCTGGAGAGAAGGATTGGGTGACGTTTCGGGATGAGACCCTTCTTCAGACTCAAGCCATGTTAAGTTAACATCACCCATTCTTTCTCCCCAGAGATGTTGCCTGCCCTGCTGAGTTACTCCAGATTTTTGTTGTTATCTTCAGTTTAAACCAGCATCTCTGGATATCTTTCATTCATTTGTTCTATATCTCTCTACATCACCGTCTATATCTCTCGTTTCCCTTTCCCCAGACTCTCAATCTGAAGAAGAGTCTCGACCCGAAAAGTCACCAGTTCCTTTTCTCCAAAGACATTGCCTGACCCTCAGAGTTACTCCAGCTTTTTGTGTTTGTCTTCGGTTTAAAGCAGCATCTGCAGTTCCTTCCTACACAAGTTGAGGTAGATTTGGTTCCTCCAACCTTACAACAAAAGCAAAATATGTTCAATTTAAATAAACATAATTATTCTGACAGGGATCTATACTGTCCCCTTATGCACAAATGTTTATTTTTTATTTTATTTCTTTTTATTTGATGTATTTTTTGTCTCCTTTCTTTCCGATTGTGTTGGCTACTGGACATCTGAATTTCCCTGAGAGGATCAATAAAGTATTTATCATCATCATCATTATCATCAAACGTGTGTTCATGGCTGTGATCGATTGGACTGGCGAGTCATGCAATGCAACAGCATCACTGATTGTGCCAGTAACATGCAGATTCAATGTGAATTGGTTTGTAAACCAAAAATAAATACATTTTATATATATATAGACATACACTAGCAAGCATCATCTCCATACTATAGCTTAATAACCAAAATTGGGATTCTGAATATCAGCTTCACTATCACATTAGTTGGAGGTGAGATGCAATATTCTCGTGAGAAAAGGATCAGGTCAATAATGTAGCTTTGTTTAACGCTGATCTTTATTGAGATTGACTATGTTGTAGACCCTATGGTACTGATCATGTTGTGGTCGCTGAAATTGAGGAGAGTGTCCCAATAGTTATGCTATCCCAGTTTTGCAAACATTTCCTACACAATTAGGGAAAATTTACAGGGGCTGGAGGAAACCCACAATGACAGGGAAAACGTGCAAACTCCACACAGACAGCACCCGAGGTCAGGATTGGATCAATGGCGCTGTGAGGCTGTGGGTTTCTTGACTGACCTCATGCAATATGCAGTGTCGTAATGCAGCAATGTAACTTAAAATTGCACCAACATCAAATGCATCTCTCCAACAGAGTGATTTGTTCCTCTGCTGCATTCACATAAATAGAACACAAATCAAAGCAACAAATGAAAAATCCAGGCAAACATTGTATGCTCTCCTTCTCTCGTGAAATCAACATTGTATCAAGCAAGTAACTCAACAATATGAAAATGTACCTACACTCTGACACCTTCCAGCAGTCACACCTGGCTGGTCGCCCTAACAGATGGTAAGTGCTTTTATGGGAGAATTGTTAACAGACAAAACTCGCAATAAGTCAGAGTGAAAACAAGTCGATGCAACAAATGCAGCAGGTTGCAGGGTGGCAGAAGTTGCTGAATGAGGCCCCTGGGCGTTGATGGAAAAAAGGAAAATGAGAAAATGAAACAAAAAATGAAAGTGAAAATTAAAACAAATAGAAGTGAATGCCGCAAATGTTGCAGGTTTACAGAGAGGCAGAAGCACAGATACAGAGGATGTGGAGCGTTGTTGGGGAGTCAGGCCTCGCTGAAGCCGCCGTCGCTAGGATACCGGCGCCGGAAGTCCCGCCCGTCGCTAGGATACCGGCGCCGGAAGTCCCGCCCGTCGCTAGGATACCGGCGCCGGAAGTCCCGCCCGTCGCTGCAAGGTGTCTGCCGGCGCTGTGGCCGGGCCAGAGAGAGAGGTGGTCAGCGGGGCCGGAGAGAGAGGTGGTCAGTGGGGCCGGAGAGAGGCGGTCAGTGGGGGGAGTGGGGCCGAGAGAGGCGGTCAGTGGGGGGGAGTGGGGCCGGAGAGGCGGTCAGTGGGGCCAGAGAGGCGGTCAGTGGGGCCGGAGAGAGAGGCGGTCAGTGGGGGGAGTGGGGCCGGAGAGGCGGTCAGTGGGGGGAGTGGGGCCGGAGAGGCGGTCAGTGGGGGGAGTGGGGCCGGAGAGGCGGTCAGTGGGGGGAGCGGGGCCAGAGAGGCGGTCAGTGGGGGAGTGGGGCCGGGGAGAGAGGCGGTCAGTGGGGGGAGTGGGGGGGCCGGAGAGAGAGGCGGTCAGTGGGGGGAGTGGGGCCGGAGAGGCGGTCAGTGGGGGGAGTGGGGCCGGAGAGGCGGTCAGTAAACCCTACATGTTTAGGAAATGCTGTCGTTTTTATTTGGTTTGTTTATTATGGTGACCAATTTGCAATTAAAATATGTGTATATTTCTGGATGAGCTTTATATACCTCTCTCTAACATAAATGGTATTAATGTAAAGGAAGCAAGGACTGTACCTAAATGTAAATAGCATAACTTTAGATGTTAGTTATATACTATTCTGTTGTGCTGAAGCAAAGCAAGAATTTCATTGTCCTATCAGGGACACATGACAATACACTAACTTGAACTTGATATACTTCTCTCTAACATAAATGGTATTAATGTAAAGGAAGCAAGGACTGTACCTAAATGTAAATAGCATAACTTTAGATGTTAGAGTTATATACTTCTCTCTAATATAAATGGTATTAATGTAAAGGAAGCAAGAACTGTATCTACATGTAAATAGCATAACTTTAGATGTTAGACACAAAATGTTAAAGTAACTCGGTGTATGAGGTGTGATTTGAATTTGCGCAGAGCTAAAATATTCTAATAAAGACCTATCTTCTGAGTCCTAATTGATATTTTCAAACAAAGTGTGTTGTGAAACAAACCATGGTGGGTTTGATCCTGATTGCTTAATGCTTTAAGTTTGTGCAGGAGGCTGTGGAGGCCGAGGGATAAGGGGTGAGGCTGGAGTTTGCAAAGTTCTCTGGACCTGATGCAGAATTGTTTAACATCTAAATGCTTTAATCCAGCCAT
Organism: Okamejei kenojei; assembly: GCA_035221665.1. Taxonomy (NCBI): domain Eukaryota; kingdom Metazoa; phylum Chordata; class Chondrichthyes; order Rajiformes; family Rajidae; genus Okamejei; species Okamejei kenojei. Next base: position 8,151,035 of record CM069164.1, read on the forward strand.
TTATACCACAAATGAGACGATGACTCCTCTGTGGCATCAGTGTTGTAGATTATTTATTTTAGCGATTGGGACAGGCACACTGTGTTTGTCTTTTAATATCTCCCTTTTCGAACTTATCTTTGATTGTTTTTCCTACTGTGTTGTAAATTGAGGTTGTGTCTGCCTTGGGGAAGTTATTTATCTTGTGTCTGTACCTCTTGAGTTCATAGGTTTTCTTTCTCATTGCACCCAAGCTCCACTGGTCTCTGCTCCCTTCCAAACCTCCATGGATTCCTATGTAAAACTTGCCTCCCTCAGCCAAGGAAGGGACAAGATTTTCAGGTATGTTTTATACACAGTAAAGTTGTGCATTGCTTGTGCATTAAATGGACTGTTTTTCATGGTAATGATGTTTGTATTTTAATTTGTGGTTAACCACCTTACACCAATATCCCCCATGGTTGCATTGTAATCAACACATTTTACAGTTCACAGCTCTGTGTAAACATTATTAAAGTTGTGTTTTACGTTGTTTTAATTGTACCCTTGCACTATTTTGAATAGCAAAATGTACTTGGTTTCTCTGCAAACACCTTTATGTTTACTGTTGTACGAATGTACAATTGAAAATTTGAACATTTCTTGTTGTGACCCATCTAGAATTGTGTGTATATTTCTGCATGGGTTCTATACTTTAACATGTAAATTGTGTTAATCTAAATGAAGCAAGTACTGCGTATGTAAATAGTGTAACTTTAGGATGCAATTAAAATTTGCACAGAGCTAAATTATTCCAACAAAGGGACCTTTTTTCTATGTGCCCTGATTGATACTTTTAAACAAAATGTGTTGTGGAACTCCAGATAATTCAACCGATTCTTGCACTGGCATCAAACTGGCGAGTGACTTGGGTTTAAGAGAAGTGGAGCAGATAGATTTGGGAAGCTTGAGGGCCTCAATTACTTTGAATTTAATCGAAGGGATCCAAGGCTCACCTGACTAGATGTATCCAGGTAGGTGTTGGAATAATTTACACTATATGCGAGTGATTATCAAACTGTAGCTACTTTATTAGCAATAACTTGTCAGACAAGGAGAACAGTCAAGCAAGAGACTGTCTTCATGACTCCAAGCATGCAGTACTTTTATATCATTTTTGATAGCATAATAGCAGAGTATGATATAATAAAGTTTATTTATCTCTGGAGGGAAATTGGTCTGCCGACAGTCACAATGCACAAGGTACACAAAAACTTGAAATTAAAAGTGAGAACAAAACGAAAAAGATAAGTGACTGTTGGCTGGTTGCCGCATACACAGTGGTGTATGCGGCAACCGATGGTAGTGTTTATGCAAGTTTATAGAATCCCAAGCTAGCATTCCCATGAACTCGGAGGGTATTTGGAAAAGTGCCTAGTAAACCAAAAACGGGAATGTTTAGCACCATATCTAGCAGATACTGACATTGTTTTAGATTGACATTACCCACCTGGGTACCTCCTTGTGTATTGTTCTTCTGGACACACAAGTGTGCTTTCATGAGAATCTGTGTGGGCTGGTGCCTGTATGAGCTGAAAGTTATTGTCCTAAGCTGTTGTGCTTTTGATCACAATAGTTACCGACATTAGATAGAGTCCAGTCATTAGTCTGGGGCTGGTGCAGGCTTGCAATAGGAGGCGTGGATCCATGTCACTTTTCCTTATAGCTTCACTACGGTGTATGTCATCATCAGCACTTGGAACAGTCCTTCCCAACGTGGTCGAAGGCAATTATTTCACTTGAAAATCTTTATGAACATGTAGTTTCCAGGCTAATACACAAGGCAGCTTTCACTGGTTGGTTCCTCTGTGTTTCGGTCACCTGTGAATGGAAACTTTGGAAAGATTTAATTAGTGCAATGCAATGATTCAGCTTGTTCTCATCCATGCTATGAATGTTCCTTGCCTTTGTTGGCAGTGGAGCACTTACAGGTAATTTCATTGGCCTCCCCATTACTATCTCATGTGGAGTTAGCCCTATACTCCGATTTGGGCTAGATCTCATTATCATTAGAGCTAATTGTCATGGCAAGGCTTCAGGCCACTTCAAACCTGTCTAATTACATAATTTAGCCAATTTAGTCTTGAGTATTAAAGAAGGAACTGCAGATGCTGGAAAATTGAGGGTACACAAAATGCTGGAGAAACTCAGCGGGTGCAGCAGCATCTATGGAGCGAAGAAGATAGGCAATGTTTCGGGCCAAAACCCTTCTTCAGACTGATGGGGGGCGGGGGGTAGAAAGGAAAAAGGAGGAGGAGGCTGAGGGAGAGGTAGGAAGGGGAGGAGACAGCAAGGGTTAACAAAATTGAGAGAATTCAATATTCATGCCAGTCTGTCCTGTCTGTCTCTGTCCTGGGCCTCCTCTACGCCTGAGTGAGCAACACCGCAAATTGGAGGAACAGCACCTCATATTCCGCTTGGGGAGTCGGCATCCTCTTGGCATGAACATTGAATTTTCTCAATTCTGTTAACCCTTGCTGTCTCCTCCTCTTCCTACCTTCCCCTCAGCCCCCTCCTTTTTCAGTTTGTCCCCCCACACCCCCCCCCCCCCCCCCATCAGTCTGAAAAAGGGTTTCGGCCCGAAACATTGCCCATCTCCTTTGCTTCATAGATGCTGCTGCACCCGCTGAGTTTCTCCAGCATTTTGTGTACCCTTAGTCTTGAGTATCCTGTTTTGTCTTTTAATTACCCCTGATGATTGTGGGTGATATGGGCAGGAAAAATGTTGTTTGCACTGAAGTCCCTTCATTGGTTCTTTAAAAACTAAACCAGTAAAGTGGGACCCATTGTCACTTGACGTATCCCATGGAGTGCCAAATCTCAGTAGTACTTCTTTCAGTAGCACCTTGGCTACTGTTGTGATATCACTGCTTCGAGTGGGAAAGGCTTTTACCCATCTGGAAAACATGTCTACAATTACCAACACATACTTACAACTCGTACATCCAGGCATTTGAATAAAATCCATTTGCGTATAAACAAAAGTAAAGTATCCTTTACTGTCATTCAGACATTTCAGTCTGAATGCTTCGGGGCAACTGTGCGGCCGTCGCAGGAGACCCAAAGATCACTGGGCAATTGAGAACACTTGGCATCTATCCACAATTGGTGCTTAGAAACATCATCAGCAGCTTGTATCTTTATTTCATTTATAGTGGACCCTGTGGAATCGCAATTTTGCAGCAGACTCGGGGGGGGGGGGGGGGGGGGGGGGGGGGCTTAAGTCATGGCTTCAAAACACGGACCATCTTGACCCTTTAAATATTCAATAAATGGAGACTCATATTCCTCTGAATTGATCCAGCCTGTCCATCAGGACAAGTCTTAATCGTTCCAGGTCGAGCGTCTCTCGACATTTCTGTTCATGATAATATCTGTGTTTCTAATATTCCCAATATGATTTAGTTTTGAGTCTGGAATTAACTTTTGCATTAACTACAATTGAGATTCTTAAAAATTTCTATCCAAAAATTAGTAATTTTTACACATTCTGTGAATGAGTGTGTTAAATTAGCTTCTAATTGTTGACACTTATCACATATTGCGGACACATTTGAGGAAATTCTATTTAATTTGGATTTGGAGAAATGTAATCTATATATAACTTTAAATTGTATCAAGGAGTGTCTAGCGTTTAATGAGCAATGGTGTATATGTTGTAAACTTTCATTCCATACTTCTCTACTAATTACTTGACCTAGTTCATTTTCCCATGCTTGTCTATATCCGTATTTGGTAAATCATTTTCCAATAAAATATTATAGATATATGATATTAATGTTTCTGTATTCGGTTGTTTATTTAAACATTCATCTAAAATATCTGTCTTTCTATTCCTAAAATCTAGTGTATTTGATTTAACATAATCTCTAATTTGTAGATATCCAAAATATTCTTTAGAATGTAATCCATAATTTTGTTGTAATTCCTGAAATGAAAGAAATAAATTTTCCCTATAGAGATCACCAATCTTATTTATTCCATAGTTCTTCCATTTTAAGAAACCTTTATCCATCAATGAAGGTTTAAAAGAAATATTGTTTACAATTGGAAGAGCTAGTGGTGTATTCTGTAAATTTAATGTTTTTTAATTGTTTCCAAATACGTATTCCGCTTTCTCCACCACGCAATTATTGGGTTTCCTCTATAAGTTTTCTTATGTAACGTAGTATTAGCAAATAAAATCGAGCTAATTTCAAAAGGTAAACTGTCTCCTTTTTCGATTTTTAACCAATTTGGTTGTTTATCTAGTTCTCCCAACCAGAAATTCATATTTTTTATATTAACTGCCCAATAATAAAACATAAAATTAGGCAATGCAAAACCACCATTTATTTTTGATTTACATAGATGCTTTTTAATTATTCTATGATTCTTATAATCTCAAATAAAATTGGTAACCATAGAGTCTACTTTCTTAAAAAAGTTTTTGGGAAGATATATCGGAATCATTTGAAACAGATATAGTAATTGTGGAAGAAAAATCATTTTTATCGCATTAATCTTACCTAGCATTGAAATAGGTAATGTCCTCCAATATTGAATATTCTTAAATAATTTATTCAATAAGGGTAGAAAATTAGATTTAAATAAAGAATCATATCTTTTTGTTACATAAATTCCAAGATATTTAATTGTTTCATTTGCAATCTTAAAAGGATATTGTTGTAATATATGTAAGTTATTTCCCATTATTGGCATAAGTTCACTTTTATTCCAATTAATTCTATATCCTGAAAACGATCCAAATTGAGTTATTAAATCTAACAAGTTAGGGATACTAATTTCTGGTTTTGCGATTATAAAGTAATACATCATCTGCGTACAAAGAGATTTTATTTTCAGTTTCATTAGTTTCATACCCATATATTTCAGGGTGTGATCTTACAGATTTTGCTAAATGGTTCTATTGCAAGTGCAAACAGTAGTGGAGAGTTTAAAGGGCAACCTTGTCTGCAGCCTCGGAATAAGTTAAATTTTGTTGTTAATACTTGGTTTATTAATATTCTAGCTGTTGGTCTGGTATATAGTAATTTAACCCTTGTTATAAACTTCTCTCACAGTTAAAAAAATTCCATAACCGAAAATAAATAAGACCATTCAATCTGATCAAAAGCTTTCTCTGCATCCAACGCTATAATTGATAAATCCTTATTAATGTTTCTTTTCGAGTATATAATATTAAATAATCTTCTCAGATTGTTTGAAGAGTATTGTTTTGGTATAAATCCTGTTTGATCTGAATGAATTAGTTTATTAATCACTTTATTTAGTCTTTGTGCTAATATTTTTGTTAATATTTTTTAATCCGTATTTAAAAGAGATATAGCTCTATATGACCCTGGGTCGTCAAGATTTTTATCTAATTTAGGTATAAGGGTTATAATAGATTCATTTAATGTTTCTGGTAATTTCTGTTGTGCATAAATGTGTTCATATAGTGACTTCAAACATGGAGCTATCATATCATAAAATATTTTATAAAATATACCATCTGGTCCTGGAGTTTTACCATTTTTTAATGATCTAATAGTTTCTTCAATTTCGTTAGTAGTTATTTCGACATTTAATAATTCCCTATCTTCTAAATCCAGTCCTTTTAGATTACAATTTTTAAAAAATGTTTCTACTCCACTTTCGATTTTCTTTTGTTTTAGCTGAATATAATTTTTTATAATATTGCAAGAATCTCTCATTTATATCTTTAATTTGTATTAGCAATTCCCCTTTATCTGACAATCCTATAAATTATTTTTTCTCCTTCCAATTTTCTTAACTGACAAGCCAATAGTTTATGTGGTTTGTCACCAAATTCAAATTGTATTTGTTTAGTATATTGGTATAGTTTTACAACTTGGTCTGATTGTATTTTATTTAATTTATATTTCAATGCAAAGATTTTATTATGTTTTATCATAGTTGGCTTAATAGCATTCTCTATATCTAACTGTTTAATCTCTGTTGGAATAATTTATACTAGATGTGAGTGACTATCAAACTGTAGCTACTTTATTAGCAATAACTTGTCAGACGGAGAAAAGTCATGCAAGAGACTGTCCTCACAATTCCAAGCATCCAGTATTTTTATATCATTTTTGATAGCACAATAGCAAGGTTAGTCACATACACTTGTTTACATGGTTAACTATTGTGATCCAGCATTCAGTAACTTTCCTTTGAGAAACAGGCTTCTTTATCAATGTAGAAAAATTAGGGAGTCTCGGTGTAGCCTTGAGTTCACAAGCTCTTCTTTGTGTTTAGTGAGCTTGTTTTCTTAACTCAATGGGCCATCTGCACCAGGAATGTTTAGCCATTCACTGGAGTAACGTTCGATTCCCACAGAGTGAAGTGCTGCCCATGTTGAAATACAAAATGGAAAAACAGCTCCCACATAGATAGAGACTTCTACTAATCACTTGGATTATAGAGTCATAGAATGATACTGTGTGGAAACAGGCCAACAATGTCCCAGGTGCACTAGTCCCACTTGCCTGTGGTTTGGTCCAATCCCTCCAAACCTGTCTTAACCATGTACCCATCTTACTGTTTCTTAAATGATGGGATAGTCCCTGCCTCAACTACCTCCTCTGGAAGCTTGTTCCATACACCCACCACCCTTTGTGTGAAAAAGTTACCCCTCGGATTCCTATCAAATATTTTCCCCTTCACCTTGAACCTGTGTCCTCTGGTCCTTGATTCCCCAACTCTGGGCAAGAGACTCTGTGCATCAGCCTGATCTATTCCTCTCATGATTTTGTACATCTCCATAAGATTACCCCTCATCCTCCTGCGCTCCGTGGAATAGTCCCAGCCTGCCCTATAGCTCACACCTTCTGGTCCTGGCTATGAACTCCTCGCATGCCTTCCATGTTGTACTCTTCATAACAACCACCCCATTACTTGTTGATTTGCATTATCAACATTTAAAAAATGGTCATCCATGTTTCCAAGTCCCTTTGTGGTTTCGTCCTTCCTGTTTCTGTGAACTGTCCAATCTCGTAAAGTGTGATATGTAGTCCGTGAAATCTGCCATTTGTCACCCTGAAATTAAATGGCTGTATGATTTCACTATCAGGTCCTGAGCTCTGGAGTTATCTCAATGAGCCCGTCTTCTGCTTTATCTTTCTTTGTAAGATGCCCCATAATATCACTACTTTTAATTGAGCTTTTTGCGTTTGCCCTAATGTTTCTGTTTTAAAGTTTTATTTGGTAATGCTGTGAAGTCTACTGGTTTTTGTTTCCTTAAGGGCATGAAGTCAATGGATGTTGTTGTTGTGAATAGGACCTGATGGATGTGAGCTAAGTGATGCAAATTAGGAGAGCAAGAAACTGACGTGCTGGAGGAACTCAATGGGTGGAACTGCATCTGTCGGGGAGAAGGAATTGTCCTCATTTCGGGGCGAGACCCTGCATCAGGACTGGGAGTGGAAAGGGATGATGGCCAGTAAAAGGAGAAAGTGGGAGGATTAAGTAGGTGATAGGTGGACTTAGGAGGGGCGAAGGATGACGCCAGGTGGAGCCAAGGGGGGGATGGAGTTGGGAAATAAGTGTTGGGGATGATAAATGGAAGTAGGCAAGGGGGGGGTGAAAAGAGTAAATTCAAATTGTGGCATTAGTGACAACATTAATGGGATGGAGATTTTTTTGATCTTCAGAGTGCTCAAATCAAGTATAGTTTGTACTAATTTGGAATGTGTAGAACTCGATTATCTGCTTTGTAGGCTAACTTTCTAAGATGTCATGCTCAATACGTTGAGTTCATCTTGCCTGTCTTCTTTCAAATTTATATAGAGGAGCCCCTCAATTTCTAGATTTAGTTATGGTTCAGGCTATGTCTTAGTTCTATGTTTTGTTATGGAGTGGCTTTCAGTGCAATTGATTTCAAACATCTTTAAAGATGATGTTGTCCATCATTTGTCTGGTTGGCCTGTTTTTTTTTAGTTGCACAGCTTCTGCATAATATCTATTTCTTTCCACAACTAGTTCAAGACAGCTACATTTGCTTAATTTCTAATTTCTGCACAAGGTGGCTGTCGTTACTCATCAAGACATGGTTCCGCCTTGCTCATCTACATATTCTATTTTAAACTGATTATTAAATTGATGGCTATTGAAGTACACAAATTAACCATTTTAACTACGATTTCCATTGAATCTCCATCTGTCTGCATAGATCTTGCAAAAACCTCCACAGATTCTTAATTACCGGTGGATAATTTGTTTCCTGACATCATCTCTGGAGATAGACACAAAAAACTGCAGTAACTTAGTGGGTCAGGCAGTATCTGGAGAATAGGAATAAGTGACGATTTGGTTGAGACCCTTAGAGTCATTGAGTGATACAGTATATGGAAACAGGCCCTTCAGCCCAACTTGCCCAGCTACACTAGTCCCACTTGCTTGTGCTTGGTCCATATCCCTCCAAACCTGTACCATCTATGTACCTGTCTAACTTTCTTAAGTGATGGGATAGTCCCAGCCTCAACTACCTCCTCTGATAGCTTGTTCCATACACCCACCACCCTTTGTGTGAAAATGTTACCCCTTGAATTCCTATTCTTCAGGCGGAGAGTCAGCGGAGAGGGAAACCAATGATATGAAAAGGTGCATAGAATATATGAATGAAAGATATGCAAAAGGACAAATAATAGCCAGCAACAATGATCAAAGAAAGGTAAACTCCACAATGGTGCATTGTTAGCTGTGGGGAAGTGATAATGAGTGATACAAACAGTAAAACTCAGCAGGACAATAATATTTTCTCTACTGCTATTGGATGCTTCATGATAACATTAGTGAAAAGTCTCCTTTTTTTTCTAACTTAAAAGGCACATAATGACATTGCTTGTTTTTTTTGTCCCAAGATATTAAGCATGCATTTGCCGTAAGCATGAGTTGCTGTTTGTTGCATGTAGCAGGATATAAGCTCTGTGCTTGCATTTTGTTTTCTTTCAGAACTACTCAGTATGCATGCATATTACTTAATTGTCTCATTCACAAGAATGGCAGCAACAAGGAGCTGGCTGCCAAACTTAAACATCTGGAGTCTAATTTGAGTTCAGGACGCAAGTGTAAGTATAAAACAGTTCTGGGAGGGGGACGAAAGGAGCGCACCTTATTCTGTCCTGCTGCAGCTATTCAGAGTGATATTTGCAAAAGCAGATTATTGCGTTCCTCCACAAATGTTTGGTGTTATTTCAAAGCATAGTTTAATTTAAAGTGAATGGATTAATTTGTAACAAGTGTTTCTGGGAACCACTTCTCTCTAATGACTTCCCATTTTCCAGTCTTAAAATTAGCAGATTTGGTTATGGATTTTTCTGAGTAGCATCAAGGCTGAAACAATGGAATTTTAGCATCAAACCCAGGATAGCTCTTGAGAGGACAACTCTTCGCATCTCTGCATTTTAAGGCAGTAGGCATCCAATAAATTGTACCGTTATATGGTTAAGTGTGATTCCTGGCATTTACATTCCTGGTGGGCAGTTAATGGCACGTGGTCCCACAAGTAAATAAATCGAAAACCCATAATTTCACACTGCAGAACATTTCCAATAAAAGTCTTCAAGGTGCCTAGACTCCTTCCACCTTGTCTCTTGTAAGTCATCGTCCCTTTCTCTATTTCCTTGTCCATCCCTTTTTCTGTCTCCGCAGCAGCTTGAGAGGAGGTTTTCTATTTTCGGGCATCTGAAATATCCCTCGTTTCAGGAAATGTGGCTTCTGCCATTTGCAGGAATAGAGTCAGTCGCACAGCATGGAAACTAGCTTCTCGGCCTAACTTGGCCACGACAACCACCATCCCCCATCTACACTAGTCCCATCTCCCTGCATTTGGCCCATAAGCCTCTTATCTTATCCTACCAATGTACCAGTCTAAATGTTTCTTAAACATTGCAATAGTACCTGCCTCAACTACCTCCTCTGGCAACCCGTTCCATACACCCTACCACCCTATGTGTAATAATAAATATATATATATATATATATATATTTTAAACTAATCACTCGGGTTCCTATTAAATCTTTTCCCCCCACACCTTAAACCTATGTCCTCTGGTTCTCAATTCCCCGACACTGAGCAAAACACAGTGCATTTAACTGATTTATTCCTCTCATGACTTATAAGATCACCTCTTATCTTCCTGCCCTAGGGCCCTACCATTCGCCTTGGAAATCCTGCCTTTAACATTCCCAAAATGCAACACCTCACATTGTATTAAATTTAATCAACTATTCCTCAGCCCACCTGCCCAACCAAGAAAGAACTGCAGATGTTGGGAAAAATCGAAGGTAGACAAAAATGTTGAAGAAACTCCGCCGGATGAGGCAGCATCTCTGGAGAGAAGGAATAGGTGACGTTTTGGGTCAGGACCCTTCTTCCGACTGGTGACTGCGGGAAAAAGAAAGGAAGAGGCGGAGACAGTAGGCTTGTGCGAGAGTTGGGAGGGGAAGGAGAGAAAAAGCAAGGACTATCTGAAATTAGAGAAGTTAATATTCATACCGCTGAGGTGTAAACTACCCAAACAAAATAGAAGGTGCTATTCCTCCAATTTGAGCTGGGCCTCTGGCAATGGAGGAGGCCCAGGACAGAAAGGTCAGATTCGGAATGGGAGGGGAGTTGAAGTGCTGAGCCACCGGGAGATCAGGTTGGTTAGTGCAAATTGAGCGGAGGTGTGGGGCCTGCGCTTGGTCTCGCCGATGTAGAGAAGTTGATACCTGGAACAGTGGATGCAGTAGATCAAGATCCTGCTGTCATTTTTGACAACCATCTTCACTACCTACAATACCACCCACTTTAATGTTATCTGCAAACTTGCTAATCATGCCCTGTACATTCTCATCCAAATCATTGATATAGATGACAACTACCAATGGGCCCATGCCGAAACCTGAGACACACCACTGGTCGCAGGCCTCCAGTCCAAAAGGCATCCTTCCACCTTCTGCTTCTTTCCATGAAGCCAGTTATCTAAGCATTCAGCTATGTCTCCTTGGATCCCATGCAATCTAACCTTACAGAGCATCCAGGGAACTAAACAGCCCTTCCAGATGGGACATTTCACCTGTGCTGTCTCCAACCTCATCTATTGCATTTGGTGCTCTTGATGTGGCCTCCTCCACATCACTCAGACTAAACGCAGACCAGGTGACTAATTCACTGAGCACCTACGCTGTTTGCTCTGGCTATCTGGATCTCCTGGTTACCAGCCACTTAAATTCCCCTTCCCATTCCTACACCAGCTTGTCATTCTCGGTCCCATTCCCACACCAGCGTGTCTGTCCTCAGTCTCCACCACTGCCATGGTGAGGTCAGAAGTAAATTAAATGACAGCAGCTCCTGTTCTGCCTGAGTAGTTTCCTGGTCCTCTATTACATCTCTCTACCCACGTTATCCCCAGCATCTCTCTCCCCCCCCCCCCCCCCCCCCCCCCCCCCCCCCCCCCCCCCCCCCCCCCCCCCCCCCCCCCCCCCCCCCCCCCCCCCCCCCCCACCCCCCCCCACCCCATCCCTCTATTACACCGTTTCTTCACCCCTCCTCTGCCTGCTGAATTTCTCCCCTCCCTCCCTCATTGCTCACATCTGCCCTCCCTGTTATCATCTGCCACTACTCTAGTTGAGATTGTACTCGGAATTGGTAGATTCAGAAGGACGTGGGTTGGAAGGAGCATGGACATGTGTGTGATAAGAGATTCAATGGAAAAAACATACAGACAACATAAGGCGACACGGTGGCGCAGCAGTAGAGTTGTTGCGTTGCAGCGCCGGAGACCCGGGTTCAATCCCGACTACGGGTGCTGTCTATACGGAGTTTGTACGTTCCCCCCTTGACCGCGTGAGTTTTCTCCGAGATCTTCAGTTTCCTCCCACATTCCAAAATCATACAGGTATGTGGGTAAATTCGCTTGGTGTAAGTGTAAATTGTCCCTATTGTGTAAGATAGTGCTAATGTGCGAACTCAGTGGGCCGAAGGGCCTGTTTTGCGCTGTATCTCTAAACTAAACTACAATGAAAGACAGTGACAATGCATTTTGAATAGAAAAACTTGAATAGGTGGAGGGTGAATTTAGCTGTGAGAAAGAATGGGTTGCAAAAATGACAAGTCAGTGCAAATACAGAACGATTGTAGGTAACTAAGCATGGTAAGGTAGAATTTATGGTCGTGAGGCTAGTGGACTGGTGCAGTTTGAAAAAGGGATGGGAAAGACAAATGTCTGATCTGGTTCTGAGCTGCACCATGTATAGATAAGGTGAAAGCAGTAGGATCCAGTCAGTAGCTTCACTACAGGCAAACTCTTGCACCCCTGAGCAAAGCTGCAGGTGACTCACAAGCTGGGGAAATTGTGTTACTAGCTCCATGTTGGAAGCTAAAAAAAAAAATTCTGAAGAGCTCTGTTTATTAAACTGCAAAGTAATAAATTGACGTGGAATGGAGCTGTGAAAAGATTTAATGTAAGGTCATAGCAACAGCTCATTAGCAGTTTGTTCCACTCATCCAAGTGCCAAGGAATGACATCAATTGATGTTCACATTGAATTGATATAATTGTCTATGCTGCAAAGACCAGCCTTGTAATTTACAAGGGGTGAGGAAATATGTGTTTGCTGTACATAATAACCAAATGTATGTATTATGTAACCAGTTGAGTAGAATTTGAAGTGAGGTTATTGTACTGAATGCATGTGACTACATTTGCATTCACAGTAATGTTTGACAAAAATCAAGTGAGTGAATGATTATATGGTCAGGACCCAATTCGAGGGATAATTTAGCACTGGGTTTTAAAAATGTACTGGTTTTCTGTGACGTTTGAATGGATAGCTTTGAAAAGTGTGAGTGTTGCCAATTGACTCAAGTATGCATGTATTGTGTGTGTGTGTGTGTGTGTGTACAAAAAGGAACCCATGGCAATGTCAATGCAAATACAATTCTACATTCAGTTCAATAAGTTATAAAATCCCTGTGATGGAAATTACCAGAGCAAGAAACAGTGGAAAAATTGTGGTCATCTGATATAAAACAATATTCTTAACTCTTTTCCATAACAGTTGTTATCGAAGAGTGTCTTTTTAAACCAGTTCAAATGGCCTTTTTTTTCCTTCCTTTGGTTGGATGTTCAAGTACGAGGATGTAATAAGAAGCAGCAGCAAGATAGATGCAGGAAAACTGTTCCCAATGTTGGGGAGATCCAGAACCAGGGGTCACAGTTTAAGAATAAGGGGTAGGCCATTTAGGACTGAGATGAGGAAAAACGTTTTCACCCAGTGAGTTGTGAATCTGTGGAATTCTCTGCCACAGAAAGCAGTGGACGCCAATTCACTGGATGTATTCGAGAGAGAGTTGGATATAGCTCTTGGGGCTAACTGAATCAAGGGATATGGGGAGAAAGCAGGAACGGGGTAATGATTCTGAATGTTCAGCCATGATCATAATGAATGGCGGTGCTGGCTCAGAAGGCCGAATGGCCCACTCCTGCACCTGTTTTGTGCGTTTCTATATCATAGTTAATATGTGATGTTGCATATGGAAGACACGTTGCAATAGAGAGAGGCCACGTGCTCCAACAGAAAGACTACATTTAAGGTAGACAAAAGTGCTGGAGAAACTCAGCGGGTGCAGCAGCATCTATGGAGCGAAGGGGGAAAAAAATGTTCTTGGCTCCATAGATGCTGCTGCACCCACTGAGTTTCTCCAGCACTTTTGTCTACCTTCGATTTTCCAGCACCTGTAGCTCCTTCTTAAAGACGACATTTAAATTGCTTCTGCCTCACCCAGAATAATTTAATTTAAATACCGTAGCCATTGATAATAAGAGCCGTGTGATAAATGCTGTTTGTTTTGTTTCAGTATTTAGGTTGGGTAACACAGTGGATGCAGTTCAGACAGCCAGAAGGAACGTTCAGATTTCAGACCCCGTGCTTCGGTTTTGCCTCACGGCCATCTCCCTCAGTCGGGCTCTGTACTACATTTGTGATAATATTCTCTGGTCTGGAGCTGTGGGACTTGGTGATATTGATAAGGAGAAGTGGAGCAGGCGATGCAACCATTACTATTTTTTCTCACTAGTTGTCAGCCTCGGTAGAGATGTCTATGAGGTTGTCCAGCTCATGAAAGAAGAAGTGCTTGTCCAAAAGAGGCAAGAGAGCAAATCCATAAACAACCTGGAAAACAATCATGTGCAGAGAAAGTTTGACTGGATAGCAAGGATCAAGTCCAAAGCTTTCCTCGTGCTGCTTTTCCAAAGCCTTGGGAACAATCCTCCTGTATTACTTGACATTGTTAAAAATCTCTGCGACCTCATCCTCCCGCTAGACAAAATGGGCATCTGCAAAACCAATTCTGGTGTGGTTGGGTTCTGTGGGCTCCTTTCCTCAATCCTCTCAATTATAGCTTTGACGCACCCAGCACTGAAGTTGAAAGCATGAATAAACTCTGCCCTCCTGGAAGAATAAGAATGTTATTATTTCTCTGACAGAAACATCGACATGTGTGTGAAATAGAAAAAGTGTTTTCAATATGTATTCTGAAAAATTTATAAGATACATTGGTGGATTTAAATTTTGGCTCAGTGCAACTTTGATTTTCTAAATCTCTGAGCAATGTGTGCTATAACTGTGAACCTGAAGCCTTATTGATCAAAATCTCGCATCCTCTTGTCATGGGCAAATAAATCAATTATAAGTTAATGTGAAGCCAGGCTCAGATTGGCAAAATTCCATTTGGGTACAAAGGCAGACTAGAAGTGTATCGATTTAGTTTTGCAACCTTCCAAGGGTACTGATCCACTAATTCATGTCTGCCTGTCTGATCTCGCACTTCTATGCTGTTCTACGTTTTTAACTCATCTCTCAGCCAAGCAAGGTAAATAGAGAGAAACTTGACATTTACATTTGTTGGATATTTGTAAGAAGGAAAAATGCTCCAACTCTGGAATTATGAAATGCTAATGCAAAAGGTGTTATCAAGATCAAGATTGCAGTAAGTGCAAGAAGGAGCTGCGGTGGCTTGTTTAAACTGAAGATAGACACAAAAGGCTGGAGTAACTCAGCGGGACAGGCAGCATCACTGGAGAGAAGGAACGGGTGACGTTTCGGGTCAAGACCCTTTTTCAGTCTGAAGAAGGGTCTCGACCTGAAACGTCACCCGTTCCTTCTCTCCAGAGATGCTGCCTGTCCAGCTGAGTTACTCCAGCTTTTTATGTCTATCTTCAAGATTGCAGTACATGGCAAGTTATTAGGGATAGGTGTTTGAAATTGGGTGTTAACATCTTCAGTTTCGCGCCTGTAGAGTCGGTAATAGAAGAGGATTGGCCCCTTGTGTGATGTGATATCTGGTTCAATTCATCTGAGAAACCAATTTTATTCAGCAAACCTCCCCAACAATTCCATACAGAGATCTTTCTAAAGTTTGACATTTGCAAAGAACTTTCTTAACTTCTTAATACCTTTGAGCCCTACTTCATTCTTTGCTTTGGTAGCGAGCTATTTCTTGTTCTTTATTATCTCACATCAAGGTTTATTCTTTAAATATTCTTGTTTTTGCCCAAAAGGTTTGTTTTTTACAGGGTCAAATCTGAAATTACATTTATTTGCATTAAAGCATTGTATAATTTTAGCAAATATGCCTGATGGAGAAAGCCTATTTTTACAATACCCTCATTATCAAATGTGATGGTATAATATGGTGGGAGAGCTACTGCCTTGCAGCGCCAGACCCAGGTTCGATCCTGACTGTGGGTGCTTGTCTGTACAGAGTCCAAAGATGAATCGGTTTGTAGGTTAGTTGGCTTGGTATAAATGTAAAATTGTCCCGTGTGTGTATAGAGTAGTGTTAATGTGCGGGGATTGCTGGTCGGTGCGGACTCTGTGAGCCGAAGGGCTTGTTTTTGCCCTGTATCTCTGAACTAAAAAAACTAAAACTGTTGAGAGAAAACATCAAAAACAGAATCCCCAATCTGGGTTGTGACAGCTTGTGCAGAAGCATTTCATAGTTCTAGATCTCTTAATATTTCCCCCCTCGCTTTTTCTCTTTTATATTCCTTGTGGAGGTGATTATGGAAAAATTTCTGTTGCACTTTTCTGCTGAAGAGCAGGGTCTATAATTTTTATCTTCTTCGTGGGGAAAGTGCCTTACTATGACTTGCCTGCAAATGATCCAACTAAATGAGAAAGAACTGTGTTTAATACATTTGTGACAAATGGCTGGATAATGTTTTGTGATTTTTTTTTGGAGCTTTTCTCATGACATGAATTGCAAAGTGAAAATGTAGAAATATTTGGGTGTTCCACTTTTTGAAATGAGGCTGTCTTATAAGAGGAAATGCATCCGAGTTTAGATTATATTGGGCTCTTATCAGAAACCTATTTGTTTACTGAAACCTATGCAATAACCAAAAAACGTGTGGAATATTCAATTAATGGTTTCAATAGAATGTTAACATTTTTTAGTTCGGAACTTTACTTGAACATGGTGTAGTTTGGGAAGGGAAAGTGTTAAAACATAAAGACTAACTATGCAACCCACATTCTGGTGTAGCAAGATGGGATATCAAGTTGTTGATACAATAGCAATGTTAATTTTGGTATCCTAAATTAGGAAGAAACTAATTTTCATTGATTGCTGCAAACCAATGCTGCTATATTTGCTGAATAGGTCTACCGTTCTGTTTGTGCTCTAATAAATTATTTGTCACAAAATTTGTTTGGCTTATTTTTATTTTAAATGTGTTCACTCTTAATGCCGTTACAGATACAGTAAACACTCTTTAACTGACCTCCTTCTAACAGATTTTGATTGGAGTGACTGCGGCTTACCGACGGCAGCTTGCGCTGTCCCCGGCTCGCACAACTTGCCACGCCGGCTGCCCACTGGCTCACGCCACTGCTGCGACCAGACCTTCTGCTACCACCTCTGGTCCACATAGTTTCCTCAGCCGCGCCTGCCACCAACGACCCTTATCTGTACTCTGGCCGCCCGCAACAATTGGCTCTGTCAACCCGCCCCTCTCCACCAGCAGGCCGAGGCTGCCAACTCGTTTGGATAGACACAATATGCTGGAGTACCTCAGTGGGACAGGCAGCATCTCCGGAGAGAAGGAAGGGGTGACATTTCGCGTCGAGACCCTTCTTCAGACTTCAAGCTCATCTGGATTCCAGGCCCAGTTCCAGACCGAGAGTGAAGAAGACCCTCGATCTAAAAGGTCACCTATCCATGTTCTCCAGAGATGTTGCCTGACCTGCTGAGTTACTCCAGTACTTTGTGTTCTTTTGTGTATTAACCAGCAACTGTAGTTGTTTGTCTCTACTGCACATATAATGATAATGCCTTGCCCGGTTATACATTCAAGATTCAAGAGAGTTTATTGTCATGTGTCCCTGATAGTACAATGAAATTCTTGCTTTGCTTCAGCACAACAGAACATATTAGGCATGTACCATTATATGTGTCCATATACCATTATATAAAGATATACACACATGAATAAATAAACTGATGAAGTGCAAATAACAGATAATGGGCTATTCGTGTTCAGAGGTTTGTCCGAGCCAAGTTTAATATCCTGATGGCTGTGGGGAAGTAGCTATTCCAGGACCTGGTCATTGCAGTCTTCAGGCTCCTGTACCTTCTACAGGGAGATGAGTGTGTGGCCAGGATGGTGTGGGTCCTTGATGATGCTGCCAGCCTTTTTGAGGCAGCGACTATAGCAGGCAATCGGCAATAACAAACACCATTGCACCCCCCCCCCCCCCCCCCCCGATCCATTATTATGAGGGGTTGCTGTATTTCAGAACCTTTAGTTGTTACAAAGCAGGTACTCGACATGTCTCTATCAGGCTCTGTTCTCCAAGTTTTCAGAACCCTAGGTTTTCAGAATCATCTCAAACTCCTAGGTGACTGAAACACTTGACATTGTTTTCCTTTCATTCCTTGACGGACATTGGTGTTCATTTTTCGTTATTTGTATTATCTCCAATCCTGTGACCAGCTATAATTTCTGGTTTGCTCCTATTCTAGTCCAACATCCTTTGCATCTTCAAATTAGAGCAATAGGATCATACCAGATGGACGCAGGCCCTTCAGCCCACTTTGGCAATGCTGATTTTTTTTTTTTTTTTTCCTTCCCTACTGTGTAACTGTGTTCTGTTCAACAACATATTTTCTAGGGGCCTACTATTTATTGTGCAGGTCCTGCCCTAGTTCAACTTGTCAAAATGCATCACCTCACACTTGTCAATATATCTGCCTTGGCCCACTTACTTGCTTGAACCAGGTCCCTTTGTAAACCTAGAGCGTTCCTCACTCTCAATGCACTGCTGATTTTGGTGTCGGCTACAAACTTAACCCATTCACTGCATTGTCATCTAGTGCATATCACAATTGCACCATGATCACAGGCCTCAAAACAGAAATTCATCTCTCCACTTCCACCCTCATTCTTCCAAGCCAATTTTGAATCCAGTCGGCTGGTTCATACCAAACATAGACACAAAATACTGGAGTAACTCAGTGGGACAGGCAGCATCTTGCAACCCTTCTCTCTCCATCCTCTCACCCTAGTTGTTGTACTAGTTTCAATGTTATCGTGTTGAGTTTCACTCTAACTCGTTATGGTCTTCCCCACAGCCAACAATAGACCACTGTGGGCTCTGCATTTCCTTGATCATCGTTCCTTTTTACATATCGTTTACTGTTTTGTTCTATTTACCCTCTATATCTCTCGTTCCCTTTCCCCTGCGGGACTTTAACACTGTGAGCTGGCGATTCCCTTTGCCAGGGATCGACTGAGCTCCAACTGCGGGGGCTCGCGGTGTCTGGTTGGAGACCGACTTTGGGAGCTCCAAGCCGCAGGAGTTGTTCGAGTATGGTATGGGGCTGAGACGGCATTCTTGTGGGGCATCGTGGAGGATGTTTTGTCATCCATTCTCACTGATTGTGGTATTGGTGTGCTTGGTTTGGTTCTGCCCAAGACCACAATAGTTATAAATGCAGCCTAGTTGAACACAAAGCAGCCTCCCCCGACATCAACTTCATGCTGCTTCATCCAGAAAGCAACCAATATTATTAAGGACCACTCACAACCCTAGACATTTTCACGTCTCTCTCCTGCCAGGCAGAAGATATAAAACCGTAAAAAGCACTTTTGACCGGATTCAATTACAGTGTCTTGCCCACTGTGAATCAGACCTCTTCCAATCTAACTCCTGTAGTGTAGCCCTTGTAACACTATCATCCTGCAGCGGGCCGCCCTTGTGGAGGGTGTATAGTGTTAAAAGGCCGAAACACCCAGTGATGCAAGGGTACACTACTGATGATGTGTCCTGTGCCCAACTGTCCTGAAGGTTACCCAGGCCAAGATATACGTATACGTACCCCCCCCCCCCTGATGTTGAGCGTCCACCACTGTCAGCAATCAATGAATGTCGTGAAATGCTCCCCACCTACTGGCACAAGGGACTTCTTAACATCTAGTCCTGTGTATTTGATTCTGCACACTGTTTATTTTCTCGTTTGTGAACATACACTTGTGTATGATATTCCTGGGTGGCACTCAAAACAAAGTTTTTCCACTCCGTGCACGTTACTTTAATAAACCAATACCTAATACAATGTTTGTGTCTGAAGAAGGGTCTTGGCCCGAAAAGTCAATTTTCACTTTAAGCCAGTATCTGCAGTTTCTTCCCACACAATTTTCTTATACTGTATTCCTCAATGGATTTGCTCAATCTCAGTTGCCTATACCTGTTTAGACTTTAGAGATACAGCACGGAACAGGCCCTTCGGCCTAACGAGTACACGTCGACCAGCGATGGACCCTATACACTAACACTATCCTACACACTAGGGACAATTTACAATTTTACCATAGCCAATCAACCTACAAAACCTGTAAAGGGCCTGTCCCACTTTCCCCGAGTCCTCTGCCGAGTTGAAAGGACCTTAAAAAAAAAAAAAGAAGATTTTTGTGATCTACAAACTCCTCCGCCCGACTATCTTTTTACTCGTGGGCTTTTTTTTGACATGCTGGAAAACACATCCCGACTTGCCTGATGCCCCGAGTACCTACAGCTGGCATAACGAGCCGCTAAGATATATCTACGGACTCGCTACGGACATTCTCCAAGTTTGAATCGAGGGGAAAACTCGGGAGAATTCGTGAGTAACTTGGGGAAAATGCGACATGCCCTTAAGTCTTTGGAGTGTGGGAGGAAATCGGGGCACCTGGAGAAAACCCAAGCAGTCACGAGAATATACAAACACCGTACAGACAACACCCATAGCCAGGGTCATGGCACTGTAAGGCAGCAGCTCTACTGCTGTGCCATTGTGCCTCCCTGTTGTATGCTTCATTTTCTTCCTAATGAGAACCTCGATGTCTCTTATCAACTAGTTCTCCATAAATCTGCAGGCTTGACCTTCACTCTAATACTAGCATGTTTCTCTTTCAATATATTAAACCTTATATTATCAAGATCCAAAACACTGAAATCGCTTCCCTCCATCTCTGCATTCCATTTTTCCTTTAAAATAATTAATTCCAAGAAAACTCTCCTTTTCACCCAGTCTGTGGAATTCTCTGCCTCAGGCTGGTTCTCTTGATGTTTTCAAGAGAGAGCTAGAAAGGGCTCTTGAAGATAGAGGAGTCGGGGATATGGGGCGATGGCAGGAACGGGGTACTGATTGTGGATGATCAGCCATGATCACATTGAATGGCTGGCTTGAAGGGCCGAATGGCCTACTCCTGCACCTATTGTCCATTGTACCACTTTGGTTATGCTATTGCCCATTTTCTCTTTCACCTTGTTTTGTGGCAGTATTATATTTGATTGACAATACCCCAGTGAAGTACTTTGCGATGCTTGTGACGTTAGAGTGAGCCATTATTTTCTTAAGTGCACCGAGCCTTTCCTTTAAAAACCTACTGTAATCACGTCAAAAAAAGAATGAGGAAAGATTGTCAAAATAAAGTGTCAACAAGCGAGTGAATCGATATATTTGTAAGTGGTGAGTAATTTAAATGTGCTGAAAGGGAAGTTGGGCGATCCAAGATGGACCGCAGTCTAGGTTCCTTACACTGCAGGCTATTGAGGGACAGAGTCTGGTGGAGGCACCCCTCAAACAAGGGAAGGGATAGCGCTGCGGGGAGGCCACAAGAATGGCAAAGCTTCTTGGCTTAAGGATAGAAACATTGAAAAAAAGAAAATGGGTGCAGAAGTCGGCCATTCAGCCCTTCAAGCCAGCACCGTCATTCAATAAGATCATGGCTTATCAAACAAAATCTGTACCCTGTTCCTGCTTTTCTCCCCATGTTAGCCCTAAGAGCTAAATCTAACTCTCTTGAAAACCTCCAGTGGATTGGCCCCCACTGAGGCAGAGAATTCCATAGATTCACAACTCTGGGTGAAAAGGTTTTTCCTCATCTCTGTCCTAAATGGCTTGCCCCTTATTCTTAACCTGTGACCCCCTAGTTCTGGACTCCCCCAACATGGGGAACATTTTTCCTGCATCTAGCTTGTCTAATCCCTTAAGAATTTTATATGTTTTTATAAGATGCCCTCTCATTCTTCTAAATTCCAGTGAACGCCAATATGCCATTAGCTTTCTTCACTGCCTGCTGTACCTGCATGCTTACTTTAGTTGCAAAAGCGGCTGGACATGACACTAATGAATGTATAAACGCCGAGATTGTCAGAAGAGATTTTTGCACTGTTTTTATTTTACATAGTTTATTCTAAACAAGGTTTATTTTTGAAAATAAAGTAAAGATATGACAAAGTTTTAGAGAACACACACACACAGCAAAACAGTGTTAGCACGCGACAAAAGCTTTTCACTGCACCTCGGTACACGTGACAATAAACTAAACTGATAAACTGATCAAGAGGGAAGTTTAGGAAACGCTATTAAAAGGTGCACGGTGGCGCAGCGGTAGATTTGCTACCTTACAGCGCATGCAGCGCCGGAGACCCGGGTTCAACCCCGACTATGGGTGCTGACTGCGGAGTTTGTACGCTCGCCCCATGATCAGCTGAATGTTTCTCAGCCTGTGTCATTAGATTTTATTTTACGAGTATTTTATTGTACTTAAATAATGAAGTACTTATTTGGTAAGTATTTAATCCAATACTTATTTGGATGAATAATTCCAATAACACACCTCCTAATTAGTACCTTACAATGCGGTGAGGTAGTATTTTGAGACTTGTATTTTAAGACTTGTTCTGCTTGTTGAATTGAGCATTTTTAGTGTCAATCGTGATTTTCCAGTTTATAAATGATTTAAATGATAAATTTAAATTAGTGTCTCCAGCACTTTTGTCCACCTTTGATTATTCCAGCATCTGCAGTTCTTTCTTAAACATAAATGATAAACTAATACTTGGCCTAAAGTGCACGTTGATAAACTGCAATTATTTTTTCAAGCGTTACTTCCCGTGAAGTGTAAACCAGGAGTTGTAGGGGATGTTGCCTTGTTTTCCTCTATTCTCTGTGAATGGATGAGGTGGCGTCACTAACTTACTCGATGCTGTGGGGCCAAGCTATTCCCTTCTCCACTCTCGAAAGCCCTCACCATCTCAATGCCAAGATCAACATGAGACAGCCCATTCAACCAACCTTCCTCCATTCAAAGGACTGATGTTCTCACAACCCCATTGCTAGCCTACATTCATTTTTTTTCTTAAATAATTCCAAGTATTTTGTCACCAGTGTTTTTTTGTTAAACAAAGGATTTGTTGGTATGCATATAACAGTTTATGCACATTAGAGTCTGTGCATCAATTTCGTTTTTAACTTTCTAGAGGTGACAGTCTGTTTGGCACAGATATTGTGGGCCGAAGGGCCTGTCCTTGTGCCTTACTGTTCTGTGTTCCAGTACACCATACTGGGGCTGAACATCCCAAAAAAACATTGCTCCTCATGTTAATCAGGGGTCAATAGGTTTTTAGATATTGGGCGAATCTGGGAAAATGCGATTCATGCAAGTAAGTGGCGTTCTGGTAAATGATCAACAATGATCATATTAAGTGATTAAGGGCGGCACGGTGGCGCAGCGGTAGATTTGCTGCCTTACAGCGCCGGAGACCCGGGTTCGACCCCAGCTACGGGTGCTGGCTTTACGGAGTTTGCACGTTCTCCCCGTGGTCAGGTGAATTTTCTCCAAGATCTTCAGTTTCCTCCCACACTCCAAAGACGTACAGGTTTGTAGGTTAATTGGCTTGAATTTGTATACTTTGTGTAAGTGTAAATTGTCCCCGGTGTGTGTAGGCTTATGTTAACGTGTAGGGATAACGTGCGGACTCGGTGGGCCAAAGGGCCTGTATCCGCGCTGTACCTCTAAAAAATACATTGCTCCTCAGGAAGGTTAATTACGTGTGATTAAGCTTATCCCTAACCAAAAGAAAAATACATAGCCTGTATCCTTCAATCATTTTTATAGCCCTGGTGATTTTGTAATTAAAATGGAGAGGAAAAAATGCTTTGCTTGAGCACCCAACGCCATTTCTTGAAAACATCCAAAAGTATTTTCCTTCAGTGTAAACAAATCTTTTTACTACTCATTATAGAGACATTAGTTTGATTTGGTTATAACATGATCCTTTTCTTTATTTATCCTTGTTCATTATAGTCATTTTCATTCAATTAGCACACAGAATCAATCAAAACTGATGAAATGTGAGGATTTAGAGCAATTTTTTAATTTTTTACATTGAAATAGTGTAGGCGGATTGTTAAAATCATTCTTTTTGAATAGAAAATGACTGCAAAATTCACGCTTAATGGACAGCAAAAGAAGAAGCTCTGTGAGAAGATATAAAACGAGGAGATTAATAATGAATTAATTGACGAAGATGTCAAAACAAGGAAGTGCAGATGCTGGTTTACAAGAAAAATACATGGACTGGGGCAGCATCTCTGGAGAACTTGGATACGTGACATTACCAGCCAGAACTTTCTTCAGTCTGAAACGTCGCCTATCTACATTCTCAAGAGATGCCGCCTGCTCACTGAGTTATTCCAGCATTCTGCGTCCTTTTTGGTAAATCAGCATCTGCAGTTCCTTGTTTCTACATTTGATTGACCAGGAATTGTTTTGAGAAAACAACAATGGAATAAGTTCTGTGAAATAGTGTAAGCTAGACCCAAACCAGAATGTAATATATTCTCCTTGCTAAGGCCCCAAGATCTTGATGATAATAGGTTGTGAACAGCTAATTGTTTCTATATAATAAGAAATAACCTGAGTTCTGGGTTCAGACTGAATGCCAAGTGATGTGATCTGATCATCGGACCCACATAGGGAATAAATAGGGTCCATGAAAGAACTGCAGATGCTGGTTTAAGTCGAAGATAGATACAAAATGCTGGAGTAACTCAGCGGGACAGGCAGCATCTCTTGTGAGAAGGAATGGGTGACGTTTCGGGTCTAGACCCTTCTTCAGTCTAATAATTCAGAGAATAAGACCCTTGTATTAGTTGTCAGGTACCAATCCGTTCCTGATTATTTCAATGCCAATGATGAGGAAACCAAACACCTGGTGATGTGGAAAATAGAAGGTGATGCAATGGCAACCTGTAGGAAGGACGTGTATGAATGTAGAAGATAGACACAAACATTTATTTTAGTTTAGTTTATTGTCACGTGTACCGAGGCACAGTGAAAAGCTTTTGTTGCTAACCAGTTACTTCTTCTTTCTTCTTTCGTGTGGCGTGCACAGCCTAAAGTTGTTGGACAACTTGTTCTATTTGATCTTCCGTTTGTGCACGTCGAGTTGATTGCATTAGTCGAAACAGGGCGGACCACGTGAAGGTTGCAATCTTCCGCCCCAACCAATTACTGGAAAGACAATACATGATTACAATCGAGCCACTCACTGTGTACAGATATGTGATAAAGGGAGGAACTTGAATAACATTTAGTGCAAGATGACGCCAGTAAAGTCCGATGAAAGATAGTCCGAGGGTCTCTAATGAGGGTGATAGTAGTTCAAGACTGATATATAGTTTTATAGTTTTATCAAGTCAAGATTTATATTTATATAATGGTATATGGACACACTGATCTGTTTTGTAGTCAATGCCTACTATGTTCTGTTGTGCTGAAGCAAAGCAGGAATTTCACTGTCCTATCAGGGACACACGACAATAAACTCTCTTGAACACTTGAACTTGAGACTGCTCGCTAGTTGTGGTAGGATGGTCCAATTGCCTGATAACAACTGGGAAGAAACTGTTCCTGAATCTGTAGGGTGTGTGTATTCAAACTTCTATACATTTTGCCCGATGGGGGAGGGGAGGAAATGCTGAAGTAACTCAGCGGGTCAGGCAGCATCTCTGAAGAAAAGGAGTAGGTGACGTTTCGGGTCTGACCCAAAATGTCACCTATTCCTTTTCTCCAGAGATGCTGCCTGACTCGTTGGGTTACTCCAGCATTCTATGTCTATCTGTGGCATCCAGATGTCCAGCTTCAATGCTAAAACCACAGTCAAATTAGGTTAGGACTGGACACCACATTGAAGGGAAACATGATAAGGAGGGTGAAGGGTCTTGCGGGCATGATTTATGCAATTTCCGAACCCCAGAACCACTTGCAAATGTGTCACAAGCGACCAATTGGAGTGTCTATGAGCCTGATATCCAATGTTTGCTGGTTTCCACAAGTCCAAGGCCAATCATGTTCTGTCTCAACAGACAGTATATCGAGCAAACTGCAAGTGCTAATGCTTTTATGTTGCACTTAAGAGTCTGAATAAAACTAAATATTCCTTTCACCAGTTGACAGCAGTGTGCTTCTAAAGTGAGTGAATTCAGTACCACAGTGTGCACTAAAAATAGCAGAGAGAGCCCCAATATATCTTGAATGCTTTACAACCGCGTAAAAAAATACCGCACTAACACATCACGTGGAAAGTGAATGGTAATTTGCAGTTCCTCACATAAATCTGCTTGCTCCAAAGCTATAAAACTTCCAATTAGTGATTCTTACAGTGCTCTCGTCTTTGCAAAAGCACGAAGTTGGTCTTTGCTCTTGAGGCTTGCTGGTAAAGCTGAGCATTTGCTATTAACCATTCATGTGTACACTAGGCACCCCTGGACATCAAAACAAACATCAAACAGAAAAATCTAATCAATGACTCAAAAGCTGGTGGTGGAGTGAAAGACATTTTGATTTGTAATTTTTGATTTATATGTATAATTTGTTCATTCCAGTGTAAACATCGTCCTTTTATATTAAACAAAAATATTTGGATAGCACCTTTTTAGAATAGGAAGAGCAACTATCCCTATTAATTAACCTTCTCCAAAGGGATAAATCTTCATTCACTTCAGTTGCTTTACTTTGGAGATACAGCGTGGAAACTGGCCCTTTGGCCCACTGTGTCTGTGCCGATCGTGATCACCCCCCCCCCCCCATACACTGGCACCATCCTACACACTGGGAACAAATTACAATTCACAGAAACCAATTAACCTACAAACCTTTGGAGTGTGGGAGTAAAACGCATCACCCGGAGAAAACCCACGCGATCGCGGGGAGAACGTACAAACTCTGTACAGACAGCACCCGTAGTCAGGATTGAACCCTGGTCCCTGCCACTGTTAGGCAGCAACTCCACCGCTGCGCCCCAATAAGAAGACAACTTGAGTTTTTTCCTGCATATTGTCTCATCGTATATTGATTTGAATGCTCTTGTGTACTGTCAAATTGTGGATTTAAGCTACAGGTGTGTAATATAAAGCAACGCTTCAGAGGAAATAATGTAATTTTACTCTTACTAGCAACAAGAAAACTGTTTTTCCATTTAATTACACGCCCTTGATCATGACAAGCATTTGTCATCATTATTAGCAAATAAAGATATCTTGTTTCTTTCATGGTCACCTCGATGCTTTTAATAAAGCTTAGACAGATATCAAAATAGTATATTGGGAGATTTATTTGGCCCTTCAGGGGATAAACATTGTGTTACAGCAGCAATGTGTTTCATGATTCCTACTCGACAGATCGCCTTTTTTCAAAGGTTAAGAAAATAAGTCAGAGAGTTCCCTCTCATATAAAAGCTGGAGTAACTCAGCGGGTCAGGCAGCATCTCTGGAGAAAAGCAACAGGTGACATTTCTGGTCGAGACCCTTCTTCAGACTGAGAGTCAGGGCAGAGGGAAACTGGTGATACCAAGAACAAATCAAAACCAGCCGGATAATCAAGGAAAGGTGGAGCCCACAATGGTCCATTGTTGGCTGTGGAGAAGGTGATTACAAGTGGATACAAACTGACAAACTAAGCAGGACGACAGTAATGCCTGAATTACTCCAGCATTTTGTGTCTATCTTTGGTGTAAACCAGCCTCTGCAGTTCCTTCCTACACATTCATAGGTGATATTTTTGGGTTGGAACCTTTTTATTCTTCTTCGTCGATCGTGTGGCATGCACAGCCTGAAGTTGTTAGACAATTGTTCTATTTGATCTTCCCTTTGTGCCCGTTGAGTTGATTGCATTAGTCGAAACAGGGCAGACCAGGTGATGGTTGCAATCTTCCACCCCGAACCTTTTTATTCAGACTGAAGAAGGGTCTTAACTTCAAACGTTGCCTATCCATGTCATCCAGAGAATTTGCCTGACCCTCTGAGTTACTCCTGCACTTTGTGACTCTTTTTGAAAACCAGCATCCGCAATTCCTTGTTTCTATACTCCCTCATAGAATGGTAAATTGGAATGAGCAAAAGCCAATTATAGAACAGCCTTATTTTTCCTGGTGGCAATGGTAAGATGAGAGCAAAACGTTAACAATTTGATGGATTTTAACCTGTGTTTCTCAGATCGGAAAGAAAATTTGGTGAAGTAGTTCGCCTTCCTTTCCTCATCTCAGTCTCTCGGCATGGCTTTCCACTTACCTGAAGATTGAAACTCCCAGCACAATTGGTGAAGGTGATATACTCCAGGTATCTTTCCTTGCAACCGCAGGAGATGCAACACCTGCCTCTATACCTTCTCACTCGACTCCGTCCAGGTACCCAGGTTTCAGGTGAGGCACAGATTTACTTGCACCTTCTCCAACCTCATCTACTGTATCCGCTGTACCAGATGTGGATGCACCTGTATATCGACGAGACCAAGCGCAGACTGGGCGAGCATTTAGCTGAAAGCCTCCGCTCAGTCCGCCGCTGCCTATGTGATCTCCCGGTTGTGATCTCCACTTTAACTGCCCCTCCCATTCCCATACCAACCTTTGTCAGAGTGAGGCCAAATGCAAACTGGAGGAACAGCACCTCATATTTTACTTGGGCAGCTTACAACCCAGCGGTATGAATAAGGAATTCTCTAACTCCAAGTAGCCCTTGCAATCAAAGATCCTACAGCGAGCAAGATAGATCGCTCGACGAAAAAGACGTAGTACGGTCATGGGCAGATTCACGGGTAATTTTCGGCCCCATTTCCGTAACCGGCTTACATCTCCGCACCAAAGATCCCATAGGATACTAGTACGGAGACGGAAGCCGGTTTCGGAAACATCCTCGTAAAAATAAAAGTTATTTGGGAAAAATCTTCTCCTCATTTTCAGAATTATAATTTATTAACACAATCTGTTCCCCCGCAACGCTGATTACACTGCGAGTCGGATCGGGTCGGGACAGGTTACTGAAATGGATGAAAAAAAGACCCACGTTCCGCTCCGTTGCGTACTACACGTCAGCCCATTACATTTAGAAGGAGAGGTCTATCTTTCTTTGCTATAGGATCTTTGCTTGCAACCCTTCACTCTCTCTATCCCTCCCCCACCCTAGTTGTCATACCAGTTTCACTGTCATCGTTTTGAGTTTCACAATAACTCGTTAGAATCTTCCCCGCAGCCAACAGTGTACCACTGTGGGGTCAGATTTTCCTTGATCATCGTTGCTTTTTGCATATCTCTCATTCATTTGTCCCATTACCTTCTATATCTCACAAAAAAAAATCACAAAATGAATACGGTAATTTATTGACCAAGTATGTACACATACAAGAAATTTGCCTTGGTGCTCAGCTCGCAAGTAGCAATACGACATACACTAAACAATTAAGAATAAAACATTATAGTTTAAATATGTGAGTGAAATAAAACACCAGAGCAAAAAGAGGCTACGGACTTTTGGTTATTGAGTACAGCTACTGCTCGTGGGAAAAAGGCAGTTTTTATGTCTGGCTGTGGCAGCTTTGACAAAGTATTCTCTCGTTTCCCTTTCCCCTACCTCTGTGTCTGAAGAAGGGTCTCGACCCGAAACGTCACCTATTCCTTTTTCCCAGAGATGCTGCCTGACCGGCTGAGTTACTCCAGCTTTTTGTGTCTGTCTACGATATTCCCACCATTGTTCTGATGCAAAATATTCCAGTCCCAACTTGCTGCAACCACACCACCTATAGGAAGGATTATTCTACGATCGCCGTTGCTCATACTCTCAGCTGACAGCATTTCCATGAACAAGAAACAACAGATGACAGAAAAGGCTTGCCAATGCAGTCCAATGAGTCTGGAAGAGTGAGTTCTCCAAAGTATTTAATTTCAAGATGGAATAAAACTGGTTTTTCAAATCCTGAAGAGACTTGAATTGTATGTAGTATTGTTACTTGCGAGCGGAGCACCGGCAAGATCCTCAGAGATGTGCACGCCCACGAATTTGAAGCTCTTGACCCTTTCAACCATCGACCCGTTGATATAAACGGGACTGTGGGTCCCCATCCTACTCCTTCCAAAGTCCACAATCAGTTCCATGGTTTTGCTGGTGTTGAGGGCCAGGTTATTGTGCTGGCACCATATGGACAGTTGTTCGATCTCTCTTCTGTACTCTGACTCATCCCATCAGTGATACGTCCCACAACAGTGGTGTCGTCAGCGAACTTGATGATGTAGTTCACACTATGACCGGCTACGCAGTCATGAATATAGAGTGAGTACAACAGGGGGCTGAGCACGCAGCCTTGAGGTGCTCCCGTGCTGATTGTTATCGAGGCTGACACATTTCCACCAATACAAACAGACTGATCTGTGAATGAGGAAGTCGAGGATCCAATTGCGGAGGGATGCGCAGAGACCCAGTTCTGCAAGTTTGGTAACCAGCTGGGATGATTGTGTTAAATGCCGAGCTGTAATCAATGAATAACAGCCTGACATATGAGTTTTTGTTGTATGACTACAGAAACCAAATTTAATTTGAACTTCATTTGCGGTTCAAATGACAATAAATGATTGTATAATAATTTATAGTCCTGTGACTAATCCAAGAGGAGGATTAACATGTATTTACCATGGACAAGCCAGGGAGTTGAAAGAAGAGACTGGTGATGCCTTGCAACATATCTACAAAATATATCTTGCAACATATTTCAAAACAGGAGATGCTGGCAGTCTTAAAGTGCATAACGCTGGATAAATCCCCAGGAGATGACCTGGTGTATCCTTGTGTGGGAAGCCAGAGAAGAAATCATTAGGACACTAGCAGAGATATTTACGTATATCAGCATCAGCCATGGATGAGACTGGAGACTTCGTCAGAAGACTGGAGCATGTCTTCATGGACCTTTTTCTCGACCATTAACAAAGTGAAGCATTGTAGGCCGCCTGGAAGGGTTAGGTTGCACAGGATCCAGGGCAAACTTGCCAACTGGACACAATATTGAAGATCGACACAAAAAGCCGGAGTAACTCTGCGGGTCAGGCAGAATCTCTGGAGAAATGGAATAGATGACGTTTTGGGTCATGGCCCTTCCTCAGACTGCGAGTCAGGGGAAAGGGAAACAATATTGGCTTGGTGGGATAAGTCAAAGGATGGGAACACCCTCTCTCAGTAATCATAACATCTCTTTTGCCTTCCTTTATGTTTTCTCCCCCCTTCTCCTTTCCCTGCAATTGAAAACGGCACCTATCTCAAGCATTACCAGTGTTAATGTAAGGTTGACCCAAAACGTTGCTTTTGTCTTGGACTTCACAGAGTCTGTCAGGCCTGCTGAGTATTTCCAATATCTTCTATTAGTTCAGATTTCCAGCAAATTCAGTATTTGCGTTCAATATTGTTCAGTCATGCACACTTAATCTTTTATTTTCGTACCCAGCTCCAATAATTGATGGCAGCTTCACTCTCCTTTCCTGTAGACAATTATTACGCTTACTTGATCCGACCATTTAAATAAAATTATGGTAATCTGCTAAATATCAATGTAGAAAGTTGACTGGAATATTAAGTGGGATCAGCAACATGCCATTATTTTTTAAAGGGATAAGGAATATATTTCAGAATAGAGGATTTTTCAGAGAATAGCCCAAAGCAATGGCACTTTATTGGAGAAGAGGCAGCTGAAATGATTTTAGTAGCATGCGTTCTGACTATTGATCCAAGGAACATCAATGTGCTTACCACATGCTGTTATTTATCTTGAAGGTAGACACAAAATGCTGGAGTAACTCAGCGGGACAGGCAACATCTCTGGAGAGAACGAATAGGTGATGTTTCGGGTCGGGACCCTTCCTCAGACCTGTAAGGTCACCCATTCCCTCTCTCCGGGGATGCTGCCTGTCCCACTGAGTTACTAAAGCATTTTGTGTCTACCTTCGATTTAAACCAGCATCTGCAGTTCTTTCCTGCTGTCATTTATCTTGCCTTGTTTAAAATGAGATGAAATGAAATAACATTAGATAGGTTATGGAAACGTTCACTGTTCCTTTTTGAATCAAGAGTCTGAAGAGACATCTCTGGCCGTTGTCTTTTTTAATTACTTACTCCTAATTATCTAATGCCCTCTCTGGCTATCATCTGTGCCCACATCTTCTGGAGTATTACTAATATTGCAATGTCAGAGGCACAGTGAAAAATTTAAAACTGATGGTTGGAACATCCTCCCAATCGGCAGATAAAACACTTTTTGGCTTGTGTGCACATTTGGAACTGTTTATGGCCTACTAGAACAGCCGGCAGTAATCCCTCAAGTGGTGACATCCCATAATTAGTGGTAATAGTGCGGCTTTGCTGTACTTTTGAGATTAAGAACAGAACCTGAAGCAATGTTACATTATTGAGTCAGTCTCCTGCTGTCTATCTCAGCAAATGCTATAGTAAAAAATCCATCTAACTATTCTATAGACAGTTAGGTTTAGCTCGTAGAGCTAACAGAATCAAGGGATATGGGGAGAAGGCAGGAACGGGGTACTGATTTTGGATGATCAGCCATGATCATATTGAATGGCAGTGCTGGCTCGTAGGGCTGAATGGCCTACTCCTGCACCTAATTTCTATTATATTTTCTATTCTCCCCTTACAATGGTCGTGGTTTCAGGATATTCAATGATTAGATTAAGGTGAAGGGGAAAAGATTTAATAGGAATCTGAGGGGTAACCTTTTCGCACAAAGGGTGGTGGGTGTATGGAACAAGCTGCCAGAGGAGGTAGTTGAAGCTGGGACTATCCCAACATTTAAGAAACAGTTCGACAAGTACATGGATAGGACAGGTTTGGAGGGATATGGACCAAACGCGGGCAGGTGGGACTAGTGTAGTTGGGACAAGTTGGCCAGTGTGGCTGTTGGGCCGAAGGGCCTCTTTTCACACTGTATCACTCTATGACTCTATGATTCAATGCAATTATACTTTATTGTCACAGTGCAGTGAAATGTTTTGTTTTGCATCCAACCCATTAATCATATAGCAGACCTCACCCAGGCAGTACACAAATGTCGCCACGTTTCTGGAGACGACAAAGTTACAAAGGTTCACCGACAATTCCTATCCCATCACACGTGGCAGCAAGCCCCCTCATCCGTTCTATTATAGTTGAATTCAGGAACAGTTTCTTCCCAGCTGTTATCAGGCAACTGAACCATCCTCTCCCCAAGCAGAGAGCGGGCCTGACTTCCCATCTACTTCACTGGAGACCCTCGGACTATCTTTAATCGGCTTTACTGGACTTTATCTGGCCCTAAATGTTATCCCCTTCACCCTATATGTGTACACTGTGGATGCTTGATTGTAATCAGATATAGTATTTCCGCTGACCGGATAGCATGTGACAAAAAAGCTTTTCACTGTACCTTTACACATGACATAAACTGATCCAACTAAAAATACGGCTTTATAAAAAGACTGATTGGAATACAGTCTAGTTAGGATGAATAACGTAAATAATTTTTATAGAGTCGGGTTATAATTTACATTCAACGAGGAGCTGCTCATGATTATAGTTGCCGTAGAATAGATCAACAGAAAAACTATGCGCTTAAGTTTGGTTTAGAGATACAGAGCGGAAACAGGCCCTACGGCTCACCGCTCTGTATCTGTAGGGGTCTGCTCCGACCAGCAAACCCCACACATTAACACTATCCTACACCCACTAGCATACAAAAACACCAAGCCAATTAAGCTACAAACCTGTACGTCTTTGGAGTGTGGGAGGGGACTGAAGATCTCAGAGAAAACTCACGCGGGGAGGTCATGCAAATTCCATACAAACAGCTCCCGTAGTTGGGATCGAACCCAGGCCACTGTGAGCGCTGTAAGGTAGCAACTCTACCGCTGCCCCTGAGTGAATCCCTCAGTGATGACTTGTTGCTAAGTGCCTGGGCAATTTACTGGAGGTGCAACAGTTTGCATTGCTGCCTCTCAGCTCCCCTGACCTTGGGCGCTGTGTTTCTTAAGCTTGCATATTTTCCCTGCTACTGTGGCTTTCCAACCGCATACCAGGTGACCTGGATATGATGCTCTTGGCATGGGCAAGCGGCAAAAGAATCAAAGTGGAAGAGATGGATTTCAATGCTTCAGTGGTACTTTATCCCTTCTTTGCATATACTGTAGGTTAGTAACAAAATCTTACTATACAAATGCACAATCATCCTTATGTACAAGACTGTGGGGATAGTAGATTACACTTGAGGCAGTAGATAAGAGTCGCCATTTTGATTGATTCAAATCTAACGTTGTTAAAAATCTGGAGTCTTAACCCGGCCATAAACGTCCTGTTGTCGTGGAAGCAGCACTGGGTTGGAGTGCAGGGGTCAGCCTGGCCACTAGATATTGTTAGACACAAAATGCTTGAGTAACTCAGCGGGACAGGCAACATCTCAGGAGAAAAGGAATGGATGACGTTTTGGGTTGAGACCCTCCTTCAGACGCACCAGAGATGCTGCTTATCCCGCTGAGTTAGTCCAGCATTTTACTCCAGTTACTCCTATACACTTTGGTGTAAACCGGCATCTACAGTTCTTTCCCACGCGGGCGATGTTGTTGGTGTCCTTCACCGCTGCTCCGCCACTGCTAATCGCGTCCAACCCATGTGCTGGGCCTCGGAGCGGCGCCCATTCCAATTAAGCGCCAGGCTGCTATGGCGGTCCACTCCACCGACACCTCGACCCGGACTCATCGATTCACGAGCGTGCTGCCCCTTGCCTCACACGGCCATCGCTCAGCCTCCATGCCCCTGTTAGCCGACCTCGGAACACCCGGAGTTTGGGTGCGGGAGGTGAAGGCCCCGGCCTGCTCACTAGCACCGTTCATTCCCTGCATCCACCTCCATCTTGAATCTCTGTATGATAGAGGAATGGAATGGAATATCTTATTGTCACATATGACAAGGCACCGTGAAATTCTTTGCTTGCACACCCAAGGTATTCAAATAGTCGCCACATACGGCGCTGACAAACTTACAAAGTACCCCTGCCGGCTCCTCCTTTGTTCCCCTCCCCCCCCCCCCCCCCATCCCCTCGCCTGCTATGGGTCCTCCGTTATTCCTCCCCCTCCCACCCCCCCTCTCAGTGGCTCCCCCGTACCGTCATCGACAAAGACGTGGCCGCAGGAGGATCGGGCCTGGGAACTTAATATTCAGGGTTATACATCCTATAGAAAGGACAGGCAGGTGGGCAGAGGAGGAGGGGTAGCTCTGCTGGTGAGGGATGGAATTCAGTCCCCTGCGAGGGAAGACATACGGACTGACAAGGTAAAGTTGAGTTTGAGTTGAGGAATTGTAAAGGCAAGAAGACACTGATTGGTGTTATTTACAGACCCCCAAATAGTAGCCCGGATGTAGGGTGTAAGTTGCAGCAGGAGTTAAAACTGGCATGTAACAAAGGTAATGCCACTGTGGTGATGGTGGATTTTAATATGCAGGTAGACTGGGAAAATCAGGTTGGTTCAGGACCCCAAGAAAGAGAGTTTGTAGAATGCCTCCGAGATGGATTCTTAGAGCAGTTTGTAATGGAGCCGACTAGAAAAAAGGCAATTCTGGAATTAGTGTTGTCCAATGAGCCAGATATGATAAGAGAACTCGAGGTAAAGGAACCGCTTGGAGGTAGTGATCATAATATAATTAGTTTTAATCTGCAATTTGAGAAGGAGAATGTTAAATCAGAAATGGCAGCGATGCAGTTGAACAAAGGGGATTATGAAGGCATGAGAGGGGAGCTGGCCAAAGTAGACTGGAAAGGGATCCTAGCAGGAATGACGGTGGAACAGCAATGGCAGGAATTTCTGGGCATAATCTGGAAGACGCAGGATCATTTAGCTCCAAAAAGGAAGAAAGATTCTAAGGGGAGTAGGAGGCAACCGTGGCTGACAAGAGAAGTTAGGGATAGAATAAAACTAAAAGAAAAGATGTATAACACAGCAAAGAGTAGCCGGAAGCCGGAGGATTGGGAAACTTTCATAGGACAACAGAAGGAAACAAAACGGGCAATACGGGCTGAAAAGATGAAGTACGAGGGGAAGCTGGCCAGGAATATAAAGAAGGACAGTAAAAGCTTCTTTAGATATGTTAAGGGAAAAAGAGTAACAAAGTCAAATGTGGGTCCCTTGAAGGCAGACACGGGTGAAATTATTATGGGCAACAAGGAAATGGCAGAAGAGTTGAATAGGTACTTCGGATCCGTCTTCACTAAGGAGGACACAACAATCTCCCAGATGTACTGGAGGACAGAGGATCTAAGGGGGTAGAGGAACTGAAAGAAATTTCCATTAGGCGAGAAATAGTATTGGGTAGGCTAGTGGGACTGAAGGATGATAAATCCCCTGGGCCTGATGGTCTGCATCCCAGGGTCCTCAGGGAGGTGGCTCTTGAAATAGTGGACGCATTGGTGATCATTTTCCAATGTTCAATAGATTCATGATCAGTTCCTGTGGATTGGAGGATAACTAATGTTATCCCACTTTTCAAGAAAGGAGCGAGAGAGAAAACGGGGAATTACAGACCAGTTAGCCTGACTTCAGTGGTGGGAAAGATGCTGGAGTCAATTATTAAAGAGGTAATAATGGAGCATTTAGATAGCGGTAAAAGGATTAGTCCAAGTCAACATGGATTTATGAAAGGGAAATCATGCTTGACTAATCTTCTGGAATTTTTTGAGGATGTGACAAGTAAAATGGATGAAGGGGTGCCAGTGGATGTAGTGTATCTAGACTTTCAGAAAGCCTTTGATAAGGTCCCGCACGGGAGACTGGTGACTAAAATTAGAGCACATGGTATTTGGGGAAGGGTGTTGACATGGATATAAAATTGGTTGGCAGACCAGAAGCAAAGAGTAGGAGTGAAAGGGTCATTTTCAGAATGGCAGGCAGTGGCGAGTGGAGTGCCGCAAGGCTCGGTGTTGGGGCCGCAACTGTTTACCATATATATTAATGATTTGGAAGAGGGAATTAGGAACAACACTAGCAAGTTTGCGGATGACACAAAGCTGGGTGGCAGTGTGAACTGTGAAGAGGATATTAGGAGGTTGCAGGGGGACCTAGACAGGTTGAGTGAGTGGGCAGATGCGTGGCAGATGCAGTATAATATAGATAAATGTGAGGTTATCCACTTTGGCTGCAAAAACAAGGGGGCAGATTATTATCTCAATGGGGTTAGGTTAGGTAAGGGGGAGGAGCAGAGGGACCTGGGTGTCCTTGTACACCAGTCACTGAAAGTTGGCGTGCAGGTGCAGCAGGCAGGGAAGAAAGCTAATGGAATGTTGGCCTTCATAACAAGAGGATTTCAGTACAGGAGTAAAAAGGTTCTTCTGCAGTTGTATAGGGCTCTGGTGAGACCATATCTGGAGTATTGTGTACAGTTTTGATCTCCTAATTTGAGGAAGGGCATCCTTGTGATTGAGACAGTGCAGCGTAGGTTCACGAGATTGATCCCTGGGATGGCGGGACTGTCATATGAGGAAAGATTGAAAAGGCTAGGCTTGTATTCACTGGAGTTTAGAAGGATGAGGGGGGATCTTATAGAAACATATAAAATTATAAAAGGACTGGACAAGCTAGATGCAGGAAAAATGTTCCCAATGTTGGGCGAGTCCAGAACCAGGGGCCACAGTCTTAGAATAAAGGGGAGGTCATTTGAGACTGAGCTGAGAAAAAACTTTTTTACCCAGAGAGTTGTGAATTTATGGAATTCCCTGCCACAGAGGGCAGTGGAGGCCAAATCACTGGATGGATTTAAGCGAGAGTTGGATAGAGCTCTAGGGGCTAGTGGAGCCAAGGGATATGGGGAGAAGGCAGGCACGGGTTATTGATAGAGGACGATCGGCCATGATCATATTGAATGGCGGTGCTGACTCGAAGGGCCGAATGCCTCCTCCTGCACCTATTTTCTATGTTTCTATGTTTCTAAGACTAGAGATGTAAAGGAGCCGAATGGCATAATTCGACACCTATCCCTTATAGACAATAGATGCCCTTCGAGCCAGCCCTTCAATGTGATCATGGCTGATCATCCAAAATCAGTACCCCGTTCCTGCCTTCTCCCCATATCCCCTGACTCCGCTATCTTTAAGAGCCCTATATCTAGCTCTCTCTTGAAAGTAT
This sequence comes from Okamejei kenojei, assembly GCA_035221665.1. Taxonomy (NCBI): domain Eukaryota; kingdom Metazoa; phylum Chordata; class Chondrichthyes; order Rajiformes; family Rajidae; genus Okamejei; species Okamejei kenojei. The sequence goes on from CM069164.1 coordinate 8,188,843, forward strand.
CCAGAGAACTGGCCTCCATCGCCCTCTGAGGCAGAGAATTCCACAGACTCACAACTCTCTGTGAAAAAAGTGTTTAATCATCTCCATTGTAAATGGCTTACCCCTTATTCTTAAACTGTGGCCCCAGGATCTGGACTCCCCTAACATCGGGAACATGTTATCCTGCCTCTAGCGTGTCCAAACCCTTAATAATCATATGTTTCAATACAATCCCCTCTCATCCTTCTAAACTCCAGAGTGTACAAGCCCAGCCGCTCCATTCTCTCAGCATAGACAGACCCGCCATCCCGGGAATTAATCTTGTCTAACTTACGCTGCACTACCTCAATAGCAAGAATGTCCTTCCACAAATTGGGGAACTAAAACTGCACACAATACTCTAGGTGTGGTCTCACTAGGGCCCTATACAACTGCAGAAGGACCTCTTTGCTCCTATACTCAACTCCCCTTATGAAGGCCAACATGCCATTCGCTTTCTTCACTGCCTTATGAACTGAAGATAAGAGGACAGCTCAGACCTACCACTTTTCATATACGGAAACGTTCATACGAGTCATGAGCTCTACCCCATCCCTTCCAGAAAAAAAAAGACAAATTGTTAAAATTTATAGGGACACTTATGTAATGCTTAGTCTGTGATTACACAAAAAAGCTATTAATTTACAACTTGTGTTTTCTGTCTCATTTTTAGAACCATCTAGAATTATTACAGTCACTATTTTGATATCGGGAGTTCTAATTAAATTAAGAGTCAAGAGTGTTTTATTGTCATATGTCCCAGACATGAACAATGAAATTCTTCCTTGCAGCAGCTCAACAGAATCTGTAAACAATACAATGAACGAGAAAAAAAGTCCAGTGTGTATATATATATATATTTATATTTTCATATATACACATCATCTTCGTTCGTGTCCATCTTCCATCTTTCAAATGTTGACATTGCTGTCATCTTCCACTTGAAATGGACAATCAGTGGGAGCCATCATTTGTTGCAATAGATGACAGTGGTAGCAGCATTAGCTGGGGATACGTCCAGTTTCCAGCCCCGTGACATGGATGCTTCTGTGTGGGGCCATACATACACATAAGAAACTTACAATAATGGTGTACAAAGACAAAAAACAGTGCCCTCAAGTCTACGTAGTGCCGAGTTTATTTGGAGGTTGTAGTGTTTAAATGGCTGTAGGGAAGAAGCTGTTTCTGAACCTGGACGTTACAGTTTTCAGGCTCCTATATCTTCTTCCCAATGGCAGGAGTGAAATGAGAGCGTGGCCAGGGTGGTGTGGGTCTCTGATGACGCTGGCTGCCTTTTTGAGGCAGCGACTCCTGGAAATCCCTTTGATGGTGGGGAGGTCAGAGCCGGTGATGGACCGGGTTTTGTTTCTACGTAAAAGTGCAGGGCCACGGAAACAGGAGGGGAGGGAATGCGGGCGGTGAGGCTCCAGTGCTGCGAACTTGCATGTGTCTGGTGGGCTGAATGACCCCTGCTATCACAGCATGGAAGGTCGGGCCTTGGTGATTCAATGCCATTGCATCGGAAGCAAATCAAATGTCATTCAAGGAGCAGCTGAAGAAACATTGACAACCAGTTCAGCCATCCTCAACAGGCTGTCAAACACAATGACTACTGGCCAGTGCCAATGGTATTCTGATACATCTATAATTGAGGTGCAGCGCGAAACAGGCCCCTTGGCTCAATGAGACTGCGCAGCCCAGCGATCCCCGCACATTAATACTATCCTGCACACATTAGGGACAATTTGCAATTATACCAAGCTAATTAACCTACCAATCTTTGAAGTGTGGGAGGAAACCAAAGATCCCGGAGAAAAACCACGCAGGTCACAGGGAGAACGTGCAAACTCCATACAGACAGCACCCATAGTCAGGATCGAACCAGGTCTCTGGCGCTGTAAGGCACTGTACCACCATGCCGTCATATCTGTTAAATAATTAAATCTAATTTAGAAAAATATCAACATAACTGGAACGCAAGATGATTTAAATAAAACCAACTACTTCAGAAAAACAGAATGACTCAATGATGGCTTTGATCCTTTGTAGTTGCACCTCTCATTTTATAGGAATGGAGTTGTTATTCCTGTCCCAGGTTCAGCTGGAGAACTGCTGTGTTTCCTTGTAAAATCGCACCAGGAGCCTGACACCAGAATGGAAACCAGTCAGGATATCACGAGCCAAGTGTCGTCAGCAAGCTGAGGGCTTTAGTTTCAGTTTAGTTTTAGAGATACAGAACGGAACCAGGCCCTTCG